>CM029014.1:209319385-210519385 GCA_016801055.1 Panax notoginseng | reverse complement strand
CTGATTAGGAGGGTTAGGTTGTACCTTGGATTTTTCTGTTTCCTCCTTAGCTGCTTCCTCTTTAAACTCTACGGGGGTCGATGGTGTATCCAATTGTGTTCCATTCCGCAAAGTTATGGCACTTGCATTCTCCCTTGGGTTGACTATTGTTTGAGATGGTAATTTTCCTGAGCCTCTGGATTCTAATATCCCCACAGTTGTAGCCAGTTGTCCTACTTGGTTCCTCAAATCTTGAACTGAAGTTTTTGTCTCTTGCTGGAACTGTTGTGTCTGATTCATGAACTGTTGTGTTTGTCCCATGAATTGTTATGTCTGTCCCATGAATGCTTTGAACATATCCTCCAACGATGTTCCAGTAGGTACAGGGACTGCTTGCTTCGGTTGATATTGAGGTTGGGCTGGTTGTAAGCCTTGTTGCCTAGGTGGAAATGCAGGTGGTGCCGCTTGCTTACTCCCATAACTCAGATTTGGATGATCCCTCCATCCTGGGTTATACGTGTTTGAGTACGAATCATATTTTTCTGAGGTGGTGGCTGATAATTTCCCATTGCATTAGCTTGTTGCACAGCCTTATCATCTTGTAATGTTGGGCATTCATCTGTATTGTGATTTGGTTGTAGACATATTCCACAAACCTTTGCAATTGGCAGTTGACCTATAGCTAATTTTCTAACCATAGCAGTTAATTCAGAAATTTGTTGACCATAATCACAAGTGCTTACCTCGCTTACCCTTACTGGTGCATGATTTGTTCTAGTGCCATATTGTTGCGAGTTTGCTGCCATGTTTGCAATTAAAGTCCTTGCAGCCTCTGGGGTCTTGTCAACTACTGCTCCTCCGCTAGCTGCATCGATCATGCTTCTATCCATCGGTACCAACCCTTCGTAGAAATACTAGATTAGGTGTTGTTCATCTATTTGATGCAGTGGACAGCTGGAACAAAGCTTTTTGAATCTTTCCCAATACTCGTATAGTGTCTCCCCACTGAATTGTCTAATCCCACAGATCTCATTCCTTATGTTGGCTACTCTTGAGGCTGGAAAGTATCTCTCCAAGAACAACTGCTTTATGTCATTCCAAGACTGGATTGAACCTGAGGGTAGGTAGTACAGCCAAACCTTTGCCAAATCTGCTAGGGAGAATGGGAATGCTCTCAGCTTGATTTGTTCTTCGGTGATTCCGTGTGGTTTCATGGTGGAGCAAACCACATGAAATTTCTTCAGATGTTTGTAGGGGTCCTCACCTGTAAGACCACGAAAAGTAGGCAATAAATGGATTAGTCCGGATTTAAGTTCAAATGCAGCATCTAAATTAGGATATTCAATGCACAAATGTTGTTGATTTAAATTAGGAGCTGCCAACTCCCTGAGAGTTCTATTGTTGTTTGGAATCGCCATCTCTTCTTCTTTGTCGGATTCGTTGGATAATAATTCCAAAGCTAAGTTGAGGCCTGGTGATGATGCAGAAGCCTCGTCTATATCTGCAGAAGACTGTTGAACTTTAAATTTTTCCTTCTTTAGCCTCCTTGCAGTTTTCTCAATCTCTGGATCAAAATCTAATATAGTAGCCTGAGAAGATCGAGTCATAAAACAGGAACAAAACAAATAATAGAATAAAAACAAAACGACAAATTACTCCCCGGCAGCGGCGCCAAAATTTGGGAGCTGTCGTTGATACTCCTAAATTAACCTCACTTTCACTTCACAATTTATAATAATTAGCACAGTAGCAAGTAAGGATCGATCCCACAGAGAGTAAAATTATTTTAGAATTATTCTACTATTTAAACAGAAAATAAAGATGGGGGTTTTTGAAAATTATTTTTAAACTAAGAGAACAAGAATTAACGATGAAATTAACCAAATATGTAAAAACTTCAGTTCTGCAGTTCAGTTTCACCAAGTACAATAATCAATTAATCAAGTTATTATTATTTTTCCTTCAATGAAACTATTAGTTCTAGATAACAATAAGCTCTGCTATCCGAAATTCTCCTTAGATTATCACTGTATGAAACAAGCTCTCCACCAGATTCTAACTAGCATACAACCTAGAATAAGCTCTCTAGATTTAATATGATAGAAGCATTAAGAAATAGAGAATTAGGCTAATCCAAGCAACAAACACATAAGCTCGATTTGTTTAACTTATTTTCTGATAATCTTAGTAATAAACAAAAGCTTGTCCACAATTATTATTACTAAGTTGCTACTTATGATAAAGACAGATATCAATTACACGTAATACCAATCTTAATCTAGCATATGATAATGATCAAACTAATTCAATTGGCCATATTAAATTAATTAAATCAATTAACATGCAATCAATGAAAACAGATTATCAGAAGAAATTTCACACAAGAAGAAATAAATAATAATACTCAATTAATCAATTACTTGTAACAAGGATTCACCTCCCTTTAGAACTGAATAAAAAGAACTAGCCTGACATGCTCTTGAGTCTGCACTCCAATAGATGATAGTTGATTATTGAATGAATAAAATCATGACTAGCATCCTCTATTTATAGTGCTAGACAAAGTCCTAAATCCTATAGGAAGTAGAAATCCAAACCCTAAAAGGAATTACAAATTACCCTAATTTCCATAAAGAAATAGAATTCAATTTGAAAATAAATCTTAGTCTAAAAGAAATCCTAATTACAATAGAATTGTAAAAACTATTCTTCTAGAATCTAAAATTCAGATTTGAAATTGGAATTAAATCTCACAATTGTCATGTATTGCCGCGTGAATCCAAATCCATTTATGATACTAATTGTTGAATTCTTGATTTGTTAGGAATCCCGTAAACCTCCTCCAATTTATTTCCAAAATCATGAAACCCCTTCAATTGTACCTAAAATAAAAATATAAGAATAATGAGTTTATTTAGGCACAAAATAAATACAAAAGATTAAGTATTAAGGAATAAAAATATAACATATTTCATACTCATCAACAAGCAATCCATTAGAAGAGTCAAGTAGGGAATAAAATCTACTATCTTCTATGATTTAAAAGGCTTTTCATCACTTTTATCGCTGGGACTCAGCTTAATAAATAATCTACATCATCGAATCACCCCTGCACTACGGCCAAGGATATTCTTTAGTATCACGACCACGAATTATCCATGCACTACGGCTAAAGATAATCATGTTTTCATCAACGGTCCTGATCATGCCATAAAATAATTCATCTTTGCACTATGGCCAAAGAGAATCCATAGGCATAATCATACCAAAAATTATCCATCAATGCACTACGGGCTAATGGGGACTTTTTTTTCCACATTATTTGTACCATTACGGTCATGATTACACCGAATAATCCCTGGTCATAATCATACCAAGTCCATCTATGCACTACAGGCCATAGATGACTTTCAACAAAATATAAACATGAGGATGATGATAATGATATAAGAATTCAATAAAACAAGTTCAAGAATTAATTTATCTAGGAACTGATAACGTCCAAATTGTCAACATGATACTGCTTTGTAGAGTAAAATTCAAGAATGCTCAAAAGAATATTTCCATGAAAAGATACTGGATGAAGCGCAAATATCAAGGATATTCCACTAATTTCATGGAGTATAGAAGTCAAAGTTTTAACCAACTGAGTATAATAAAGAATGGAATAACAAAAGAAATCACCATGCATGCGATAGACCGCACAAGCAGGTTATTCCAACAGAATAATAAATAACAAAATCAGGTCCGGCATAAAACGCACAGACAGGATATTCCAACAGAATAATAAAGAATGGAACCAAGTCCGGCGTAAAACGCACAGACAGGATATTCTGACAGAATAATAAATAATGGAACCAGGTCCGGCGTAAACGCACAGACAGGATATTCCTACAGAATAATAAATAATGGAACTAGGTCTGACGTAAACGCACAGACAAGATATTCTGACAGAATAATAAAGAACGGATTATTAGAAGAATTTTACCATGTATGCGGTACTTCGCATAAACAGGTTATTCCAACAGAATAATAAATAATGGAATAACAGAAGTTCTCTTCATGAATACAAAAGAAATAATACCCCTTACGAGTACAACAAATAATATCACTTACCGTAAAAGAAACTTGATATCGAAGTAGTGGAGTAACAGAATACTTTTCTTCTTTCTCTCTATAATTTCTCTCTCTAGAGTTTCAGTGAATTCGTAAGAAATAATGAAGGAATGAGCTTATATTTATAGGAAAATGGACTGAATAGTAACTAATTCATGAACGATCCAGATTGATTTACTTTTAAACGGACGGTCCATATTGGTTTACTATTAAAACTTAAAGCAACGGTCCATACTAATTTTACTATTAAAACTTTAAACTAGCGATCCATATTGATTCACTATTATAACTTTCCACCAGCGGTCCATATTGATTTACTATTATATCTTCAACAAACGGTCTGAAAAATTAGCACATCTCCTCATAGAATAATATTATACCCAAAATGATTTGGACCGAAAAGAAATATATTTTACGGGTGATCAATAGTACACGGTGAATAGTAACTCGTGAATAGTACTTCAACACGAAAAGTGTCCCGAATACCCGATTGAACAATACTGAGTGACTTCTCACATAAGCATCAATAATCAATACCGTGTACTACTATGCAACCACGCGTATTACTGTACTTTTAACACCGGGTGTTTCAACAGTTAACGATAAAACTTTCGCCGTTATTTTCATAAAGTATTTTATCGTTTTCTCAATCTGACAATAATTCTATTGTGGGGTCCACCAATGATTGTACCGTCGTACGGATATTCTCCTACAAAAAGAATATTCCCCGACCAATCGAATATTTTATAACAACTTGCATACTTTGCAAAATTTATAAATACTACCCACAACTATAACATTATATCAAATCCACACCATAATATTAAAAAAAATATTTCGAGAAATTTAAATCTTTATTCATAAAATCTGGGGTTTCGCAGATGTCGATTGATAGCTTGATGTATAGAGATATACACGTGGTGAGCGAAGAGTTGGTGAACGGAGTAGAGCCTGTACCCATGTCAGTGGCGAAGTTACCATTAGTGATTCCAGAGGAGTCAAAGCCAGAGGAGTACTTTTCTAAGGAGAACTACTCCGAGGGAGAGATGGATATAGCATCATATCTTAATATGATGATCTATGAGGAGGAAGAAAGAGAGGTAACATCGATTACTACGGTGGTACCTACACAAGAGTCATCACCTCCAGATGCAATGAGAGCATTGTATCTGGCAGTGCTTGACAGGAATGTGCAACTGAGTACAGTTGTGCAGAATCAGAGTAAAGAGATTAATTATCTCCATGAAGCTAAGGTGTCTGCCGAAGCAGATTTTGAGTCAGAGCACGATAAGTAGGTGCTTATGATAGAGCAGGCTAAGGACTATAAGGAAGAGGCCAATGAGCTTCGTAAGAAACTGATTAAGAGAGACCAGAAGATAGTATGGATGTCTTACATCTATAAGAGTGCTCATAAGGATTTCAAGCTGAAAGTTGTTTGTCATCCCATGAAGTTAGGACAAACCCGTCACACTATTAGTCGGCATACTGTAGCGAAGATTGCGAATGAGAAACACGAGGATGTTGTTATGCATTATTAGAAGTCTAGAGTTATAAATGTGTATAGTGACGTAAAACCCTCTTTTGTATAAAAGGGTAATCTATTTGTAAATCCTAACTTTTGTGAAGTTCAATTGCGGGATAGAAATGTAATAGCTTTTGGCTACGGAAGCAAATTGTAAATAGTTTCAAACTATGAATAAGCATATGAATATAATGAAGTTTACATTTAATATGCTTTGTTATGGTATGAATTGTATGTGGCAAATAATAACGAAGTAAGTAAATAGATAATAATAAAATTTTATCAGCATAATAACGCCAAGGAGAAGACAACGTAATCAGGAAGCAGAATCACATAGTGATAACTAAGGAGGTTAGAATAACCCTATGTAAGAGTTCGTTAATTTATTAACGGCTACAGTTAACCAAACCGGGGGTAGAGTACCCGCGGGACCTAGGGTAGCCATAACGACTACCTTTAAAGAGTTTAAAAGCATAGGTCACCCGAGGTTTAAAGGAATGACGGACCCATTAGAGGTCCAGACATGGGTAAAAGAAATAGAGAAGGTGTTTGTTATTACAAACGTAGCTGAGGTGCAAAAGACTTCTTTTGCGACCTATATGGTGAAGAGGAAAGCCAACTTTTGGTGGGAGGTTCACCAGGGTAGGGCTAGAATAGATGTGGTAACGTGGGAACAGTTCAATAAGGTTTCTTCGAGAATTATTTTCCTACAAGCATGCAAGAGAGGATGGAGATTAAGTTTTTAGAACTTAAACCAGGGGACATAACGGTTCCCCAGTACGCGACCAAATTCAATGAATTGGAAAGGTTTGCTCCATATCAAGTGGACACTGAGGAGAGGAAGGTTCGTAGGTTTGAGCAGGGCCTAAAACCCTAGCTCTATAGTAGGATTTCGTTGTTCTAGAGTGTTTCCTATGAGACCATTCTGGAGAAGGTGGTTATAGCAGAGGATGGTAGTGAGGCGTTGACTCAATACCACAAAGAAAGGAAGAATATAAGCAAGAGAGAGGGAGGAACCATGGCAGAAGGTTCCAATGGTAGTGGCAGTATGTAAGATATATGGAAAGACTCATTTAGGAGTCTGTCTGAAAGAGAAATCGGTTTGTTATAACTGTGGACAGGAGGGTTATGTATCACCCAATTGTCCTAATCCTAAGAAAAACCATAGTTATTTTGTATGTGGGTCGTTGGACCACATGGCAAGAAATAGCCCAACGAAGGGGTCGAAGGAGAGTAAGGGTATTAGTAGTGGTAAGTTAGTCATTGCTGAACCACCATCGTCAGATGCGGTTGCACCAGTGGATGTAGTAACAGGTGTCGCTCCAGTCAATACAATGAATGCTTATGTGCCATTTGATTGGAGTGCTACTTGTTCTGTTATAGCATGAGAATGTGCTAAGTAATTAAGTTCATTCCCGAAAGGGATTATAAATACGTTTACACGTTAAGGTAGAGAATGAGGAAATAACTTTCGTTGATTATATTCATGGAAATTATTTCATAAATAATAAAGGTAAGCAAGTATCGGTAGATAAGTACCGATAAAGTTAAGAGAATTTGAAGTAATTCTCGGTATGAATGGGTTGATTAACCATAAAACTTTAATAAATTGTCTACTGAAATGTATGAATTTTCGATTTTCTAATAAACCCAAGATAGTAATTTACGGTAATAAATCACCAGAATTTTCTTGTTGTCTAAACATAACGCAATTTAGAAGGATGTTAAGATAAGTTTAGGTTGTGGTACAATCGTAACCTTTGATGGTTGGCATATGGGAGTTGGGCTAAACAATTCCTTCAGAGAGCGAAGGTATATACGAAACTGGCAACCAATCTAACTCACTGTGATGGCAGTGTAGATGAGACGGAAACTTGTTTGTTGGTTGTTTGTGGGAAACCACTCAGAGTACCATATGGACTACTAGCAGAAAAGCGATGTGTACTGAGTCCTAGAGAACTAATAAGAAGAAGATAAGAATGTAAATCATCAAAGATGTTTATTGTATTAAGTAAGACATCTCCGTATGTCATGAAACCATAAGCTGGTAATGAAAGTAGGTCGCGTAAACTTAGGTCGAAAGAACGTGAACCCTAAGAAATAAAGTTAAGTAAACCAATGCGTAAGTCAAATATATGACTATTCGGTTAGCGGTTGAGAATAAATACCTATGGCCCAGGCCCAGGATCGATGATCTAATTGATCTGTTGAAATGGGTAAAGAATTTTTCTAAGATAAATTTGCGTACGGGGTATTGTCAGTGTAAAATTGATAGGTACGTTGGAAATGAGAAGTGATAAGCATAGTTTTCAGGAACTAAAAAGGAAGGTTAAGTGAGGCACATGTATTGTCTTTATCAGATGATACAAGTAATTTTGTAGTGTATCTCAATGCTTCGCATAGATGAAATGATTGCGTGCTCTTATAGCATGGCAATGTCATTATGTATGAATCACGCCAATTAAAGGATTATAAGAAGGTCTATCCTACTTATGATCTAGAATTGCCAGCTGTAGTTTTTGAATCTGAAGATAGTATTTATACGGGGAGAAGTGTGAGGTATACACGGACTCTAAGAGTCTGAAATGTCTATCCCAAGTGTTTGTAATGTGAAGCCCAAAGTAATTTAATGTGCAAGCCCAAAGCTTAACCTAAGCTAATTAAACTTAAGCCCAAGCTATGATCCAATGGATTAGAAGGATCCATGGAGCAACCCATGATCACATGGGTGATCTTGGTGACCAAGAAACAAGTGTGATGAGCAAGTAGACTAAAGGATTAAGCAAAGGATAAGTTAAGAAAACTTAATGGCTAAGGAATGTGATGAGCAAGCAAAGGGTAATAGTTGTGCTAATCAAGTAAACTTAATGGCCAAGTATGTGTGATAAGCAAGATAACTTAATGGCCAAGCAAATAATGTGGTGATCAAGTTAACTTAATGCCTAGGTAATGAATAGTAAGGAGATGGAAGTGGTTTATTGTCTAAACTACCCTCACTTTGTGATTCCTATAAATAGGAAGCTTGCTAGCTCATTTATTCCTTGTTCAAAACACCAACAACTTATAGCTTATTGGTTAGAGAGAAAAAAGTACAAAAGCTAGAAAAAGTTAGCCTTTGTTAATTCAAGAAGCAAGAAGAAGATTAAGGTTTGACCAAGTGATCATAAAGGGTAAGCAATCTTGAACCATAATGCTCTTTCTCTTATATTTATGGGGGAAGTGGGTAGTGGTGGATTATGTATGCTAAGAAATGAAGATAATGGACTTAAGCCGTATAAATCATGAATAAGCTATTTGAAATCATATAAGTTATGAACTAAGCAAAAAACTTGTCATATGTTAATAATAATGAAGATGGTATGATAAGAAGAAGCAAGGATGGTGGTTAAAATATTTAAGCCATCATAAGTCATGAGAAATGAAATGTTATGTAGTTTATATTTTTGTAAGTTATAAACTCATGAAGAATAAGTAATAACTTATCATGATTATAAGTTAATAAAGTATGTATGTCAAGATATTAGTCTAATGGACTGAATCTATTTGAAACGAAGAACAAATCTTAAGTAACGAAGTTATGGTAGAATTCACGAGTTTGGACGATAATCGTCGAATCCGTAAAATTCTCGGATTGGAATTCAAAATTTGATATTGAGCTTACAAACATTGGTTTTCAATGGAGACAAGTCTTATTTGGCATTATAGAGTTGCGGACTCGAGAATAACCGAATTCCGACTAAGAACGAAGAAACGAGCGTTGAACATTCACGAACGTTTATCGTTTTTGTTAAAAATAGACTAATGGTGAATTTTTAGTTAACAAAGTCAAATAGATAAAATTCTTGCATGAATACGTAGAGTATGTAATTTGTGAACCGTAGGTTCTTGAACGAGCCAATTCGGACTTATAACGAAGAAGTTATTAGCCCGGGAATCTCACATTAAAAGTTAACTGTCAAATTTTTCTGGTGCTGAGTACTGACACCGCGGCGCCAGTCAAAGCAAAGTAAGTCACCCCGCAGCGTGAGGCCAAGAGCATAGCCACTGCTAGTTGGCACCGCAGCGCGGCTAAGAAAGAAGGAGATGGCACCGCAGCGCCGTGACTGAGGAACAAGAAGGTCGCGCCGCAGCGCGAGTTGTAGAACAAAATCTGGCGCCGCAGCGCCAGCACTAAGGGAACCATAGAGAGGAATGTTTTAAAATGTAAAGTAAAAGATAAGTGAATGAAGAGTAAATAAAATCCTTAATCAACTTAAAGTTACATCAATTAAGATGTTGTAAACCTTAAGTAATACACTAAAGGTTGAAGATAAGTCAAATGTGAACATGAATGGTATGAAATAAGTGTACTTACCTAATGATGATCGAGTTTTGAGTAATGATATAAGAACGTTAGTAAGCCATGAGAAAGGATGATTAACTCGAACCGAGTTATATTAATGAGATAATTTCAGTTAAGTTATAGAAGAGAAAGAAGTCGGTAAGAACAATGTAAATTATAATGGCAAGCCGGAACCAATAATAACGAATCTAATACATGATTAGATTGAGAAGAAGGGTAAGATTCATTAGGAACCATGTATTTTCATTCATGACCTAATGTGGTATGTTATGTGATTATGTGTTGTAGAGACCGTAAAGACTCAATGGGAAAGTAATTTTTACTGTAGCAGACGCTGAAGGCAAGTTTTTCTTAACGCTTGTCTAACCTTCGTGTTAGCCAGGTTTTCAGTAATTCATGTTATGAGACGCATGAATGGTTTTAAAGAAAGGGTCAATGCCAATTTTAACTCGGCTAGACTAATCTTAAAGATTGATTGATTTATTTACAAGTCTTTCAATATAGAACTGTTAACGCTATCCTATGCCAAGTATTTGGTACGGATTCAAAGGTAAGTTTGTCTATTAACAAACAAATATATTTTCATCGATTATTCGATGGGCACGTGAGGTTGCCAAAACTTAAACGTACATACGTTTAAAGGATGTAGTGTGACGCCCCCAAAATAGGTATACATCACTTATTCTGAGTCGTCAAATACATGGTACAAAATATAAATAAAAAACTTAATTATACAACTGTCGTGTAAAATATGACAAAACATAAGCTGTGAGTTTTAGTACAACATTGTCTTCTAAACAGTATTCAAACTCAAAATAAGTCCTTAATATATTTATTTTCACACTATTTCATAGAATAGTGAGGACTACTAATGCTATCATCTGAACCATCACTCCGTTCCCCGACTAGTCCCAGCTACGTTCTCATTTTCTGAAGAGAACAATGAAAACAAAAGGGTGAGCTCAACTAGCCCAGCAAGAAATATTATGACCAAGATAATGCAGAATAAATTATCATTAGCCTTCAACAGTGTTAAACTGATAAAATATAACAAACATCAAGTTTAACTGTAGCGGAACAAGTAATTCATTAAAAGAGTCAAGTAGAAAATAAAGTCTACTATCTTTTATGATTTAAAAAGGTTTTTCATCAATTTTATCGCTGAGCCTCAGCTTAATAAATAATCCACATCATCCCTGCACTTCGGCCAAGGATATTCATTAGTATCACGACCATAAATTATCCATGCACTACGGGCCAAGGATATTCGTGTATTCATCAATGGTCATGATCATGCCACCAACTGTCCATCAATGCACTACGGACTAAAGAGGACTTTTACCACATCATTTGTAACATTACAGTCATGATTACACCGAATAATCCCTGGTCATAATCATACCAAGTCCATCTATGCACTACAGGCCACAGATAACTTTCAACAAAATATAAACATGAGGATGATGACAATGATATAAGAATTCAATAAAACAAGTTCAAGAATTAATTTATCCAGGAAACAATAACGACCAAATTGTCAACATGATACTTCTTTGTAGAGTAAAATTCAAGAATGCTCTGAAGAATATATCCATGAAAAGATGCTGGATGAAGCGCAAATATCAAGGATATTCCACTAATTTCATGGAGTATAGAAGTCAAAACTTTAACCAACTGAGTATAATAAAGAATGGAATAACAAAAGAAATCACCAGGCATGCGATAGATCGCACAGACAGGTTATTCCAACAGAATAATAAATAATGGAATCAGGTCATGCGTAAACGCACAGACAGGATGTTCCAACAGAATAATAAATAATGAAACTAGGTCATGCGTAAACTGCACAGACAGGATGTTCCAACAGAATAATAAAGAACGAAACCAGGTCATGTGTAAACTGCACAGACAGGATGGTCCAACATAATAATAAAGAACGGAATTAGATCATGCGTAAACGCACAGACAGGATGTTCCAACAGTATAATAAAGATTGGAATAACAGAAGAATTTCACCATGTACGCGGTACTTCGCATAGACAGGTTATTCCAACATAATAATAAAAAATAGAATAACAGAAGTTCTCTTCATGAAGACGAAAGAAATAATACCCTTACGAGTACAACAAATAATATCCCTTACCGTAAAAGAAGAGTATTCCGACTGGTAGGGCGAGGATATTCTTGAAGAAAACTTGCACTACGCTCAAAGCTTCTTAAAACTCTAAAGAAATACGCTCAAGATTATAAAAGAATTCTCTGAACTTCTGGTGTGGTTTTCAATTCTAACTAAGAATCCTATTTATAGGAAAATAGAAAGGATACTATGATGCACTATGCAATAAAATATAATATATTCTATTTATAATCAAATAAAATAAAACTTTATAAAAAGTATTATGTTTTATATAAAAAGATTTTACTATGCAAACATTATGCAGGCACTATACAAATACTATGCATAATAAAATATAATATATTCTATTTATAATCTAATAAAATAAATAAATTTATAAAAGTATTCTGTTTTATATAAAAAAAAATTACTATACAAAATACTATGCATAATAGAATATAATATATTCTATTTATAGTCTAATACAACAAATAACTTTATAAAAGTATTATGTTTTATATAAAAAGCTTTTCTGTTTTATTACATTAATAATACTAATAAAACAAAAATATATAATATATATATATATATATATATATATATATATATATATATATATATATATATATATATAAACTTCTGCGACTTTATAAAAAGACACCTCAATATATTTAACAACATTTATCATCATTATTATAATTCACAATATTAATCGACCAGGTCGTTTCCAGGAAGGAGGGGACTTTCCAATAAGAATTTCTCCCTATTAGCGCATAATTAGGTGACCAAACCTCTCCTTGGCAGAAATTCTAGACATCATTAATATTACAAATAATAATATTAATAACTTCGTCGTCTCAATTATTGATTTAATAAAATATCGACAATAATTGAATCAAATAACGTGAGATACTATGCAGCAATTACTGTAGCAATAATTAAATAAAATTGAGTAACTTCTCACGTAAGCATCAATAATCAATACCGTGTGCTACTATGCAACCACGCGTATTCCTATACTTTTAACACCGAGTGTTTCAATAGTTAACGATAAAACTTCTGCCGTTATTTTCATAAAAATATTTTTGTCGTTTTCTCAATCCGACAATAATTCCGTTGTGGGGTCCACCAATGATTGTGCTGTTGTACGAATATTCCCCGACCAATCGAATATTATATAACAACATGCGTACTTTATAAAATTTATAAATATTACCCACAACTATAACATTATATCAAATTCATTCCATAATATTCAAAAATGATATTTATAGAAAATTCATCTTTATTCATAAAAGTTGGGGTCTTACAACCTCCCCTTCTTATGAAATTTTGCCCTCGAAATTAGGGTACGTACTTGGTATGTCGAAGAGGTAAGGATACCTTAATTTCATTTCAGATTCTAACTCCCAGGTCATTTCCTCAACATCGTGGTTTCTCCACAAAATTTTGACTTGAGGTATAACCTTGGAGCGTAAAATATGTTCCTTCTTATCCAAGATTTGAACAGGAACTTCTTCATACGTCAAATCTTCCGCTATTTCGTCCGGTTCTAACTCACTAATGTGGTTCGGGTCTTCCACATATTTACGTAACATAGATATGTGAAAAACGTTATGAACACGAGACATACTTGGCGGTAAAGCGAGTCTATTGGCCACAGTTCCTACTCGATCGAGGATTAAAAATGGACCAATAAATTGAGGATTGAGCTTTCTTCTCTTTTCAAATCTCGTAACTCCTTTCCATGGAGTAACACGTAACAACACATGATGTAAGACCCCAACTTATTAATAAATGAAATTAAATTTCCTCTATTTATTATTTTGAAATAGAAAGGGTTGATTTGATTAATGTGGTTAGTTATGGGTAAAATGCGCAAATATTTCAAATAAGCAAGTGGTTATAAAATATTCATTTTGGTCGGTGAATATTCGTGTGGTCGTGAAATATTCTTTCTGTCGGGAAATATTCGTACGACGGCGCAACTATTTGTGGGCCCCATAACGGAAAGCGATTGGATGAAGAAAACGACAAGTATAAGTTGTTTATAATTAACGGCGTAGTTGTTACCGTTAATACTGTTGGAATACCTGGTGGTTAAAATACAGTAGCACACGGTATTGCACCAATTATTGATTCTTACGAAGGAAGGCACTACTCAATAATTGTCACAGTAGTTACTGTTTAATATTTTATTTTATTAATTCAATAATTGCTGCATTGATATTTTATATTATTGTTGTTTCAATAATTGTCACTGCACAGTATCTCCATTATCAGATCAATAATTTATATTATTTAAATAATATTATTAGATAGCATTATTGGCAATGTCTAGAAAGTTCTATATAAGGAGAGGTTTGGTCATCTAATTGCGCGCTAGTAAGGAGAAATCCTTATTGGAAAGCCCCCTCTTTCCTGGGAACGGCCTGGTTGTCATAAATGTGATTCTGTAATATTATTTGTGAATAATTAATTATTGATTCATATGAAAATGAAATATTTATTTTATGTGGATATAAATGAGGGATATATTTTTGTGGTTAAAAATGAAGGAGTTAATGTTGAGGTTTTTATCAGTATTTTTGTCGGAATGGAGGTATTAAAAATCAGGATTTTTGAGATATTTTGGCGGGGGTTATAATTTTTAATCCGACCGTTGGATCGTGGTAATTTTTGGATATGTTATACATATATAAGTTGAGTATATGTCCACAAATTTTGAACCGTTAAAAATGATCGTATGATTTATTATGAATTTTACGAGATGACTGGTTTAGAAATTGTTGAATTTTTAGAGTTTATCATTTTGGTAGAAAATTCTAGAATTGGTGGGCCCCACTCTTGGTTGGTGAAGAAATGTGCTGAGATTTTTATTCAAATGTGGTTGGCTTGAATAGTAGCAGGTAAAGCCATCAGGTTGCAGGTTAAGTCTGCTTCGGCGTGCTAACATTTTCCTATAAATAAAGAGCTAAGTTAGAATTGAAAATCACACCAGAAACAAGTTTTCTCTCTTTCTCTCTCTAGATTATTGAGTGTATTTTGTGAGTATTTAGATACTTTGAGAGTTTCTATTCATCAGAGCAAGTTTCTTTCAGCCTTATACCGGTATTCCGACCAGAAGTACTGATATTTTGAGGTAAGGGATATTATTTTCTTCTTAAATGATATTATTTTCTTCAATATCATTATGCTGAAATATTGATATGAGTTTTTTATCAAATTTGAAACTTTTTGTGTCGGGGTTACTATTCACGTATACGGCACTATTCACGTATACGGCACTATTCATGAATACGGCACTATTCACCAAAAAATAAAATTTTCCCTTTTTATCCAAGATATCTATTATGGTTACTATCTTTGATTGTATCTATGTTTTGATCTTTATTTTTGAATTCTGCTTCACAATTGATTATTATGAAGTATTATTGATCTTGGATAAACTGTTATACGAATCCCTACTATTTGTCCTCCTGTCTCATTGGATTCGTTTTCTTTAAGATATTTTTCATCATCCTCAGTCCTAAATGATGATATTACTGAATATCTTTGGCATGTAATGCAAAGATGTATGATTACCTGATGAATATCTTTGGCCTGTAGTGCAAAGATGAACAGGTGTTGAGATGAACATGATCAACTGGTGATACAAATGAATATCTTTGGTCTGTAGTGCAAAGATGATTATTAATTGATGTTACAGGGATAAAATATTGATGATGGACTTTTAAATCTTAGAAGATCTCATTCTCTACTTGACTTTTCTAATGGTTTGTTGTTTCCGCTGCAGTTGTTGATCTAAAATTTATTGTCGATTATATTCTATCAGATTTTTTCCTGTTGAATACTAATGATAATTTGTTGTATATTATCTTAGTCATAATATTCTTTACTGGACTAGTTGAGCTCACCCTTTTTCCTTTTTGTTCCATTTTTCTTCTTAGGAGGTGAGAACATAGCAGGATCTAGTCGGGGTATGGAGTCATGATTCTAGAAAGATGTTTTAGCAGTCCTCACTATTTCTATAAAATAGTGTTTGAATAATTATAATGAGGACTTATTTGAGTGTGGATATTATCTAGAAGACAATATTTGTATTTAAACTCACAGTATGTGTTGTCGTATTTTGCACGATAATTGTATTATTGAAGTTATAGTTTGCTTTTTGTACTATGTATTTGGCGACTCAGAATGGGTGTTGTATACCTATTTTGGGGGCGTCACAGTTGGTATCAGAGCTTAGGGATATGATCCCTGGCTGATATGTGAGACAAGAACTAGGAGGGGAGAGACGGGGAATTCCTTCGCTAGTATGACCTGACTAAGTTTATTTAGTGTTTATTTGGTCGGTCAGAGTATAGGGATAATGTATGGCATGACTATTAACCCTTGTTTTATGGTAGTATTTAAGAATGGCAGCTGAGAACGTTAATAATAGAGTAAATCAGACCGTGGAGACACCTTTGATCACCACCAAGGGGAACGTGCAATAGGAAGGCAATATTCCTCTTATAAACAACGTTACCGAGCAAACTATGAATGATGGAATGTTTAGGAGCTTTTTGCAGTTCATGCAAAATCAGACGAGGGAGACTCGTGTGCATAATACGGGTGGAAATGATAACAATGCGCGGTTTGTCACAGCCAAGCAGTTCAAAGAATTGGGACCACCAGAATTTAAGGGAAAGCCGGATCCGATCATGGCGGAAACGTGAGTCAAGCAAATTACCAAGATATTCGATGTCTTGGGATGCACGGAGGAATAGAAGGTTCCATTCGCCACCTTTATGTTCCACGGTGAGGCAGACTACTGATGGGAGTCTGTGAAGCGTACCCAGCCTGACGCACTCAACATGTCCTGGGAAACATTTCAGAAACTGTTCAATGACAAGTACTTTCTTGAAAGTATTCGTCATATGAAGGAGGTGGAGTTTATCAGACTGGAACAAAACAACATGACGGTGTCCCAGTACGAGGCGAAATTAACAGAGTTATCCAGGTTTACACCTCATTTGGTCGAAAATGAGGAACGAATGACAAGGATGTTTCTAAGAGGTCTAAAACCAGAGATTCGGCAATATCTTATCTCTCATAAATTTTCTTTATATTCAGATATTGTAAACAGGGCTCAATTATTAGAGCGAGATAATGAGTATGTGCAACCGAGGGACAACAACCAAGGTCATACCGGTGACAGCAGTCATCAGAGCGATGATAACCAACGAGGAGGGAAAAATACGAACAAAGGCGGTAACCACTTGGGTGGTCATCGTGGCCATGATAATAGGAGAGGTGAGTCAAGTGGAAATTTCAAGAAGAGAAGATTTAACGATGACAGGAATACGTCGACAGCAGCACCAGCACCAGGAACAAATTCTAGGGGAGGAGAACGACCGCCAGTTAGATGTTACAGATGCGGAGAGGAGGGACATATAAGTCCAAACTGTCCACAACAGTTCAAGGTATGTTATAATTGTGGGAAGAAAGGACATATCGCTCGAGATTGTACTATAGCGAAACCAAGTCCAGCTGGGACGGTGACACCAAAGGCGGATACGAACAAAATAAAGTCGGCGGTTTCTGGAAGAGCGTTTGTAGTGACTGCCCAAAACACAAGGAACCCGAACGAAGGTATAACGGGTTAGTTAATTATAAATTCTTGCGAAGTTTATACCTTACTAGATACCGGTTCTACCCATTCATTTATCTCTCCTACTTATGCTCAACGTTTAAACTTGACTCCGGAGAAATTAGACTTTGACCTATCTGTGGAGACTCTGTTAGGAGAAACTTTCATTACATCTACAGTTTATAAATCTTACTTAATCCAAGTTGGCACAATCACATTACCTGTTGACCTTATCTCTTTAAAGATACTTGCTTTTGATGTGATTTTAGGAATTGATTGGTTAACTACTCATCATGCCAAAATTGATTGTTTTCGTAAGGTTGTTAGTTTTCATATTCCTAACCAATCTGTTATGTGAATTCAAGCAACCAAACCACTAAAATCAATCGATGTCATATCAAGCCATAAAGCCATTCGTTTATTAAAAAATAGATGTCAAGCTTTCTTAGCCCATGTCATGGACTTGAACAAAAATACGTCAGATTTGAATGATATTTCTGTTGTTAGTGAATTTTCTGACGTATTTCCTGAAGAATTTCCTGGCCTAACCCAGAGCGTGATATTGAATTTTTGTATTGATCTTCAACCCGATACAAAACCCATTACTAAAATCTCATATTGAATAGCTCCTATTGAACTTCAGGAGTTAAAAACCCAACTATAGAAGTTGGTACCCGAGCCTCTATCTGGTGACTTCCTTTGTGGAATGCACCAAAGCCAGACTCTCCGTAAGGGACTCTATATTTGTGTGGTGGTAAAACAATAGACGCCATTGTGACGTGCTATCCAAGATTGGGTTATGAATCACAATTAAGAGCAACCGAAGCCGGTGACCAAAGTACGTAGCTTTCTGGGATTAACTGGTTACTATCAGAGATTCGTGGAAGGATTTTCTCGAATCGCTACTCCATTAACTTAGCTGACTCAGTAAGATACAAAATCCGTATGAAGCGAGGAATGCGAGAAGATTTTCTAATAACTCAAGAGGCGACACATTCGGAACCTGTTCTGACCATACCGTCCTGGAAAAGCGAACGTGGTAGCTGACGCGTTAAGTAGAAGATTGCACGCGAGTAAGAGTGCGATATTGTTGAACACAAAGACTAATTTTGTATAATTTATAAATGATAGAGATAGAGTTAATGACTCTAGGGACCCACGTGATGATATACGAGTAAAATTGACTTTAATTGATAACGTTAAAGCCGCTCAAGCTACAGACCTGGAGCTGATGAATATAAAAAAAGAAGGTGCAAGAATGTGTTACTCTAGAAGTAAGAGTCGATGAAGAGAAGAAAGCTCCAGCCTTCGATTTATTTGAAATCCTCGATCGAGTAGGAACTGTGGCCTATAGACTCGCCTTAACGCTAAGTATGTCGCGTGTTCATAACGTTTTTCACGTATCAATGTTACGTAAATATGTGGACGACCCAAATCATATTATTGCGTTAGAACCAGACGAGATAGCCGAAGATTTAACGTACGAGGAGGTACCTGTTAAGATATTGGATAGGAAAGAACATGTTCTATGCACGAAGGTTATACCACAAGTTAATGTTTTGTGGATAAACCATGCTATTGAAGAAATGACTTGGGAGTTGGAATCAGAAATGAAAGCGAGGTATCCTCACCTTTTCGAAACACCAGGTACGTACGTCAATTTCGAGGACGAAATTTCATAAGGAGGGGAGGTTGTAAGACCCCAACTTATTAATAAATGAAATTGAATTTTCTCTATTTATTATTTTAAAATAGAAAGGGTTGATTTGATTAATGTGGTTAGTTATGGGTAAAATGCGCAAATATTTTAAATAAGCAAATGGTTATAAAATATTCATTTTTGGTCGGTGAATATTCGTGTGGTCGTGAAATATTCTTTCTGTCGGGAAATATTCGTACCACGACGCAGCTATTTGTGGGCCCCATAACGGAAAGCGATTGGATGAAGAAAACGACAAGTATAAGTTGTTTATAATTAACGGCGTAGTTATTACCGTTAATACTGTTGGAATACCTGGTGGTTAAAATACAGTAGCACACGGTATTGCACCAATTATTAATTCTTACGAAGGAAGGCACTACTCAATAATTGTCACAGTAGTTACTGTTCAATATTTTATTTTATTGATTCAATAATTGCTGCATTGATATTTTATATTATTGTTGTTTCAATAATTGTCACTGCACAGTATCTCCATTATCAGATCAATAATTTATATTATTTAAATAATATTATTAGATAGCATTATTAGCAATATCTAGAAAGTTCTGTCTAAGGAGAGGTTTGGTCATCAAATTGTGCGCTAGTAAGGAAAAATCCTTATTGGAAAGCCCCCTCTTTCCTGGAAACGGCCTGGTTGTCATAAATGTGATTCTGTAATATTATTTGTGAATAATTAATTATTGATTCATATGATAAGAAAATATTTATTTTATGTGGATATAAATGAGGGATATATTTTTGTGGTTAAAAATGAAGGAGTTAATGTTGAGGTTTTTATCAGTATTTTTGTCGGAATAGAGGTATTAAAAATCAGAGTTTTTGAGATATTTTGCGGGGGTTATAATTTTTATTCCGACCGTTGGATCGTGATAATTTTTGGATATGTTATACATATATAAGTTGAGTATATGTCCACAAATATTGAACCGTTAAAAATGAACGTATGATTTATTATGAATTTTACGAGATGACTGGTTCAGAAATTGTTGAATTTTCGGAGTTTATCATTTTTGTGGAAAATTTTAGAATTGGTGGGCCCCACTCTTGGTTGGTAAAGAAATGTGTTGAGATTTTTATTCAAATGTGGTAGGCTTGAATAGTAGCAGGTAAAGCCATCAGGTTGCAGGTTAAGTCTGCTTCGGCGTGCTAACATTTTCCTATAAATAGAGGGCTAAGTTAGAATTGAAAATCACACCAGAAACAAGTTTTTTTTCTTTCTCTCTCTAGATTATTGAGTGTATTTTGTGAGTATTTAGATACTTTGAGAGTTTCTATTCATCAGAGCAAGTTTCTTTCAGCCTTATACCGGTATTCTGACCAGAAGTACTGATATTTTGAGGTAAGGGATATTATTTTCTTCTTAAATGATATTATTTTCTTCAATATCATTATGCTGAAATATTGATATGAGTTTTTTATCAAATTTGAAACTTTTTGTGTCAGGGTTACTATTCACGTATACGGCACTATTCACGTATACGGCACTATTCACGAATACGGCATTATTCACCGAAAAATAAATTTTTTCCTTTTTGTCCAAGATATCTATTATGGTTACTATCTTTGATTGTATCCATGTTTTGATCTTTATTTTTGAATTCTGCTTCACAATTGATTATTATGAAGTATTATTGATCTTGGATAAACTGTTATATGAATCCCTACTATTTGTCCTCCTGTCTCACTGGATTCATTTTTTTTAAGATATTTTTCATCATCCTCAGTCCTAAATGATGATATTACTGAATATCTTTGGCCTGTAGTGCAAAGATGTATGATTACCTGATGAATATCGTTGGCCTGTAGTGCAAAGATGAACAGGTGTTGAGATGAACATGACCGACTGGTGATACAAATGAATATCTTTGGCCTGTAGTGCAAAGATGAATATTTGGTTAAAGATGATTATTAATTGATATTACAGGGATAAAATATTGATGATGGACTTTTAAATCATAGAAGATAGTTGAATTCATTCTCTACTTGACTCTTTTAATGGTTTGCTGTTTTCGCTGCAGTTGTTGATCTAAAACTTGTTGTCGATTATATTCTATCAGATTTTTCCCTGTTAAATACTAATGATAATTTGGTGTATATTATCTTAGTCATAATATTCTTTACTGGGCTAGTTGAGCTCACCCTTTTCTTTTTTTTCCCATTTTTCTTCTCAAGAGGTGAGAACATAGCAGGATCTAGTCGGGGTATGGAGTGATGGTTCTAGAAAGATGTTTTAGCAGTCCTCACTATTTCTGTAAAATAGTGTTTGAATAATTGTAATGAGAACTTATTTGAGTGTGGATATTGTCTAGAAGACAATATTTATATTTAAACTCACAGTATGTGTTGTGGTATTTTGCACGACAATTGTATTATTGAAGTTGTAGTTTGCTTTTTGTACCATGTATTTGGCGACTCAGAATGGGTGTTGTATACCTATTTTGGGGGCGTCACACATGATCTCCAATATTGAATTCTACGTCCTTTCGATGAAGATCAACATAACCCTTTTGTCGATCTTGTGAGGTTTTTATACGTTGTCGAATCACTTGAATCTTTTCCGTAGTCATACGTACCAACTCCGGTCCCAACAACATTGCTTCACCCACCTCATCCCAGCATACTGGAGAACAACACTTTCTTCTATACAACGCTTCGAATGGAGTCATGTCAATACTCGCTTGATAGATGTTGTTGTAGAAAAACTCCACCAATGGTAAGAACTTGTCCCAACTTCCCTTGAAGTCAAGGACACAAAGTCTTAATAAATCTTCAAGAGTTTGAATAGTCCTCTCTGATTATCCGTCCGTCTGAGGATGATATGCTGAACTAAATCGTAAATCCGTGCCCATAGCTTTTTGTAAACTAACCCAAAATCGTGAAATGAATCTTGGGTCTCGATCAGAAACTATGGATACTGGCATACCATGCAATCTTACAACCTCGCTTATGTACATACGAGCAAGACGTTCAAGTGTATAAGTTTCTCGTATAGATGAGAAGTAAGCAGACTTGGTCAATCTATCAACAATGACCCAAATTGCATCTATGCCTTGAGAAACCTTGGGAAGACCAATAACAAAATCCATGGTAATGTGCTCCCACTTTCATTCTGGAATTTCAAGTGGTTGCAATGGACCTTTTGGTACTTGGTGCTCCGCCTTGACTCGTTGACACGTTAGACACCTTGAGATAAACAACGCTATCTCTCTCTTCATATTGCCCCACCAAAATTTATGTTGAAGATCATGATACATTTTGGTACTCCTATGATGGATTGTAAACGGTGTGTTGTGCGCCTCCATCATGATTTTATACTTTAAATCAGGGTCGTTAGGAACACAAAGTCTGGAGTTGACTCGAAGTATTTCTTCTTCATCGATTCTTTCTTCCGGCATAGCACCTTCTTGCACTTTCTTCCTCATACGCATCAGCTCCAGGTCTGTAGCTTGAGCAGCTTTAACTTTATCGATTAAAGTCGGTTCTACTCGTATATTCGCCATCATCACATGGGTCCCTGGAGTCTTTAATTCTATCTCCATCCTTTGTAAATCATACAAAATGGGCCTTTGCGTTGACAATATCGCACTCGTACCCGTATATGATCTTCTACTCAATGCGTCAGCTACCACGTTCACTTTTCCAGGATGGTATTGAATGGTATAATTGTGACACCCCCAAAATTAGGTATACATCACCCATCTTGGGTCGTCAGATACATAGTACAAAATACAAATACAACTTACTAATACAACTGTCGTGTACAATACGACAAAACATAAACTGTGAGTTTGAATACAAATATTATCTTCTAGAGAGTATTCATACTCAAAAGGAGTCCTCATTACATTTATTAACACACCATTACATAGAATAGTGAGGACTACTAACTAATACTATCATTCGGACCATCACTCCGTTCCCCGACTTGCCCCAGCTACGTTCTCATTTCCTGAAGAGAACAGTGAAAGAAAGGGTGAGCTCAACTAGCCCAGTAAGAAATATCATGACTAAGATAATGCAGAATAAATTATCATTAGCCTTCAACAATGTTAAACTGATAAAATATAATAGACATCAAGTTTAACTGCAGCGGAACAAGCAATCCATTAAAAGAGTCAAGTAGAAAATAAACTCTACTATCTTTTATGATTTAAAAGATTTTCCAACACTGTGATCGCTGAGACTCAGCTTAATAAAATAATTCACATCATCGAATCACCCCTGCACTACGGCCAAGGATATTCGTATATTCATTAATGGTCATGATCATGCCAACAACTGTCCATCAATGCACTACAGGCCAATGAGGACTTTTACCACATCATTTGTAACATTACGGTCATGATTATACCGAATAATCCCTGGTCATAATCATACCAAGTCCATCTATGCACTACAGGCCACAGATGACTTTCAACATTTTATAAACATGAGGATGATGACAATGATATAAGAATTCAATAAAACAAGTTCAAGAATTAATTTATCCAAGAATTAACAACGTCCAAATTGTCAACATGATACTGCTTTGTGGAGTAAAATTCAAGAATACTTAGAAGAATATTTTCATGAAAGATACTGGATGAAACGCAATTATCAAGGATATTCCACAAATTTCATGGAGTATAGAAGTCAAAACTTAACCAATTGGTACAATAAAGAATGGAATAACAAAAGAAATCACCATGCATGCGATAGACCGCACAAACAGGTTATTCCAACAGAATAATAAATAATGGAACCAGGTCCGGCGTAAACGCACAGACAGGATATTCCGACAGAATAATAAATAATGGAACCAGGTCCGGTGTAAAACACACAGACAGGATATTCCGACAGAATAATAAATAATGGAACCAGGTCCGGTGTAAAACACACAGACAGGATATTCCGACAGAATAATAAATAATGGAACCAGGTCCGGTGTAAAACACACAGACAGGATGTTCCAACAGAATAATAATAAAAACGAAACCAGGTCCGGTGTAAAACACACAGACAGGATGTTCCAACAGAATAATAGAAGAATGTCACCAAGTATAGGGTAGATCCGCGTATACAGGTTATTCCAACAGAATAATAAGAAATGGAATAACAACAGTTCTCTTCATGAATAAGAAAGAATAACACCCCTTACCGTTTTAAAGACGAGCTGAAATAAGGAAGTAGTTAAGTAGCAGAATACTCTTCTTCTCTCTCTCTATAGTTTCTCTCTATAGTTTCTCTCTCTAGAGTTCAGTGAATTCGTAAGAAATAATGAAGGAATGAGCTGCTATTTATAGAAAAATAGAATGCATAGTAACTAATCCATGAACGGTCCAGATTGATTACTTTAATCTGACGGTCCATATTTAAAGAAAAATATTTTAAATAAAATATAATATATTCTATTTATAGAATAACTTTAATAAAGTATTCTGTTTTATATAAAAAGATGTTTCTGTTTTATTACGTTAATAATACGAATAAAACAAAACGTCATTATCACTAAATAATTCATATTATTAACTGACAATAATTGAATCAAACTGAGTGACTTCTCACATAAGCATTAATAATCAATATTGTGTGCTACTATGCAACCACACGTTTTACTGTACTTTTACTACCGAGTAGTTCAACAGTAACAATGGTAAAATTTCCGCCGTTATTTTTAATAAAATATTTTTGTCGTTTTCTCAATCCGACAATAATTCCGTTGTGGGGTCCACCAATGATTGTGTCGTTGTACGAATATTCCCTGTTAAAATGAATATTTCCCGACCAATCGAATATTATATAACAACTTGCGTACTTTGCAAAATTTATAAATATTACCCACAACTATAACATTATATCAAATTAACTCCATAATATTCAAAAATGATATTTATAGAAAATTCATCTTTATTTATAAAAGTTGGGGTCTTACAACCTCCCCTTCTTATGAAATTTCGCCCTCGAAATTAGGGTACGTACCTGGTATGTCGAAGAGGTAAGGATACCTTGATTTCATTTCAGATTCTAACTCCCAAGTCATTTTCTCAACATCGTGGTTTCTCCACAAAACTTTGACTTGAGGTATAACCTTGGAGCGTAGAATATGTTCCTTCTTATCCAAGATTTGAACAGGAACTTCTTCATACGTCAAATCTTCCGCTATTTCGTCCGGTTCTAACTCAATAATGTGGTTCGGGTCTTCCACATATTTGCGTAACATGGATATGTGAAAAACGTTATGAACACGAGACATACTTGGCGGTAAAGCGAGTCTATAAGCCACAGTTCCTACTCGATCGAGGATTAAAAATGGACCGATGAATCGAGGATTGAGCTTTCCTCTCTTTCCAAATCTCGTAACTCCTTTCCATGGAGCAACACGTAAGAACACATGATCTCCTACATCAAATTCCACGTCCTTTCGATGAAGATCAGCATAACTCTTTTGTCGATCTTGTGAGGTTTTTATACGTTGTCGGATCGTTTGAATCTTTTCTGTAGTCATACGTACCAACTCCGGTCCCAACAACGTTGCTTCACCCACCTCATCCCAGCATACTGGAGAACGACATTTTCTTCCATACAATGCTTCGAATGGAGCCATGCCAATACTTGCTTGATAACTGTTGTTGTAGGAAAACTCCACCAATGGTAAGAACTTGTCCCAACTTCCCTTGAAGTCAAAGACACAGAGTCTTAATAGATCTTCAAGAGTTTGAATAGTCCTCTCTGATTGTCCGTCCGTCTGAGGATGATATGCTGAACTAAATCGTAACTCTGTGCCCATAGCTTTTTGTAAACTAACCCAAAATCGTGAAGTGAATCTTGGGTCTCGGTCAGAAACTATGGATACTGGCATACCATGCAGTCTTACAATCTCGTTTATGTACATACGAGCAAGACGTTCAAGTGTATAAGTTTCTCGTATCGGTAAGAAATGAGCAGACTTGGTCAATCTATCAACAATGACCCAAATCGCATCAATACCTTGAGAAACCCTTAGAAGACCGGTAACGAAATCCATGGTAATGTGCTCCCACTTCCATTCTGGAATTTCAAGTGGTTGCAATGGACCTTTTGGTACTTGATGCTCCGCTTTGACTCGTTGACAAGTTAGACACCTTGAGATAAACAACGCTATCTCTCTCTTCATATTGCTCCACCAAAATGTATGACGAAGATCATGATACATTTTGGTACTTCCAGGATGGATTGCAAACGGTGTGTTGTGCGCCTCCATCATGATTTCATACTTTAAATCAGGGTTGTTAGGAACACAAAGTCTGGAGTTGACTCGAAGTATTCCTTCTTCATCGATTCTTGCTTCCGGCATAGCACCTTCTTGCACTTTCTTCCTCATACGCATCAGCTCCAGGTCTGTAGCTTGAGCAGCTTTAACTTTATCGATTAAAGTCGGTTCTACTCGTATATTCGCCATCATCACATGGGTCCCTGGAGTCTTTAACTCTATCTCCATCCTTTGCAAATCACACAAAATGGGTCTTTGTGTTGACAATATCGCACTCGTACTTGCATATGATCTTCTACTCAATGCGTCAGCTACCACGTTCGCTTTTCCAGGATGGTATTGAATGGTATGATCATAATCTTTCAACAGTTCAAGCCAACGTCGTTGTCGCATGTTGAGTTCCTTTTGAGTGAAGAAATATTTGAGGCTTTTATGATCCGTAAAGATCTCCACCTTCTCCCCATACAAGTAATGCCTCCAAATTTTAAGTGCAAAGACAACAGCTGCCAACTCTAGATCATGAGTAGGATAATTCCTCTCATATTCCTTGAGTTGTCTTGATGCATAGGCTATGACTTTTCCATGTTGCATGAGAACGCATCCCAACCCTTTGCTCGAAGCATCACTGTAGATGACAAATCCCTCCGAGCCAGATGGTATTGTTAGAACAGGTGCTGAAATGAGTCTCCTCTTGAGTTCTTGAAAACTCTGCTCACATTCTTCGCTCCAACCGAACTTTGTATCTTTCCGAGTCAGCTGAGTTAATGGAGTAGCGATTCGAGAAAATCCTTCCACGAATCTCCGATAATAACCAGCTAAACCGAGAAAGCTACGTACTTCGGTCACTGATTTAGGTTGCTCCCAGCTTTGAATAGCTTCAATCTTTGCCGGGTCAACAGATATTCCACGACTTGATACTACGTGCCCAAGGAATGCTACCTCTTCCAGCCAGAACTCGCATTTCTTCAACTTGGCATAAAGTTTGTATTCACGAAGCTTTTGGAGTACCAGCCTCAAGTGTTGCTCATGATCTTCACGGCTTTTGGAATAAACAAGGATGTCATCGATAAAGACGACCACAAAGTGATCCAAATATTCCTTAAATACCCTGTTCATCATATCCATGAAGGCAGCAGGAGCATTAGTCAATCCAAAAGACATAACTAAGAATTCATAATGCCCATACCGAGTTCTGAAAGCCGTCTTTGGAATATCCTCAGTTCTAACCTTCAGCTGATGATATCCAGAACGAAGATCGATCTTTGAAAAGAATTGTGCTCCTTGCAACTGGTCAAACAGGTCATCAATACGTGGCAATGGGTACCTATTTTTGATGGTGACATGATTCAACTCCCGATAATCAATACAAAGTCGCATACTCCCATCTTTCTTCTTCACGAACAGAACAGGAGCACCCCAAGGAGAAGTACTAGGACGAATAAAACCAATGTCTAACAATTCCTGCAGTTGGGTCTTTAACTCCTGAAGTTCAATAGGAGCCATTCGATATGGGGCTTTGGAAATGGGTTTTGTACCGGGTTCAAGGTCGATACAAAATTCAATTTCACGCTCTGGGGGTAGGCCAGGAAGTTCTTCGGGAAATACGTCAGGAAATTTATTAACAACAGAAATATCATTCAAAGCTGACGTATTTTTGTTTAGATCTGTGACATGAGCTAAGAAAGCTTGACATCCGTTTTTCAATAAACGAATAGCTTTATGGCTTGAGATGACAGCGATTGATTTTAATGGTTTGGTTGCTTGAATTCGCATAATAGGTCGATTAGGAATATGAAAGCTAACAACCTTACGAAAACAATCAATTTTTGCATGATGAGTAGTTAACCAATCAATCCCTAGAATCACGTCAAATGCAAGTATTTTTAATGAAATAAGATCGACAGGTAATGTGTGGGTACCAACTTGAACCAAACAAGACTTATAAACCGTGGATGTAATGAAGGTTTCTCCCAATGGAGTTTCAACTGCTAAGTCAAAGTCTAATTTCTCCGGAATCAAATTTAATCGATGAGCGCAAGTAGGAGAAATAAAAGAATGGGTAGAACCGGTATCAAATAAAGTATAGACTTCGTTAGAGTTTATGATAAGCTTACCCGTGATGACCTCATTCGGGTTCCTTGCTTTCTGGGAGTTCACAACAAACGCTCTCCCTTGCACAACCGGTTTTGACTTTTCTGGGACGGCCTTTGGTGCCTCCATCCTAGCTGAATTTGTCTTCGGTAAACGACAAAATCGGGCTAAATGACCTTCTCTTCCACAATTATAACATGCTTTGGACGGCATCGCGCAGTTTGGACTGATGTGCCCCTCCCCTCCGCATTTGAAACATATGATAGGTGGTCGTTCTCCTTCCTTAACGACAGGTGCTGGTGCTGACGTCTTTCCATCATTGTTGAATCTCCTCTTCTTGAAATGCCCATTCTTATTGTTTTGGCCCTGATTACCACCGAAGTGGTTACCATTTCTGGCCTGTTGATTCCCTCCACGCTTGTTGTCACCGCTTCGATGACTGCTTTCACTGGTATTATCATTTTGCCGGCTGCTCTCTTTTGGTTGCGTTGTCTCGTTATCGCGCTCCACCAACTGAGCCCTATTTACAACATCTGAATACAAACACAATTTATGAGAAACAAGATGTTGACGTATCTCCGGCTTCAAACCTCTTAAAAACATCCGCGTCATTCTTTCTTCATTATCCACCAGGTGGGACGCAAACCGGGATAACTCCGCAAATTTTGCCTCGTACTGCGACACGGTCATATTATTCTGCTCCAATTTGATGAACTCCACCTCCTTCATGTGACGAATACTCTCGGGAAAGTATTTGTCGTTAAACAGCTCTTGGAACTTCTCCCAAGACATCTTCAGTGCGGCAGGTTGAGTACGCTTTATCGATTCCCACCAGTAATCTGCCTCTCCTCGCAACATAAAGGCGGCAAAGGGAACCTTTTGCTCCTCGGAGCAACCCAAGACATCAAATATCTTGGTGATCTGCTTTATCCATGTTTCAGCTACAAGTGGTTTGGGTTCTCCCTTAAACTCCGGTGGTCCCAGCTCCTTAAACTGTTTAGCGGTGACCGCCTGAGAGTTTCCAGTATTTCCACCTACGTTGTGGACAGGAGCCGCTTTCACCTGTTGTTGCATGAATTGCATAAAACCTCTGAACATTCCATCATTCATCATCTGGTCAGTGTTGTTGTTTGCATGAGGATTGTCACCTTCCTGATGCACATTATCCTGATTATTGATATGTGGTGAATCAATAATCGCCTGTGCTCCATTGCTATTCTCAACATTCTCAGATGCCATTTTCAGATACTGCCACAAAATAAAAGTTAATTGATATGTCATATATTATCCTTATATTATGACCGACCAATTAAATACCATGCAAATAAACTTAGGTAGGTCATACTAGCGAAGGAATTCCCCGTCTCTCCCCTCCTAGTTCTATTCTCACATCTTAGCCAGGGATCATATCCCTAAGCTCTGATACCAACTGTGACGCCCCCAAAATTAGGTATACATCACCCATCTTGGGTCGTCAGATACATAGTACACAAAATACTAATACAACTGTCGTGTACAATACGACAAAACATAAACTGTGAGTTTGAATACAAATATTATCTTCTAGAGAGTATTCATACTCAAAAGGAGTCCTCATTACATTTATTAACACACCATTACATAGAATAGTGAGGACTACTAACTAATACTATCATTCGGACCATCACTCCGTTCCCCGACTTGCCCCAGCTACGTTCTCATTTCCTGAAGAGAACAGTGAAAGAAAGGGTGAGCTCAACTAGCCCAGTAAGAAATATTATGACTAAGATAATGCAGAATAAATTATCATTAGCCTTCAACAATGTTAAACTGATAAAATATAATAGACATCAAGTTTAACTGCAGCGGAACAAGCAATCCATTAAAAGAGTCAAGTAGAAAATAAACTCTACTATCTTTTATGATTTAAAAGATTTTCCAACACTGTGATCGCTGAGACTCAGCTTAATAAAATAATCCACATCATCGAATCACCCCTGCACTACGGCCAAGGATATTCGTATATTCATTAATGGTCATGATCATGCCAACAACTGTCCATCAATGCACTACGGGCCAATGAGGACTTTTACCACATCATTTGTAACATTACGGTCATGATTATACCGAATAATCCCTGGTCATAATCATACCAAGTCCATCTATGCACTACAGGCCACAGATGACTTTCAACATTTTATAAACATGAGGATGATGACAATGATATAAGAATTCAATAAAACAAGTTCAAGAATTAATTTATCCAAGAATTAACAACGTCCAAATTGTCAACATGATACTGCTTTGTGGAGTAAAATTCAAGAATGCTTAGAAGAATATTTTCATGAAAGATACTGGATGAAACGCAATTATCAAGGATATTCCACAAATTTCATGGAGTATAGAAGTCAAAACTTAACCAACTGAGTACAATAAAGAATGGAATAACAAAAGAAATCACCATGCATGCGATAGACCGCACAAACAGGTTATTCCAACAGAATAATAAATAATGGAACCAGGTCCGGCGTAAACGCACAGACAGGATATTCCGACAGAATAATAAATAATGGAACCAGGTCCGGTGTAAAACACACAGACAGGATATTCCGACAGAATAATAAATAATGGAACCAGGTCCGGTGTAAAACACACAGACAGGATATTCCAACAGAATAATAAATAATGGAACCAGGTCCGGTGTAAAACACACAGACAGGATGTTCCAACAGAATAATAATAAAAACGAAACCAGGTCCGGTGTAAAACACACAGACAGGATGTTCCAACAGAATAATAGAAGAATGTCACCAAGTATAGGGTAGATCCGCGTATACAGGTTATTCCAACAGAATAATAAGAAATGGAATAACAACAGTTCTCTTCATGAATAAGAAAGAATAACACCCCTTACCGTTTTAAAGACGAGCTGAAATAAGGAAGTAGTTAAGTAGCAGAATACTCTTCTTCTCTCTCTCTATAGTTTCTCTCTATAGTTTCTCTCTCTAGAGTTCAGTGAATTCGTAAGAAATAATGAAGGAATGAGCTGCTATTTATAGAAAAATAGAATGCATAGTAACTAATCCATGAACGGTCCAGATTGATTACTTTAATCTGACGGTCCATATTTAAAGAAAAATATTTTAAATAAAATATAATATATTCTATTTATAGAATAACTTTAATAAAGTATTCTGTTTTATATAAAAAGATGTTTCTGTTTTATTACGTTAATAATACGAATAAAACAAAACGTCATTATCGCTAAATAATTCATATTATTAACTGACAATAATTGAATCAAACTGAGTGACTTCTCACATAAGCATTAATAATCAATATTGTGTGCTACTATGCAACCACACGTTTTACTGTACTTTTACTACCGAGTAGTTCAACAGTAACAATGGTAAAATTTCCGCCGTTATTTTTAATAAAATATTTTTGTCGTTTTCTCAATCCGACAATAATTCCGTTGTGGGGTCCACCAATGATTGTGTCGTTGTACGAATATTCCCTGTTAAAATGAATATTTCCCGACCAATCGAATATTATATAACAACTTGCGTACTTTGCAAAAATGCCAACTATAACATTATATCAAATTAACTCCATAATATTCAAAAATGATATTTATAGAAAATTCTTCTTTATTTATAAAAGTTGGGGTCTTACAATAATTATAATCTTTCAACAGTTCAAGCGAACGTCGCTGTCGCATGTTGAGTTCCTTTTGAGTGAAGAAATATTTGAGGCTTTTATGATCCGTAAAGATCTCCACTTTCTCCCCATACAAGTAATGCCTCCAAATTTTAAGTGCGAAGACAACAGCTACCAACTCTAGATCATGAGTAGAAAAATTTCTCTCATATTCTTTGAGTTGTCGAGAGGCATAGGCTATGACTTTTCCATGTTGCATGAGAATACATCCTAACCCTTTGCCCGAAGCATCACTGTAGATGACAAATCCCTCCGAATCACATGGTATTGTCAAAACAGGTGCTAAAATGAGTCTCCTCTTGAGTTCTTGAAAACTCTTCTCACATTCCTTGTTCTAACCGAATTTTGTATCTTTTCGAGTCAGCTGAGTTAATGGAGTAGCGATTCAAGAAAATCCTTTCACGAATCTCCGATAATAACCAGCTAAGCCGAGAAAGCTACGTACTTCGGTCACTGATTTGGGTTGCTCCCAGCTTTGAATAGCTTCAATCTTTGCTGGGTTAACTGATAATCCATGACTTGACACCACGTGTCAAAGAAATGCTACTTCTTCAAGCCAGAACTTGCATTTCTTCAACTTGGCATAAAGCTTGTTTTCACGAAGCTTTTGGAGTATCAGCCTCAAGTGTTGCTCATGATCTTCACAGCTTTTGGAATAAATAAGGATGTCATCAATAAAGACGACCATAAAGTGATCCAAATATTCCTTGAATACTCGGTTCATCATATCCATGAAGGCAGCAGGAGCATTAGTCAATCCAAAAGATATGACTAGGAATTTATAATGCCCGTACCGAGTTCTAAAAGCCGTCTTCGGAATGTCATCGGTTCTAATCTTCAATTGGTGATATCCGGAACGAAGATCAATCTTTGAAAAGAATTTGGCGCCTTGCAACTGGTCGAACAGGTCATTAATACGTGGCAATGGGTACCTATTTTTGATGGTGACATGATTCAACTCCCGATAATCAATACAAAGTCGCATACTCCCATCTTTCTTCTTCACGAATAGAACATGAGCACCCCAAGGAGACGTACTAGGGCGAATAAAACCGATGTCTAACAATTCCTGCAATTGGGTCTTTAACTCCTGAAGTTCAATAGGAGCCATTCAATATAGGGCTTTGGAAATGGATTTTGTACCAGGTTCAAGGTCGATACAAAATTCAATTTTACGCTCTGGGGGTAGGCCAGGAAGTTTTTCAGGAAATACGTCAGGAAATTTATTAACAATAGAAATATCATTCAAAACTGACGTATTTTTGTTTAGATCCGTGACATGAGCTAAGAAAGCTTGACATCTATTTTTCAATAAACGAATAGCTTTATGGCTTGAGATGACAGTGATTGATTTTAATGGTTTGGTTGCTTGAATTCGTATAATAGGTTGGTTAGGAATACGAAAGCTAACAACCTTATGAAAATAATCAATTTTTGCATGATGAGTAGTTAACCAATCAATCCCTAGAATTACGTCAAATGCAAGTATTTTCAATGAAATAAGATAGACAGGTAATGTGAGGGTACCGATTTGAACCAAACAAGACTTATAAACAGTGGATGTAATGAAGGTTTCTCCCAACGGAGTTTCAACAGATAAGTCAAAGTCTAATTTCTCCGGAGTCAAATTTAAACGTTGAGCGCAAGTAGGAGAAATAAAAGAATGGGTAGAACCGGTATCAAATAAGGTATATACTTCGCTAAAGTTTATGATAAGCTTACCCGTGATGACCTCGTTCGAGTTCCTTGCTTTCTGGGAGGTCACAACAAAAGCTCTCCCTTGAACTACTGGTTTTGACTTGTCTAGGACGGTATTTTGTATCACCGTTCCAACTGGACTTGTCTTCGATGCACGACAAAATCGGGCTAGGTAACCTTCTCTTTCACAATTATAACACGCTTTGGATGGCATCGCACAGTTTGGACTGATATGTCCCTCCCCTCCGCATTTGAAGCATATGATAGGTGGTCGTTCTCCTTCCTTAACAACGGGTGCTGGTTTTGACATCTTTCTATCATTGTTGAATCTCCTCTTCTTGAAATGTCTATTCTTTTTGTCTTGGCCATAATTACCACCGAAGTGGTTACCATTTTTGGCATGTTAATTCCCTCCACGTTTGTTGTCACCGCTTCGATGACTGCTACCACTGGTATTATCATTTTGCCGGCTGCTCTCTCTTGGTTAGGTTGACTCGTTATCGCGCTTCAATAATTGAACCCTATTTACAACATCTGAATACAAACACAATTTATGAGAAATAAGATATTGACGTATCTCCGGCTTCAAACCCCTTAAAAACATTCGTGTCATTCTCTTCTCATTATCAACCAAATGGGACGTAAATCGGGACAACTCAGTAAACTTGGCTTCGTACTGCGACACGGTCATGTTGTTTTGCTCCAGCTTGATGAACTATACCTCTTTCATGTGACGAATACTTTCAGAAAAGTACTTGTCATTGAACAGTTCTTGGAACTTCTCCCAAGACATCTTCAGTGCGGTAAGTTGAGTACGCCTTACCGATTCCCACCAGTAATCTGCCTCTCCTCGCAACATAAAGGTGGCAAAGGGAACCTTTTTCTCCTCGGATCATCCCAAGACATCAAATATCTTGGTGATCTACTTTATCCATGTCTCCGCCTTAACTGGTTTTGGCTCTCCAATAAACTCTAGTGGTCCCAACTCCTTGAACTATTTAGCGGTGACCGTCCGAGAGTTTCCAGTGTTTCTACCTATATTTTGGATAGAAGCCATTCTCGCCTGATGTTGCATGAATTGGATAAAGTCTCTGAACATTGCATCATTCATCATTTGGTCAGTGTTGTTGTTTGCATGAGGATTGTCGCCTTCCTGATGCACATTATCCTAATTATTGATATGTGAAGACTCAACGGTCTGCTGTGCTCCATTAATGTTCTCAACATTCTTGAATGTCATTTTTAAATATTGCCACAAAACAAGGGTTAATTAACATATCACATATTATCCCTATACTCTGACCGAACAATTTAAATATCAAATAAACTTAGGTAGGTCATACTAGCGAAGGAATTTCCCGTCTCTCCCCTCCTAGTTCTTGTTTCACATCTTAGCCAGGGATCATATCCCTAAGCTTTGATACCAACTGTGACGCCCCCAAAATAGGTATGCATCACCTATTCTGAGTCGTCAAATACATGGTACAAAATACAAATAAAAACTTAATTATACAACTGTCGTGTAAAATACGACAAAACATAAGTTGTGAGTTTTAATACAACATTATCTTCTAAACAGTATTCAAACTCAAAATAAGTCCTCAATACATTTATTTTCACACTATTTCATAGAATAGTGAGGACTATTAATACTATCATCTGAACCGTCACTCCGTTCCCCGACTAGTCCCCTCTACGTTCTCATTTCCTGAAGAGAACAATGAAAACAAAAGGGTTAGCTCAACTAGCCCAATAAAAAATATTATGACCAAGATAATGCAGAATAAATTATCATTAGCCTTCAACAGTGTTAAACTGATAAAATATAACAAACATCAAGTTTAACTGCAGCGGAACAAGCAATCCATTAAAAGAGTCAAGTAGAGAATAAAGTGTAAGACCCCAACTTTTATAAATAAAGAAGAATTTTCTATAAATATTATTTTTGAATATTATGGAGTTAATTTGATATAATGTTATAGTTGTGGGTAATATTTATAAATTTTGCAAAGTACGCAAGTTGTTATATAATATTCGATTGGTCGGGGAATATTCGTTTTAACAGGGAATATTCGTACAACGGCACAATCATTGGTGGACCCCACAACGAAATTATTGTCGAATTGAAAAAACGACAAAAATATTTTATTAAAAATAACGGCGGAAGTTTTACCATTGATACTGTTGAACTACTCGGTAGTAAAAGTACAGTAATACGTGTGGTTGCATAGTAGCACACGGTATTAATTATTAATGCTTATGTGAGAAGTCACTCAGTTTGATTCAATTATTGTCAGTTAATAATATGAATTATTTAGCGATAATGAAGTTTTGTTTTATTCGTATTATTAACGTAATAAAACAGAAACATCTTTTTATATAAAAACAGAATATTTTATTAAAGTTATTCTATAAATAGAATATATTATATTTTATTTAAAAGATTTTTCTTTAAATATGGACCGTCAAATTAAAATAATCAATCTGGACCGTTCATGGATTAGTTACTATGCATTCCATTTTTCTATAAATAGCAGCTCATTCCTTCATTATTTCTTACGAATTCACTGAACTCTAGAGAGAGAAACTATAGAGAGAGAGAAGAAAAGTATTCTGCTACTTAACTACTTCCTTATTTCAGTTCTTCTTTAAAACGGTAAGGGGTGTTATTCTTTCTTATTCATGAAGAGAACTGTTGTTATTCCATTTCTTATTATTCTGTTGGAATAACCTGTATACGCAGTCTACCCTATACTTGGTGACATTCTTCTATTATTCTGTTGGAATATCATGTCTGTGTGTTTTACACCGGACCTAGTTCCGTTTTTATTATTATTCTGTTGGAACATCCTGTCTGTGTGTTTTACACCGGACCTGGTTCCGTCTTGTTATTATTCTGTTAGAACATCCTGTCTGTGTATTTTACACCGAACCTGGTTCCATTATTTATTATTCTGTCAGAATATCATGTCTGTGCGTTTACGCCGGACCTGGTTCTATTATTTATTATTCTGTTGGAATATCCTGTCTGTGCGTTTACGCCGGACCTGGTTCCATTATTTATTATTCTGTCGAAATATCTTGTCTGTGCGTTTACGCCGGACCTGGTTCCATTATTTATTATTCTGTTGGAATAACCTGTCTGTGCGGTTTATCGCATGCCGGGTGATTTATTTTGTTATTCTATTCTTTATTATACTCAGTTGGTTAAGTTTTAACTTCTATACTCCATGAAATTAGTGAAATATCCTTGATAATTGCGGTTCATCCAGTATCTTTTCATGAAAATATTCTTCTAAGCATTTTTGAATTTTACTCCACAAAGCAGTATCATGTTGACAATTTGGACGTTGTTAATTCTTGGATAAATTAATTCTTGAACTTGTTTTATTGAATTCTTATATCATTATCATAATCCTCATGTTTATAAATTGTTGAAAGTCATCTATGGCATGTAATGCATAGATGGACTTGGTATGATTATAACCACGGATTATTTGGTGTAATCATGACCGTAATGTTACAAATGATGTGGTAAAAGTCCTCATTGGCCCGTAGTGCATTGATGGACAGTTATTGGCATGATCATGACCATTAATGAATACACGAATATCCTTGGCCGTAGTACAGGGGTGATTCGATGGTGTGGATTATTTTATTAAGCTGAGTCTCAGCGATAACAGTGTTGAAAAACCTTTTAAATCATAGAAGATAGTAGATTTTATTCTCTACTTGACTCTTTTAATGGATTGCTTGTTTCGATGCAGTTAAACTTGATGTTCGTTATATTTTATCAGGTTAACACTGTTGAAGGTTAATGATAATTTATTCTGCATTATCTTAGTCATAATATTTTTTACTGGGCTAGTTAAGCTCACCCTTTCTTTCACTGTTCTCTTCAGGAAATGAGAATATAGCTGGGACAAGTCGGGGAACGGAGTGATGGACCAGATGATAGTATTAGTAGTCCTCACTATTCTATTAAATAGTGTGACAATAATTGTAATGAGGACTCCTTTTGAGTTTGTATAGTCTCTAGTAGACAATAATTGTATTCAAACTCACAGTTATGTTTTGTCGTATTATACCCGACAGTTGTATTAGTAAGTTATATTTGTATTCTGTACCATGTATCTGACGACCCAAGATGGGTGATGTATACCTAATTTTGGGGGCGTCACATAAAGTCTACTATCTCTTATGATTTAAAAAGGTTTTTCATCACTTTTATCGTTGAGACTCAGCTTAATAAATAATCCACATCATCCCTGCACTACGGCCAAGGATATTCATTAGTATCACGACCACAAATTATCCATGCACTACGGGCCAAGGATATTCGTGTATTCATCAATGGTCAAGATCATGCCAACAACTGTCCATCAATGCACTACGGACCAAAGAGGACTTTTACCACATCATTTGTAACATTACGGTCATGATTACACCGAATAATCTCTGGTCATAATCATACCAAGTCCATCTATACACTACAGGCCACAGATGACTTTCAACAAAATATAAACACGAGGATGATGACAATGATATAAGAATTCAATAAAACAAGTTCAAGAATTAATTTATCTAGAAAACAATAACGACCAAATTGTCAACATGATACTTCTTTGTAGAGTAAAATTCAAGAATGCTCAGAATAATATTTTCATGAAAAGATACTGGATAAAGCACAAATATCAAGGATATTCCACTAATTTCATGGAGTATAGAAGTCAAAACTTTAACCAACTGAGTATAATAAAGAATGGAATAACAAAAGATATCATCAGGCATACGATAGACCGCACAGACAGGTTATTCCAACAGAATAATAAATAATAGAACCAGGTCATACGTAAATGCACAGACAGGATGTTCTAACAAAATAATAAATAACGGAACCAGATCATGCGTAAATCGCACAGACAGGATGTTCTAACAGAATAATAAAGAACAGAACCAGGTCAGTAAACCGCACAGACAGGATGTTCCAATAGAATAATAAAGAATGGAACCAGGTCATGCGTAAATGCACAGACAGGATGTTCCAACAGAATAATAAAGAATAGAATAACAGAAGAATTTCACCATGTATGCGGTACTCCGCATAGACAGGTTATTCTAATATAATAATAAAAAATAGAATAACAGAAGTTCTCTTCATGAAGACGAAAGAAATAATACCCTTATGAGTACAACAAATAATATTCCTTACTGTAAAAAAAGAGTATTCCGACTGGTAGGGCGAGGATATTCTTGAAGAAAACTTGCACTACGCTCAAAGCTTCTTAAAACTCTAAAGAAATACGCTCAAGATTATAGAAGAATTCTCTGAACTTCTGGTGTGGTTTTCAATTCTAACTAAGCATCCTATTTATAGAAAAATAGAAAGGATACTATGCTGCACTATGCAATAAAATATAATATATTCTATTTATAATCAAATAAAACAAAACTTTATAAAAAGTATTCTGTTTTTTATATAAAAAGATTTTACTATACAAATACTATGCAGGCACTATGCAAACTCTATGCATAATAAAATATAATATATTCTATTTATAATCTAATAAAATAAATAACTTTATCAAAGTATTTTGTTTTATATAAAAAGATTTTACTATGCAAAATATTATGCATAATAGAATATAATATATTCTATTTATAGTCTAATAAAATAAATAACTTTATAAAAGTATTCTGTTTTATATAAAAAGCTTTTCTGTTTTATTACATTAATAATACTAATAAAACAAAATTTATATATATATATATATATATATATATATATATATATATATAAACTTCCGCGACTTCATAAAAAGACACCTCAATATATTTAACAACATTTATCTGCATTGTTATAATTCACAATATTAATCGACCAGGTCGTTCTCAGGAAAGAGGGGGCTTTTCAATAAGGATTTCTCCCTATTGGCGCGCAATTAGGTGACCAAATCTCTCCTTGGTAGAACTTCTAGACATCGTTAATATTACAAATAATAATATTAATAACTTCGTCGTCTCAATTATTGATTTAATAAAATATCGACAATAATTGAATCAAATAACGTGAGATAATATTCCGCAATTACTGTAACAATAATTGAACAAAACTGAGTGACTTCTCACGTAAACATCAATAATCAATATTGTGTGCTACTATACAACCACGCGTATTCATGTACTTTTAACACCGGGTGTTTCAATAGTTAACGGTAAAACTTCCGCCGTTATTTTTATAAAAATATTTTTGTCATTTTCTCAATCCTACAATAATTCAGTTGTGGGGTCCACTAATGATTGTGTCGTTGTACGAATATTTTCTATTAAAACGAATATTCTTCGACCAATCGAATATTATATAACAACTTGCGTACTTTGTAAAATTTATAAATATTATCCACAACTATAATATTATATCAAATTCATTCCATAATATTCAAAAATGATATTTATAGAAAATTCATCTTTATTCATAAAAGTTGGGGTCTTACATGTAGTGTTGATCAACATAGAGTACTATAGGTTGATCATCTAAAAGTGCTCGTAAGCTATGTCGGACTTACGAACTTAGTGTCGGGTTATCCTTTTCAAAGAAATTATGAAATGCTCATGGTCTTGGACCAGAATTGATGTTTTACTGAATATTGTCATTGTAAAACGTTTTGAAGGAAAAGAAATGGTATTTTGAATTATCGATAGCACTTCGTAACTATTATCCAGTTATTGAAGATATACGATTCCTATGTTTCAAGCATGTTGTTTAAAAGAAATTGTTATACTTGTTGAGCTTGTTATGCTCACTCTTGCTTGAACCATATGAATGCAGCTAAGGACGAGCGAACCGAGATTTTCAGTAGAGATAAAGACAAGGCAAATATGAATGATAGTTTATCGTGTAATAGACTAGTAAATTTATGTATTATATTATGATGAACAAAGAATGTAATGGTTTAAGAACCAGGGAACGGGATTTATTATTATTAATGTAATAAGAATGTCGTTGGAACACACATTTTGATGTCGTTTCAGTAGAATGAATGTACAGTTATGAGTACCGTGTAGCACCAATTGTAAGACCCCGACTTATTAATGAATAAAATTAAATTTTCTCTAAATATTATTGTGAATAATAAGGGGTTAATTTGATATAATACTTTGGTTATGGGTGAAATGTGCAAATTTTGCAAAATAAGCAAGTGGTTATAAAATATTCATTTTGTCGGGGAATATTCGTTTGGTCGTGGAATATTCTTGCTGTCGGGGAATATTCGTACGACGGCGCAGCCTTGTATGGGCCCCATAACGAAAAGCGATTGGATGAAGAAAACGACAAGTATAAGTTGTTTATAAATAACGGTGTAGTTGTTACCGTTAATACTATTGGAATACCCGGTGGTTAAATTACAGTAGCGCACGATATTGCACCAATTATTGATTCTTACGTAAGAAGGCACTACTCAATAATTGTTACAGTAGTTATTATTCAATATTTTATTTTATTGATTCAATAATTGTTGCGTTGATAGTTTATATTATTGTTGTTTCAATAATTGTTGCTGCACAGTATTTTCCATTATCAGATCAATAATTCATATTATTTGAATAATATTATTAGATAACATTATTGGCAATGTCTAGAAAATTCTGTCTAAGGAGAGGTTTGGTCATCTAATTGCGCGCCATTAAGGAGAAATCCTTATTGGAAAGCCCCCTCTTTCTTGGGAACGGCCTGGTTGTCATAAATGTGATTCTATAATATTATTTGTGAATAATTAATTATTGATTCATATGATAAGGAAATATTTATTTTATGTGGATATAAATGAGGGATATATTTTTGTGGTTAAAAATGAAGGAGTTAATGTTGAGGTTTTTATCCGTATTTTTGTCGGAATGGAGGTATTAAAAATCAGGGTTTATGAGATATTTTGCGGGAGTTATAATTTTTAATCCGACCGTTGGATCGTGGTAATTTTTGGATATGTTATACATATATAAGTTGAGTATATGCCCACAAATTCTGAACCGTTAAAAATGAACGTATGATTTATTATGAATTTTACAAGATGACTGGTTCAGAAATTGTTGAATTTTCGGAGTTTATCATTATGATGGAAAATTCTAGAATTGGTGGGCCCCACTTGTGGTTGGTGAAGAAATGTGCTGAATTATATTTCAAATGTGGTGGGTGGGAATAGTAGCAGGTAAAGCCATCAGGTTGCAGGTCAAGCCTACTAAAATTTTCCTATAAATAGAGGGCTAAGTTAGAATTGAAAATCACACCAGAAACAAGTTTTCTCTCTTTCTCTCTCTAGATTATTGAGTGTATTTTGTGAGTATTTAGATACTTTTAGAGTTTCTATTCATCAGAGCAAGTTTCTTTTAGCCTTATACCGGTATTTCGACCAGAAGTACTGATATCTTGAGGTAAGGGATATTATTTTCTTCTTAATGATATTATTTTCTTCAATATCATTATACTGAAATATTGATATGAGTTTTTATCAAATTTAAAACTTTTTATGTCGGGGTTACTATTCACGTATACGGCACTATTCACGTATACGGCACTATCCACGAATACGGCACTATTCATCGAAAAATAATTTTTTTCCTTTTTGTCCAAGATGTCTATTATGGTTACTATCTTTGATTGTATCCATGTTTTGATCTTTATTTTTGAATTCTGCTACACAATTGATTATTATGAAGTATTATTGATCTTGGATAAACTGTTATACGAATCCCTACTATTTGTCCTTCTGACTCATTGGATTCGTTCTCTTTAAGATATTTTTCATCATCCTCAGTCCTAAATGATGATATTACTGAATATCTTTGGCCTGTAGTGCAAAGATGTATGATTACTTGATGAATATCTTTGGCCTGTAGTGCAAAGATGAACAGGTGTTGAGATGAACATGACTGACAGGTGATACAAATGAATATCTTTGGCCTGTAGTGCAAAGATGAATATTTGGATAAAGATGATTATTAATTGATGTTACAGGGATAAAATATTGATGATGGACTTTTAAATCTTAGAAGATAGTAGAATTTATTCTCTACTTGACTCTTCTAATGGTTCGTTGTTTCCGCTGCAGTTGTTGATCTAAAACTTGTTGTCGATTATATTCTATCAGATTTTTCCCTGTTGAAGACTAACGATAATTTGGTGTATATTATCTTAGTCATAATATTCTTTACTGGGCTAGTTGAGCTCACCCTTTTCCTTTTTGTTCTATTTTTCTTCTCAGGAGGTGAGAACATAGCAGGATCTTGTCGAGGTATGGAGTGATGGTTCTAGAAAGATGTTTTAGCAGTCCTCACTATTTTTGTAAAATAGTGTTTGAATAATTGTAATGAGGACTTATTTGAGTGTGGATATTGTCCAAAAGACAATATTTGTATTTAAACTCACAGTATGTGTTGTCGTATTTTGCACGACAATTGTATTATTGAAGTTGTAGTTTGCTTTCTGTACCATGTATTTGGCGACTCAGAATAGGTTGGATGGAATGGACCTATTTTGGGGGCGTCACAGTTGGTATCAGAGCTTAGGGATATGATCCCTGGCTGAGATGTGAGACAAGAACTAGGAGGGGAGAGACGGGGAATTCCTTCGCTAGTATGACCTGACTAAGTTTATTTGGTGTTTATTTGGTCGGTCAGAGTATAGGGATAATATATGACATGACTATTAACCCTTATTTTATGGCAGTATTTAAGAATGGCAGCTGAGAACGTTAATAATGGAGTAAATCAGACCGTGGAGACACCTTTGATCACCACCCAGGGGAACGTGCAACAAGAAGGCAATATTCCTCCTGTAAACAACGTTACCGAGCAAACGATGAATGATGGAATGTTTAGGAGCTTTTTGCAGTTCATACAAAATCAGACGAGGGAAACTCGTGTGCAGAATACGGGTGGAAATGATAACAACGCCCGGTTTGTCACAGCTAAGCAGTTCAAAGAGTTGGGACCACCAGAATTTAAGGGAAAGCCGGATCCGATCATGGCGGAAACGTGGGTCAAGCAAATTACCAAGATATTCGATGTCTTGGGATGCACGGAGGAACAGAAGGTTCCATTCGCCACTTTTATGTTCTGCGGTGAGGCAGACTACTGGTGGGAGTCTGTGAAGCGTACCCAGCCTGACGCACTCAACATGTCTTGGGAGACATTTCAAAAACTATTCAATGACAAGTACTTTCCTGAAAGTATTCGTCATATGAAGGAGGTGGAGTTTATCAGACTGGAACAAAACAACATGACGGTGTCCCAGTACGAGGCGAAGTTTGCAGAGTTGTCCAGGTTTGCACCTCATTTGGTGGAGAATGAGGAACGTATGACGCGGATGTTTCTGAGAGGTTTGAAACCCGGCATACGTCAATATCTCATTTCTCATAAATTTTCTCTCTATTCAGATGTTGTCAATATGGCTCAATTATTAGAGCGAGATAATGAGTATGTGCAACCGAGAGACCACAACCAGGGTCATACCGGTGGCGGCAGTCATCGAAGCAATAAAAACCAGCAGGAAGGAAAACATTCGGACAAAAGCGGTAACCACTCTGGTGGTAATCGTGGTCGTGATAATAGAAGGAGCGAGTCGGGAAGAGATTTCAAGAAGAGAAGGTACAATAATGATAACGTGAAGACGTCAGCACAAACATCAACTATTTCTAGGGGAGGAGAACGACCACCGGTCGTATGTTACAAATATGGGAAAGAGGGACATATCAGCCCAAACTGCCCACAACAATCCAAGGTATGTTATAACTGTAGAAAGGAGGGTCATATAGCTCAAGAGTGTTCTGTAGCAAAACCAAGTTCAGCGGGGATGGTGACTCCAAAAGTTGTCCTGGATAAGTCGAAATCAGCTGTTTCTGGAAGAGCGTTTGTCGTGACTGCCCAAAATGCGAGGAACCCGAACGAAGGTATAACGGGTTAGTTAATTATAAATTCTTGCGAAATTTATACCTTACTAGATACCGGTTCTACCCATTCTTTTATCTCTCCTGCTTGTGCTCAACGTTTAAACTTGACTCCGGAGAAATTAGACTTTGACCTATCTGTGGAGACTCCGTTAGGAGAAACTTTCATTAAATCTACGGTTTATAAATCTTGCTTGATCCAAGTTGGCACCATCACATTACCTGTTGACCTTATCTTTTTAAAGATACTTGTTTTTGATGTGATTTTAGGAATTGATTGATTAACTACTCATCATGCCAAAATTGATTACTTTCGTAAGGTTGTTAGTTTTTATATTCCTAAGCAACCTGTTATTCGAATTCAAGCAACCAAACCACTAAAATCAATCGCTGTCATACCAAGCCATAAAGCCATTCGTTTATTGAAAAACGGATGTCAAGCTTTCTTAGCCCATGTCATGGACTTGAACAAAAATACGTCAGATTTGAATGATATTTCTGTTGTTAGTGAATTTCCTGACGTATTTCTTGAAGAATTTCCTGGCTTAACCCAGAGCGTGATATTTAATTTTTGTATTGATCTTCAACCCGATACAAAATCCATTTCTAAAATCTCATATTGAATAGCTCCTATTGAACTTCAGGAGTTAAAAACCCAACTATAGAAGTTGGTACCCGAGCCTCTATCTGGTGACTTCCTTTGTGGAATGCACCAAAGCTAGACTCTCCGTAGGGGACGCCATATTCGTGCGATAGTAAACTGATAGGTGTCATTGTGACGTGCTATCCAAGGTTGGGATATGAGTCACAGTTGAGAGCAATCTAAGTCGGTAATCGAAATACGTAGCTTTCTAGGCTTAGCTGGTTATTATCGGAGATTTGTAAAAGGATTTTCTCGAATCGCTACTCCATTAACTCAGCTGACTCGAAAAGATACAAACTTTGAATGGACCGAGGAATGCGAAAAGAGCTTCCAAGAACTCAACATGCGGCAACGACGTTGGCTTGAGCTGTTGAAAGATTACGATCATACCATCCAATATCATCCTGGAAAAGCGAACGTAGTAGCTGACGCATTGAGTAGAAGATCATACGTAGGTACGAGTGCCATGTTGTTAACACAAAGGCCCATTTTGTATGACTTACAAAGGATGGAGATAGAGATGAAGGCTCCAAGTACCCACATGATGATATCAAATATACGAGTAGAACCGACTTTAATCGATAAAGTTAAATCTGCTCAAGCTACGGACATAGAGCTGATGCGTATGAAGAAGAAAGTACAAGAAGGTGCTATTCCAGAAGCAAGAATCGATGAAGAAGGAATACTTCGAGTCCACTCCAGACTTTGTGTTTCTAACGATTCTGAGTTGAAGTACAAGATCATGATGGAGGCACACAATACACCATTTGCAATCCATCCTGGAAGTACTAAAATGTATCGTGATCTTCGACATACATTTTGGTGGAACAATATGAAGAGAGAGATTACAAAGTTTATCTCGAGGTGTTTAACTTGTCAACGTGTAAAGGCGGAGCATCAAGTGCCAAAGGGTCCATTGCAACCACTTGAGATTCCGAAATGGAAGTGGGAACACATTACTATGGATTTTGTTACGGGTCTTCCCAAGGTTTCTCAAGGCTTAGATGCGATTTGGGTTATTGTTGATAGATTAACCAAGTCCGTTCATTTCTTGCCGATACGTGAGACTTATTCCCTTGAACGTCTTGCTAGTATGTATGTGAACGAGATTGTGAGATTGCATGGCATGCCAGTATCCATAGTTTCGGATCGTGACCCAAGATTCACTTCACAATTTTGGGTTAGCTTGCAGAAAGCTATGGGCACGGATTTACGATTCATTTCGGCATACCATCCTCAAACAGACGGACAATCAGAGAGGACTATTCAAACTCTTGAAGATCTATTAAGACTTTATGTCCTAGATCTCAAAGGGAGTTGGGATAAGTATCTACCATTGGTGAAATTCTCCTACAACAACAGTTATCAAGCGAGCATAGGTGTGGCTCCATTCGAGGTGTTGTATGGAAGAAAATGTCGTTCTCCAGTATGCTGGGACGAGGTGGGTGAAGCAACATTGTTGGGACCAGAGTTGTACGCATTACTACAGAGAAGATCCAAACGATTCGACAACGTATACAAACGGCACAGGATCGACAAAAGAGTTATGCGGATCTTCATCGGAAGGATGTGGAATTTAATATTAGGGATCATGTATTGTTACGTGTTGCACCATGGAAGGGAGTTACAAGATTTGGAAAGAGAGGAAAGCTCAATCCAAGATTTGTTGGTCCATTTGAGATTCTTGAGCGAATAGAAAATGTGGCATATAGACTAGCATTACCTCCAAGCATGTCTCGTGTTCATAATATTTTTCACATATCTATGCTTCGTAAATATGTTAAAGACCCGAACCACATTATTGAGTTAGAACCAGACGAGATAGCTGAAGATTTAACGTACGAGGAGGTACCTGTTAAGATCTTGGATAGGAAAGAGCATGTCCTACGCACGAAGGTTATACCACAAGTTAAGGTTTTGTGGAGAAACCATGCTATTGAAAAAATGACCTGGGAGTTAGAATCAGAAATGAAAGCGAGGTATCCTCACCTTTTCGAAATATCAGGTACGTACGTCAATTTCGAGGATGAAATTTCATAAGGAGGGGAGGTTGTAAGACCCCAACTTATTAATGAATAAAATTAAATTTTCTCTAAATATTATTATGAATAATAAGGGGTTAATTTGATATAATACTTTGGTTATGGGTGAAATGTGCAAATTTTGCAAAATAAGCAAGTGGTTATAAAATATTCATTTTGTCGGGGAATATTCGTTTGGTCGTGGAATATTCTTGCTGTCGGGGAATATTCGTACGACGGCGCAGCCTTGTGTGGGCCCCATAACGGAAAGCGATTGGATGAAAAAAATGACAAGTATAAGTTGTTTATAAATAACGGCGTGGTTGTTACCGTTAATACTGTTGGAATACCCGGTGGTTAAATTACAGTAGCACACGGTATTGCACCAATTATTGATTCTTACGTAAGAAGGCACTACTCAATAATTGTTACAGTAGTTATTATTCAATATTTTATTTTATTGATTCAATAATTGTTGCGTTGATATTTTATATTATTGTTGTTTCAATAATTGTTGCTGTACAGTATTTTCCATTATCAGATCAATAATTCATATTATTTGAATAATATTATTAGATAACATTATTGGCAATGTCTAGAAAGTTCTGTCTAAGGAGAGGTTTGGTCATCTAATTACGCGCCAGTAAGGAGAAATCCTTATTAGAAAGCCCCCTCTTTCTTGGGAACGGCCTGGTTGTCATAAATGTGATTCTGTAATATTATTTGTGAATAATTAATTATTGATTCATATGATAAGGAAATATTTATTTTATGTGAATATAAATGAGGGATATATTTTTGTGGTTAAAAATGAAGGAGTTAATGTTGAGGTTTTTATCCGTATTTTTGTCGGAATGGAGGTATTAAAAATCAGGGTTTTTGAGATATTTTGCGGGGGTTATAATTTTTAATCCGACCGTTGGATCGTGATAATTTTTGGATATGTTATACATATATAAGTTGAGTATATGCCCACAAATTCTGAACCGTTAAAAATGAACGTATGATTTATTATGAATTTTACAAAATGACTGGTTCAGAAATTGTTGAATTTTGGGAGTTTATCATTTTGATGGAAAATTCTAGAATTGGTGGGCCCCACTTGTGGTTGGTGAAGAAATGTGCTGAATTATATTTTAAATGTGGTGGGTGGGAATAGTAGCAGGTAAAGCCATCAGGTTGCAGGTCAAGCCTACTAAAATTTTCCTATAAATAGAGGGCTAAGTTAGAATTGAAAATCACACCAGAAACAAGTTTTCTCTCTTTCTCTATCTAGATTATTGAGTGTATTTTGTGAGTATTTAGATACTTTTAGAGTTTCTATTCATCAGAGCAAGTTTTTTTCAGCCTTATACCGGTATTCCGATCAGAAGTACTGATATCTTGAGGTAAGGGATATTATTTTCTTCTTAATGATATTATTTTCTTCAATATCATTATACTGAAATATTGATATGAGTTTTTATCAAATTTAGAACTTTTTATGTCGGAGTTACTATTCACGTATACGGCATTATTCACGTATACGGCACTATTCACGAATACGGCACTATTCATCGAAAAATAAATTTTTTCCTTTTTGTCCAAGATGTCTATTATGGTTACTATCTTTGATTGTATCCATGTTTTAATCTTTATTTTTAAATTCTGCTACACAATTGATTATTATGAAGTATTATTGATCTTGGATAAACTGTTATACGAATCCCTACTATTTGTCCTTCTAACTCATTGGATTCGTTCTCTTTAAGATATTTTTCATCATCCTCAGTCCTAAATGATGATATTACTGAATATCTTTGGCCTGTAGTGCAAAGATGTATGATTACTTGATGAATATCTTTGGCCTGTAGTGCAAAGATGAACAGGTGTTGAGATGAACATGACTGACAGGTGATACAAATGAATATCTTTGGCCTGTAGTGCAAAGATGAATATTTGGATAAAGATGATTATTAATTGATGTTACAGGGATAAAATATTGATGATGGACTTTTAAATCTTAGAAGATAGTAGAATTTATTCTCTACTTGACTCTTCTAATGGTTTGTTGTTTTCGCTGCAGTTGTTGATCAAAAACTTGTTGTCGATTATATTCTATCAGATTTTTCCCTGTTGAAGACTAACGATAATTTGTTGTATATTATCTTAGTCATAATATTCTTTACTGGGCTAGTTGAGCTCACCCATTTCTTTTTTGTTCCATTTTTCTTCTCAGGAGGTGAGAACATAGCAGGATCTTGTCGGGGTATGGAGTGATGGTTCTAGAAAGATGTTTTAGCAGTCCTCACTATTTCTGTAAAATAGTGTTTGAATAATTGTAATGAGGATTTATTTGAGTGTGGATATTGTCCAGAAGACAATATTTGTATTTAAACTCACAGTATGTGTTGTCGTATTTTGCACGACAATTGTATTATTGAAGTTGTAGTTTGCTTTCTGTACCATGTATTTGGCGACTCAGAATAGGATGGATGGAATGGACCTATTTTGGGGGCGTCACACCAATTGTCAGGTTGGAATATACCCAGATTTGGGGGCGTCTCAGTCGAGGAAATGGGTTATTTGATTGTGCATTGTTTATACGGAAGACCCATATTTCTTGGGAATGATCTGATTGTTAATATTGTGAGTCTGTAATATTTATACTCAAAAAGATTTAGTGTTAGATAGTGAGCAGCAGTTCACTATAGCAAGTACATGGATTTGAGAATGTCTCAATAATTGTCATATCATTTCATATTATTAAACAAATAATTGTCATCGTAGGAAGGGTAGTAATGAAAGTTGCATAAATGGTAGTCACGAGTATTAAGTAGTTAGATAGACTCATTATTTGAAGAACAATAATACCCGTGATAGTAATGCATTAAGTCAATAATGTAGAATGCGGATAATATAATAATAATTGATGACTGATATAGATTAAAAATAATCTTGAAAAATTATGAATTATGATTAATAAATTAAAGATCATGATAATGGATTAATATGTGTAAATCATTATGAATAAATAATGATAATGAATGAATATGTGTAAATCATTATAATTAATAAATTAAAGATAATGATAATAGATTAATATGTATAAATCATTATGAATAAATAAATTAAAGATAATGATAATGGATAAATAATATATTGATAAATATTGGTTAAGTTTGGTTATAAATAGGAGTGCTACATTTGTATTCCAAGCCATTCCAAGCTATGAAGTCTTTTGTTCCATTTTTCTTTGAATTCCCGAGTGGAATTTTCTTATGCACTGCAACACCTTAGAAAAATCATAATTAATTCATCTTTTGTTGGATTTGAGTGAATCCAAAGCATGTTTCTTCAGTTTTTTATTCTCTACAACTTTAAAGAAAGGAGAAAATTTGTTTGATGGCATCTTCATGCCCTAAAATGTTGAAAATCGTAACTTGTCCTGATTTTCGTCACTATTTTTAGCATAAATTTTAAAAATCGTAACTCAATCATATTAACTCCGAATGAAGTGATTCTTGAGTCTATTTCGTGTATCTTTTCAAGAGTTACTGTGACGCCCCTAAAATAGGTATACATCACTCATTTTGAGTCGCCAAATACATGGTACAGAAAATAACTACAACTTTATTATTACAATTGTCGTGCAAAATACGACAACATATATGCTGTGAGTTTAAATACAAAATATTGTCTTCTAGACAATATTAACACTCAAATAAGTCTTCATTACAATTATTGATACACTATTTTACAAAATAGTGTGGATTGCTAAAATAACTGTTTAGAACCATCATTCCATACCCCGACTAGTTCCCGCTATATTCTCACCTCCTGAGAAGAAAAATAGAACAAAAAGGAAAAGGGTGAGCTCAACTAGCCCAGTAAAGAATATTATGACTAAGATAATTAACAACAATTATCGTTAGCCTTCAACAAATCAAATAAAATATAATTGACAACAAGTTTTAGATCAGTATTCGCAGTGAAAATAACAATTTATTAGAAGAGTTAAGTACAAAATGAAATCTACTATCTTCTATGATTTAAAAGTCCATCATAAATATTTTATCCCTGTAACATCAATCAATATACATCTTGAACCAAATATTTATCTTTGTACTACGGGCCAAAGATATTCATTTGTATCGCCAGTTGGTCATGTTCATCTTAACACATGTTCATCTTTGCACTACGGGCCAAAGAGATTCATCGGTAATCATTCATCTTTGCACTACAGGCCAAATATATTCATCAAGTATCACCATTTAAGACTGAGGATGATGAAAAATATCTTAAAGAAACGAATCCAGTGAGATAAAAGGACAAAGATTAGAGATTCGTACTTTGGTTTATCCGAGTTCAAAAATACTCCATAATAAATCATAGTGGAGTAAAATTCAAGAATGAAGATCAAAATATGGATACAATCAAAGATAGTAACCATAATAGACATTTAGGACAAAGAAAAAAAAATTTTATTTTTTCGTGAATAGTGCCGTATACGTGAATAGTAACCCCGACACGAAAAGGTAAAAATTTCACAAGAAAAATTATACTTCGTGAATAGTACTCTTGAATAGTACCGTATTCGTGAATAGTGTCGTATACGTGAATAGTGTCATATACGTGAATAGTAACCTCGACATGAAAAGGTAAAAATTTTATAATAAAATTTATACCAATATTTTGGCATAATGATATTGAACGAAATAACATTATTTATGAAGAAAATAACATCCCTTACCTCAAAAGAATAATACTTCTGAATGAAATATCAGATATAATGCTAAAAAAAACTTGCACTGCTTATCAACTCTCAAAGTATCTAAATACTCACAAAAATACGCTCAATATTATAGAGAGAGAAAATTTTTGATTCTGGTGTGATTTTCAATTCTAACCTAAGCACCCTATTTATAGAAAAATGCCAGAACGCCAAAGGAGACTTGACCTGTTACAGGTGACTAATTCATCTTTGCCATTCAATCACGCTACTTTTGAAATTTAATTTCAGCATATTTCACCAACAAAAGACAAGAGTGGGGCCCACCCATTTTTTAATAAAAATATTTATTTTTGAAACTTCAATCATTCATAATAAATAACCCTTTTATCAGAAAAATATGAATTTTATGTCCATTTCATAGGAAATTTAATTCTCTACAACTTTGTAGAAGAAAATTTTTCCAAATTCTAAACAGAAAATGACCGAAATTCACATACGGATGATTTTTAATACCTTCATCCCGACAAAATACTGATAAAATACCTCAACATTAATTCCTTCAATTATATCCACATAAAAATAAATATTTTCTTATCATATAAATTAATAATTAATTATTCATAAATATTATTACAGAATCACAATAATGACAACCAGGTCGTTCCCAGGAAAGAGGGAGCTTTTCGATAAGGATTTCTCTTTACTGACGCGCAATTAGGTGACCAAACCCCTTTTCTAGACAGAACTTCCTTAGACATTGCCAATAATGCTATCTAATAATATTATTCAAATAATATGAATTATTGATCTGATAATGAGAAATACAGTGCAGTGACAATATTTGAAACAACAATAATATAAAATATCAACGTAGCAATTATTGAATCAATAAAATAAAATATTGAACAGTAATTATTGTAACAATTATTGAGTAATGCCTTCTTACGTAAGAATCAATAATTCAAAAATACTGTACAATATCGTGTGCTACTATGTAACCACGCGTATTACTGTATTTTAACCACCAGGTATTCCAACAGTATTAACGGTAACAACTATGCCATTATTTATAAAAACTTATACTTGTCGTTTTCTTCATCCGACAGTTTTCCGTTATGGGACCCACAAATGGTTGCGCCATCGTACGAATATTTCTCGACAGCAAGAATATTCCACGACCAAACGAATATTCCCCGACAACAATGAATATTTTATAACCACTTGCTTATTTTGTAAAATTTGTACATTTCACCCATAACCAAAATATTATATCAAATTAACACGTTATTATTCAAAATAATAATTAGAAAAAATTTAATTTTATTTATTAAAAGTTGGGGTCTTACAGTTACACTTTTCATAAAAACATAAAGAGACTTTGAAAAATCTAGAAGATCCGAAAGTCAGATTTTTTACTGCTACAAAGAAGAACAAGGAAGAATTTGTTCGACTATATCAAGGTAAAGAGTATCATTTTATTTCATATTATTAAGGAGTATCATTTTCTTTCATACTAGTAAGGAGTATCATTTTCTTTGATACCCATAAATGGATACCATTTTCTTTCATACTCGTAAGTGATATCATTTTCTTTCATACTCGTAAAGAATATCATTTTCTTTCATACGTGTTAGGGATATCATTTTCTTTCATACACTTAAATTTATGGTAAGAAATTATTATTCGTTTCTACATCTTTACCATTAAATGGTTAAAATTCCTAAAATGATTATAATTTTCTTAATAATTGGTACTTCATATAATATTATTTCACGTGAATCTTCCTATTGAATCTTAAACCGTTATATTTCAACGATGAACTTTATATATTGTTCTTGAACTCTAATTAATTTTCTGGATATCGTGTTGACAATTTTAACATTATTGGACTCTGGACAAATTAAATTGTAAATCTTTAATTTTTATTCTTCATCTTATTATTCTGATTATTTCTGTCTATTCATCATATCATTAATTTGTACTAATAATCAAGACTAAGGTGTTGTGAATGTCTTTGGCATGGTGCAAAATGGAACTGTTGATTGTGTTGGTTTATGATTTTAATGATGACAAATATTCTTGTATTTGAGTTATTTATGTGGTCTTATTTTATTTATATTAAATGGGCTGATTAATATATGTTATAAGGTAATTTTCCTTGTTGGCCCAAGATTGGAATTATGGTCCATTAGTATCTTCCTTCTAGATTTAAGTTTGCATGTTGCATGTTGCTGAAAAGATCTTTAATATAATTTAGTAATGATATGTTGTGACGCCCCCAAAATAGGTCCACACGACCCATTTTGAGTCGTCAAAATACATGGTACAGAATCTAAATACAAACTTCATTTATACAACTGTCGTGCAAAATACGACAACACATAAGCTGTGAGTTTGAATACAAATATTGCACCGTACATAATACGACAATATTCATACTCAAATTAAGTCTTCATTACAATTATTGTCACACTATTTTACAACATAATGAAGACTGCTATAGTGACTATCTCGGAACGTCACTCCATTTCTCAACTAGTCCTAGCTATATTTTCATTTCCTGAAGAGAACAATGAAAGAAAAAGGTGAGCTCAACTAGCCCAATAAAGAATATTATGACTAAGATAATGTAGAACAAATTATCCTTAGTCCTCAACAGGGAAAAATCTGATAGAATACAATAGATAATAAATTTTAGATCAACAACTGCAGCGAAAATAACAATCTATTAGAAGAGTCAAGTAGAGCATGATGTCTACTATCTTCTATGATTTAAAAGTTCATCTTCTATATTTTATCCATGTAACACCAATCAATAATTGTTTCAAACCAACGAATTATCTATGCACTACAGGCCAAAGATATTTGTTTGCATCATCAGTGATCATGATCATGCCAAACACATGTCCATCTATGCACTACGGGCCAAAGAGGACTTTCACCACAAACCTTTATCTGTAACATTACAATTCCTAGTAATAATAATACCAATCAACAGTTTTTACACTACGGGCCAAAGATGACTTTCAACACAATATAAGCATGAGGATGATGACAATGATATTAGATGAAGTGTAAACTATTAAGGATATTCTACTAATTTCAAAGATTTTCACCATTTAATAATAAGGTTATGAAAACAAACAATAATTCCGTACCATAATGGAGAAAATATGAAAGAAACGATATCTATTGACAAGTACAAAAGAAATGATATCTCATACGAGTATAGAAGAATATACGAAACTGCAAATTAATTTTCACCCGTCATGTGGCAATCCGCGTAGACAGATCATTTTCACAATTTAATAAAGAATGAATACAAAGGGTTATTCACCAAGCATGCGGTACTCCGCGTAGAAAGGTTATTCTCACAGATTAATAAGGAATAAAATGACAACCCTTATGAGTATGAAGAAAATAATATCATTTACCTTAGTAGGAGACTAAATCTGACTGGTATAGCGGAGATATTCTTGAAAAAATCTTTCACTATTAGCTACACTCAAAGTATTCTTATACTAGAAAGAAATACGCACAATATTATAAAAGAAGAATTCTCTGATTCTGGTGTGATTTTCATTTCTTAACTAAGCATCCTATTTATAGGAGAATGACAGGACACTATTTAATCACGGATGAACAGTCAAATTTCGGAAGAATTCACGGGAGAAAATCTGATTTTTACTATTCATCATTGTGCAATAAAATATTCTAATAAAACAAAAGCTTTATATATATAATAATATATTCTTATTATATTCTAATAAAATAAATAACTTTATATATATTATAAAATAATTTTGTATTATATAAAAAGTTTTCTATTTTATTACTATTATAATAATAATAAAATAAAAACTGAGATAACTTTCTACCGACGGTTTGGCAAATTGGCACATGGGGGTCCATAGAATATTAAGCCAAACTTACAACGAACGCTTCATGACAAACCCCTATATTTATATCAAAGATTAAATAAATATCTACCACAAATCACTTATCTTCAATATCACATTTTTAATCTTTCAATAATTATTCATCATTAATATTATAACTCACAATATTGACAACCAGATCATTTCCAGGAAAGAGAGGGCTTTCCGATAAAGATTTCTCTTTATTGGTGCACAATTAAATAACCTAACCCTTTTCCTCGACAGAACTTTCTAGACATTGTCAATAATGTAAATAATAATATGAATAATTGTGTCGTCTCAATTATTGATTTAATAATATAAAATATTGTGTAGATGATACTGTGACAATAATTGAATCAATAATATGAGATATTATGCAGCAACTACTGTGACAATTATTAAATGAAATTGAGTGACTTCTTACGTAAGCATCAATAATCAAAGATATTGTGCAATACCGCGTACCATTGTAGAACACCGCGTATTACTGTACTTTTATCACTGGGTATTTTAACAGTTTAACAGTAAAAGTATTGTTGTTATTTTATGAAAATGTTATTTTTGTCGTTTCTATATCTGACAGTTATTCCGTTGTAGAGTCCACCAATGATTGCATCGTTGTACGAATATTCCCCGACAAAAAGAATATATTCCTCGACAAAACGAATATTTTATGACAACTTGCTTACTTTATAAAATTTGCACATATCACCCATAACTATAGCATTATATCAAATCAACACCTTACTATTCAAAATAATATTCAGAGAAAATTAAATCTTTATTCATAAAAGTTGGGGTCTTACATATGCAATCCAATTTTAAAAGGAAACTAAATAAGGTAACTGTTATTAAATGATTGGTAAGGTAACTATTATTCAATGATTAGCTAGTAACAAACTTTATCAAGTATCTCCTTGTTCCTTTATTTAAGGTGTTTTGGTTTGAATTGAAAACATATCCGTTGGAACCAAATCTTTGTTAACTGATTTAATGAAAATCATATATCCGTTGGTCTCTAATTAATTGTGGATATTTTGGAACTTTTATTGCTAACAATCTTTTGTTACCGTTATTCCTACTTTTATATATACTCATTCTTCAGCAAAAAGAAGGACACACACTTGAAGGATATATCAGTGGTTATACAGAGAAAATATTATTAAGAGCCTTCATAGTTTATTTTCTAGATATTCTTTGTATTAAATTTAATTCTTTGTGGCTGGAAAATAAGAAGTCTATTGTAATTCCTAATATTAAAGTTCTGAGTTTAAGCCTTGTTTGGCTAGGTTGATCCAATAGTGGATAGTGTCTGTTTATAAAGAGCTTTCAAGATTGCAGAGGTGCAAATGTCTCAGTAGTGAGAAAAGTTGTAGAAGTGCAAAGGGGCAATGGTGTCCATCAGTGGAAAGCTTACTTTGAACAAGGAAGTTTTTGTATTGTGTATTGAAAAGTTTATTTAATAAAAAGAGTCTCCAATACCGGTTGGTATTGGACGTGGATTAAGCCATTAGAGGTTAAGCATAGAACCACGTAAAAATATTGATAGAAAGCGAGAACTTTAACTTATGGAAATTCAGAATGAAGATTTATCTCAAGAGAGACCCATGGGAATGGTGGGTGATTGAAAATGGACACGTCATTTCATGACATGATGATGGCAGACCTAAGACTCTCATGTAAATGGATGCAAATGAAAGCTACATGTTTTCCTATAACTCAAGAGCTATGAACACCTTATTAAGCGGAATGGTCCAAGATGAAATTGATAAAGTATCATCATGCAACACATCAAAAGAAATGTGGGACACTATCTTGATGAGTCACGAAGGTACTTCCAAAGTCCAAGAGGTGAAGTTGAGTATATTAATCTAAGACTATGAGTTATTCAAGTTAGAAAAGGATGAAACAATTAATGAAGCTCAAGCGAGGTTCCTCACACTAATGAACTCTCTCAGTATTCTAGGGAGAAAAAATGAACAAAAGAAAATCAATAAAAAGTTGTTGAGAATCATGCCCAAACGGTTCGCTCCAAAAGTCACCACTTTACAAGGCTCGTCAACAATCAGCACCATGGAAACGCCCACCCTCTTTAGTGAATTTGAAGAGTTTGAAAATCAACTCAGGAGGTATGATGATGAAGATGAGACACCAATAAAGAAGACATTGTCACTTCAAGCTGAGGGTAACAATGAAGGTGATAACAAAGATTTTGATGAAGAAATTGAAATTCTCTCAAGAAAAACGTTGTAATAGGCATCCAGAAACGTCATGGTTAGCAGTGTCATCTATTAGACACATTTACACAACGTTTTTAAAACGTTGTCTATTGACACATTTACACAACGTTTTTTTCTAAAAAACTTTGTGTATTTGCACATTACACAACGTTTTTTGATCTCTACTTTAGCAAACAACAACGTTTATTTTGTAAAAGACGTTGTCTATTGACACATTACACAAACAAGTACCTACAATGTTGTAATACATGCATATATATATAATACATGCAAACATCATTCAAAAGTTATCCTCGCAATGAACTAGGAAAAAACTCTGTAAAGCTCAAGTCTACAATACATCTGGAAGAATCTTCAAACTGGTCTTTATAGCCCAAAATTGAAGCTCCAAATTTCTTTCCAGGTAAGGCTCAAGGAAGGAACTTAAATGTTCAATATTTGTTATTAAAACGGCGTAGAAGGAACAACCTGTCAACTCCTTAAGCGCTAATATTCTCAATCTCTGCAGCTCTGTCCATTCTGTAGACAATGCCAGCTATAACCTGATATTCGCTCCACAAGACGGATATAAGATCTTATAAGAACATCAATATGGAAACACTAAAAACAAGTGTTGACGTGATTGAAGTAGGAATCAAAAATCAAACCGTTAGCTAGAGTAACTGGTTTTCTTGAAATCTAATTTATGTTGCTGCCAAAACATCTTCAATCTCGAGACAACTGGATTCATGAAATTAGTGTGGAAAGCACCAGCAACAGCTAATCGGAAAACCGATATCCTATCAAATTTAGGGCCCCAATATCGGTAAAATCACGTCTTAGAGGTAAGAAATTGCCAATCATTTACAATTACGTCTAATCCTACAACAAATACCCACAATCAATCGACTCTCAGTTTCATTACATTAATTGGGAATGCTTCATGCAAATCTTCAAGTTTCAGTAACATTTAAACAAAAAAAAACATATAAACCGAGTGAAGAAGTATTATTTTTAAAATCTATTCAAATAAGACCCAATTTTTTTTATAAAGAACAGAAAATTACTAAGCTGTAATTTCTTCTAGTGCCTAATTCTTCACTACATTTACAAATATAAAAGCTAATTTGGACACTCACACATAATTAATTAATAACAAAAAATTAAAAGAAGTTAAAATTGTTGCATATATCTCACCGTCTTGGATCTTAAACGTCATAAAAACATTAAAATGATATCTTATGGGATTCAAAGGCACCAAATAGTTCAATACAGTATTAAAAGAAGCAAGATTTTACATTGTAACTACCATTTGAAGAGCATGCGACACAGCAGGTACTGATGGATCTTTACCAGAAAATGTCATTTGTATCAACATACCTGCTCTTGTACAATCGTGTGGAGCATTCGGTGAACATCCATGGCCATGCCTTTGGCATCACCACAAACATAGATATATGCTCCCTGAGAAATCATGTTCCAGACCTCCGAAGCCTGGGTAAACAAAAAAAAATTCACACCTCAAAACAAGAAAACATGTCTTCAACAGAAACAAGATGACCAAGCACTTGATAAAACTTTACACCTCAAAACACCGAGGTTAGGGTAACACTGATCACATAAATATAATATTGACAACACAATGTAAATTACCTCCTGATATGGTTTTGTTTTTAGCAACCTGAACAGAGTTAAGATAGGATAAACTGTTGAGTCGATGTTTGAAGGGGAATCTAGTCTCCAAGATGACTTGTCACCCTCTGTGACAACTGATTTATGAATATAAAAGCTGCCCAAAAAAATGCAAAAGAAAGAAAGCAGAAAAAAATCATTTTAAGTGAAACAACATAATTCATCAGGAGAACATGAATTGCGAAAGAGGACAAGAGTAAAATGTAAGGCAACATCCAAATAAAAATTGAACCCAAGTTCTAATGGGAAAAATAGCTAGACATATAAACATAATGAGATAAATTTGACAACAACAATAGAATTTATACCTCTTCGGATCTTATAGTTTTATCCAAATAAAATTGGAAGAGTTTCCACATTACATATCATGTCTCCATTGGTTCAGAGGTGCTGCAGCAGAGGCACCCTCACCTCCAACACCCTCCATGAAAATAGAGCCTCACAACCCTGACAGCACACATACTTACATACCTAATCAAACAACTCAACACACATAATTACTCATTCGTTCCTACTCTACTTGTTTAATTACCGAGGGAGAATAAACAAATTAATTGGGGCACTATGACATCCCATTGTTTGAAATAACCAACTAGACATTAAATCCAACTACTTGACTTGCTTAAGGTGACCTTTCATACTTAAAAGCAAAAATATAAAAACCAAAAAATAAATAAGAAGAACGCCTATGCCATATGTGGACTTACTTTTGGTTATTCCACAATCACCAAGCACATACGTCATGACACTAGACAATGCTTCTTTAGAAGAAGGAAGCCAAGCATATCGAACATTTGCATTTCCACGATATCTTTTAGTGATTTCAAACTGCTTCTGGAAGAGCTCCCACCTGGCCTTCATCACAATACCTGAGCCACTAGATACTTCAATTATGCCTGCCTTCATAAATGAGCTCAAGCTCAATGAACATGTCATGGCATTGGTTGATTCTACAAAATTGGACATTGTAAAACTTCAAATAGATAAAAAGAGTATATAAACTCACCTGAACAGTGAGACCATTGTCCAATAAAACTTCAAATAGATAGAAAGAGTAGTACTGGACTTCAAACAGATGACAATGAAAGCAAGTTACCGACCTCACCAGATGACAATGAGTAGAATTTCATCAGTAACAAGCTATCACGAACCTTAGAGTTCTCAAGACATGTTCCTTCCAAATCATAAGTTTTTGAAGATTCCATAGTTTCAGTGCTGTAAAGACTTTTATATTGAACAATATCTGAAGAGGTTGCCTGCCCATGTCATTGGAACTTCTAAATTCCTGAACTCAAAAAAAATAATAGTAAGGATGACAATGTTATGATTGCAAACTAACATTGAAAGGATATTCAAATTTACTAGTAGAAATACATTGGATAGAAGGTATATATCTGGGTCTAGCATTCAAGAAAAAGTATTCTAAAGATTCAAAATGCAATAATTCATGAGACTTCACATACCCCTCGAAACATCTGGCACTGCAACGATGGATATAATCTTCGGTGTACATTTTGAATATGTTATCCAATCTTTTAATCAACTTTGAAATTTCTTGCAAAGGAAGTATATCCCAAACCTTCAAGGTTTGGATATACCATGATTCCTTAGCTATGTCGACTGAGCAAAGAATATAATGTTTCCCAACCATAAATTGTTTTAAAATCTTTGAAGAGCTTTCACAGGTGATGTTGGGAAAATCACCCCATAAATACTGTTGTCTTTGATAAATTAAACGGATAAAATATCAGCACATGCCAACTAGATTCAATTTACAGTTTCACCAAAATAATAATCACTGCAGAAAATAATAAGTAGAAAATATCAAACCACGAGACACCAAGAATTTTACGTGGAAAACCCTCTAAAACTAAGAGGTAAAAACCACGGGACGATATCCGAAAAATCTACTAGAATAAACTGAGAGAATACAAAGATATCTTAATTTGAGTATAAACTCAAATTACTTCACCACAATAACTATGTGATGGAACCCAAATAAAACACTCTTTTATTTGAACTACCTTTCTCTCTCTATTTTCTAAAGCTTTACAGAAACTTTTTTTCTCTCTTCTTTCTTACTCTCGGATGGAGTATGTATTGTTGGGTATATCTTCTTCTTCCATTTGCTGCCCCTTTTATAGCAGAATGGAGGAGGATATCATAATTAGTTTGGCAAGATTTTCAACAAAGTAGGGAGCAAGAAATCAAAGTTTGGCAAAAATGAGAAAAGAAATTCAAAGGTTGGTAGAAATGGGTGAGGAGTACTTTTGACTAACAATCTCCCCCTCCGAACCCATTAGAGGAGGTGATCTCTGTGACCCTGTCACTTGGAGTCCATCCCGACCAATTCCTTGCAAAATTCCAGCTTGTCACGAGTAACAACTTTTGTTAACATGTCTGAGGGATTCTCGTCAGTATGAACTTTCTTCACTTTCATCAATTCCTTTTCCATCACTTCTTGAAGCCAGTGATAACGAACATCAATATGCTTGGTCCGATTATGATACGTGGCATTCTTGGTCAAGTCAATTGCACTCTGACTATCACAATAAACCACATACTCATCTTGTTTTAAACCTAACTCTTGGAGAAACCGTTTTAACCACAACATCTCCTTGCCTGCTTCAGTAGCAGCGATGTATTCTGACTCAGTTGTAGACAAAGCAACACACTTTTGCAACTTGGACTGCCATGATACTGCTCCCCCTGCAAAAGTAAACAAATACCCCGAAGTAGACTTCTTCTCTTCAGAACCTGCCATGTCTGCATCTGTAAAACCCTCCAAGACTGGACTCATACTACCAAAAACCAAACATAAACTGGAAGTAGCTTTTAAGTATCTGAGAATCTACTTAACTGCTTCCCAATGTTCTCTGCCAGGATTTGACAAATACCTGCTCACAACGCCAACTGCATGAGCAATATCTGGCCGCGTACAAACCATTGCATACATAAGACTCCCTACAGCAGAGGAGTAGGGAACTGCTTCCATATTATCTCTCCCTTCCTTGGTAGAAGGACACATGCACTTTATCAACTTAATATGACTAGCCAGTGGTGTGCTAACTAGTTTAGCATCACTCATGTTGAATCTTGCAAGCATCCGCTCAACATACTTCTCTTGTGACAACCACAACCTCTTGGTTTTCCTGTCACGAACAATCTTCATACCCAAAATCTGTTTAGCTGGACCTAAGTCCTTCATATCAATGGACTTGAACAACTCACCCTTGAGCCTGCGAATCATATCAGCATCCTGCCCAACTATCAACATATCATCTACATATAACAACAGGATAACGAAGTTACCATCTGGGAACCTCTTGACATACACACAATGATCTGCAATTGTTCTACTATAACCTTGATCCACCATAAATGAATCAAATTTCATGTACCACTGCCTTGGGGCTTGTTTCAGGCCGTACAAACTTTTCTTCAACTTGCAAACCAAGTGTTCTTTCCCTTTAACTTCAAATCCCTCTGGCTGTTCCATGTAGATTTCTTCCTTCAAATCACCATGAAGAAAAACAGTCTTCACATCCAACTGCTCAAGCTCAAGATCCATACTAGCAACTAATCCCAGCACTACTCGAATAGAAGTCATCTTCACAACTGGAGAAAAAATCTCATCGAAGTCAATACCTTGCTTTTGAACAAAACCCTTGACAACTAGTCGAGCCTTGTACTTCACCAGTTTTTCACCATCCTTCTTAAGCTTAAACACCCATTTGTTCTTCAATGTTTTCTTGCCCTTCGGAAGTGTAGTCAACTCATAGGTGTGATTCTTGTGCAAAGAATTCATCTCATCTTGCATAGTTCTCAGCCAATTGCCCTTATCCTTATGAGTCTTGACTTCCTGAAAATCCTCTGGCTCACCCTCCTCAGCAACTAAAAGATATTCAGATGAAGGATATCTGACTGATGGCACACGTTCTCTAGTGGATCTTCTTAGCTGAGGTTCTTCAATATCAGGTTGCTCCCCCTGATCAATACTCTCTGCATCTGACCCATCACCATCGTGCAAATCTGTATCAGTCATATCTTCATTCTGACCTCCTTCTCCAACTGTGGCATTCTTTACTGGAGAAGGAACTTCGCTGAGATCTGGAACTCTATTATCTTTGGGCTGTGTGGCATTATCAGAATGCTCATAATTCTGGTGCTCATGAATCACCACATCTCTGCTCCTGAATAATTTCTTCTGTATTGGATCCCATAATCGATATCCAAACTCTGCATCTCCATAGCCAACAAATACACATGCAGTAGATTTGTCATCAAGTTTCGATCTTTGTTCCTTGGGGATATGTGCAAAAGCCTTGCACCTAAATACCCTCAAATAAGAATAAGACAAATCCTTACCACTCCAAATCTTTTCTGGAATCTGAAAATCCAACGGTGCTGATGGGGATCTATTAATCAGGTAACAAGCAGTACGAACAGCTTCACCCCAGAATGACTTAGATAGTTTAGCCATTTTTAACATGCATCGCACTCTCTCAATAATAGTGCGGTTCATTCTCTCAGCCACACCATTATGTTGTGGAGTACTAGGAACAGTCTGCTCATGCCGAATGCCATGCTTACTGCAATATTCAGCAAACTCCTTAGAAGTGTATTCCCCTCCGTTGTCGCTACGAAGACACTTCAACGATTTTTCAGTCTCCTTTTCAACCATAGCATGAAAACTCTGAAAAAGCTGGAATACCTGGTCTTTTGTTCTCAACAAAAATACCCGCACCTTCCGCGAAGCATCATCAATAAAGGTAACAAAGTACCTATTTTCACCCAAAGACTCAACCTCAATGGGTCCACATACATCAGAATATACTCTCTCTAGCAGCTCTGATTTTCTTTTAGCTGAACTACTAAAAGAAACTCTATGTTGTTTCCCAAACAAACAATAATCACAAGGGCTTAAAACAGTTCCTTTAGCAAAATGAATGAGTGACCTTTTTGCTAATAATTGCAACCCTTTCTCACTCATGTGGCCAAGCCTCTTATGCCACAAGTTTGGTGAAGAGTCATCTTCAACTGCATTCAACTCACTAGAACACACCTTCACATGAGTCTTGTACAACGAACAACAAGCAACACCTCTTGCAATAACCATAGAGCCCTTGGTAAGCTTCCACTTTCCACTGCCAAAGTGATTCTCATAGCCTTCTCTGTCCAAGGCCATGCCAGAAATCAAGTTGAGACGCAAATCTGGAACGTGTCTAACATCCCTCAAGGTAACAGTGCAACCAACACCTGTCTGAATGCAAACATCACCAATTCCAATAATCTTGGACTGATCAGTATTTTCCATTCTCACATACCCAAAGTCTCCATCTTTGTAAGTTGTGAAAAATTCTCTCTTAGGTGTAGCATGATACGAGGCACCAGTATCAACCACCCAATCAACTTTCTGATCATCAACATGCAAGCATTCTTCTTCCCCAAATGAAAGAATCACAACATCTTCGGTGACTGTGGCTGCAGTGTTCTTCTCCTCAACCTTTCCCTGCTCACCATTTTTCTGCTTGTCTAACCAAATTCTACAATTTCTCTTGTAATGACTTTCCTTATTACAATGGAAGCATCTATACGTTTCACCTTGTCTGGTCTTTGACTTGCTCCTGTAATTTTTGTTTTTGCTGCGACTTGTATCTCCTTTGTGATATCCCCTAAAATTGCTTCTGCCCCTGTTCTCTGTGACAAGAGCATGTGTCTCAAAATTTACTCCTTGCTCCTTTCGCCTTGTCTCCTCATTATGAAGACTGTCTTTGACCATTTGCATAGTCATTTTTCCTTCTGGAGCTGAATTGCTTAGAGACACCACCAAAGTCTCCCAGCTGTTTGGCAACGAACTGAGAAGCAAAAGAGCCTGAATCTCATCATCAAGATTCAACTTCATGGTGGACAGCTGGTTCACCAAACCTTGGAACTCACTTATATGCTCCGACACACTGCTCCCGTCCTTGTACTTTAGATTCACAATTTTTCGAATGACAAAAATTTTATTTTGTGCATTCTTTTTCTCGTACATAGACTCTAGTGTTGTCCATAAAGTGTGAGCATCCGTCTCCTGCGAAACATGGTGGAACACACTTTGATCAATCCACTGCCGGATGTGACCAATAGTCTTCTTATTCATTTTATTCCAATCAGCCTCAGATTTATCCGCTGGCTTTTTTCTCTCGAGCTCCAACGGATCATATAAACCCTTGCAATAAAGGATATCCTCCATTCTGGGCTTCCAGATCGAAAAATTTGAAGAGGTCAATTTAACCATGGCTCCGACTGATTCCTCCATAAAATTTATCAAAAACAACCGAACAAATAACCTTAGCTCTGATACCAGTTGTTGGGAAAATCACCCCTTAAATACTGTTGTCTTTGATAAATTAGACGGATAAAATATCAGCACATGCCAACTAGATTCAATTTACAGTTTCACCAAAATAATAATCACTGCAGAAAATAATAAGTAGAAAATATCAAACCACGAGACACCAAGAATTTTACGTGGAAAACCCTCTAAAACTAAGAAGTAAAAACCACGGGACGATCTCCGAAAAATCTACTAGAATAAACTGAGAGAATACAAAGATATCTTAATTTGAGTACAAACTCAAATTACTTCACCACAATAACTATGTGATGGAACCCAAATAAAACACTCTTTTATTTGAACTACCTTTCTCTCTCTATTTTCCGAAGCTTTACAGAAACTTTTTTTCTCTCTTTTTTCTTACTCTCAGATGGAGTATGTATTGTTGGGTATATCTTCTTCTTCCATTTGTTGCCCCTTTTATAGCAGAATGGAGGAGGATAGCATAATTAGTTTGGCAAGATTTTCAACAAAGTAGGGAGCAAGAAATCAAAGTTTGGCAAAAAGGAGAAAAGAAATTCAAAGGTTAGCAGAAGTGGGTGAGGAGTACTTTTGAATAACATGTGAGGGCTACGTTACCCCTCTTTGGTCTCCGGTCCTTAGCAAGTTTTGATAAAAAAAAAAAAAAAAAAAAGGAGCACTAAATTCTTCATCTTCACGGACTCTAGCTTTGAAAATCATCCTCTGTGTGACGTGCAGGAAGGAGCACTAAATTCTTCGTCTCCACTGAAGCTGATTTTGGCTTCATACACATCTTAAGAAAATCATCCTCTTTCTTTTTAAGAACAGTTAAAAGGGGATTCACCATGTCCATATCGTTAAGTCTCATACCGGAAGGTCTTAAAAGATAAACCAATACAACGGCCTCTAGCAACCCCTTTTTGAAGAGCGCTATAACACATTCAACATCAGAATCTATTCTGGTTAGTGTCTGGATGACGCCATCATCTCTCGACCCAAGTTCAGAAAGAAGGAAAACTGTTGCCCTCAAAACTCGAGCATCAACAGAATTGAAAAGAATCTCCACAAAACCATTGATAATAGGTGGTTTTGACAGTATAGTTTGAATATCTACTTTCTTCTTAACTTCCTGCCAGAATTGCTCAATCCAAAGGACTGCTGATGTGTTAAAATATGTACTGCAAGTGCACAGTGTCGAATTGAAGAACTGGCAAGTACAGGTCGAATCCACAGAGACTAGATTAATTCTTTAATATATCCTTGAATAATATTTTAGACGAATTAGAAATAAATATGGTGGAGAAAATTTATTAACTAAACTATTCAAACTACTAATTAATAACGGAAACTATTAATGAGAAAAGAGACCTAGGAATCAGAATCCACCAAATATTAATATAATAAATAATTTCTTATTTCCTAAATCAATTTCCAAATTATTCTCCCTTCCCTTTAAAAATAATGATTCATATAATTAATATGGGCAAGCATAAGTTATGAAAAATTCACAGATTAACTATAACTTATCAAAACCTCGCAATCAATATAAAAATCATATGCAATTTATGCGGAGGAAAATATGAAGGCGAAAATAATTAAACATTAATTTTGAAACGGAAAGAAAATATTATTATGAAATACTTAGTTTCATCATAATCCTAGATATTGCAAATTTAGCTAGCCATGGAATTAAAAACAAAAACAAATAATATTAGTACTACAATTTGCATGAAATAAGAACAATAATTAAAAAGAGAATTTCTATTATATAAATAAAAGAAAGATACAAATACTCCCTGACAGTAGTTTCACACGTGATTGGAATAAGAGAAAAAAAACAAACTCTAAATATGTTACTCCTTCTACACTAGTAAAAAACTAAGAAAAATAAAATAACAAGTGATGCCCTTCTCTCTAAAACAAGAGGCCTATTTATAGGGAAAATAACTTGGAACCCTAATTGAACTTGGACAGTTTTGTCCCCAATCAACTTCTCAAAAAGATCTTCTAGATATACTTTTCTTCTCTTGTTGGGTTTGACTTGCACACCAAGATTGTTCAACCACTTTCCTACTCCTTGTAGGATTCTTCTTGGATATTCCTTATATAAATAAAAGTATTAAATATCCCTTGATCACCAAGATTTTGACTTTTATTGCAACAAATATTAATTCCTACAAAATAAAATAAAACATATTAATTTAATAAACTAATATAATTAAAAGGACAAAATTAAGGATAATTAAATATATGAATTACGGTCTATCAACTGCCATTTCGAATTCCTTTGGTATTTCTGACATACAAAGGTTCTTAATCGCCAGGCGCATCTCCCCAATAGTGCCATCAATAGTAGCTTGCCTTATGACATTGTCAGGAGAAGCTGAACGCATATTGGAACTAAAAGGTGGTTCACTTTCTTGTTGTTGATTCTCGGACTGGACTAGAGCTGAGCTGGGATTCTGTTCTCTCCAACTTGCAATCAGACGTTTGAGCACATAATTTGTTTTAGGCAGCTGAGTACCATCCAGCTTCTGTCATGTAATAGGGTAAGTAGAGTTTCCCCTATCAATCCATTCTTGGATTGCTTTACGTTCATAAGTTTGTCCTGTTTCAAGAGTCACTGGATCATCAAATATGTTACTTGTTATGGGACAAACAAAATCTTTTGGAGCTGCATGCTTTCCTGCACTAGACGGATTATTGATATCTGCCGTTGCAGCCTCAGGAGAACTGATAACAGCAAGAAAAAAACTGAAGATTCAGTGGTACAGAAGACAATGTAATTTTCAGAAGAGGTTAATTTTGACCGAACCCGGCCTAATTTGACTCAACCCTAATTTTTAATATTTTAAAATAATATAATTATTTTTAATATTTAAAAAAATTCAAATAAATATTATTTTGAATATTTTAAAAGAAAATATAATTTTTTAAAAAAACTAAATAATAATTTAATTTAATATATTAAAATAAATTATTTTCTTAAACTAATTTGAAAGTAATAATAATTTTTAATATTTTAAAATAAAATATTCTTTTTAAAATAATTAATATTTTTTATATTTTAAATAATATATTATTTTTTAAAAGTTTTTAAAATAATTATTATTTTAAGGAAAAAATATTAGAAACTTTTGTTTTGTTCAAATATGAGTAAAGTTTCATAAAATATAGATTCAAAAAAAGTAAAGTTAAAAATTTTTAAATCTTAATTATTTTTATGAAAATTTATACATCTTTAAAAAAAATTGTTTTTGTTTTATGAAAATAAAGTTTTATTTTTTTGAATATATATTTTATAAAACTTTACTCAAATTTTTAAAAAATGAAAAAAAAATCAAATTTTTTTCTTCAAAATAATAATTATTTTTTAAAAAATATTAATTATTTTTTAAAAAAAAAATTGAATCAGTTTTTTTATTTATGTTATACTGTTTTTTGTATTTTAACTTCTATTTTTACTTTTTGTTTTTAAAAATTCTAATAAAAAGAATACATTTAATAATGGTAAAGATATTAACTTTGTTTTTCTGAAAATAAAGTTTCACATAAAAAATGAAAAAAAATTACTTATTTTTTAAATAAAGTTTTATTTTCTTATTTACTTTTTTGAAACTAAATTTTATGAAACTTTACTCATTTTTGAAAAAATAAAATTTCTAATATTTTTCCTTAAAATAATAATTACGTTTATAACTTTTTAAAAATAATATTTATTTTAAATATAACAAATTTTTATTATTTTAAAAATAATATTTTATTTTAAAATATTAAAAATAATATTTATTTTCAAATTATTTTAAAAAAAATATTTTATTTTAAATATTAAATATACTTATTATTTTAAAAATAATATTTATTTTAAAATTAAAAAAGTAATAATTATTTTTAAAAAAATTATTTTATAATTTTAAATATAATTATTATTTTTTAAAACAAATAATATTTTCTTTAAAATATTAAAAACAACTATTTTTAGAATAATTATTTATTTTAAAATATTTAAAATATTTATTATTTTAAAAATAATAATTTATTTTAAAATGTTAAATATAATTATTATTTTAAAAATAATATTTTATTTTAAAATGTTAAAATATTTATTTTGTTTTAAAATATTAAAATATTTATTTTATTTTAAAATATTAAAAATATAGGTCGGGTTAGGGTCAAATCGGGTAGAAGAAACGGAAATGTCAAAAAATACCACTTTAAGGAGCTAATTTACGAAAAATGAATTTTATAGGGATAACTTTAAAAATAAATGACAATTTGAAGGGACAGAAGTTTCATTCAGTCGTTTTTTATTTTTCAATTAAATATCTCTCACAAAGTTAGTCTCCTATAAAACAATCTAGAGGCATGCACACCATTACATCCTGAAATGATTATTGAAGACTAAAGGGATCGTGGTTAGAATTAGATTAGGGTAAAGTTAGCACCAACTTAATCATAATAAGTTTTATAATTTTTTAGTACACTAGTTATAGAAAATATTATATATTAAAGTTATAGAACTTTTTATTATATTGGTTAATATAACATTTTTTATAACCAATTCAATAAAAAGGTATATGATATTACTACGTGAAGTTGGTGTCAACTTCACCGTAACCGGATCCAGGAAGACTATTCTTCTTCTTTTCTTTTTTTAAAATTTTTTTTTATTATAAAAAATTTTATTTCTCCAATGTAACTGCAACTTTAATGCTACGTTTGAATTGAGAGAATAAAATAGTGGAATAAATAAAATAAAAATAGTGTATTTAATGATCATTACGGAGGATAAATCATTCCAATAGAATGAAAATTCATTTTATCCTTTTATTTTTTTATTTCATGTGGAGAAGGTGTAATAAAATCAATTTCAATGAAATTAATATATGTGATAATTTTATCATTATATGACTACACCCACCACCATCAACAACCAAACATACACTTAAAATATTTTAAAATTATTCTATTCTATCTTCCATTCCATTACTTCAATTTATACACAACATAATAAAAAAATATATGCAACAACTGAGGAAATATGTGAGTTTATATATTAATAATTATTAAATGCATTTCATATTTAATCCATTGTGTTCTAATATGGAATAATTTTTAGTCTATTAAGATGGAGATGGAGCTCAAGTGGTGAAAAGTGAAGTTCATTTTATTAATTCCCAATATTTCTCACTATATGGATATAGGCTTATTAGAATTGAATTATACTTCGACTAATGATCACTACAATAGGGTAGTCGAAGTTTCGTTCATTGGGTCTTGGAGATTTATTAGTTGCCTGGTATAGAGTTTTATTAATATATTGGGCTTGAGCCCATGTTATAGCAGTTAGGAGTGTGAGACATCTAATAAATATACAGTAAAACCTCTATTTAGGAATAGACTTGGGGCTAAACTATTTGTATTCTAATTGTGAGGTTATTACTAAATAGAGGTATTGGTACAAAATATTTTTCGAACACCTAAAAATATCCACTTTAACAAAAATATCAATAAGAACTCCCACATAAATTATTTAGATTTTCAAACTAGGAAAATATAGTCTTTAATAGGAAATGTAGTCTTTTATAGAAAAATATGCTTTTTGTAAGAAATATAGTCTTTTATAGGAAAATATAGTTCTTTATAGGAAATGTAGTCTTTTCAAATTAATAGTCTCTCTCTCTCTCATATATATATATATATATATATATATATATATATATATATATATATATATAACATATTACAATTTAAAGGTTATTTCTATTTATAAGTGGCCCAAATTGGGACCAAATTTTTTTATAATATTGTATAGGTTATTCTTATATAGAATATTTGATTTTACTGTATCAACCAAGTAAAATTAGTGAACGTAAATATATCATGTATTCTTATTTTTTCGTTCTTCATATAATTTTTGTACGAGTGTGTTATTATTTGTTTTTTAATTCTAACAAGCCTAATTCTATCGTTTAAAAGTTAAAAGTTTCATCCACAAAATATCGATTCTGAATTTCATACCAACTCTTTTCCAAACCGAGTCATTTCAACTATTTTTGCACATTCATTTAATTTTAGACAATAAAATTAAATACTACATATTTTAAAAATACTAATAACTAGAGATATATTAATTTTAAATTTTAAATAAATCATTCTAATTTATATTTGTAAAATGTCTCATATTGGCATTTAAAAGTTAAAATTACTCTTATAAAATTTGAGAAAATATTCAATGCAGATATAGTTTTGAGGACATCACAACAAAAATCGCAATGTTTTGTCACAAGATAAAAGAGAAATCGTAATAAAAACAATACCAGTAACTTCAAAAACTCAAATAGTTCAAAAACAAGTAATTAATCCAAATTGATTCCTATTAAAACCATGTCTGTGAATTATAAAGAATGTAAATAATCCCTACCACTAAGCAAAAATATCCAAAGTCAATAAACAAATTCATATCCCACCGACTACCGAACTGCCTGCATTTATCCATTTTTACAAGTTGCAGGTGAAAGAAAAGCTGTAACTAACGAACCCTTTTGTGCATAACATGTAAAAATGAATCAGATATGAGATTTGCTTCCACTGTGTATAAAAAATCATGGAAAGTGAAACGAACCGCCAATTTCAGTACTACCAGCTGGTGGATCAACTGCAATCCAAAGTAGTGAGATTGTAATGGCAATTAGCCCAGACCATACAAAGGCAATTGTGGGTGTTCTTCCTCGCCTTCCCATGAGCCCTTTTGCGAATGGGTAGAGATGAGCCAAAACCCAGAAGCTGAAGAAGACTCCACCTAATAAACGACTCCATTGTGGGATAGTACTGTATATTGTTCTGGCAACTCCAACTGCTATTGCTATCAAGTTAATTATCATAATAGTAATTGGTGGAATCATCAGTGACGACCATTTGATTACATACAAATCAGCAAAATCATCGTCGTTCTCATCACCGGCTGATTTTGATGTCAAGGTGAATGAGATTTCAATCCCTGCAACAATCTTCAGCAGACCCTGGAGCACAGCAGCAAAATGGGCACTAGTGCCTCCGATTAACCAGAATTGTTCGTTTCGCCACCATTCTTCAAGTGCAATGCCGGACCACTTGATCTCAAGCACGGCAAGCATACAAAGAGTCACGGTAATAACCAAGAGATATACAAGGAATGAGATATTGAGGCTCTGGACAATGAATTGACCAGAGAAGAGGGAAAGTGCTGGAAGAAAGCAATACACAATGAGGAAAAATGAGGTGAAAGGGTAAATTCCAACATTGAGGTAAGCAACTCTCTGCAAAAACTTCATCTTTGGGCTGGCAAAAAGGGCATTATTACGAGAAAAGAAAATCTCAACAGAACCTGTGGCCCACCGGAGGACCTGATGGAGTCTATCAGTCAGGTTAATAGGGGCAGTTCCACGAAAAGCATCCCTCTTGGTCACACAATAGATGGATCTCCAACCCCGGTTGTGCATTCTGTATCCTGTTACCACATCTTCAGTTACAGACCCATAAATCCATCCAACTCGACCGCCCCACTCAGTTTTTTCTTCATACCAACATGAGACAACACTGATTGCCTCAGCAACAGTAGAAGCATCCAAAAGCTCCCGAGGAATTGTAAGAGCACCAGGAGGCCGTCCATTCTTCACAGCAGGGTGATCAGCAAGAGGGCGACCTTGGAATTCTGCCATAGGGATGGAGTCCAGAAGAAAACTTGAGTTTCCAAATTTCTTAGGAAAGAGAGGAAGGCTCATTTCTTTTTCTTCCTCCAAATCCCCCATTCTGAGTGATCTGTTCATATCAGGAGCAGAAGCAACAGATGAACTTTTCTTTTGGCGACCAAAACAACAGCTGCAACAACCAGAATGGTATTCTTTTGATCTAGGCGGATCAAAACCATAAAGCGCAATCCTGCGAAAGAGGCATCCTGTCCCAACATAAACTGGACCTTGGAGACCATCAAGGGCACGCATGTTGACATCAAAGAACACTGTATTATGATTTGCGTAACGATCAGAAGGGTCAATTCCCTCAAACCTCTGAGGAAATTGAACATAACAAATGCGATCACCACCACGGTCCATCATAAAACACATTCCTTCCTTTATTGCCTGGGAGTTGTAAATGTAATGGTCACAGTCCAGGTTAAGAATGAACGGTCCATTCGACATGATAGCTGAGGCTCGAACCAAGGCGTTCATGGCCCCGGCCTTCTTGTTGTGATCATAGCCAGGGCGTTTTTCACGAGAAACATAGACCAGCAACGGAAGCCGAATGTCAACTTCTGAAAAATCAAGATTTGCATCACCATCTGTGCCGTGCAGTGGTTCATCACTCGGTGGTTTCAACATAACCTGCAGTTTATAGTTCCAGCTCATTAGTCACCTAAATGACTATTGTGGCATAGAAAATCAAACGAAAAAGAACATAATCTTCAGCGCTCACGTGGAAAATTATAAAAGAGGACATTCCAATTTATTAAGGGTATTTCAAAATGTGCATCTAGAAACATACTTACGAATAATATTAGACCAGCAGACATGAAAAGGTGAACCTTGACCAAGACTAACACAAGTGAACCTTCATAAAAGCAATAGAAGGTAGACCGGTACAAAGACCAAGTTGAGGAAAATGAGAGTGAATCTAAAACTAATTCAAGTACCAGAGAACTTAAAAGTTACTAAGATAAACGAGCAAAATTTAAAAGGACAATATTTAAATCTTTGATAATCGGAGCATATATTACTCCAGTTTAGAAACAAAACAAAATATACAAAACATGAAAAGAAAATATGTAACAAAATGTATTACATTAGAGAATATAAGTATATAACCATAAACAACTGTGTAGTATTTGATTCTAAGGATGATTTTTTAATATATACAAATATATTTACAGAATATAGCTTGATCAAATTTAAAAACAAGATATTTCAGAATCTGAAGTATCATGTATCATACACATCCCACTGAACTTCAAAACAAGCTAAACCAGAGTTAGAAATTAGTATCATATAAAAATATATAAAATTTCTTGGTCCGAATTAAAAAAATGACAAACATGCTCTTTTTGGGAACAGAGGAGGTAATAAGAATAAGAAATAAAAGAGTTGTTATTTCAAATTAGAGGATTTTCTAAACAACTGAAGCATTCAATTAATATAATAATGAAATCCATTATAATGAAGGGCTTTTATCAAAATAAATACCTGAATGATTCCAACATGATTACCCTTAGAGTGATCTGGACCTGAAACCATCCAAGTACCAGGCCAATGTGTTGCATCTGCCATCCATGTGGCTTTAGGGATCTTCAGATTTTCCAGTAACACAGTGCCACCTTTTTCCTTATGAAGACTCGTAGCCTTAATTTCCTCCTGAGTATTATAGGCATCAGAACGACGACGAATTGCTTCAGGAAGGCCATTGATCCGAACCTTGAATTCATCGTACTCGCGCTTTACTCGTCTACGATCCTTTACAAAATCTGGGCGCACTTTATTCTTGTAAGGATCTCTCTTCAAATTGAAATAAGATTCTGGGTTTCTTGGCTCAATATCATGTTTTCGGCAAAATGGGACCCACAAATTAGCAAAACTTGCGGCTTCCGCCATCGCCTCAAATGTTAGAAGGGAACCTCCATCGTCAGAAACATAACAAGAAAGCTTATCAACAGGATAATCAGCAGCCAGAATAGAGAGAATGGTGTTTGCAGTAACAAGAGGTGGTTCTTTCTCTGGATCTGCAGTAGAAACAAAGACATCTACTCCTGGAAGATCGGATTTTCCTTTGGGATTGTTTGAACTGGGTGATTCAAACTTCTCTTTCAACAAATTAATATCAGTAGAGCGATTAACAGGGCAGAGCTTGGGAAGCTGGTCAAGTAGCCAAGAAAATGCAAACCAAAGCTCACAAACAATTGACATAAGCCAGAGCCATCTTGCATCATTATTTGGGTGACTTATCCGCCATTGAAGAAATAATGCTAGGACAACCATTCTCACAAAAATTAGAAGCCTGCATGCAAAGTGTGGCAACATGAAGAATAAGTCTATGTTTTGAAATTTTAAATGAAACATGCACAAAACTATAATTGTTACCTTATGTGCTTGCATAACAAACAAAGCCTTACAACGAAGGTAGAAAAACAAAGATAAAAAGGGAAGAAAAACGAAGTCATACATGAACAGCAGAAATACTACAGACACTACCAAAAAATTAACTATGATAATAATCATATCTTGCTAGTCACAATTTCTACAACTCAGTTCCAAACTTGAGCCTTATTGGATACCAGGGATAAAATTGAGCAAGATTGAACTTGCTGACAAATGAGGTGTGTTATTAAAAATAGCATCACCAATTTAGTATGACATAAGCATCCACTAAAACAGGGATAGTTAGTGTACCTTGAATCAGTAATAGCAACTACATATGATATGTATGATAGATAATTAAATTTAAACAAACCAAATTGAGGACAAGTTTTAAATTATATTAGTAAGTCTAAACTGCGATTAAAATTAACATAACACAGAGAAAAGGTCTTAGAGGCAAAATAGTAATCGTTGATATCTAATGTTGTATAGCACAAATTGCACAATAAGTCAGTTTCTACCTTATACCAAAACTGATTCTACCAAAAGTCCAAACAGCTAAAATATGAGCGAAATCTCACAAAAATAGCGTTATCAAATAGGATTTATTAAGTTTATCTATGAGAGAATAGTGTTGTGTCATATGTTGCAAAACTATCTTCACCCAAATATATAAATATCTTTACCCACATGGTTTGAATATTTGACAACCTAAGTAGCACATAGACAATGGTCTCACTACAAAATGAAGCATAATTATAGGCTGCTAGTTTGATACAGGAAGAATGAGTTGAATCATGATTCATATGAGTTTTAAGAACTTAATAATTTTGAAGTCTTGAAACAATTTCACTATCTGATTTTTTTTAAAAGTAAAACTATCTGAAATCATGCCCCAAAATATGGAAAACAGACAACAAAGTCCGTTTTATATCAAATAGCATTTTATCAAAGAAAATTACTTAGAAGAATTAAAATTAAAAATAACCAAACAATGATCACAGGGAGTAATCATACCTGTATGGGCTGAGCACTGCAGCAGGTATTTTCAATTTGCGAGTGAGGGGCCTCCATGGCTTTCTGAGAAGCTCCTTAGGCTCCCCACCAATGCCGTCAATTTTATCATTCCCTAGTCCCCCATTGGACCATATTGCATTCCCATACCCATAGGTCCCACTTGTCTCAAACAACCACCTAGTATGATCGAAATCTCCAGTTAGGCTTCTTGTTAGCGCAGACTTGGTCGATTTCATCAATGACAACCTCCTCTCCATCTTGGATGACAACCTCCTCTCCATCTTTGATCCAACATGTGATAAAAGTTTTAAAGCCGACTGTCCATTCTCCCCTGCGTTCTCAAGCAAGTCTGTTGCCTTGTAAAGTTCCTTACATCCTGGACAAATCCCATCACCAATTCTCACAGCATCAATATAACAATCCCTGCATATCTTAAAATCACATTCACAGGGGAGAATATCTTCACCCCGCTCATCGCTCATCACCTTGTCATCGCAACCTGGTATGCCACACACAGACCCTTTTGCACCAGCCATCTGAGGATGACTAATTTCTGACTCGATCACTTTGTCCATCAAATGGGCACGAGTAACACTGTTAAACCCACCCGTAAACAGAGAATTCGCCACATACTGCTCCTCAACCCTCTGTGAAATTGATGGATCCATGGGTTGATTATCAGGTGTTGGAGGTATATGCACAGTGTAGTTCATGAACTCACCACTGCCAATTTCACTATCTAGATCCTCTCTTGAATAATTAACAATTCGACCTGATAAAGTCCTTCTCACAAAGGTCACCATGGAAATTCCTGAATTCTTGTCCTGCACCGCTTCTGGGGCTTTCAGTGATCTTGAACCCATTTATTGAAATTTGTATCAGAAAACTTTATGTATCACCAAATTCTGAAATTGCCTAGATGAAAATGAAAACAGAAGCCTGTCAGCAAGAATTAACTTGCAAAACGATATATACCAGTTCAAGAAAATTCAGACTATAAAAAAATTAATTAAATTTAAAAAAATCTCTGATAATCAGAAGCAGAAAAATTGGGACAAAAATCCCTCTTCCGCAAGTCCCAAATTTCAACATTCTTTCTAATTCTGTCAAACAAATAAAGAGGCGATTTTTATTCCAAATACTAAAAACACTCAAAATTCCTCCACCCACCAGAAACAGTTGAAACATAAAAAAGCAAATTAGCAGACACACAAAAAAGTACCTAGTATCTCCAGATACAACATAAAATTAGTGGAGATCAACAAAAAACATCCATCATCACCCAACTCTACCCACAACAAACAGAGCCAAACCCAAGAATAATAACGCAGATATTCAAAATCCAGAGATATCGTCTCTCAGTATATAAAGAGAATACAATATAAATATTTTTTACCAAATAATTATATAATAATACAATAAGAAAAGGGAATGGAACGGCTTCAAAAAGCGTGTGAGAAACATTCAAAATAACGCAGCCAATATGTGTGTAAGCATTGCAACTTACAACTGTAACAAAATCTTTCATTTACGTACACCTTCATACAAGACCCAGTCCACTAATTTCTAAACCAAACCGAATAAATTAATAAATAACCCCAACTTCTGTAGATCATTTTGCTTAAATATTAACGATTTAAATAGTCAAGATTAGGACAGAGTAGTAGTAGAAAAAAAAAACCCATCAAAAATCAGCAGAGAAAGTCTCAAACGCACCTTCAAACACATACAAAAACCAAAATAAAAACTTTGTCAGCGCTTCTAGTCCAGACGGCAAAAAACCCATCAACTATGCATGCATATATATAGAGAAATTTTGACCCTTTTGGGCTTGATGATTCTGTAGCTATTTTCGGTTTCTGGGTATTTATATGGAAAGAGAATTAAAAAGATATGATTGATTATTAAGTATTACCACAATATTGAAAGAAGAATGAATGTGAATATATTTTGGTAATATTAAGAGACTGCTGATATTTTGATGAGATAAGGTGAAGAGATCTTTAGACAAGATGAGAGATTGAACTGCCGAAAATTGCTACGGAAGATTTTAGTAAATATTTATGGAAAATTGGGGATCAGCTGGCCCTGCTCTGTAATTCCTTTCTTATTAGGCCTGCTAATTCTTTGTCAATAACTTTGTAATTAATACAAGAGAGACTGAAGGGCGGAATTTGGGGAGTAAAAAAGGATATTTCGGGAATTTAGGAGGTTTGCCTTAATAACATCATTCAGAATACTTCTTCCGATAAACTCTCTATCCTCAACTTTAAAAAATATATCAACAAATTATTATCCATCTCATTATCCAACTCATCAATCATTATCCAACCCATCTTTATTTTTAAATTATAAAATTAATATTGACTTATTTTTTAAAAATTTCAAACGTATTCAAATTTAAAATTAATATAAATTTATTTAATTCATGTCAATATAATTATAAATATTATAAAAGTACTATTAATTATAAAATTATTATTTTCAAATTTTAAATGAATCATATTAATTTTAAATTTAAAAATATCACAAATTAACTTTTTAAAATTTAATATTGATCTCATATACATTTACAGTTACAATCTATTCAATACTCACTACATAAATTACTTAAAATTAAAAATAAAATAAAAATTATTTTACAATGGAATACAATTGATAAATTATATTATCTTTTTTATAAATTATAAGATTATTATTAATTTTTAAAAGTCAATTTGATGTATTCTCAAACTTAATAATTTTGCTAAGAATTGTAAAAATAATAAATTTTATTAGTAGTATTTGTTTTTTTCTAAATAATTTACAATATGTGTTGATTAAATTTATATTAATTTTAAATTTAAAAATATCACATACTTCAAAAAAGATTAATAAATTAATAACGATACTATAATTAAAAACAAAAGGTGTAGTATATTACATCTATCATAAGCTTTAATACATGAAGCCAATACAAATGTTAAATAATTACAATGGTCAAAACATGTTTTGACCGTTGTAAGTTGCAACTTTTAAATTTTAACTTTTAACTTTTAAATTATATTATTTAATAAATCAATATAAGGAACATATTGAGTACATAGTGAAAAAATTGAATCTCTATCTTCCATAACACTATAGAGTAGAGATAGAGACAAAGAAACTATTGTGAATGTTGTTGTTTTCTACCCTTTTTTTTTATACATTTATCCAATAAAATTTGGGGTGGGAAAATATGTACTCCCTCCGTTTAAAATATATAAATAATTATATGTGTAAAATTTATAGTAGCTTGATAATAAATCTACGATGATAAATTTGAGATCATTGTGTCATTTTCTTTTACTACTAATAATAAAAGAGAACTTTTTTTGTGTAAAAATTATTTAGAAAATAAACTCTTTTTGTGGGGAAAAAGAGTATATTTATTCTTTTTATTTAAAGATACTTGTATATGAATATATTGTATATACACTTATTGAGTAAAAGCCAAAAGAAATATTAGTAAAAAACTATTTATGCACTTATAATTTGTTTTGAATTTTATGTACAGAAAGAAAATTAACAAGCCAAACAAAATTTTCATTATGGAACAAGGGGGTTTTCATATAAACATACTCCCTCCGTCTTCAAAATGATGATTAAAAGTATAATTTTTTTTGTTCTTAAAAGGATGAGTTAAAGTATATAAAGTGAAGAGTAAATATATTATTTAGAGTGGTTTATTAGCATAAAATTAAAAGTACTTATCACTTTATATAATTTAGATTATGTGATGTTATTAAAGATAAATTTGAATTTATTTTTACTATTTTTTTCGTTAATCCATATTATCTTGACTTGATTATGCTTTCTCTATTTTTTAAATAATATCGAATTGGGTTCTTCTCCTACTCGTATTGTATCAAAGAGAAAGGAGTACAATGCTATCACCCTATTAGTAAGTAAATGCAAACAAAAAGGATAAAATATATTAACTAGCATATTCAAGATAAGACAAGTATGTTTAAATAGAAATTATATAAAACAAAAAACATACTTACTAATTTGGAAGTGTAAAAATCAATGGAGTAGGTACATAACAGTTATTTCATCATCAGACTTCACTCTCCTCCATATATATTTTTTTTCAATTTCATTCAATAAATTAACTATTTGTCATAATATTTTTGTTATCACTTAAGTATTGTTATCGTTAAAAATTATTAAGAAATTTAAACAATTAAAAATTTGATACAAATAATGTAAAAGTGTTGAATTACTTCCAAATCAAAATGATATATCTTGTGACAAAAATATTGTAAGCAGACATAAAAATAAATTATGAATGTATTTGCACTTATTTATATAATATTTCACAATATTTGATTGTAATAAAAATTATAATAATTTATCATAAAATATAAGGGGGCTTCTCTGAAATTTAGTGTAATGATACAAATAAAATCCAAATACCAAATGTGATATTTTAAAATATGGTATTTAATTTATCGAAAGAAATTATTAAGATAATAAGTCTAATATCATATACAATCGTTCACATACCGCTCACATACATATTTTAATGGCTCACGTGCAGAACAAGTCATGTGGGCCATCAAAATATGTATGTGAGTGTATGTGAACGGTTGTATGTGATAGTAGACTTATTCTTAGTAGAAATATGGAGTGTTTAGCATAAAATTAACTTTGGTCACAATGTTGACATGCTGACGGAAATATGGATTCATTTCATATTCTTAGTGGGAATATGGGGACTAATACACAATTTTTCTAAGGCAAATAATAATTACTAGACCCGGCAAACAGGCCCAAAGCCCGCGGGCCGGGCCGGTCTGTCCGCTAAAAAGCGGACTTTGGGCCACATTTTTTTGGCACATAAAAATTTGGGCCTTTTTGGCCGGGCCCGACCCGCTCGCGGGCTTTGCGGGCTCAAAAAAGTGCCAAAAAATTGACATAAACCACCTTCGTCCCGTGGGCGGGCCCGGCCCGCCCGTGAACCCGCGGGCTATGAGCTTACTTTTTTTGCCCGTGAAAATCCGGGTCTTTTTGGCCCGACCCGTTTTAACCCGACCCATTTGCCCCCTCTAATAATTACACAATTTATTACTATAATTGGAAATTTGGAATTGCTTGATTTTCTCCTAAATTCACATAGCTAGCATATAGTTAAAAGTTTATTTAATCTCAATACTACTGGCATTGTGTGACTTTAATATCGCCAATTTTGTGGGCAGCCTGCAGGAAATATGAGTGTATATAAATTATAAAGTCAATGAAAATGCTATGGAGGCTGCACAAACGGCCAAACCCATGAAACCAAATTAAAGTCGTGAACGAATAATAGTAGCCTAATTTGACTGATCATTGGAATCGAAGTTCTCCGACCCGGACTAATTATCAAACCAAAAAACATACCGATCGAATGGATGGGTTATTGATATAACTAATGGTCGAACTGTTATTAACTCAGTAACGCTATTAATATACAAACTCATCAAACATACCATACAAAGTGCTAAGTTTGTGAATTAAATAAATTCTGTATGAAATAAGTTACTTCTAAGCAGATAATATTTTAAAATGCAGTTAAACCTCTAAACGCACCAAATGTACCAAACATTCTCTAACCAAACAAGTACTAAATTAAACGATTAGAACAAAAAGTTAATTATATCTCTCTACCTAAAATAATTATTTTCCTAAAGGTAAAATTAGTTGCTGATGAATGTAATGATCATGATGTTGGAATATTATTTGTTGATGTTAAAACGTGAAGTTCCAATTATGAAATCTGGCACGTAATTAACTAATATTAGGACTTTGAAGCATTAGGTGATTTATCAACATCTAAAAGAAAAGTTTGGTCGGTCATCATCATGATAATATGAACATATATATATATATATATATATATATATATATATATATATATATATATATATATAGCGACGGTTTTGGGCTATAACGACGGTTCAGACCATGTAGCGATGGTTTTAGTGACGATTTTATTCGTCGGCGGTCCGCATGCAGACCATCCGCATAGGAAGCTCTCTCTATATATATAGCCCGGCTTTCTCCAGCGAACTGGAGGGAGCAAATTAAGAGCGAACCGGTTATAGCAACTGTTTTTTCCATCGCTATAACATAAAAATCCGGATTTCTATGCTATAGCGACGGAAAAAACCGTCGCTATAGCCGGTTCGTTCTTAGTTCGCTCCTTCCAGTTCGCTGGAGAAGCGGACTATATATATATATATATATATATATATATATATATATATATATATATATATATATATATATATATATATACACCAATAATTAAGGTGTGAATTAATATGTACATATTTACATTTATATTTACAGAAAAGAAAAGAATAGAAAACTTGAAGTTTTCATTTGTGTTGTTTTTGAGTTTTTAATAGAAAAGAATAGAAAATTTAAAATTGAGGACATGAATTGTAATTTAAAATTTATTATATTAAAAGTAGAGAATAATATGAGAATTACAAAAATATTACTTATACCAATTTTTTTTCCGTCCAAATCAGGGCAATTTTGGACGGAAAACTTTGGCAGGAAAAGTAACCAAGTTCTCTATTCATTTATTTTCTTTTTCGATAATTAAAAAACTCAGAAACATAAGAATTAGAAAGAAAACTTAAATTTTTCGTCTATTTTTTTTCTTTTTTGTCAATTTTAAAACTCAGAAACAGAGCGTTAATTAAAATAAAAACTAATTATTATTATTATTATTAAAATAAAATAATTAAGGTGTGAATTAATATGTACATATCACGAACTGGGTTGGTGTTTCACATTCCACACGCATTGATAATTAGAAACGTGCGGTGATGTTATTATCACAATCACATCATGCATACATGAGCCATGCATGAATATTGTGTTTGTATCAAATTTAATATCCTCTACACAAAATAATAATAATAATATAATTAGTGCTAATTATAAAATATTTACTTATCCTTTTTCAATGAAAATAATATATATTGCAAATGTTAACATCGCTTTTTAATTGTCAGTTACGTGGATAAGTACTAACTGTAATCTTTTTAGAAATATGTATGTAATAAGTGGGATATTCTTATAATTCATACTAATCATAAGTTTTGTAATTGTAATTTAATATAAATTTATCACAATATAGTACATAACTCGTCATAAAATAACTCTCGAGCAAAATAGAGCAACATAAATAAAGAGAGAGAGAAAAAACAAATAAAGAAAACATATATTAATTCTTGTTACAAATAAATACAATGGCAAAATTTATAAATTAATATCAATACACAAGTAATTGATTTATTGTTTACTCGCAACAAATGTAAACATATTTTAGTCATAATATATATCTATTTTTGTTAATTTTTTTTATAAAAAATGAAATAAAAATAAAGGATAAAAAAATTAATCATGTTTTCTTGAGATAATTAGCATTATAAAAACATTGACCATCTCAATTTCCAAGTAAAATCATACACACACACCCTTGTCCGAATCAAATAATTTTCATTATCCAAAATAAATGTCTATTTACAAAAACTTTGTGGATATGAAAATTGGATATAAAAATTACACACGAGTGTATTTAAATTTTATTTAATTATATTTTGACCCCTAATGGTGGGTAAAAATATAAATAGATGAAGTTTAAATATATTTATGTTCAATTTTTATATTCACTTAAAAGAGCTTGTCAATTTAATAAATAAAAAAAATCCTACGCGGTTATAATTATCTCATATATAACCATCTTCAAATGTATAATCATATACTAATCTTATCCCATAAAAATGTACGTAAGTTCACTTGCTAACTTTTATTTATCACGATGATACTATATTTGCAGTGAGGTTTATATTAGAACATTTTATTTTCTTATACGGCCTTACTATTTATGTAATTATTGGGTTTATATATTATATTAATTTAATTATTTTATTTATAGATTTGGTAATTAATTATGTGGTCTATAAATAATATCATTGATAGTACTTGACATAATGGGTTATAGGGTTTCATAATCTTAATGGACGATTTTGACCCGTAGTTATTCTATAAATAAAACAGTTAGGATTTATAAATAAAACAGTTAGGATTTAATCCCAATTGTCGTCTTAAAAATTTTATACATATCCACACATCCATCCTAAGATTAAGATAGACAATTGAAAACTTTCATCCTTAAGCGCAGCAGGAGTGTGATACATACAAAATATCTTCTCTCAAATAATGTAAGTACCTAGTTGATTCTATTATATGCAATAACACGTTCTGATATAATTTTTCTAACGTCTGGTATCAGAGTCATGACTATTTTAAATGAATATTTCTTGGATACTAGAGAGAAAGTTTCATTATAATCCATACATTCCTTTTGAGTGAAATCATTATCAACCAATCGAGCTTTATACCTTTCAACGTTCTCTTTAGGATCTAATTTAGTCTTATAGATTCACTTGCAACCAACAGGTTTAACACCTTTTGATAATTCTTCAAGATCCCAAACGTTATTAAGTTTCATTGATTTTGAAATGATTAAGTCACATTGGTGGTTTTATTTGAACAGGATGTAGATATTAAATTAATACTTTGCCAATTTAATGATTGTAGGTATTATGTTTTGTATATAAATAGTATTTCGGCCAAGTGGGAGAATGTTAGAATATTTTATTTTCTTATATGGCCTCTACTATTTATGTAATTATTGGGCTTATATATTATATTAATTTAATCATTTTATTTATGAGTTTGGTAATTAATTATGTGGCGTATAAATAATATTACTGATAGTACTTGGCATAATGGGCCCTGGGGTTTTATAATCTTGATGGATGATTGACCCTTAGCTATTCTATAAATAAAACAGTTAGGGTTTGGTCCCAATTATCGTTTCAAGAATTTTATATACACCCATACATCCATCATAAGATTGAGAGTGACAATTGAAGGTTTTCACTTTTGAGCGCAGCGGAAGCGTGATACATACAATATGTTTGTTCTCAATTCATGTAAGTACCTAATTGATTAATTAATTCTATTTTATGCAATAGCACGTTCCGATATAATTTTTCTAACAGTTTATTCTTGTAAAAACTTTTGTCACACCTAATACTCAATGTGTGTGTGTATATATATATATATATATATATATATATATGGGGGCCGATCCATAGCTAACGGTGTCAACTTAAAGTTATCCTTGCAACACATCATGACCCTCAATCCGAATATGGAACGACAAAATAGAAGACCCATTCGTAGTTTAGTTTCTAGTATTCTGCAGCTTAATACTGCGGATGGGATAGAAGACCAAAATGTCCCTCCTTTACAAGCCCCCCGTCCACAGTTTAATACTGCGGACGCTAGGTATAGTCATATGGCTAATTAATAAGTCCCGTCCGCAGTATTAAACTACGGATGTCAAATCCAATTTTTTTTAGTTTTTAAGATTTTGATCATGTTGAATGACAATAATATAAGTTTTGGAAAAATAAAGAATAAAATAAGAAACAGTCTCTAAAGATAAAAATAATTTTTTAATATTCAGAGGCATATATCTGATGAGTGCATATTATTCATTTATTTTGATTCCTTTATGTTTAGTTTTATTGCATATTTCATGTGTATATGAGTTTATTAAGGTTGATGGGTATCCAAGGATCCATACCATCTCATAAGCCCAAAATAGAATATAGGCCCAAGTTCAAGAAGTCTGGCGAGCCCAACAAAGGTGATCCATCCCGATTGGGTTAATTGAGCTCATCAGTTAGCTATGCACGACCACATCATGAAGGAAGTGGGCAAACCTCGTCTCCAGGTCTCACGGAGAGCACGTCAACCATCTAGCACATTAGGAAGAGGTTGGGAGTTCCACTACAGTAGTGGTTTAGTGGCTACATGTTCACCCCAAAACTGTCACGGGGTCGCTATAAATTGTACGTCTCACCATCACTTGGGGGGCAACTGATTTCTTGTATTGGAGAACTCTCTGTACTCCCTCTGTCTCCAACATACTTGATATAATAAAAAGTACCGGCGACTAAAGCCATTCAAAAGTGGACTAGGTCACCTAGACCGAACCACTCTAATTATTGTCTTATTTCCTTACTTTAATTATCACATTTATTATTACTTGACAGGTGTGTACAAAGTCTATTTTGTGCATCATCAGTTTGGCGCCGTCTGTGGGAATCGAAAAGATTTTCACCTTCAAACATCTAAACTAATGGTGATAACAACCAGGTCAATGAACCAACCTGAAGACAATTCACGACAAGTGGAGGGTGCTCCTTCGCACACCAACCTCGTCTCAAATACTTCAGCTTCAAATCCACAGTAAATGCTGGAGACCATACAACAATTGGCTACCCAAAATCAGCAGATACTACAACTCCTGTTCGCCGGACAAGGAGGAGGAGCGCAACTAGGAAGACCACATGGAGCTCCACCCCCTAGACATCAAGGAGCTCCACACAGAGGAGCCCATCATGATCCACCTCCTCCTCCTCCTCTCCTGCTCGCCGGACAAGGAGGAGGAGCGCAACTAGGAGGACCACAAGGAGCTCCACCCCTTAGACATCAAGGAGCTCCACACAGAGGAGCCCATCATGATCCACCACCTCCTCCTCCTCTCCAGCTTGCCTGAAAAAGAGGAGGAGCGCAACTAGGAGTACCACAGGGAGCTCCACCCCCTGGACATCAAGGAGCTCCACACAGAGGAGCCTATCATGATCCACCTCCTCCTCCTCCTGCTTCAGAGGGTGGAGATCCTCATCTCCAAGAAGACGAAGGTGAAAACCAGAGTGTGGAGCATGTGAGTCGTTTCCATGATCATTCCAGGGGAGCCCTTAATCACTGGGATGAGAAAATTAAAGAAGTACAAAACCAACTCGGTGATTTCTTCAACGCCATGAAGGTGCGAGGACCAGAAACCATGGACTACCTTGTAAGGCAAACAGACACCCCTTTCAAACCTGATGTGACGAATTACCCATTCCCTCAAAAGTTCAAAATACCATCTATGGAGATCTTTGACGGAACGAAAGATCCCCTAGATCACCTTGAAACGTACAAAACCCTGATGCAACTTCATAACATCCCTGATGAAATCATGTGCAGGGCATTTTCAACCACCTTGAGGGGCTCCGCTCGACAGTGGTTTGCCAAGCTCTCTCCAGCCTTCATTTTAACCTTTGCTGAACTGAGCAAGTCTTTTGTGTCCCACTTTATCGGGGGGGGGGGGCGACGTCATTAGAAGCCTGTCACACACCTCCTCAGCATAAAACAAGACAAAGACGAGAGCCTGAGGGACTACCTCACTCTTTTTAATAAGGAGGTACTTCAAGTAGAAGAGCCTGATGATAAAGTAACCATGACTGCCTTTTTGGGGGGCCTTCGCTTGTCAAGTTTTCTTTTCTCAGTGATGAAATATCCACCAAAGAATATGACCGAGCTACTAGCAAAGGCCTAGAAATACATAAATGCTGAGGACGTCACAAGGGCCAGAAGAGGTGAATCCTCTAGAGCAGAAGAGAAGAAAAAGGGAAGAGACAGGGACAATAGGAAGGAGATTGACAACAAATTAAGCAGGACAAAGAGGGTATCTGCCAAAGACAGACTCGGTCCTGCTCCACAGAAAGATCGACAACCCTTCACCGTTGGGCACATTCTCTTACAAGATCCAGAATTTCGAAGGGAAGATCTTACCCCATCCATGGAATGCTGAGCAATTAAAGAGCATCTTTAGAACCTCCATCGTCGCGCCTCAGTTGGCACAAAGCCTGAGAAATCAATATCAAGGAAAGAAGCAGAGATTTTGCCCTGAAGCTCCTCATAGCCATCAATGAAAGCACCTGCAACATCATCCTCCAGATCCGCTTCAACCTAAGAAGCCCTCTCCTGAGATGTCCTCAATTCTGCCCCCGCTCTCGAGCAGGCAGCCTTCCTGAGCGCATCCCTCTCACGGGCCGTCTGAAGCTCAGTCTCAAGCTTAGTTGCCCTCTCATGGGCCTCAACAAGCTCCACCTCCCTGAGCGCATCCCTCTCACGAATTGCCAAAAGCTCAGCCTCGATCTTAACTGTCCTCTCACGGATAGCCAAAAGATCTGTTTCAGCCGTGAGCAAGCTGCCTCACTAAGTGCAGCCTTCCCACGGGTCGCCAAAATCTCAGCCCGAGAAGTCGTGTTAGCATCTTCGAGCTCGACAATCCTCCTCGCCACGAATTCCTCCGTCTCCACGAGCTCCTCCGTTGCCACGAGCTCCTCCGTTGCCACGAGCTCCTCCTTGCCATGAGCTCCTCCGTCTCCATGAGCTCCTCCTTCCCATGAGATCCTCCGTCCCCACGAGCTCCCCCGTCGCCACGAGCTCCTCCTCACCACGAGCTCCCCCGTCGCCACGACCTCCTTCTCGCCACGAGCTCCTCTGTCGCCACGAGCTCCTCCGTCGCCACGAGACCATCACCAGCAGCTCGCCCATCACTAGCATGTTTGCCCAAGGCAAGCTGGAGCTCCTCCGTTCTCACGAGCTGCTCCGTCGCCACGAGCTCCCCCATCGCCACGAGCTCTCCCATCACCACGAGCTCCCCCATCACCATCAGCTCGCCCATCACTAGCATGTTCGCCCAAGGCATGCCCAACTCGCCCCTGTCCAGCTCCGCTACGGACCTCGCCCAGCTCGCCCCTGTCCAGCTCCGCTACAAACCCCAGATGGATCTACACTCCCATCAGCGCTACCCACCTGAGGTACCTTTGATATATCAAAATGACCGTATCGACGAGCTCTATAAAAGTCATAACCTACGGCCATGACACATGTTGTTGAATGCCCGAAAAAGTCTTAGAAGTGAATGTTTTGGGCTCCCAAAGTTTTTCCAGTTTTGTCAGAAAATCAAAATTAAATTGAATGCCCTCCTTTCCAAATTCTGTTGAACGCAGGGCATTGGAGGGCAAATGATGGGTATCCAAGGATCTAGATCATCTCATAAGCCCAATATGGAATATAGGCCCAAGTTCAAGAAGTTTGGCAAGCCCAACAAAGGTGATCCATCACGATTGGGTTAATTGAGCTCATCAGTTAGCTATGCACGACCACATTATGAAGGAAGTGGGCAAACCTCACCTCCAAATCTCACAGAGAGCACGTCAACCATTTTGCGCATTAGGAAGAGGTTGGGAGCTCCACTACAGTAGTGGTTTAGTGGCTACATGTTCACCCCAAAACTGTCACGGGGTCGCTATAAATTTTACTCCTCACCATCACTTGGGGGGCAACTGATTTCTTGTACTGGAGAACTCTCTGTACTCCCTCTGTCTCTAACATACTTGATATAATAAAAAGTACCGGCGACTAAAGCCATTCAAAAGTGGACTAGGTCACCTAGACCGAACCACTCTAATTATTATCTTATTTTCTTACTTTAATTATCACATTTATTATTACTTGACAGGTATGTACAAAGTCTATTTTGTGCATCATCAAAGGTGTTTAATGATTTCAAGAAGAATTAGAATTGAAATGGGGAAAAAAGGAAAGTTGTAGGATTTTTAGCATTAAGTTGGATGCATGTTTTTGGCTTGGGACTTGGATTTTATTGTGGAACTCTTTCTTAGCTTTCCGGAACATCATGAATCGTCCCGATCGGAGTTCATATTAAAAAGTTATAATCTTTTTACCAAACAGACGTTGAACCTCAAAGTTTGGAAGTTGTAATTTACATAGCAGTCTCTTAGAGCCCGATTTTGACCTTGATCAAATCAGAATTTATCAATTCTCAAAGAATAAAAGTTGTAGATCTCGTCGAGAGCTTCGATTTGATAGGTAGCAGGCCTCGTAACTCCTCCCGAACCAAAAGTTATGGCTGTTTTACCAAAGGACGTCGCAGCAGAAAATATGGGCGAATTTGATTGGAAAAATTGGAAAATCTTGGATTTTTAAAAAGTTTTTAAAAGCAGGTTTTGGCAAATTTTTACATGGAATTGGATTGATATTTCTATTAGATTTAGGATATCTTTAGACTGAGATTTATTTCCAAATTAGATTCTATTTCTTTATGGAAACTAGTTATGATTTGTAATTCTTTTTAGGATTTGGATTTCTAATTCCCAAAGAATTTAAGATTTTGTCTAGCACTATAAATAGATGATGATAGTCATGGTCTTATTCATTCAATCATCTACTACATTCTCTCATCTACAACATTAGAGGATTGAAGACATGAGCTAAGTTCTTTTTATTCAGTTCTAAAGGATGTTGAACCTTATTTATAATTAATGATTAATTGAGTATTCATTATTTATTCATTCTCACATGAAATTCATTCTTGATAATCTGATTTAATTTCTGAATGCTATTTGGCTTAACTGATTTGATTTCTGTAGGATTGAGTTGGTTAACGAATATCATATGTTAGATTAAGGAATCATATTACATGTAATTGATATTGTTCCTAATCACAAGTAGTAATTAGTAATACCTAATTATGGACAAACTTTTGAGTATTGCTATGATTATTAGAAGACAAGTTAAACAATCCGAGCTTATGTGCTTGTTTCTTGGAATAGTCTAATTCCTTAATTCTTAATGCTACTGTTATATTAAATCTAGAGAGCTTGTTCTAGGTTATATAATGGTTAGAATCTTGTAAAGAGCTTATTTCATTGAGTGACAATCTAAAGGGAGTTTCGGGTAGCAGAGCTTGTTGTTACCTAGGACTATTAGTTTCGTTGAAGAGTAAATAATATTACACTATTAATCTATTGTTGTAAAAAGGTGATACTGAATTGGAGAACTAAAGCTTTTTATTTATTGTTTATTCTTATTAGTTTATTCTTTTTAATTTAGTTAATTAATTCAAAATTCCTTTTCATTAGAAATCATAGGATAAATATAAAATAAATCACTCTCTATGGGATCGATCATTGCTTACTACTGTGCTAATTGTTTGAATTTGTAAAGTGAAAGTGAGGTTAATTTAGGAGTGTAAATGATAGCTCCCAGTATCCATGAACATTTATTGGCCCCTCCGTACGTAGTTAGGAATTGATTAAGAATATAGATGGTATCCATATCTAGTGCACATGAATGTCGTACATTAAAAGGATCAAAAAATAAAGAAGAGGATCAAAAGACAATATATATATATATATATATATATATATATATATATATATATATATATATATATATATAAGTACAATAGAGACATAAAATGAAATATGAAGACATATGTGCAATGGTTCTTCGTGTAATCTATTTTAAGTATCCGATATTCTAGATAAATACCAAAGACTTTATTCTTGGGAATTGATTGAACATTGAAAACTAAAAATTAAATAAATTTGACATCTGTAATTTAATATTGCTGACGAAACTTATTTATAACGTTTTTGTTTTTCAGTTGGTCATTTGGTCATACCTAGCGTCCGTAGTTTAATACTACGGACGGAGACTTTTATAAGGAGGGAAATTTTAGTTATCTGTCCCGTTCGCAACATTAAACTGTGGATGAGATCTCTATTAAACCGTTCGATCTTAGGATCGATGCTCACGATCTGTTGTCAAATTAAGATAATCCTTACAACAGAACGTAATCGTCCATCCGATAATCCAACAGTTTAATATAATAGAGCTCCTGTCCGCAATTTAGTTTTCAGTATTCCGCAGTTTAATACTGTGACGCCCCCAGAATAGGTATACAACACCCATTTTGAGTCGCCAAATACATGGTACAGAAAGCAAACTACAACTTCAATAATACAATTGTCGTGCAAAATACGACAACACATACTGTGAGTTTAAATACAAATATTGTCTTCTAGACAATATCCACACCCAAATAAATCCTCATTACAATTATTCAAACACTATTTTACAGAAATAGTGAGGACTGCTAATACATCTTTCTAGAACCATCACTCCATACCCCGACTAGATCCTGCTATGTTCTCACCTCCTGAGAAGAAAAATGGAAAAGGGTGAGCTCAACTAGCCCAGTAAAGAATATTATGACTAAGATAATATACAACAAATTATCGTTAGTCTTCAACAGGGAAAAATCTGATAAAATATAATCGACAACAAGTTTTAGATCAACAACTGCAGCGGAAACAGCAAACCATTAGAAGAGTCAAGTAGAGAAAGAATTCTACTATCTTCTAAGATTTAAAAGTCCATCATCAATATTTTATTCCTGTAACATCAATTAATAATCATCTTTAACCAAATATTCATCTTTGCACTACAGGCCAAAGATATTCATTTGTATCATCAGTCGGTCATGTTCATCTCAACACCTGTTCATCTTTGCACTACAGGCCAAAGATATTCATTTGTATCATCAGTCGGTCATGTTCATCTCAACACATGTTCATCTTTGCACTACAGGCCAAAGATATTCATCAAGTAATTATACATCTTTGCACTACAGGCCAAAGATATTCAGTAATATCATCATTTAGGACTGAGGATGATGAAAAATATCTTAAAGAGAACGAATCCAATGAGACAGAAGGACAAATAGTAGGGATTCGTATAACAGTTTATCCAAGATCAATAATACTTCATAATAATCAATTGTGAAGCAGAATTCAAAAATAAAGATCAAAACATGGATACAATCAAAGATAGTAACCATAATAGACATCTTGGACAAAAAGGGAAAATTTTATTTTTCGGTGAATAGTGCCGTATTCGTGAATAGTGCCGTATACGTGAATAGTGCCGTATACGTGAATAGTAACCCCCGACACAAAAAGTTCCAAATTTGATAAAAACTCATATCAATATTTCAGCATAATGATATTGAAGAAAATAATATCATTAAGAAGAAAATAATATCCCTTACCTCAAAATATCAGTACTTCTGGTCGGAATACCGGTATAAGGCTGAAAGAAACTTGCTCTGATGAATAGAAACTCTCAAAGTATCTAAATACTCACAAAATACACTCAATAATCTAGAGAGAGAAAGAGAGAAAACTTGTTTCTGGTGTGATTTTCAATTCTAACTTAGCCCTCTATTTATAGGAAAATTTTGGTAGGTTTGACCTGCAACCTGATGGCTTTACCTGCTACTATTCCCACCCACCACATTTGAAATATAATTCAGCACATTTCTTCACCAACCACAAGTGGGGCCCACCAATTCTAGAATTTTCCACCAAAATGATAAACTCCGAAAATTCAACAATTTCTGAACCAGTCATCTTGTAAAATTCGTAATAAATCATACGTTCATTTTTAACGGTTCAAAATTTGTGGACATATACTCAACTTATATATGTATAACATATCCAAAAATTACCACGATCCAACGGTCGGATTAAAAATTATAACCCCCGCAAACTATCTCAAAAACCCTGATTTTTAATACCTCCATTCCGACAAAAATACTGACAAAAACCTCAACATTAACTCCTTCATTTTTAACCACAAAAATATATCCCTCATTTATATCCACATAAAATAAATATTTCCTTATCATATGAATCAATAATTAATTATTCACAAATAATATTACAGAATCACATTTATGACAACCAGGCCGTTCCCAGGAAAGAGGGGGCTTTCCAATAAGGATTTCTCCTTACTGGCGCGCAATTAGATGACCAAACCTCTCCTTAGACAGAACTTTCTAGACATTGCCAATAATGTTATCTAATAATATTATTCAAATAATATGAATTATTGATCTGATAAATGAAAATACTGTGCAGCAACAATTATTGAAACAACAATAATATAAAATATCAACGCAGCAATTATTGAATCAATAAAATAAAATATTGAATAATAACTACTGTAACAATTATTGAGTAGTGCCTTCTTACGTAAGAATCAATAATTGGTGCAATACCGTGTGCTACTGTATTTTAACCACCGGGTATTCCAACAGTATTAACGGTAACAACTACGCCGTTATTTATAAACAACTTATACTTGTCGTTTTCTTCATCCAATCGCTTTCCGTTATGGGGCCCACACAAGGCTGCGTCGTCGTACGAATATTCCCCGACAGCAAGAATATTCCACGACCAACCGAATATTCACCGACCAAAAATAAATATTTTATAACCACTTGCTTATTTTGCAAAATTTGCACATTTCACCCATAACCAAAGTATTATATCAAATTAACCCCTTATTATTCACAATAATATTTAGAGAAAATTTGATTTTATTCATTAATAAGTTGGGGTCTTACAACCTCCCCTCCTTATGAAATTTCGTCCTCGAAATTGACGTACGTACCTGATGTTTCAAAAAGGTGAGGATACCTCGCTTTCATTTCTGATTCCAACTCCCAGGTCATTTCTTCAATAGCATGGTTTCTCCACAAAACCTTAACTTGTGGTATAACCTTCGTGCGTAGGACATGCTCTTTCCTATCCAAGATCTTAACAGGTACCTCCTCGTACGTTAAATCTTCAGCTATCTCGTCTGGTTCTAACTCAATAATGTGGTTCGGGTCTTTAACATATTTACGAAGCATAGATATGTGAAAAACATTATGAACACGAGACATGCTTGGAGGTAATGCGAGTCTATATGCCACATTTCCTATTCGCTCAAGAATCTCAAATGGACCAACAAATCTTGGATTGAGCTTTCCTCTCTTCCCAAATCTTGTAACTCCCTTCCATGGTGCAACACGTAACAATACATGATCCCCAATATTAAATTCCACGTCCTTCCGATGAAGATCCGCATAACTCTTTTGTCGATCCTGTGCCGTTTGTATACGTTGTCGAATCGTTTGGATCTTCTCTGTAGTAATGCGTACCAATTCTGGTCCCAACAATGTTGCTTCACCCACCTCGTCCCAGCATACTGGAGAACGACATTTTCTTCCATACAACGCCTCAAATGGAGCCATACCTATGCTCGCCTGATAACTGTTGTTGTAGGAGAATTCCACCAATGGTAGGTACTTATCCCAACTCCCTTTGAGATCTAAGACACAAAGTCTTAATAGATCTTCAAGAGTTTGAATAGTCCTCTCTGATTGTCCGTCCGTTTGAGGATGGTATGCTGAACTGAATCGTAAATCCGTGCCCATAGCTTTCTGCAAGCTAACCCAAAATCGTGAAGTGAATCTTGGGTCACGATCCGAAACTATGGATACTGGCATGCCATGCAATCTCACAATCTCGTTCACGTACATACTAGCAAGACGTTCAAGGGAATAAGTCTCACGTATCGGCAAGAAATGAGCGGACTTGGTTAATCTATCAACAATAACCCAAATCGCATCTATGCCTTGAGAAACCTTGGGAAGACCTGTAACAAAATCCATAGTAATGTGTTCCCACTTCCATTTCGGAATCTCAAGTGGTTGCAATGGACCCTTTGGTACTTGATGCTCCGCTTTTACACGTTGACAAGTTAAACATCTCGAGATAAACTCCGCGATCTCTCTTTTCATATTGCTCCACCAAAATGTATGTCGAAGATCGTGATACATTTTGGTACTCCCAGGATGGATTGCAAACGGTGTGTTGTGTGCCTCCATCATTATTCTATGCTTCAAGTCAAAATCGTTAGGAACACAAAGTCTGGAGTTGACTCGAAGTATTCCTTCTTCATCGATTCTTGCTTCTGGAATAGCACCTTCTTGCACTTTCTTCTTCATACGCATCAGCTCTATATCCGTAGCTTGAGCAGCTTTAACTTTATCGATTAAAGTCGGTTCTACTCGTATATTTGATATCATCATGTGGGTACTTGGAGCCTTCATCTCTATCTCCATCCTTTGCAAGTCATACAAAATGGGCCTTTGTGTTAAAAACATTGCACTCGTACCCGCATATGATCTTCTACTCAATGCGTCAGCTACTACGTTTGCTTTTCCAGGATGGTATTGGATGGTATGATCGTAATCTTTCAACAGCTCAAGCCAACGTCGTTGCCGCATGTTGAGTTCCTTTTGGGTGAAGAAATATTTGAGGCTTTTATGATCTGTATAGATCTCCACTTTCTCCCCATACAGGTAGTGTCTCCAGATCTTCAACGCAAAAACGACTGCTGCCAACTCCAAATCATGAGTAGGATAATTCCTCTCATATTCTTTGAGTTGTCGTGAGGCATAGGCTATGACTTTCCCATGTTGCATGAGAACACATCCTAACCCTTTGCCTGAAGCATCGCTGTAGATAACAAATCCATCCGAACCAGATGGTATTGTCAAAACAGGTGCCGAAATGAGTCTCCTCTTGAGTTCTTGGAAACTCTTCTCGCATTCCTCACTCCATACGAATTTTGTATCTTTCCGAGTCAGCTGAGTTAACGGAGTAGCGATTCGAGAAAATCCTTCCACAAATCTCCGATAATAACCAGCTAAGCCCAGAAAGCTACGTACTTCGGTTACCGACTTCGGTTGCTCCCAACTTTGTATGGCTTCAATCTTCGCCGGGTCGACAGATACTCCATGTTTTGACACCACGTGCCCAAGGAATGCTACTTCCTCAAGCCAGAACTCGCATTTCTTCAGTTTGGCATATAGCTTGTTTTCACGAAGCCTTTGCAGTACCAGCTTCAAATGGCGCTCATGATCTTCACGGCTTTTGGAATAGATGAGGATGTCATCAATAAAGACAACAACGAACTGATCCAAATATTCTTTGAATACACGGTTCATCATATCCATGAAGGCAGCAGGAGCATTAGTCAATCCAAAAGACATTACTAAGAATTCATAATGCCCGTACCGAGTTCTGAAGGCAGTCTTTGGAATATCCTCAGTTTTAATCTTCAGCTGATGATATCCAGAACGAAGATCGATCTTTGAAAAGAATTGTGCTCCTTGCAACTGGTCAAACAGGTCATCAATGCGAGGTAGCGGATACCTATTCTTGATGGTGACATGGTTCAATTCTCGATAGTCAATACAAAGTCGCATACTCCCGTCTTTCTTCTTTACGAATAAAACAGGAGCACCCCAAGGAGACGTACTAGGACGAATAAAACCGATGTCCAACAACTCCTGTAGTTGGACTTTTAACTCCTGAAGTTCAATAGGAGCCATTCGATATGGGGTTTTAGAAATGGGCTTTGTACCGGGTTCAAGGTCAATAAAGAATTCAATTTCTCGTTCCGGGGGTAGACCGGGAAGTTCTTCAGGAAATACATCGGAAAATTCTCTAACAATAGAAATATTATTCAAATCTGACTTGTCTTTGTTCAAATCCATAACATGGGCTAAGAAAGCTTGACATCCGTTTTTCAATAAACGAATAGCTTTGTGGCTTGATATGACAGTGACTGATTTTAGTGGTTTAGTAGTTTGAATTCGTATGACAGGTTGGTTAGGAATATGAAAACTAACAACCTTACGAAAACAATCAATTTTAGCATGATGAGTGGTTAACCAATCAATTCCTAAAATCACATCAAAAGCAAGTATCTTTAAAGAGATAAGATCAACAGGTAATGTGATAGTGCCAACTTGGATCATGCAAGATTTATAAACTGTAGATGTAACGAAGGTTTCACCCAACGGAGTTTCAACAGATAAGTTAAAGTCCAATTTCTCCGGAGTCAAGTTTAAACGTTGAGCACAAGCAGGAGAGATAAAAGAATGGGTAGAACCGGTATCTAGTAAAGTATAAACTTCGCAAGAATTCAAGATTAGCTTACCCGTGATCACCTCGTTCGGGTTTCTCGCGTTTTGGCCAGTAACGACAAACGCCCTTCCAGGAACCGCTGATTTCGACTTATCCGGGATAACTTTTGGAGTCACCATCCCCGCTGAACTTGGTTTTGCTACAGAACACTCTCGAGCTATATGACCTTCCTTTCCACAGTTATAACATACCTTGGATTGTTGTGGGCAGTTTGGGCTGATATGTCCCTCTTTCCCACATTTGTAACATACGACCGGTGGTCGTTCTCCTCCCCTAGAAACAGTTGATGTTTGTGCTGACGTCTTCACGTTATCATTGTTGTACCTTCTCTTCTTGAAATCTCCTCCCGACTCGCTCCTTCTATTATCACGACCACGATTACCACCAGAGTGGTTACCGCTTTTGTCCGAATGTTTTCCTCCCTGCTGGTTTTCATTGCTTCGATGACTGCCGCCACCGGTATGACCCTGGTTGTGGTCCCTCGGTTGCACATACTCATTATCTCGCTCTAATAATTGAGCCCTGTTTACAACATCTGAATATAAAGAAAATTTATGAGAGATAAGATATTGCCGAATCTCGGGTTTTAGACCTCTCAGAAACATCCTTGTCATTCGTTCCTCATTTTCGACCAAATGAGGTGCAAACCTGGATAACTCTGCAAACTTCGCCTCGTACTGGGACACCGTCATGTTGTTTTGTTCCAGTCTAATAAACTCAACCTCCTTCATATGACGAATACTTTCAGGAAAGTACTTGTCATTGAACAGTTTTTGAAATGTTTCCCAGGACATGTTGAGTGCGTCAGGCTGGGTACGCTTCACAGACTCCCACCAGTAGTCTGCCTCACCGCGGAACATAAATGTGGCGAATGGAACCTTCTGTTCCTCCGTGCATCCCAAGACATCAAATATCTTGGTAATTTGCTTGACCCACGTTTCCGCCATGATCGGATCCGGCTTTCCCTTAAATTCTGGTGGTCCCAATTCTTTGAACTGCTTAGCTGTGACAAACCGCGCGTTGTTATCATTTCCACCCGTATTCTGCACACGAGTCTCCCTCGTCTGATTTTGCATGAACTGCAAAAAGCTCCTAAACATTCCATCATTCATCGTTTGCTCGGTAACGTTGTTTACAGGAGGAATATTGCCTTCCTGTTGCACGTTCCCCTGGGTAGTGATCAAAGGTGTCTCCACGGTCTGATTTACTCCATTATTAACGTTCTCAGCTGCCATTCTTAAATACTGCCATAAAACAAGGGTTAATAGTCATGTCATATATTATCCCTATACTCTGACCGACCAAATAAACACCAAATAAACTTAGTCAGGTCATACTAGCGAAGGAATTCCCCGTCTCTCCCCTCCTAGTTCTTGTCTCACATCTCAGCCAGGGATCATATCCCTAAGCTCTGATACCAACTGTGACGCCCCCAGAATAGGTATACAACACCCATTCTGAGTCGCCAAATACATGGTACAGAAAGCAAACTACAACTTCAATAATACAATTGTCGTGCAAAATACGACAACACATACTGTGAGTTTAAATACAAATATTGTCTTCTAGACAATATCCACACTCAAATAAATCCTCATTACAATTATTCAAACACTATTTTACAGAAATAGTGAGGACTGCTAATACATCTTTCTAGAACCATCACTCCATACCCCGACTAGATCCTGCTATGTTCTCACCTCCTGAGAAGAAAAATGGAACAAAAAGGAAAAGGGTGAGCTCAACTAGCCCAGTAAAGAATATTATGACTAAGATAATATACAACAAATTATCGTTAGTCTTCAACAGGGAAAAATCTGATAAAATATAATCGACAACAAGTTTTAGATCAACAACTGCAGCGGAAACAGCAAACCATTAGAAGAGTCAAGTAGAGAAAGAATTCTACTATCTTCTAAGATTTAAAAGTCCATCATCGATATTTTATCCCTGTAACATCAATTAATAATCATCTTTAACCAAATATTCATCTTTGCACTACAGGCCAAAGATATTCATTTGTATCATCAGTCGGTCATGTTCATCTCAACACCTGTTCATCTTTGTACTACAGGCCAAAGATATTCATTTGTATCATCAGTCGGTCATGTTCATCTCAACACCTGTTCATCTTTGCACTACAGGCCAAAGATATTCATCAAGTAATTATACATCTTTGCACTACAGGCCAAAGATATTCAGTAATATCATCATTTAGGACTGAGGATGATGAAAAATATCTTAAAGAGAACGAATCCAATGAGACAGAAGGACAAATAGTAGGGATTCGTATAACAGTTTATCCAAGATCAATAATACTTCATAATAATCAATTGTGAAGCAGAATTCAAAAATAAAGATCAAAACATGGATACAATCAAAGATAGTAACCATAATAGACATCTTGGACAAAAAGGAAAAATTTTATTTTTCGGTGAATAGTGCCGTATTCGTGAATAGTGCCGTATTCGTGAATAGTGCCGTATACGTGAATAGTGCCGTATACGTGAATAGTAACCCCCGACACAAAAAGTTCCAAATTTGATAAAAACTCATATCAATATTTCAGCATAATGATATTGAAGAAAATAATATCATTAAGAAGAAAATAATATCCCTTACCTCAAAATATCAGTACTTCTGGTCGGAATACCGGTATAAGGCTGAAAGAAACTTGCTCTGATGAATAGAAACTCTCAAAGTATCTAAATACTCACAAAATACACTCAATAATCTAGAGAGAGAAAGAGAGAAAACTTGTTTCTGGTGTGATTTTCAATTCTAACTTAGCCCTCTATTTATAGGAAAATTTTGGTAGGTTTGACCTGCAACCTGATGGCTTTACCTGCTACTATTCCCACCCACCACATTTGAAATATAATTCAGCACATTTCTTCACCAACCACAAGTGGGGCCCACCAATTCTAGAATTTTCCACCAAAATGATAAACTCCGAAAATTCAACAATTTCTGAACCAGTCATCTTGTAAAATTCGTAATAAATCATACGTTCATTTTTAACGGTTCAAAATTTGTGGACATATACTCAACTTATATATGTATAACATATCCAAAAATTACCACGATCCAACGGTCGGATTAAAAATTATAACCCCCGCAAACTATCTCAAAAACCCTGATTTTTAATACCTCCATTCCGACAAAAATACTGACAAAAACCTCAACATTAACTCCTTCATTTTTAACCACAAAAATATATCCCTCATTTATATCCACATAAAATAAATATTTCCTTATCATATGAATCAATAATTAATTATTCACAAATAATATTACAGAATCACATTTATGACAACCAGGCCGTTCCCAGGAAAGAGGGGGCTTTCCAATAAGGATTTCTCCTTACTGGCGCGCAATTAGATGACCAAACCTCTCCTTAGACAGAACTTTCTAGACATTGCCAATAATGTTATCTAATAATATTATTCAAATAATATGAATTATTGATCTGATAAATGAAAATACTGTGCAGCAACAATTATTGAAACAACAATAATATAAAATATCAACGCAGCAATTATTGAATCAATAAAATAAAATATTGAATAATAACTACTGTAACAATTATTGAGTAGTGCCTTCTTACGTAAGAATCAATAATTGGTGCAATACCGTGTGCTACTGTATTTTAACCACCGGGTATTCCAACAGTATTAACGGTAACAACTACGCCGTTATTTATAAACAACTTATACTTGTCGTTTTCTTCATCCAATCGCTTTCCGTTATGGGGCCCACACAAGGCTGCGTCGTCGTACGAATATTCCCCGACAGCAAGAATATTCCACGACCAACCGAATATTCACCGACCAAAAATAAATATTTTATAACCACTTGCTTATTTTGCAAAATTTGCACATTTCACCCATAACCAAAGTATTATATCAAATTAACCCCTTATTATTCACAATAATATTTAGAGAAAATTTGATTTTATTCATTAATAAGTTGGGGTCTTACAAATACCATGGACGAGACGAAAGTCCAAAATAGTTGAAACAATTTGGGTCAAATCCCGAGTTTGAAACAAATCTTGGGTTAAATCTCAAGTTCGAATCGAATCAAATCCTTCCAAATAAGACCCTAACCACTGACACTGACCTAATAATATCTTTTTGAGTCATCTTAGCCCACTACATGTTCACCCAAAAGGTCATGAATGAATGTACTATTGTTATTAACTTAATTTTTTATATACATACAAACTTTTCTCATATCTTTCAATGTGGAATTGGGGTGTTACAAACTCACCCCCTTAAATTTATGAAGTCCCCATCAAAACCGATCACACAGACGGTCCATAGATCTTTTTCTCTCTAGCCACTGTGGGATAATATCGGTTAGCTTCGTGTCCCCACCCCCGGACCCCCTCTCTCTATTGTGGGATAATACCATCAGCCTTTGTGTCCCCTGATACCATATGAAACAACATAAGTCCTGAATAAATTTTGGGTCAAATCCAAAGTTTGAAGTAAATAAAATCCATTCAAATAAGGCCTTAAACCATTGACACAATATTATCTTCTTGGGTCATCTTATCCCACCACAGGCTCACCCAAAAGATCATGACTGAAGGTACTATTGTTAGTAACTTAATTCCTTATATACAGAGAAAATTTTTTTTATATCTTTCGATGTGGGACTGGGCTGTGACAATACCCATCTTTGTACAAGTCTTCATCCACAATATTAAACTGCAGAGCCTGAAAAACTTTTAAAAAAAATTGGTATCCGCAATATTAAATTGCGGGCCTTAAAAAACTTTTAAAAAAAATTGACATCCACATTATTAAACTGTGAAGCCTGATTTTTTTTTTTATATTCTTCCTTCATTCCATTGCTTCTACATTCTCTGTCCTCCCTTTACTTCTATCAGTCATCCCATCTCCAATTCAATCATTGTGAATTTAACTTCTATATTATATCTGACTTTACTTCCTGGGTTTTTTAAATACAATCCCTGTGACTGTTTGTTCGTAATTTTCTTTAATGGATTTATGGTAATTATTTTTGACTATTTGTTGCTCTGGCTTTTGATTTGCAGGTGTTGGAAGAGTCAATTATCTACATTTTGACATAAAGTGAATTGGGTTTCTCTTTTTTTTTTGACAATATATGTGACAACCCCAAAATAGGTATACAACACCATCCAACCCACTCTGAGTCGTCAAATACATGGTACAGAAAATAACTACAACTTTATTACAATAATTGTCGTGCAAAATACAACAACACATATGCCGTGAGTTTGGATACAAATATATACCAAATGTGACATTGGACACCATCATGTGTCAGCACCTCATAAAGGTACCTTATATAAAGGTACAGTCAAAAACTGTTTTAGAAACTAGAATCTTTGGGAAGTGCTCAAGAAAACTTTCGTACATGGGAGGCCATGCTTCTAGGTTATGATAGATATCATATGGCCACAGAATTATCCTTGGTTGACCTAATAGACCCCAAAGAAAAACGAGAAGTTTACTATCATATTCTTCCCAATGGTGAGTCTTCTCTTGACATATCATTATCTTCACTGTCTCTAATTGAAAATTATACTTCAAACAAATACCAAGATTATATAGGTAGTGCTCGTATATATACTCAGCAAGTGGATGATCACAACCCTGTCTTATGATGACACGAGGTTGTATGTCATTAGACATCTTGTATGATAGTGACAAAACACCCTTCCAACGTTGGGTTCGCCTCACCCTATTTGATTCACCAAATATAACTACTAAATGACGACCACCGTTCTATTCCCCTGTTACCCCCGCTCGACCCAGCTACACTCTTATTACCTGAAAGGAATTGTAAAACAAAAGGGTGAGCACAACTAGCCCAGTAAAAAATATCATGACTAAAGATAAATAAATTATTAATAGCCTTCAACAGTAATAAATCAGAGATTTAGAACATATGGTAGATGATAAAAATTTCAACCATAGTTGCAGCGGAACGAGCAATCCATTAGAAGAGTCAAATAGACTATAAAGTCTATTATCTTCTCCCTGTTAAAAATCTACCAACAATGTTTTATCCCTGTAACATCAATCAACAATTCTGGTCCACAATCATATGAATAACTCATAATCATAACTGTAGTTCTAAATTCCTCTTCTCATCCAGGACGAAGATAATTTTCATCACCTATCTTTACCTGAAACATCAAAGATCATGGTTACACCAAATCACATTTTCTGTTCATAATCATACTAATAACTTCATCTTTGCACCACGGCCAAAGACATTCATTTGTATCACCAGTTGGTCATGTTCATCTTAACACCTGTTCATCTTTGCACTACTGGCCAAAGATATTCAACAACATGTCATCTTTGCACTACGGGCCAAAGATATTTATCAACAATTCATATTTGCACTATAGGCCAAAGATATTCATCAATAATTCATCTTTGCACTACAGGCCAAAGATATTCATCTTTGCACTACAGGCCAAATATATTCATATCTCAAAGAAATATATAATCATTTCAGAATTTATATAAATAATAATTATAACTATGTTGATCAATTCACCTTTGCACTTAAGCTAAAGATATTCACTTATAAATTCAATGGTCATGATCATACCAGTCAACAATTCATCTTTGCACTACTGGCCAAAGAGAACTCATAGTCATGATCATATCAAAAATCTACCCCTCTTTACACTCAAGTCAAAGAGAAATTAATATCATTATTAGGATTATAAAAATGTTATATATGATAATAAAAAAATAATATGATCAACATATAGTTTTAATCTCAAGAGTAATATTCGTAACTCATGAATAATAAATTGTGAATAGTAATCCTGACACAAAAGGTAGAAATTCTACAATAAAATTCATACCAATATTTCGGTATAATGATATTGAAAGAATAACATTTCTTAAATTTATAAACAATTTATTTTAATTGTTTACACTTTTACTAAAATAATGCATTTAATCATTATAAAATGCCAAACTCATAAGATTTCATCACCAATAACCAAAACCCTCATCAAAAATCTGCATATACCTCATATAGGATTCTCAAGTCATAAAATCCTATTTTTCAATTTTCTTACTTCACATAACATATTTAATTCATTTACTCATAACTAGACCATTTTCATGAAAAATACCAAATCAGTTCCAAAAATATTTCTTTTCTGGGATTTAGCATAATATAGTCCCATAGTGAACATATATTTATCTCAAAATTTTTAAAAGTCATTTACTATTTTTCATATGGCCAAAACAGCCGAATATTTAGACATTTATCAAAAATTGTACTTTTGTCTAAAAATTCTGAAATTCACAGAGTATACTCCTATCATATACATGTACTCTCAATAAAAATTTCATCAATTTTGGAGTTAACCACAAGAAGTTATAAGCGATTACTTTTAAAATAGTCTTTTCTCATAAAATTCATAACTCTTAATCTATAAATCCAAAAATCACCATTTTTGGACACAATCAATAAAACTCATCAAAATATCATTTCAAATTTTTCTAGAATTTTCTAAAGGACAGAAGAATTACGAACTGAAAAATATAATAATCCTTAAAATCCCCTACTATCCCTTAGCTCAAAAGAGCAGTACTTCTGGTCGGTATAAGGCTGAAGAAAACTTGCACTGATGAATAAAAACTCACAAAGTATCTAAATACTCACAAAATACACTCAATAATCTAGAGAGAGAAAGAGAGAAAACTTATGAATTCTAGTGTGATTTTCAATTCTAACTTAGCCCTCTATTTATAGAAAAATATTAGCACGCCGAAGCAGACTTAACCTGCAACCTGATGGCTTTACCTGCTACTATTCCCACCCACCACATTTGAATAAAAATCTCAGTACATTTCTTCACCAACCAAGAATGGGGCCCACCAATTCTAGAATTTTCCACCAAAATGATAAACTCCGAAAATTCAACAATTTCTGAACCAGTCATCTCGTAAAATTTGTAACAAATCATACGTTCATTTTTAACGGTTCAAAATTTGTGGACATATACTCAACTTATATATGTATAACATATCCAAATATTATCACGATCCAACAGTCGGATTAAAAATTATAACCCTCGCAAAATATCTCAAAAATCCTAATTTGATTTTCAATACTTCTGTTCCGACAAAAATACAGATAAAATACCTCAACATTAACTCCTTCCTTTTTAACTACAAAAATATATCCCTCATTTATATTCACATAAAATAAATATTTCTTTATCATATGAATCAATAATTAATTATTCATAAATAATATTACAGAATCACATTTATGACAACAGGCCGTTCCCAGGAAAGAGGGGGCTTTCCAATAAGGATTTCTCCTTACTAGCGCGTAATTAGATGACCAAACCTCTCCTTAGACAAAACTTTTTAGACATTGCCAATAATGCTATCTAATAATATTATTCAAATAATATGAATTATTGATCTGATAATGAAAAATACTGTGCAGCAACAATTATTGAAACAACAATAATATAAAATATTAACGCAGTAATTATTGAATAAAATAAAATATAATATTGAACAATAATTACTGTGACAATTATTCAGTTGTGCCTTCTTACGTAAGAATCAATAATTTCAAAAATACTGTGCAATACCGTGTGCTACTGTGCAATAACGCGTATTACTGTATTTTAACCTCCGGGTATTCCAACAGTGTTAACGGTAACAACTACGCCGTTAATTATAAAAACTCAATTTTTGTCGTTATCTTCAGCCGACAGTTATTCGTTATGGGGCCCACAAATAGCTGCGCCGTCGTACGAATATTTCTGATAGAAAGAATATTCCACGACCAAACGAATATTCCCCGATAACAATGATTATTTTATAACCACTTGCTTATTTTAAAAAAAAATTCACATTTCACCCATAACTTTAAACTTTTATCAATTTAACCATTTACTGAATAGTAATTATAAGAAAAATTGAATACTTTTATTTCATAAAATTCGGGGTCTTACAATATATAGACATGAGATTTGAGAATTTTGTAATGGCGACGCGTATATCTCCCTATATCACACCTTCAGATACTTTAAACCCAGCTGGGCTACTAACTATTCTTTGAGGGAGAGTTTTAGTGGAGAATCAATTTAGTAGGGTTGACTCCATGAAAATGTGTTGGTGTTTTAGACAGAGAGTGAGATTGGTGGTTTTACAGAGAGAAAGATAGTTAAGGGTGAAGAGAGTCAAAAGATTAGTGGTTTTTAAGTTTTCTAGGCTCCGTGGTTTAATATTGCGGATGCCAAATTTTTTTTAATTCTTTTTTTTAAACGTTTACTTAGCGTCCACAGTTTAATACCGCGGACGAGAAATTATACAAGGAGGGTTATTTTGGTAATTTTTCTCGTTTATAATATTAAACTGCGAAATAATGAATATTAAATTGCAAACGGGAGCCCTATTAAACCGTTCGATAATTGGATGAACGGTCAGGATCTGTTGTAAAAATAACATTAATTTGATAACATTAACTAAGGACCAGTCCTAAATATCACACACCAATTGCTCAGGCCCATCACGGTTTAAATATTAACTTTCTTAAGTTTTAAGATTTAAAATATGTGGATGTAATTAAAAAAATTAAATTTATTAAATGAATAAATTTTAAATTTTATTATATTTTATTTAACTAAGATGAGCAAAATAAAATTTTGAACGTTCTCTATTTGTGATTTAAATATTTGTGTGACTACTAAGTTTTTGATTCAAATGTGTTAGCGAACAAAATGTTTTTCGCAAACTTTATTAAGTTTGAATATGTTTATAAGTTGTTTGTAAACATGATTGTGTTCAAGTATGCTCACAAACTTGAGTATTTTTGTAAACTATTCACGAATTCGAGCAAGTTTGCAAACATCTTATAAATCGAACTCGTATTGTTACTTTTCAAATTCAACTATGAGTATTCAAGTTCGGTTTGATGTTGTCAAGATTTAATTTGTTTTTTCTCGTTTGCAATCTTAGCCAAAGAATGTTTTTGTTTCATATTCATTATAAAATAATAAGTTTTTTTATATAATAATATGACATGATAATAAATTATGATGATAATTTAATAATGTTTTGTTATTTCATTATTAGTATAAATGAAAAGGAAATATTTATATAAATAATTTTAACTTTATAGATAGAACACTTTTTATAGCAATGAGGGAATATATATCATATTTCAATAGGAAAAATATGTAAGACCCTGAATTTTAATAAAGAGAAATTATTTCTTTTTATAATTATTATGCTAAATAGTAAAGTGTTAAATTGATAAAATGATAAAGTTAATGGTGATATATGTAAATTAAAAAATAAAAAATATGTCGGAGAATATTCGTTCTGTCGGGGATTAGGTGAAGTACAACGGTTCAGAATAAACCAATCATTGGTTGTGATTAGGACATGTATAGCTTGGATAGGAAAGGAAATCATGGAGCGGATCTAGTGTTTGTTCTGATTGGTCCCGTGACGAGAGCTCGACCTAAAAGATTCAAAGAGGGGCTTAATGGTCTAATCAAAGAAGTTTGGATGGATATGGGTTCGAGTTTGAAGACAATTGAGGTGGATTCCAAACTCATGAATTTAGTTCAAGTGATTAAGATAAGTCAAGATTCAAAAATAAGCGAAGGAGACATTTTGACTTGTCGGCGCTACCGCTCCAGATTTAGTGAAGAACTTGGCGTTGCTGCATCAAGTGGCCAGGAGATTTTGTTAAGTTTTGGTGGAACAGTTCTGCCATGTCAGACGTGGGCCAAAGGCGGGCGCTGCCGCTTCAGTCACGCGACACAATTTTTGAGACACGCGTTTTAACAAATTTTTGACCAGATTTTTAGGTATTTTTCATATCTTTTCAATTCTAATGTATTTAGGATGCTTTTAGTTATGATTCTGATTCTAATTTGAGTTTTCACTTAGTAATTCATTCCTTATTGGATTCTAGGGTTTCTTAGCTAGTATAAATAAGTGTTGATGAATGTAATTTATACAATTCAGATTTTATCAATATACTTATGTGTTTATTCTCTATTTTTGGTTCTTTGAAGATTTCCCAAGTTATGTTTCTTAGTTTTCTTTGATATTCAACTTTGACTTATCATACAACAATATATAGTTATGTGTGACGTCTTTTATCGCATCAATTGTCGATTATACCAACATTACCGCTTACATATAAGCGAGGGGTCAAGGTGTCTTTGGTGTCCATTTAACGCAGATTTCCTAGCGCGAACAATTGTACCAAGATTACCACTTACATATAAGCGATGGGTTAAGGTGTTGTGAGCAATTCACCTTCATAGTTTGCTAGAAATGATCCGGACGAAGACCACCTCACGCAAGCATGCCGTGGAGTCTATCAGGTGGGCCCCACAATGACATAATTGTCGAATACTAAAAACGACAGAAATAACCTTTTTAATAAAAATTATCAATGATATTATCATCTTTAACTGTTTAAATACCCGGTGATAAAAATACAGTAGCACATGATATTGCACATTATTTTATAATTATTAATTCAATAATTGTTACAATAACAATTGTGTAAGACCCCGAATTTTATGAAATAAAAGTATTAATTTTTTTTATAATTACTATTCAGTAAATGGTTAAATTGATAAATGTTAAAGTTAAGGGTGATATATGAATTTTTTTTTCAAAATACACAAGTGGTTATAAAATATTCATTGTTGTCGGAGAATATTCGTTTGGTCGTGAAATATTCTTTCTGTCGGGAAATATTCGTACAACAGCGCAGCCATTTGTGGGTCCCATAACAGAATAACTGTCGGATGAAGAAAACAATAAATTTGAGTTTTTACAAATAACGGCGTAGTTGTTACCATTAACACTGTTGGAATACCCGGTGGTTAAAATACATTAATACGCGTTATTGCACAGTAGCACACGGTATTGCATAGTATTTTTGAAATTATTGATTCTTACGTAAGAAGACACTACTCAATAATTGTTATAGTAATTACTGTTCAATATTTTATTTTATTGATTCAATAATTGCTACGTTAAAATTTTATATTATTGTTGTTCAATAATTGTCACTGCACAGTATTTCCCATTATCAGATCAATAATTCATATTATTTGAATAATATTATTAGATAACATTATTGACAATGTCTAGAAAGTTCTGTCTAAGGAGAGGTTTGGTCACCTAATTGTGCGCCAGTAAGGAGAAATTCTTATTGAAAAGCCCCCTCTTTCCTGAAAACGGCCTGGTTGTCATAAATGTGATTCTGTAATATTATTTGTGAATAATTAATTATTGATTCATATGATAAGAAAATATTTATTTTATGTGGATATAAATGAGGGATATATTTTTGTGGTTAAAAATAAAGGAGTTAATGTTGAGGTATTTTATCTGTATTTTTGTCGGAACGGAGGTATTGAAAATCAAATTAGGGTTTTTAAGATATTTTACAAGAGTTATAATTTTTAATCCGACCGTTGGATCGTGGTAATATTTGGATATGTTATACATATATAAGTTGAGTATATGTCCACAAATTTTGAGCCGTTAAAAATGAACGTATGATTTGTTATGAATTTTACGAGATGACTGGTTCGAAAATTGTTGAATTTTCGAAGTTAATCATTTTGGTAGAAAATTGTAGAATTGGTGGGCCCCACTCTTGGTTGGTGAAGAAATGTGCTGAGATTTTTATTCAAATGTGGTGGGTGGGAATAGTAGCAGGTAAAGCCATCAGGTTGCAGGTTAAGTCTGCTTCGACGTGCTAACATTTTTCTATAAATAGAGGGCTAAGTTAGAATTGAAAATCACACCAGAATTCATAAGTTTTCTCTCTTTTTCTCTCTAGATTATCGAGTGTATTTTGTAAGTATTTAGATACTTGGTGAGTTGCTATTCATCAGTGCAAGTTTCCTTCAGCGTCATATCCGATATCCAGTCAGAAGTGCTGCTCTTTTGAGGTAAGGGATAGTAAGGGATTTTAAGGGTTATTATGTTTTTCAGTTCGTACTTCTTCTGACCTTCAGAAAATTCTAGAAAAATTTGAAATGATATTTTGATGAGTTTTATTGATTGTGTCCAAAAATGGTGATTTTTAGATGTATAGATTAAGAGTTATAAATTTTACGGGAAAAGACTATTTTTAAAGTAACCGCTTATAACTCCTTGTGGTTAACTCTAAAATTGATGAAATTTTTACTGAAAGTATATCTATATAATATCAGTGTACTCTGTGAATTTCGGAATTTTTGTATAAAATTTTAATTTATGATAAATGTCTAAATATCCGGCTGTTTTGGCCATATGAAAAATAGTAAATGAGTTTTAAAAATTCTGAGAAAAATATATGTTCAATATGGGACTATATTCTACTAAATCCCAGAAAAGAAATATTTTTAGAACTGATTTGATATTTTTCATAAAAATAGACTAGTTATAAGTAAATGAATTAAATATGTTATGTGAAGTAAGAAAATTGAAAAATAGGATTTTATGGCTTGAGAATCCTATATGAGGTATATGCAGATTTTTGATGAGGGTTTTGGTTATTGGTAATGAAATCTTATGAGTTTGGCATTTTAGGATGATTAAATAAATTATTTAGTAAAGTGTAAACAATTAAAATAAATTGTTTATAAATTTAAGAAATGTTATTCTTTCAATATCATTATACCGAAATATTGGTATGAATTTTATTGTGGAATTTTTATCTTTTTGTTTCGGGGTTACTATTCATGAGTTACTATTCACGAATTACTATTCATGAGTTACTATTCACGAGTTACTATTCACGACAAAATTGGTTTCTTTTTCTGACCAAATTATAGTTGATTTATGAATATTACTCTTAAGATTAAATCTATATGTTGATTATATTGATTTTATTATCATATATAACATTTTTATAACCCTAATGATGATATTTCTCTTTGACTTGAGTGTAAAGATGGGTAGATTTTTGGTATGATCATGACTATGGGTTCCCTTGGGCCAGTAGTGTAAAGTTGAATTGTTGACTGGTATGATCATGACTATTGAATTTATAATTGAATATCTTTAGCTTAAGTGCAAAGGTGAATTGATCAACATGGTTATATTATTGTTTATATAAATTCTAAAATGATTATATATTTCTTTGAGATATTAATATATCTGGCCTATAGTACAAATATGAACTGCTGATGAATATATTTGGCCTGTAGTGCAAATATGAACTGTTGTTGAATATCTTTGGCCTGTAGTGCAAAGATGACCTGTGGTTGAATATCTTTGGCCAGTAGTGCAAATATGAATTATTGATGAATATCTTTGGCCAGTAGTGCAAAGATGAATTGTTGATGAATTTCTTTGGCCAGTAGTACAAAGATGACATGTTATTGAATATATTTGGCCAGTAGTGCAAAGATGAACATGTGTTGAGATGAACATGACCAACTAGTGATACAAATGAATATCTTTGGCCGTAGTGCAAAGATGAAGTTATTAGTATGATTATGAACAGGAAATTTGATTTGGTGTAACTATGATATTTGATGTTTCAGGTAAAGATAGGTGATGAAAATTATCTTCGTCCTAGATGAGAAGAGGAATGTAGAACTACAACTATGATTATGAGTTATTCATATGATTATGGACCAGAATTATTGATTGATGTTATAGGGATAAAACATTGTTGGTAGATTTTTAACATGTGAGAAGATAATAGACTTTATAGTCTATTTGACTCTTTAATGGATTGCTCGTTCCGCTGCAATTATGGTTAAATTTTTTATCATCTACCATATGTTCTAAATCTCTGATTTAATTCTATTGAAGACTATTGATAACTTATTTATCTTTAGTCATGATATTCTTTACTGGACTAGTTGTGCTCACCCTTCTGTTTCACAATTCCTTTCAGGTAATAAGAGTGTAGCTAGGTCGAGCGGGGATAACAGGGGAATAGAACGGTGGTCATCATTTAGTAGTTATATTTGGTGAATCATCTAGGGTGAAGCGAACCCAACGTTGGAAGGGTGTGCTCATCCACTTGCTGAGTATCTTTACGAGTACTACCTATATAATCTTGGTGTTTGTTTGAAGTATAATTTTTAATTAGAGACAGTGGAGATAATGATATGTCAAGAGAAGACTCACCATTGGAAAGAATATGATAGTAAACTTCTCGTTTTTCTTTGGGGTCTATTGGGTCAACCAAGGATAATTCTGTGGCCATATGATATCTATCATAACCTAGATGCATGGCCTCCCATGTACGAAGGTTTCCTTGAGCACTTCCCAAAGATTCTAATTTCTAAAACAGTTTTTGACTATACCTTTATGTAAGGTATCATTGTTTAGGTGCTGTCCACGATTGGGACATGAGTCACATTTGGTATATATTTGCATCCAAACTCATAGCATATGTGTTGTTGTATTTTGCACGACAATTGTTGTAATAAAGTTGTAGTTATTTTCTGTACCATGTATTTGGCGACTCAGAATAGGTTGGATGGAATGGACCTGTTTTGGGATTGTCACAAATTGCATAATATTTTAACTCGATAGTTGTTACAGTAAAAAGTACACAATATTTCATATTATTAAATCAATAATTGTCACGACACAATAACTCATATTATTTGATATGATATTATTAGACCAGTTAGTATTATTGACAATATTTAGAGAGTCATGTCGAGGAAATGGGTTATTTGATTGCGCGTTGTTTATATGGAATACCCCTATTTCTTGGGAATGATATGATTGTTAATATTGTGAGTCTGTAATATTTATACTAAAAAAGATTTAGTGTTAGATAATGAGCAGCAGTTCACTGTAGCAAGTACATGGATTTGAGGATGTCTCAATAATTTTCACAACATCTCATATTATTGAACAAATAATTGTCATCATAGGAAGGGTAGTAATAGAAAGTTGCATAAATAGTAGTCACGAGTATTAAGTAGTTAGACATACTCATTATTTGAAGAACAATAATACCCATAATAGTAATGCATTAAGTCAATAATGCAGAATGCACATAATATAATAATAATTGATGAATGATATACATTAAAAGTAATCTTAAAAAATTATGAATTATGATTAATAAATTAAAGATCATGATAATGGACTAATGTGTAAATCATTATGACTAAATAATGATAATGAATGAATATGTGTAAATCATTAAAATTAATAAATTAAAGATAATGATAATGGATTAATATATATAAATCATTATGAATAAATAAATTAAAGATAATGATAATGGGATAAATAATATATTGATAAATATTGGTTAAGTTTGGTTATAAATAGGAGTGCTACATTTGTATTCCAAGCTATTCCAAGCTATGAAGTCTTTTGTTGCATTTTTCTTTGAATTCATGAGTGGAATTTTCTTATGTACTGCAACACCTTAGAAAAACCATAATTAATTCATCATTTGTCGGAATTGAGTGAATCTAAAGTATGTTTCTTCAGTTTTTGATTCTTTACAACTTTAAAGAAAGGAGAAAATTTGTCTGATGTCATCTTCATGGCCTAAAATGTTGAAAACTGTAACTTGTCCTGATTTTCGTCACTATTTTTAGCACAAATTTTAAAAATCGTAACTCAGCCATATTAACACCGAATGGAATGATTCTTGAGTCTATTTAGTGTATCTTTTCAAAAGTTACACTTTTTGTAAAAACATAAAAAGACTTAGAAAATTCTAGAAGATCAGAAAGTTGGATTTTTTACTGCTACAAAGAAGAACATGGAAGGATTTGTTCGACTATTAATTTTGTGTTTCACAATATCAAGGTAAGGGATATCATTTTCTTTCATACTATTAAAAAGTATCATTTTATTTCATACTAGTAAGGAGTATCAGTTTCTTTGAAACCCGTAAATGGATATCATTTTCTTTCATACTCGTAAGTGATATCGTTTTCTTTCATATTCATAAAGAATATAATTTTATTTCATACTTGTTAGGGATATCATTTTCTTTTGTACTTTTAATAGATGTCATTTTCTTTCATACACCTAAATTTATGGTAAGAAATTATTATTCGTTTCTACGTCTTTACCATTAAATGGTGAAAATTCCTAAAATGATTATAATTTTATTAATAATTGGTACTTCATATAATATCATTTCACGTGAATCTTCCTATTGAATATTAAACTGTTATATTTCAACGGTGAACCTTATATATTGTTATTGAACTCTAATTAATTTTCTGGATATCGTGTTGACAATTTTGACATCATTGGACTCTGGAAAAATTAAAATATAAATCTCTAATATTTATTCTTCATCTTATTTTTCTGATTATTTTTGTCCATTCATCATATCATTAATTTGTACTAATAATCAAGACTAAGTTGTTGTGAATGTCTTTGGCATGGATGCAAATGGAACTGTTGATTGTGTTGGTTTATGATTTTAATGATGACTAATATTCTTGTGTTTGAGCTGTTTAAGTAGTCTTATTTTATTTGTATTAAATGGGTTGATTAATATATGTTATAAGGTAATTTTCCTTGTTTGCCCAAGATTGGAATTATGGTCCATTAATATGCTCCTTCTAGATTAAAGTTTGCATGTTGCTGAAAAGATCTTTAATATAATTTACTAATGATATGAAATCAGATTTAAAAAGGAAACTAAATAAGGTAACTGTTATTAAATGATTGGTAAGGTAATTGTTATTCAGTGATTGGCTAGTAACAAATTTTATCAAGTTTCTCATTGTTCCTTTATTTAAGGTGAACATATCCGTTGGAACCAAATCTTTGTTAGCAGATTTAATGAAAATCATAAATTCGTTGGTCTCTAATTAATTGTTGATATCTTGGGACTTTTATTGCTAACAATCTCTTGTTACCGTTATTCCTTCTTTTATATATACTCATTCTTTAGCAAAAAGGAGGACACACACTTGAAGGATATATCAGTGGTTATACATAGAAAATATTATTAAGAGCCTTCATAGTTTATTTTCCAGATATTCTTTGTATTGAATTTAATTCTTTGTTGCTGGAAAATAAGAAGTCTATTGTAATTCCTAATATTAAATTTCTGAGTTTAAGCCTTGTTTGGCTTGGTTGATCCAGCAGTGGATAAGGTTTATTTATAGAGAGCTTTCAAGGTTGCAGAGGTGCAAATGTCTCAGTGGTGAGAAAAGCTACAGAGGTGCAAAGGGGCAGTGATGTCCATCAGTGGAAAGCTTACTTTGAACATGAAAGTTTTTGTATTGTGTATTGAAAACTTTATTTAATGAAAAGAGTCTCCAATACTGGTTGGTATTGGATGTGGATTAAGCAATTAGAGGTTAAGGGCGGAACCACGTAAAAATCTTGGTCTTTATGGTTTGCTAATGCGTGTGCTTTGTTAATTCAAGTATTTCATTTTGTTTTTAAAGTATTCTGCATATCGTTGTTATGTTGGATCTCGTATTGAACTAATCCAGACACCTCATGTTACCTGTCTACATTATATATAAAGTTGTCTAATTTAAGCCTATAACTGCAAAAATTAAAATTTGAAGTTGTTAGCTACATTTTAGTTTAGATACCTATTCACCCCCCTCTAGGTATGCACATACATGAAATTACATTTGGTATCAGAGCAAGGCTCTATTAATATTGATCTTTGCAGGTCGTAGGGAAAGGTCCTATGGCACACCTAAATTTTTAAGAAGGTCAATCCACTAGCCGACCACCTCTGTTTAGAGGAAGCGAGAACTTTAACTTCTTGAAATTTATAATGAAGATTTATCTCAAGAGAGACCCATGGGAATGGTGGGTGATTGAAAATAAACCCGTCATTCCAAGACATGATGATGGCAGAACCAAGACTATCATGGAAATGGATGCAAATGAAAGCTACATGTTTTCCTACAACTCAAGAGCTATGAACACCTTGTTAAGCGGAATGGTCCAAGATGAAATTGATAAAGTATCATCATGCAACACAACAAAAGAAATGTGGGACACTATATTAATGAGTCACGAATGTACTTCCAAAGTTAAAGAGGTGAAGTTGAGTATGCTAATGCAAGACTATGAGTTATTTCAGTTAGAAAAGGATGAAACAATCAATCAAGCTCAGCAAGGTTCCTCACACTAATGAAATCTCTTAGCAATCTAGGTAGTAAAATTGAACAAAAGGAAATTAATAGAAAGTTGTTGAGAATCATACCCAAATAGTTCGCTCCAAAAGTCACCACTTTACAAGACTCGTCAACAATCAGCACCATGGAAATGCTCACAATGCTCACCCTCTTTGCTGAACTTGAAGAGTATCAAAATCAACTTAGGAGGTATGATGATGAAGATGAGGCACCAATAAAGAAGACATTGGTACTTCAAGCTGAGAGTAACAATGAAGGTGATAACGAAGATTTTGATGAAGAAATTGAAATGCTCTCAAGAAAAATCGAGAGACTACTTCAAATGAATAAACAAAGGAAAAATCAAAAAGGTAGTTCAACTCTAGTGAGAAAGTCCAAAACGAAACAAAAAGAAGAAATTGTTCAACTCTGTTTCATAGGACTAGAATATGATGATCAACTTGAGGTAACAAATTTTCATGAAATTTTTGAAATATCTATGCTTGATTATATTGCTTTACAAAATAAAAATCAACAACTAAAAAAGAAAACTGCTTATTTTAAGAATTGCGTAAATGAGCTAATTAATGAAGTTAAGTCTCTTATTATAGAGAGAAAACAAAATGAATATCTTAAAAATGAAAATGAAGTTTTAAAGAAAATTTAAAAATGAGAGATGCAAACATAGATACTTTTATTGATGGAAAAATGATGAATATGCAACATGATGATAATGTAACAAATGCAAAAATAGAATCTTTAAAAAATGATCTTGCTAAATTTTTGCCAGGAAAAGAGAACCAAAATATTATGTTAGGGGCACAAAAATCTAGTCTTGATAAAAAAGAGATTGGGTATAATCCTATTAAAATGTGGTAAATAGATCTAATAATAATATTAGAATGATTAATAGTAAATCAAGGCATAAACCACTTTATTGTTCACCATTTGTTACTTGTAAAAAATGTGGTTATAAAGGTCATTTTGATTCTAATTGTAATAAAATTAGAATAAAGCACATTTGGGTAAAGAAATGAAATTTATATGCTACTAAGCCAAAAGGACTCAAGAATATTTAGGTACTAAAAAGGTAGAGACTATTTGTTCGTTTTGTAGATGTCTCAAGGTCAAAAAGGAGACAGATAGTACTTACTTATAAATTATTTACAGAAATCTGTAAGTACCTTATATTTTTTTTAAAATAGAGTTTTGATTAGATATATTATGAAAACTCTATGGATTTCGTATTACATGGGTTCATTACATCATTTATTCTAAAGTTTTTATTGTGTTAAATGCTCCATATTTAATATAATCTTGATAAAGGTTGATGAATCTGTTCATATTATATTTGATGATTTTGACCTTATCTATTAAAAGAAGAGGATAGAGACTTTGCAGGAAAAATAGATAAAGGATCTGGAATTTTGAAAGCAAACAGCTCAATCCGGACAGCCTAAGTCGTCTGCATCAGAAGAAAAAATAGATGAACCAGGAAAACAGACAAATGAGATCAGACATGACCCGTCTGTTTTAATTAAAAACTCAGATATACAGACACCTGAAAATAGACAGCCAGACCCGTCTATTTTAGAAGAAAATTCAGATGCAAAATTTGATATACACAAGGCTGAATCTGAAGAGCAAATGTCTATTGTTAGGCTTTCTAGATCATCCAGAACTGTGGGAAATCTTCCTTCAAGTATGATCATCGAAAATTTCAACATTAAGATGTCCACAAGAAGAGGTTTTGAAGAGATTTAATTATGAAAATCCAAAATCCAAAGCTACACTAAGGAGCATATCTATTAAGCTTATTACTGGTAACAAAATTGTTGATATATAAGTAACAAATCACAAATGTATGTTTTTTTTAATTGGTATATGTGATATTGTTATAAGCTTTCTCTAGTGTCTTTATTTTATGAATTATTTTTTGTTGATAACAAAGGGGGAGAGATAAAACTAATACATATTTCTTTTTTGATAATAACAAAGGGGGAGAGATATTTGTGATTATGTTAACGGTTTCTATGAAACATGCTACTTATGGTTCAAGTCATTTATTAATACTTATATGCAATAATTTAGGGGAAGCCATATACTTAGGGGGAGCATGTTGATCATAAAAGTTAATATATTGTCATCATCAAAAAGGGAGAAAATGTTGGTTTATGATTTTAATGATGACAAATATTCTTGTGTTTGAGCTATTTAAGTGGTCTTATTTTATTTGTATTAAATGGGCTGATTAATATATGTTATAAGGTAATTTTCCTTGTTGGCCCAAGATTGGAATTATGGTCCATTAGTATCTTCCTTTTAGATTTGTAAGGTAACTGTTATTCAGTGAATGGCTAGTAACAAACTTTATCAAGTTTCTCCTTGTTCCTTTATTTAAGGTGTTTTAGTTTAAATTGAAAACATATCTGTTGGAACCAAATCTTTGTTAGCAGATTTAATGAAAATTATATATCCGTTGGTCTCTAATTAATTGTTGATATCTTGGGAATTTTATTGCTAACAATCTTTTGTTACCGTTATTCCTTCTTTTATATGTACTCATTCTTCAGCAAAAAGGAGGACACACACTTAAAGGATATATCAGTGGTTATACAGAGAAAATATTATTAAGAGCCTTCATAGTTTATTTTCCAGATATTCTTTGTATGGAATTTAATTCTTTGTGGCTGAAAAATAAGAAATCTATTATAATTCCTAATATTAAAGTTCTTAGTTTAACCCTTGTTTGGCTTGGTTGATCTAGTAGTGGATAGGGTCTGTTTATAGAGAGTTTTCAAGGTTATAGAGGTGCAAAGATCTCAATGGTGAGAAAAGTTGCAGAGTTTCAGAGATGCAAAGGGGCAGTGGTTTTCATCAACGGAAAGCTTACTTTGAACATGGAAGTTTTTGTATTGTGTATTGAAAAGTTTATTTAATAAAAAGAGTCTCCAATATCGGTTGATATTGGACGTGGATTAAGCCATTAGAGGTTAAGGGCAGAACCATGTAAAAATCTTGGTGCCTATGGTTTGCTAATGTGCGTACTTTGTTAATTCAAGTATTTCATTATGTTTTTAAATTATTTTGCATATCATTGTTATGTTGGATCTCGTATTGAACTAATCCAGAGACCTCGTGTTATCTGTTTGCATTATATATAAAGGTGTCTGTATTATATATAAAGGTGTCTGATTTAAGCATGTAACTGCAAAATTTAAAATTTGACGTTGTTAGTTACGTTTTAGTTTAGACACCTATTCACCCCCCTCTATGTGTGCACATACAAGAAATTACAGACTGGTATGATCATGACCATTGGTATTACATTTGAATATCTTTGGTCTGGGTGCAAAGATAAATTAATTGGTATGATCATGACCATTGGTGTTACAATTGAATATCTTTGGCCTGAGTGAAAAGATGGATTGATCGGCATGATTATGAAGAGAAACTGTTAATTGAAATGATTATTGAAAGTCCAATAATAATCTAGATGGGGGATTGAATAGATTATTACAGTTTAAAGAATTATCTTAGGCCTTTTTGAATTCCTAGATAATTATTAATTTGCAGTTTAGAAATTAATATGCAAGACAATAAAAATTCAATCACACAATGCACAAATATTTATCTGGTTCACAACATACACCCTGGGTATGTTGCTACGTCCAGTCTCAAGCTCCTCTCCAGGAATTGAGATCCTATTACTCTCAATAATAAATATTCCTTCAACAGGCGGAGAAGCCTTTACAAAGTTTTATGGATAAACTTTTAACTATACATAATTAACTATCTTGGATAGTAAGCTAGCTCTCGCAGCTCCCTCCTCTAGATTAGTTGTACCTTCCTTTGAGTTCAGTTTAGTTCTATTTTATGATTTGGTCTTGAAATGATAACATCTTCCTCACCTCACAAGTTTACTAGAGTCCCAACTCCCAGCTGACCTTTTTAAGACTCTGGTCTTGGTAAAATAATTACTCGTCTTTCTCACAAGTACATAAAATAAAATGATTCTTGTAAGACCCCGAATTTTATGAAATAAAAATATTCAATTTTTCTATTTAGTTAATAATTAAATTGATAAAAGCTTAAAGTTAAGGGTGATATATGTAAATTTTTCAAAATAAGCAAGTGGTTATAAAATACTCATTTCTGTTGGGAAATGTTCGTTTGGTCGTGGAATATTCTTACTGTCGGGGAATAATCGTACGACGACACAGCCTTGTGTGGGCCCCATAACGGAAAGTGATTGGATGAAAAAACGACAAGTATGGGTTTTTATAAATAACGGCGTAGTTGTTACCGTTAACACTGTTAGAATACCCGGTGGTTAAAACACAGTAATACGCAGTGTTGCACAGTAGCACACAGTATTGCACTAATTATTAATTCTTACATAAGAAGGCACTACTTAATAATTATTACAGTAATTACTGTTTAATATTTTATTTTATTGATTCAATAATTGCTACATTGATATTTTATATTATTGTTGTTTCAATAATTGTCACTGTACAGTATTTTCCATTATCAGATCAATAATTTATATTATTTTAATAATATTATTAGATAGCATTATTGACAATGTCTAGAAAGTTCTGTCTAAGGAGAGGTTTGATCACCTAATTGCTGGCCAGTAAGGAGAAAACATTATTGGAAAGCCCCCTCTTTCCTGGGAACGGCCTGGTTGTTAGTATTGTGATTATGTAATATTATTTGTGAATAATTAATTATTGATTTATACGATAAGAAAAATATTTATTTTATGTGGATATAAATGAAGAAATTTTTAGAAAAGTGACAATTGTTGAAAATTGATATTTTATCTTTTTTGATAAAATAATTCATTTAAATATATTATTATATTTTAATATAGGGTCCACTAACACACAAAACATGTGTTAAATATTTTTTATAACAAAAATAGGGTCCACTAACACACAAAACATGTGTTAAATATTTTTTACAATGAATGTGTGATATATGAATAAATGAGGAGGAAGAGTATTTTTGTTATAAAAAATATTTAACACATGTTTTGTGTGTTAGTGGACCCTATTTTTGACTAAAATTTGATTATAGCCTGTAAAATCGCCCGTATGTGAATTTCGGTCAACTTCTGTTTGGAATTTGAAAAAACTAAAACTTATAAAGTTGTAGAGAATTGAATTTTCTATGGAATGGACATAAGATTCGAATTTTTCTGATAAAGGGTTATTTATTATGAATTATTGAAGTTCTGAAATATTGGGTCTGAATTGATTTTGTTATAAAAAATGTTTAAAATATGTTTTTTATTTTGGTGGGCCCCACTTGCATGTGTAAAATTCTAAATTCAGATTGTAAGGTGTGCATAGGAATTTTTTTTATAAATAATAATAATTTATTAAATTTTCTACTTTGGTGTTCTAAGCATTTTCCTATAAATAGAATGCTTAAGTTAGAATTAAAAATCACACCAGAAACTGAAGTTTTCTCTCTCTATATTATCGAGCATATTTTTGTGAGTGTTTAGATATCTTGAGTGTTGCTATACGGTGCAAGTTCCCTTCAGCGTTATATCCGATATTCTAGTAAGAAGTATTTCTTTTGAGGTAAGAAATAGTAAGAGATTGTAAGGGTTATTATGTTTTTCAGTTTCGTAATTTTTTCGACCCTCAAAAATTCTGAAAAAATTTAAAATTATAATTTGATAAGTTTTCTAGATTGTGTCCAAAAATGACGATTTTTTGATGTATAGATTAAGAGTTATGAATTTTATGGAAAAAGACTATTTTAAAAGTAAACCCTTATAACTCTTTGTGGTTAACTCTAAAATTTATGAAATTTTTATTGGGAGTACATGTATATAACAGCAGTATACTCTGTAAATTTCGAAATTTTTGGACAAAGGTATAGTTTATGATAAATGTCTAAATATTCGGCAGTTTTGGCTATATGAAAAATAATAAATGAATTTTAAAAATTCTAAGAAAAATATATGTTCAATATGGGACTATATTCTGCGAAATTCCAGAATTTTTTTTTTTGAGACTGATTTGGTATTTTTCATGAAAATAGACTAGTTATGAGTAAATGAATTAAATATATTATGTGAAGTAAGAAAATTAGAAAATAGGATTTTATGGCTTAAGAATTCTATGTAAGGTATATGCAGATTTTTGATGAGAGTTTTGGTTATTGGTGATGAAATCTTATGAGTTTGACATTTTAGGATGATTAAATGTATTAATTAGTAAAGTGTAAATAATTAAAATAAATTATTTATAAGTTTAAAAAATGATTAAAATATTGTTGTAATATTAATAATATTAGATTATGATATTATTAAGTGATTTATAACATTTGGATTAAGGTGTTGTAAATATTGATATGAATTTTATTATGAAATTTTATCTTTTCGTGTTAAAATTACTATTCACGAGTTACTATTCATGAGTTACTATTCACGAGTTACTATTCATGAGGTACTATTCACGAGTTACTATTCACGAGTTACTATTCATGAATTACTATTTACGAGCTACTATTCACGATAAAATTAGTTTCTTTTTCTGACCAAATTATTGTTGATTTATGAATTTTACTCTTGAAATTAAACTCATGTTTTGATTATATTGTTTTTATTATTATATATAACATTTTTATAATTCTGGTGAGGAAATTCTCTTTGACTTGAGAGTAAAGATGGGTAGATTATTAGTATGATCGTAACTATGGGTTCTCTTTGGCCAGTAATGCAAAGATAAATTGTTGACTGGTATGATCATGACCATTAAATTTATAATTGAATATTTTTAACTTAAGTGAAAAGGTGAATTGATCAACATGATTATGATTATTATTTATATAAATTTTGAAATGATTATATATTTCTTTGAGATAGTAATATCTTTGGCCCGTAGTGCAAAGATGACCTGTTGTTGAATATCTTTGGCCCGCAGTGCAAAGATGACCTGTTGTTGAATATCTTTGGCATGTAGTGCAAAGATGACCTATTGTTGAATATCTTTGGCCTGTAGTGCAAAGATGAACTATTAATGAATATCTTTGGCCGTAGTGCAAAGATGAACTTATTAGTATGATTATGAACAAGAACTGTGATTTGGTATAACCATGATCTTTGATGTTTCTGGTAAAGACAGGTGATGTAAATTATCTTCGTCCTGAATGAGAAAAGGAATTTAGAACTACAATAATGATTATGAGTTATTCACATGATTGTGGATCGGAACTGTTGATTGATGTTACAGGGATAAAATATTATTGGTGGACTTTTAACATGGAGAAGATAATAGACTTTATGGTCTATTTGACTCTTCTAATGGATTGCTCGTTCCACTGTAATTATGGTTGAAAATTTTTATCATCTACCATATATTCTAAATCTCTGATTTATTATTAATGAAGGCTATTGATAATTTAATTATATTTAGTTATGATATTCTTTACTGGGCTAGTTGTGCTTACCCTTTTGCTTCACAATTCCTTTCAGGTAATAAAAGTGTAGCTGGGTCGAGCGGGGGTAACAGGGGAATAGAACGGTGGTCTCTAGCTGTGGAGGTTCTTCCTAAACAGTATGGAAATAATTTTATTGAGAACTTTAGAATAGTGGGTTGTATTTTATACATCATTTAGTAGTTATATTTGGTGAATCCAATAGGGTGAGGCGAACCCAACGTTAGAAGGGTGTTTTGCCACTATCATATAAAATGTCTAATGACATGCGACTTCGTGTTATCATAACGCAGGGTTATGCACATCCACTTGTTAAGTATATCTACGAGCACTATCTATATAATCTTAGAGTTTGGTTGAAATATAATTTTTAATTGCAGACAGTAGAGATAGTTATATGTCAAAAGAAGACTCACAATTGGAAAGAACATGATAGTAATCTTCTCGTTTTTCTTTGGGGTCTATTGGGTTAACCAAGGATAATTCTGTGGACATATGATATCTATCATAACCTAGACGCATGGCCTCCCATGTACGAAGGTTTCCTTGAGCATTTTCCAAAGATTTTAATTTCTAAAACAGTTATTGACTGTACCTTTATGTAAAGTGTCATTGTGATATGCTATCCAAGGTTGGGATGAGAGTCACAGTTGATATATATTTATATCAAAACTCATAACATATGTGTTGTTGTATTTTGCACGACAATTATAATAATAAAGTTGTAGTTATTTTCTGTACCATGTATTTGGTGACTCAAAATAGGTTGGATGGATTGGACCTATTTTGGGGGCGTTACAATTCTGCCCTTTCTTTTTTACAACAGATTTGACAGAAATATGCTTCTAAGATAAGCAAATAGAATTCAGTACAAATATATATATATATATATATATATATATATATATATATATATATATATATATATATATATATATAAGTTTAAGTAACTTTTATATTTGATGTTTCTCAAATAAGCAGATAGCAATTAAAGATCAAGTAATTATATAAAAGTGAAAGTAGTATGCACACAAGCCAATCATATTTGATATGATGTAGCATATACTTTGTAATCGTATTTATTTATTAATAAAAGAATTCATTTATTAAAGGCATTTTATTTTATCTACATGATGTTGTTATATTAAATGTGATAAACTCATAATTTTGAGCAATGCTTTTAAAATTATGATGATAATCATGTTAATGAGATCTAAATTCTTAGATAGTTTAAAAACTAAAATTGTTCCCAATCGTTGGGTTACTAAAAAGCGAATTAGTGAATCCGAATATTTTGTTACATACTTTGCTTGCTCTTAGGAAGAGAATGATTGATCTCATAATCATTTGTGTGAAGACACTAAAATAAATATGTAGGTGCTTATTGGAGAATAAGTTTACTGAACGTTGCTCGCTATAGAAATACCTAACAGAGTTTTACTTATCTGTTAATAAGAATTCTTCTAGTGATAGTAGTGCAATTGATCTTTGGACTTGAGATCATCATAGTATTAAAGGGTATGCTTGGATATAATAAGTTATACATGGAGATAATGAATAATAAACAAAAAAATCTACCACTTCTACTAAATGGAGACAATGTCCTATGTGATTCGATAAATGTCAACTCAGAAATCCTTGGTCAAGGTGGAATAAAATTAGAAAGGAGTTTCTAATTTATATTATTTAGAGTTGTGCATTTGAGAATCGAAATGCATTTAATTAAATAATATAAGACTTGACAGTAATTTCATGTCTAATATTTAATTGGGACATTGTATGATAGAAAGATTGAATTGTACAATAACTATTCACTGAAAGGTTCTTTTATGATTAATGTTAAAATCTATATTATCTGGAAAGTTGTTGATCTCTAAGGGGATTTACCCTTATTGTAGAATAAATAATATTTATTTAAATGAGTTAAATAGCTTAATTTATTTATTTATATAAGATTAAAATTGTTCACAACCGGTTTAATATGGAGAACCAAAAGGGTCACACCATAAAATAAAAATATTTATTTAAGAAGTAAATGACATAATCGTAATAATAAATTAAGTATATTTAATTTAATTTATGATTATAAAATAAATTAAATAGATTAATATTTTATATTTAATATTTTAGAAATATTGAATATAAATTAATAAGAGGAGTCTTATTATTATTATTATTATTATTATTATTATTATTATTATTTAATTCCAAAAAGAGTTTAGGGATTAATTAATAAAAGTAATCTCATGAATTATTAATTGTGTGACGCCCCCAAAATAGGTCCAGACAACCCATTCTGAGTTGCCAAATACATGGTACAGAATTTAAATATAAATTTTATTTATACAATTATTAACTGTCTTGTAAAATACGACAAAACATAAGCTGTGAGTTTTAATACAAATATTGTCTCATAGACAATATCTAAACTCAATTAAAGTTCTTATTACAATTATTATTAAACTATTTTATAGAATAGTGAGGACAACTATAGATACCATCTTGGACCATCATTCCATTTTTCGACTAGTCCCAACTATATTCTCATTTCTTAAAGAGAACAATGAAAGAAAAGGGTGAGCTCAACTAGCCTAGTAAATAATATTATGAATAAGATAATGTAGAATAAACTATCCTTAGTCCTCAACAAGGAAATATTTGATAGAATACAATAGACAACAAGTTTTAGATCAACAACTGCAGCGGAATAAGCAATCCATTAGAAGAGTTAAATAGAGCATGATGTCTATTATCTTCTATGATTTTAAAGGTCCATCATCAATATTTTATCCCTGTAACAACAATCAATAAATGTTTCAAATCAAAAAATTATCCATGCACTACGGGCCAAGGTTATTCGTTTGTATCACCAGTGGTCATGATCATGCCAAACAATTGTCTATCTATGCACTACGGGCCAAAGAGGACTTTCACCACAATATTTGTCTGTAACATTACAGTTCATGATTATGCCAATACACATTTCCTGGTCATAATCATATCAATCAACATTCTATCTATGCACTACGGGCCAAAGATGACTTCCACCACAATATAAGCATGAGGATGATGACAATGATATAAGGAACAAGAGATTTATAATTCAATTTATCCAGAGTTCAAGAATGTCCAAATTGTCAACATGATAACTAATTGTGGAGTAAAATTCAAGAATGATATTCATGTATTAAAAATAATTTGGACAGAAAAGGAACTAATTTTGTCGTGAATAGTACCCCGTGAATAGTACCCCGAATGAAAATATTGAAATTTAATAAGAAAGTTCAGACCAATATTCCAATGAAAGATACTAAATGAAGTGCAAAATTAATTCAAGGATATTCTACTAATTTTAGGAATTAGAGAAGTAATATTTTTCAAAGTAAGTATGGATTTAGGAATATGAAACAAAATAATATTACTTACATACTATAGAGTATGGAAGAAAATAATATTTCTTACGAATATTGAACGAAAATAATATCCTTTACCTTAGGAGACTAAATCTGACTGGTATAGCGGAGATATTCTTGAGAAAAATTTGCACTATTTGCTACACTCAAAGTATCCTAATACTCAAAAAAAATACGCACAATATTATAGAAGAAGAATTCTCTAATTCTGGTGTGATTTTCATTTTTTAACTAAGCATCCTATTTATAGGAGAATGACAGTGCACTATTTAAGAAAATAATCACGGATGAACAGAAAATTTTTCACGGGTGCAAATACATCGAATTTTCTGATTTTTACTATTTATCACTGTGTAATAAAATATTCTAATAAAATAAAAAATTTATATAAAATATAATATATTCTAATTATAATCTAATAAAACAAATAACTTTATATATAATATAAAAAGTATTCTATTTTATATAAAAAATTTATTGTTTTATCACTATTATAATAATAATAAAACAAAACTGAGACAACTTTCTACCGGTAATTTTGAAAAATGAGTAAGTGAAAGTCCATGTAATAAGCCAAACTTTCAACAAATACTTCAAGACAAACCCCTCTATTTATATCAAAAATTAAATAAATATTTACCATAAATCACTTATCTTTAATCAACACATTTTTAATCTTTCAATAATTATCATCATTAATATTATAACTCACAATATTGACAACCAGATCATTCCCAGGAAAGAGGAGGCTTTCTGATAAGGATTTCTTCTTATTGGCGGACAATTAAATAACCAAACTCCTTTTTTCGACAGAACTTTCTAGACATTATTAATAATACAAATAATAATATGAATAACTGTGTCGTCTCAATTATTAATTTAATAATATAAAATATTATGCAGATAATACTGTGACAATAATTGAATCAATAATATGAGATACTATACAGCAACTAATGTGATAATAATTGAATAAAACTGAGTGACTTCTTAAGTAAGCATCAATAATCAGAGATACTGTACAATACCTTGAGCTACTGTGCAATCACGCGTATTACTATTCTTTTGTCACCGTTATTTCAACAGTTAACGTTAAAAGTTTTGCCGTTATTTTTAAAAAATGGTTATTTATGTTGCTTTCTATATCCGACAGTCATTCTGTTGTGGGGTCCACCAATGATTGTGCCTTCGTACGAATATTTTCTGACAAAAAGAATATTCCCCGACCAAACGAAGATTTTATGACAACTTGCTTACTTTGTAAAATTTGCACATATCACCCATAACTATAGCATTATATTAAATCATACATTATAATTCAAAATAATATTTTGAGAAAATAAAATCTTTATTCATAAAAAGTTGGGGTCTTACAACCTCCCTTTCTTATGAAACTTCATCCTCGAAATTGATGTACGTACCTGGTATGTCGAAGAGGTGAGGATACCATGTTTTCATTTCAGATTTTAACTCCCAGGTTATTTCCTCAATATCGTGGTTTCTCTATAAAACTTTGCTTGAGGTATAACCTTTGAGCGTAGAATATGTTCCTTCTTATCCAAGATTTTAACAGATACCTCTTCATACGTTAAATCTTTTGCTATCTCGTCTGGTTCTAATTCAATAATGTGGTTCGTAACATATATATGTGAAAAACGTTATGAACACGAGACATAAACTAATAAAGCGAGTCTGTAGTCCACATTTTCTACTCGGTCAATGATTTTAAATGGACCAATGAATCGAGGGTTGAGCTTTCCTCCCTTTCTAAATCTCGTAACTCCTTTCCATGGAGAAACACGTAACAATACATGATCTCCAACATTGAATTCCATGTCCCTTCGATGAAGATCACCATAACTCTTTTGTCGATCTTGTGAGGTTTGTATACGTTTTCAGATCATTTGAATCTTTTTCGTAGTCATACGTACCAATTCTGGTCCTAACAACTTCACCCACCTCGTCCTAATATATTGGAGAACAACACTTTCATCCATACAACGCTTCGAATGGAGCCATGTTTATACTTGCTTGATAACTGTTGTTGTATAAGAATTCCACTAATGGTAAGTACTTGTCCCAACTTCCTTTGAAGTTTAGCACGTAGAGTCTCAATAGATCTTCAAGATTTTGAATAGTCCTCTCCGACTGTCCATCCGTCTGAGGATGATATGCAGAACTGAATCTTAAATTCGTGCCTATAGCTTTCTGCAAAATGACCCAAAATCTTGAAGTGAATCTAGGGTCTCGATCAGAAACTATGGATACTGGTATACCATGCACTCTTACAATCTCATTTATGTATATACAAGCAAGACGTTCAAGTGAATATGTTTCTCGTATAGGTAAGAAATGAGCAGACTTGATTAATCTATCGACAATAACCCAAATTGCATCTATGCCTTGAGAAACCTTGGGAAGGCCAGTAACGAAATCCATGTTAATGTGTTCCCACTTCCATTATGAAATTTCAAGTGGTTGCAATGGACCTTTTGGCATTTGATGTTCTGCCTTGACACGTTGACAAGTTAAACACATTGAGATAACCTCCGCCATCTTTCTCTTCATATTGCTCCACCAAAATGTATGTCGAAGATCACGATACATTCTGGTACTTCCATGATGGATTGCAAACAGTGTGTTGTGTGCCCCCATCATGATTTTATACTTCAAATCAGAGTCTTTAGGAACAAAAAGTCTGAAGTTTACTCGAAGTATTCTTTCTTCGTCGATCCTTACTTCTACAATAGCACCTTCTTGTACTTTCTTCTTCATACGCATCAGCTCTGGGTCTGTAGCTTGAGCAGTTTTAACTTTATCGATTAAAGTCGGTTCTACTCTTATATTTGACATCATCACGTGGGTCTTTAAAGTTTTTAACTCTATCTCCATCCTTTGTAAGTCATACAAAATGGGACTTTGTGTTAACAATATCGCACTCATACCCGTATATGATCTTTTACTCAACGCAACAACTACCACGTTCGCTTTTCTAGGATGGTATTGAATGGTATGGTCGTAATCTTTAAACAGCTCAAGCCAACGTCGTTGCCGCATGTTGAGTTCCTTTTGGGTGAAGAAATATTTAAGGTTTTTATGATCTGTATAGATCTCCACTTTCTCCCTATATACGTAATGTCTCCAGATCATTAGCGCGAAAAAGACTGCTGCCAACTCTAGATCATGAGTAGGATAATTCCTCTCATATTCTTTGAGTTGTCGTGAGGCATAGGCTATGAATTTTCCATGTTACATGAGAACACATCCTAAACCTCTGTCTGAAGCATCACTATAGATGAAAAATCCCTCCGAACCTGATGGTATTGTCAGAACAGGTGCTGAAATGAGTCTCCTTTTGAGTTCTTTGAAACTCTTCTCACACACCTCGCTCCATCTGAATTTTGTATTTTTTCGAGTCAGTTGAGTTAATGGAGTGGCGATTCAAGAAAATCCTTCCATGAATCTCTGATAATAACTAGCTAAGACCAAAAAGCTACGTACTTTGGTTACTGACTTAGGTTGCTCCCAACTTTGTATTGCTTCAATCTTCGTCGGATCAACTGATATTCCATGTTTTGATATCACGTGCCCGAGGAATGATACTTCCTCAAGCTAGAACTCACATTTCTTTAACTTGGCATATAGCTTGTTTTTACGAAGCTTTTGGAGTATCAGCCTCAAGTGTTATTCATGATCTTCACGGATTTTGGAGTATATGAGGATTTCATCAATAAAAACAACCACAAAATGATCCAAATATTCATTGAATACTCGGTTCATCATATCCATGAAGGCAGCAAGAGCATTAGTTAATCCAAAAAATATGACTAGGAATTCGTAATGCCCGTACCGAGTTCTGAAAGCAGTTTTTGGAATGTTATCAGGTTTAATCTTTAACTGATGATATCCAAGATCAATCTTTGAAAAGAATTTAGCACCTTGCAATTGGTTAAACAGGTCATCAATGCAAGGTAACGGGTACCTATTTTTGATGGTGACATGATTCAACTCTCGATAGTCAATGCAGAGTCGCATACTCCCATCTTTCTTCCTTACAAATAAAATAGGAACACCCCAAAGAGATGTACTAGGACTAATGAAACCTATGTCTAACATTTCCTCCAATTGAGTTTTTAACTCCTGAAGTTCAATAGGAGCCATTCGATATGGGATTTTGGAAATGAGTTTTGTACCGGGTTCAAGGTCAATACAAAATTCGATTTCACGCTCTGAGGGTAGGCCATGAAGTTCTTCAGGGAATACGTCAGGAAATTTATTAACAATAGAAAATCATTGAAATCTGACGTATTTTTGTTTAAATCCGTGACATGGGCTAAAAAAGCTTGACATCCATTTTTTAATAAACAAATGACTTTATGGCTTGATATGACAGTGATTGACTTAGTGGTTTGGTTACTTGAATTCGCATAATAGGTTGGTTAGGAATATAAAAACTAACAACCTTACGAAAATAATCAACCAATCAATCCCTAAAATCACATCAAATGCAAATATTTTTAAATAGATGAAATCAACAGGTAATGTGAAAATGTCAATTTGAATCAAACAAGATTTATAAATGGTGGATGTAATGAAGGTTTTTCCAATGGAGTTTCAACAGATAAATCAAAGTCTAATTTCTCTGGAGTTAAATTTAAACGTTAAGCACAAGCAGGTGAAATAAAAGAATGGATAGAACCGGTATCTAATAAGGTATAGACTTCGTAAGAGTTTATGATTATCTTATCCGTGATAACTTCGTTTAGGTTCTTCGCTTTTTGGGAGGTCACAAAAAACGCTCTCCCTTGAACTACTGACTTTGACTTGTCCGGGACAGTCTTTGGTGTCACCGTCCCAGCTGGACTTGACTTCGCTGCATGATAAAATTGAGCTAAATGACCTTCCTTTAGGCAATTGAAACACACTTTGGGTTGATGTGTGTAGTTTGGACTGATGTGTTTCTCCTGTCCGTATTTGTAGCATACGATCGGTAGTCGTTCTCCTTCCTTAAAAACGGGTGTTGGTGCTGTTGTCTTTCCATCATTTTTGAATCTTCTCTTTTTAAAATTTTCACTTGACTTATTTCTTCTATTATCTTGGCCAGGATTACCACCGAAGTGGTTACCATTTCTAGCATGATAATTTCCTCCACTTTTGTTATCACTGCTTTAATGATTGTTGCCACTGGTACGACTATTATCATTTTACCGGTTGTTGTCTTTTGGTTGAGCTGACTCATTATCTCGCTTAAATAACTGAGTCCTATTCACAACATCTGAATACAAACATAGTTTATTAGAAATGAGTTATTGACGAATTTAGGGTTTCAAACCTCTTAGAAACATTCACGTCATTCGTTCCTCATTATCCACCAAATGGGATGCAAATCGGGATAACTCCGTAAACTTTGCCCTGTATTTTGGTACAGTCATATTATTCTGTTCCAGCTTGATGAATTCCACCTCCTTCATTTGATGAATACTTTCTGAAAAATACTTTTCGTTGAACAATTCTTGAAACTTCTCCCAAGACATCTTCAGTGCGGAAAGTTGAGTACGTTTTAAAGATTCCCACTAGTAATCTCCTCGCAAGGGAACCTTTTACTCCTCTTAACATCCCAAGACATCAAATATCTTGGTGATCTGCTTAATCTATGCCTCTGCCTTAAGTGGCTCTGGCTTTCCCAAAAACTCTGGCGGTCCCAACTCCTTGAATTGTTTAGCAGTGACCAGCCATGAGTTGCCATTGTTTCCACCTGGATTTTGAATAGGAATATCTCTTGTTTGGTGCTGTATGAATTGTAGAAAGCTTCTAAACATCCCATCGTTCATCATTTGGTCGGTGTTATTGTTTACATGAGGATTATTTCCTTCTTGATGCATATTATTCTGGTTATTGATTGGCGGTGTCTCAATGGTCTCATGTGTTCCATTGCTTATCTCAAAGATTTCAGATGCCATTCTCAAACACTTCTACAAGACAAGGTTTAATTGACACGCCACATATTATCCCTATATTCCGACCGACCAATTAAATAACAAATAAGCTTAGGAAGGAAACACTGGCGAATGATTTACTCATTTCTTCCCTCCTAGTTCTAGCCTCAAATCTCTGCCAGAGATGACATCTCTAAGCTCTGATACCAACTGTGACGCCCCCAAAATAGGTCCAGACAACCCATTCTGAGTCGCCAAAAATATGGTACAGAATTTAAATACAAACTTCATTTATACAATTATTAATTGTAGTGTAAAATACGGAAAAATATAAGTTGTGAGTTTTAATAAAAATATTTTCTCGTAGACAATATTCAAACTCAAATAAAGTCCTTATTACAATTATTATCACACTATTTTATAGAATAGTAAGGACTACTATAACAATCATCTTAGACCATCACTCCATTTCTCGACTAGTCCCAGCTATATTCTCATTTCCTGAAGAGAACAATGAAAGAAAAGGGTGATCTCAACTAGTCCAGTAAACAATATTATGACTAAGATGATGTAGAATAAATTATCCTTAGTCCTCAACAGGGAAAAATTTGACAGAATATAATAGACAACAAGTTTTAGATCAACAACTGCAACGGAATAAGCAATCCATTAGAAGAGTTAAGTAGAACATGATGTCTACTATCTTCTATGATTTTAAAGGTTCATCATCAATATTTTATCCCTGTAACAACAATCAATAAATATTTCAAATCAACAAATTATCCATGCACTACGGGCCAAAGATATTCGTTTGTATCACCAGTGGTCATGATCATGCCAAACAATTGTCCATCTATGCACTACGGGCCAAAGAGGACTTTTACCACAATATTTATCTGTAAAATTACAGTTCATGATTTTGCCAATACACATTTCCTGGTCATAATCATATCAATCAATATTCCATCTATGCACTGCGAGCCAAAGATGACTTCCACCACAATATAAGCATGAGGATGATGATAATGATATAAGGAATCAATCAAGTGAAATCAATGATAAATATAAGAGATTTATAATTCAATTTATCTAGAGTTCAAGAATGTCCAAATTGTCAACATGATAACTAATTGTGGAGTAAAATTCAAGAATGATATTTATATATTAAAAATAATTTGGACATAAAAGAAACTAATTTTGTTGTGAATAGTACCCCGAATGGAAATATTGAAATTTAATAAGAAAGTTTAGACCAATATTCCAATGAAACGATACTAGATGAAGCGCAAAATTCAAGGATATTATACTAATTTCAGAGATTATAGAAGCAATACTTATCAAAGTAAGTGTAGATTTAGAAATATGAAACAAAATAATATTACTTACATACTATAGAGTATTGAAGAAAATAATATTTCTTACGAATATTGAATGAAAATAATATCTCTTACCTTATAAGGAGACTAAATCTGACTGGTATAGCAGAGATATTCTTGAGAAAAACTTGCACTATTTACTACACTCAAAGTATCCTAATACTCAAAAGAAATACGAATAATATTATAGAAGAAAAATTCTCTGATTCTGGTGTAATTTTCATTTCTTAACTAAGCATCCTATTTATAGGAGAATGGCAGGACACTATTTAAGAAAATAATCACGGATGAGCAGAAAATTTTTCACGGGCGCGAATTCGACGGATTTTTTGATTTTTACTATTCATCACCGTGCAATAAAATATTCTAATAAATTTTTTTTATATAAAATATAATATATTCTGTTAGTTCCCAGTAGGTACAAAATAGATCTAGAAGGGGGTTGAATAGATCCTTTTAATTTCAAATAATTTTCTCGTTTATTTTGTATTGCTAATGAATTAGCATATGACAAACATAAGAATCTTTTTAAGCACAACGGAATAAGTAAAAGATCCCCTTCATTGATATATTCGTAATCATACATACATTGTTCTTAGAGTTAGTTCGGTTGTAAGCAGTTAAAACACACATAGCATTATAGCAGTTAAAATACATAATGTAAATGACATAAAGTAAAAGACACAAGGAGTTTTAAGTGGTTCAGACACTCAAGCTCCTAATTCACTCTTCTATTTTCAACTAGCAAGATTTCCACTAAGGAAGAGCAGCACCCTGAATCACTAAGATTCCTTCAAGGCCAGCAGCCTTGGGACTTCAGTTCACTAAGAACTCTTCAAGGCCAGCAGCCTTGGAACTTCTCTAGTTCCTTACGAACTCTTCAAGCCTAGCAGGTTTGGAACTTCATTTAGTCCCTCCGGACAAGGACCCCTCAGGTCCTGGCTTTTTGTTGTTAAGTTGTTTGTTTGTTTGTTGGAGTTGGTGCTGAGCTGCTAAGATGTCTTTATGCTCTGAACATCTTCTGTGCTTAGCAGCTTGGCGTGATCATCCTTGAAGTGCAGTTGAGTGTTGCATAATGCTCAGCTTCTTCAGTTACTCAACCACCTCTGATGATCCCTTGAAGAACTGCCTTGAAGATCATTCCTCTTGACACATGATGGCTGCACGTGATGGGTTTCTAAGATGACTGTAAGCTCTTCTGCTAGGTACTTAGAAACTTTCTCATGCTTGCCACCATGATGGCGTTGGTGATCTTCTTTCTTGATACTTGATGCCTTCTCATAATGGACTTGCTAAGATGACTGTAGGCTCTTCTCTCTGGTACTTAGTCTTTCCATGATGGACATCAAGATGACATTGATGCTTTTCTTTCTCTCGGTAGTTCAGAACACTCTTTTTGTAGTAGAACTCTCACTTCTATATTGTAAAACTCTCACTTCTACTTCTTTCTTTTTCTGTCTCTAAGTGTTCTTGGTGGATCGTAGAGTGAGCCTTCAGAACTTCATTGGTCACTCACTATTTACGTTGGTTAGATCAGTCCACCATCTCTCTAAAATCATCAAATCCAGCAACCCTTGATCTTTGAAGCTCTAGCTGATTTATACTCCTTCCCAATTTTCCTGTTGGAAAGTAGCCATTGAAAGCTCTTTGAATTGCTTCACAGATCTCGAGTTATTTAGTGCAGACTGCAGATGTGACATGTCATGACTTTCTGACACTGCAGTCTACTGTTTCACCTACCCCGTCAGAGATGTCATTTTTATGCCTCGGGCAGGTTGACGACTTTATTTCCCCTTTCTGATTTCTCGATCAGAGGTTGTCCTTTTGCATCGATGCTCTCAATAAGCTCTTGTCCGAATACCAACCTTCAGATTAAACCATTGCTAATGCTTTAATCTTCGGATGACCAAACTCTACGATTCTGATGCATGCTTTCTTGGACCTGGTCGTAGTGTCTAGTTGATTGTTGCTCATTGACATGTAGAGACAACACTACGATCCTGAAGAGTGTTTATTGGATCTTCAATGTAGAACACCTCTTCCTTTTTCTATGCAGTGCTTTAATGCTTCTGTTTGCCTCAACTGCTCTTAGATACTGATGGTTTGACTCCTTGCTCTGGCCCCTTCTTAATAGCAAGACACTTCAGATTTATGGCGTGTCCAGCTCACTTTCTCCTCGTGATCTCCCGTTCACTTATCATCAATGGACTGACCCAATGCTTAATCACTTTAGCCTTGTTCTTCAGATGTTGACCAGTATCTCTGTGTACACTCCATCAGTTCTTTCTTTGTTTGGCAAACACTACGATCCTGGTTCCTTCCAAGATCGTTGTCTTCTATTCACTTGACAGCTACTGCACTTTCTGACTTTCCTCAGTCAGTTACTGAAGTCTTATTATGATCAACTTGTGGAGTACTTCATCTCGAATGGCTTCACAACTCAATCTGGATACTGATTGAGTTGATGCTTAGATCTGCTATTAGCTTGCATGCCATTCGTTGAATTCTCTCTGGTTTCCTTTAGGTGGGATGTATCTTTGCAGTACCAACCAGAGGCTTGGTTCCTTTGGATATTCTGGGAGTGTTCATTTGTTGAGAATCGTGTTTGCTCTACGATTCTGTCTTGGTATTATGAGCACTTCTGTTGAAGTCTTAGTTCTGCACTCTACGATTCAGCTTTGGCTGTGCAGACACTGCGACTCCCAGATCAGATCTTGACACTCTACGATTTCTACCCTTATGCTCGTTGTCTTCATCTGATCTTGCTCGACTACGATCTCTACCTCAGATATGATCAGTAGACTCTATGATTCCGAGTGTAGTCTATGATTCTTTACTTGGCTTCGGCAGATGCTCTGTCAGCTCGTAGACAGGTTGTCTCTACAATTCTGAACATGACTTCCTCAGTAGACTACGACCCTGAGGAAGTTCTCCTCGACACACTACGATCCTTTCTTGTCTCTCATGGCAGTCTACGAACTCCGAGATCTACTATCTTGCAGACTACGATTCTGCCTCGATAGCTCTCGAGTTTTCCTTGACTCTTCTGGCAGACTATGATTTATGGTGCTGTGCTCGACGATCAGACAATCCTATCTATTACATCATAAGATCAACCTAACATGTTTGATCTTTCTATATTTATAGTCCTTGTACATCATTTCTTTTTAAGGACTTTACAAAGCTGTTTTGCTTATGTAGGATCAACCTAACACATTTGATCAATTCATTCTAAGTCATTGTACATATGTTTCTATTATCTATCAAAGGACTTTACAGCTTTTCTTAATGCAAGCATACTTGCATATTTATTCATATATATCATAATCAAATTATATATAAACAGGAATATCATTCACATGATTATTTCTGACAATCTCCCCTATTTGATTATGATAAAAACAATAAGTGCATATGCATGTCATGTATAAATCTTATATACAGTGAGCAGCTATATTTCTAAAACAAATAATTATGAATTTCATTTTATAATTATATGTAATTTTATAAGCTATGACACTTTTACATCCTGGATCCAGAACAAACCTAATATTTAGAGATGTACCTCTTTGGCTTTATGTGTGTTTCCAGGATGTATGTTGATCAGCTATTTATCTGTTTGATCTCTTTGCTTCTGCTCCCCCTGGGATAGTGACTTCATTTCTTATATCTGCTCCCCCTCAGATTCTTGATCTTCTTCTTTTTCTGGCTCCCTCTTAACCTCTGCATACATAGGATCATCATCCCTTGGCTCCCCCTCAGATGATAATTCTGTTTCTGCTGCTTCTGCTGCTGCTATCTTCTTCTTGGCCATTTTATCTTCTCTTCTTCTGCTCTTCCTTGAATGCCTCTTTCTATGCCTCTTTTCTCTCCCCCTTTTTGTCATTAATCATTTGAAAGAGTTGTTCCATGTTGGACATAAGCTGCTCCATCAGATAAGGGGAGTTACCAACTTCAATCTTGAGTTCTTGTTGACTTAACTCAAGTTGCATAGAGAAAGACTGATTCATGTTGTCATCTTGTCAGAGAGGACTTGGAGTTGTTCTTCATTTGCCTTTTGTACTTGTAGAGCTTCTGCCTTCTGATCATTGATGGCCTTCAGATAGATTTGATCTCTCTCTTTGATTCTGAGAGATATATCAGCCATAGAGGCTTGAAGTCTGTCTTGAACTGAATTATCTCCTGATGTCAACATCTTTGACTCTTCATTGATTAGAGATATCTTCTTGACCAGTTCATAAGAATTCTTCAACAGCTCCTGCTCCATAGAAATTTGGTCATCTGGTTGGGCAACCTCTTGTTGAGCATCAGATTAGACTCTACGATTTTCATCCTTGGACAGATTTTTGAAAGCTTTGAGAATCTGAACAATCGTTGAGTATCAATCGCCATTGGAGGATGAAGGAATGTCAGATAGCTGTGCTTGGGCAGACGGAGGCTCCTCATTTTGGACTTGAGCACCATCAGTGGTAGAGTGAACAAACTCTACGATTATCACCTTGGCCATAATCCTTCTGCCGTTAGAACCCACTCTTTGATCATAAGGAATGTAGTGATTTCCAGTATGTCGGTAGACTTTGTAGTGAGGTTAATCTTTGATCATCATTGTAGCAAACTTCTTCGCTCTTGGGAAGTTCTGTGCCACCAGCTCTATGTTGGGGAGGTGAGAGAAGACTCATGTGAGATATTTGTTGTCTTTAGTTAGGGATGCCTTTACCCATGGCATACGAGAGTAAAACCATCTTATGGCATAATTCTTAGCTTCAGGCTCATATATCACAGTTGAAGTGTCCAGCTTCATGGCTTTACGATTGTTGAGCAAGTTTTCTGAGGTCATCATTTCCACATTTAACCTTCCATCTCCACGATTAATCCATCTGCCAGGAAGCACCTCTAATGGTTCTTCATCAACTTCCACTACAATTCTTCTCTTGTGATGAACAAGGTGGGGAATGTGAAAATCTTCTGGTTCTTCTTCTGCAGAGCTGGAGTCTCTTCCACCTTCTCTCTATTATGAATTGGAGTTAGACTTTTGTAGACTTCCCTCTGATTCCTTATTTTTAGAGGTAAAATCTTTCTCCATTTCTTCACCTTCTGAGCTTGAATCATGCTGACTCCTTTCATCAGATTCATCAGTGAATCCTTCTTGCTAATTTTCATTATCAGTACCTTCTTCAGCATCTTCTCTCTTGGATTCAACTTCATCATCACTCACTTCAATGATTGCAGTAGAGTGTTCACCTTGCTTCTTTGAGATAAATTTAGCAAGTAATCTGTAGCTTTTTCTTCTCCTTGGAGGTTTAGCTATAGGAGAGACAGACTTTTCTTCTTCTTTAGATTCTGAAGCCTTTGAATCATTAAACAGACTTCCTTGGTGTTCAGCATTGGCAGGGGTAGGTCCTTCTTCTTCGGACTCATCATCATTTGACCCATCATGTGAGCTAGTTGGAGCATTTGCATTCCGAGATGTAGTTGGGTCATCTTGTTACTTTTCTTCATCATCAGAGTGAATGCTCTGAGGGTCAGCCATAGGGCTTGCATATTCTTCATTATCATCAGAATTTACAATTTCTTCTATTGATCCAGTTTTAATTTCACTGCTGGATTTGCTCTTTGAGGACTTAGACTTGAGTCTGTCAGTTCCCTTCTCTTCTTCTGACTCTACGTCCTCTTCTTTGTCAGATGGACTTTCTTGGGGAACTGAGGCTGGCTTGTTTACCACCTTAGCTTTCTTGCTTGATGGCCCTTGAAGCAGTCTGTTGCTTCTTCTCTTTGTGGTCTCTGGTGCAGTTAAGACCTTTTCACCTTCATCTTTGTCTCCAGTGGAAAGACTTCTTAGTAAGACCTCAGTTTTCTTCACACCCCTAGATCTCTTCCTTACTGGTGTGGCTGCTACTGGTACAGAGTCACTAGATTCAGAACTTTCCACATCCTTCGCCTTTCTCTTCTTTACACAGACTTTACTGCTGCTCCAAGTAGTTGTTAGTCTCCTGTTCTCCTTTGGGTTCTTCTTCCAGTTTATGAACAACTGAAGAGACATCACTTTGTGAACATTCAAGGGATCTTCCTCATCATCCTTGATTTTGCTTCCCAGCTTCTTCTTCATCACAATGCTCAGCAGTCTTCCATGAAAGACCTTAGTCAGGGGTCTATCTGTAGACTTCTTTATCTCAGCCCTTTCCACCCATTTGGAGATCTGATCGAACAAGAAAGCTCCAAAGTTTATTCGCTTCTTCAGAACTATTGCAGACATAATCTTCAACTGCTGATCAAGCACAGTATCATGTGCAGTATCCTTGCATAGTATACATTTGCCCACTATCTCAGCAAGAAACTCAAACTCCTCTGGAAACTCCTTCTTCTTTATGTCCTTCATACTAGGATTTCTTTGGTACCCCATGATCTCTTTTGCTTGTTCCGTATCGATCTCATCAAGGCTTTTCAGTCCTTGGTCAGGAAAGCCTAAAAATTGATTGAAGTCAGAAGATTTCAGCTTTAGAGACTGACTTTTGACCTTGGTAGAAAGGGTTCCAGAGTTTATGGATGCGTTTGAGTAAAACTCTTTAACCAGTTCAGCATATACTCAAGTGCTTGCCTCAAGACATTCTGAGAATCCAGCTTTCTTCACAAGTTCAAGAATGTCTCTGAACTTCTTTTCGGATTTTTCAAACGACTTGGTTCCGAGCTGAATGCCAGTGATTACTCGCCAATCTGCCATTTAAAAAGTTCAAGGAATATGGGTATTTGATTCAGAGAGATTTATGAGAGATAGTTGATTGTGATTTGGGCAAGGCTCTGGAGGGTTCATGGATTTAGGCTTTGAAGAGAATTCTAGGGTTTGAAAATGGGAGGGAGAGAGGTTCGATAGTTTCTGATAATTGTTTGTAGATTTTGAATTTGTCTTTATGGCAGCTCCTTCTAACTCTTCATAAGCAGTGATGTGTTAACCAACCATTGGTTGCACGATGCCCAGTAATGAGCTGTAACTCCCCCATTACCTCAGTTTAATATTTTTTCTTAAAACAAATAGGCGTTAGTGACGTGGATTGACCGTTAACCATTTTGGTTCGTAGAGTAGCATGGTAAGGTAGCTGTGGACTCTACGTTTTCCTTTGTTGACTCAACGATCATCTTTTGAGAGAGGCTGTAGTGGATGGTTTTGACATTACTCCTCATTTTAAAACTGCATGGCTTAACCATTGATGTACTTTATGAAGGGTTAGGGACTCTACTTCTGAGATGAATCTTTAGGACATCTTTCCAATCAGCATCAGACCTTGTCTCCTCATACTCTGAATGATTAAGCAGCTGTCTAGTTCTTCCAAGCTCCTCATGAGCTAGTGTATCTTCTGGTAAGACTGCGATCATTGAGTTTTCTTCAAACTCTACTCTACGATCGTTGACTGTCTTGGTTCTTGAGATGAACTTAACGAAGTAATCCTTCTGGGTTAAGGTAGCTCAGGAAGGGCCAACCTCTTAGAGTAAGCTAAGGGTCAGGTTTGTCCCTGAGACGCTTTCCAGATGAAATACTTTAGAAGTGATTTGCACTGATATCTCGTTTGACCTTTTCTGCTGGGGAGATCGTCTACCAACTTTTAGACATTTGCATTGGCTGTAGTCGTGGTGTCCTCCTACTCTTATACTACGATCAGATGTTTGATTGTAGGCACTCCACGATTTTGAGTTGGGTGGCTGATAGGTTATCAGTAATACGTTTTGAGACGTTCCTACTGACTATGAATCTTCATTTGGTTCATCAGCCACAAAGTTTTGAGACTTTTTAATTGGTATATTGATTCATAGTGTCTTTCTGATACTTTCAGTGATGTTGTTCCTTAACAGATCACTGCTCCCCAATGTTTATACTGTCTTCTCAGTGAGGTGTGATTTCCTTTTCTTCATGTGCATTAGGAGGTAGCCTTGCATATCTCCTTCTGACTGGAATCACCACTATCAATTAAACAGATATCTTCAGGACTGATCACTTTACGATTATTTGTCAACACTACGAACGTAGTCTTCTTTGACAGTTTGTGCTTGCTGAGTTCTGCTTCTATAATGAGTTCCTCATGATTGATGCTCGATGACATAATGAGTTCCATAATGAACTTCCTTGAGGATTCTTCTTATATGATATGCTTTGCATTATTAAGCATATATGACCCTTTTCATCTTTGGTTGAATGGCCTACTTCCATATAAAGATCAGCAGCCATGTGAGCTTTATTCAGATTACCTCAGCAGGTCTTCAAGGACTGGCTTTGACATATAGGAATTTTATCAGAATCATTTATGAACAGTCTTAAGCCTTCTGCTAGTTGAGTCTTCTTGACTGAAGTCTTATGCTTCAACATTCCTTAGTGTGGTCAAATAGACCAAGTACCTGTAGGTTAGATATATTTCTATTTTTGGTACCCATAGTTAAATGAATCCTACCAGGTTAGTTTTCAAAATCCCTATTCCTCATATATTAACATTACATTGATCACCAACAATCATATTTATGCATGTAACTAATTTAGATATTACATTTTGAGATGCATGATGATGAGTGTGTGTAAGATTTACCATTTTAATAAAACACTCTTTTCCTTTGATGGTTTCATCATTTGCTTGGTTATGTTCACAGAGTTTAAATGTTCATAGAGTGAGAATCAACACTATTACTTATGTGTATCTGGTTGATTTATGGAGGTGATCAGTTTCAACGAATCTTCAAGATACTCTTGTAGAACTGATCATACTCTGTGTGTTATCAAACACTTAGAACATAGGCTTGTACATACATACTCACCCATCAGCAAAGATTATTCCACATAAGATTAATTTAAACCTTGACATGCTTATGCCCTGTTTCAGATTTCTTTCAAGATGTCATCTTCAGCCTAAAACTTGGATAGAAAGAAAGTTTGTAAGCATTTGAGTCTCCAACTCCAGTGTACTTTCTCTCTTCACCTTTTTAGGTAGATTATGGTTCCTTGAAAGAATACTGTTATAGTTCATAAGGAGGTGCAACATGATGTACATAATTATATTAGTGAGGAACCGTACCTTTCTACTGTCAGTTTCATAACAGTCATTTAGCTTAGATATACTGAGGTTAGGCATTGATGTGCATAGTTTCTCATTTGCTCCTGACAGTTTGTTGCTCCAGTTGACCTTCAATCAATCAGTCATGGTCGTGAAGATATAAGCTAAGAGAGTCTCATCATCTTTAGTTCTTTGACATCCTTGAGTTCACAAGGTTATCATCCAGCTGCTGGTTGGCCAGACACATGTTTGAGAAGTTCTTCTTTCTTCTCTAGATAAGCATTTCTTAGAATGTATGGTCTTTTCATCTTTTCAAGCTGGTGGATGCTTGACTCTTTTCTGTTGATGTCTCTTGAGCTTCCTATCCTGATCTTCAGACTACAAGATTGACTGCGGCCAAGGATTGGTCTTGCTGATATGGCAATCAAGAACATGGACCAATCTAGGTAGCTTCAGGTGTATATACACATTTACCTGTTCACAATATTTCTAACGTGTGAGCTCATCTGCATATAACAAGTGACTTACTACTAAACTAAGTTTAGAACAATGTTTGTGCCTAGGATCAGACCCAAAGCAATTAGCTTTTGAATATAGCATGAGAACCTGTTCTGATACTAATTGTTAGTTCCTAGTAGGCACAATATAGATCTAGAAGGGAGGGTTGAATATATCCTTTTAATTTCAAATACTTTTTTCGTTTATTTTGTATTGCTAAAGAATTAGCATATGACAAACATAAGAATCTTTTCAAGCACAACGGAATAAGTAAAAGATCCCCTTCATTGATATATTTGTAATCATACATATATTGTTCTTAGAGTTAGTTCGGTTGTAAGCAGTTAAAACATACATAACAGTTATAGCAGTTAAAGTACATAATATAAATGACATAAAGTAAAAGACACATGGACTTTTAAGTGGTTCAGAGACTCAAGCTCCTAATCCACTCTTCTGCTTTCAACTAGCAAGATTTCCACTAAGGAAGGGCAACACCCTGAATCACTAAGATTCCTTCAAGGCCAGCAGCCTTGGGACTTCAGTTCACTAAGAACTCTTCAAGGCCAGCAGCTAGTCTCTAGTTTCCTAGGAACTCTTCAAGCCCAGTAGGCTTGGAATTTCATTTAGTCCCTCCGGACAAGGGCCCCTCAGGTCCTGGTTTCTTGTTGTTGAGTTGTTTGTTTGTTTGTTGGAGTTGGTGCTGAGCTGCTAAGATAACTTTTTGTTCTAAACATCTTATGTACTTAGCAGCTTGGCGTGATCATCCTTGAAGTGCAGTTGAGTGTTACAAGATGTTCAGCTTCTTCAGTTACTTAACCACTTCTGATGATCCCTTGAAAACTGCCTTGAAGATCATTACACTTGACACTTGATGGTTGCACGTGATGGGTTTCTAAGATGACTGTAAGTTCTTCTGCTAGGTACTTAGAAACTTTCTCATGCTTGCCACCATGATGGCGTTGGTGATCTTCTTTCTTGATACTTGATGCCTTCTCATGATGGACTTGCTAAGATGACTGTAGGCTCTTCTCTTTGGTACTTAGAGTCTTCCCATGATGGACATCAAGATGACATTGATGCTCTTCTTTCTCTTTACAGTTCAGAACACTCTTCTGGTAGTAGAACTCTCACTTCTACTTCTTTCTGGTTTGTCTCTAAGTGTTCTTGGTGGATCGTAGAGTGAGCCTTCAGACCTTCATTGGTCACTCACTATTTACGTTGGTTAGATCAGTCCACCATCTCTCCAAACTCAGCAACTCTAGCAACCATTGATCTTTGAAGCTCTAGCTGATTTATACTCCTTCCCAATCTTCCCGTTGAAAAGTAGCCGTTGAAAGCTCTTTGAATTACTTCACAGATCTCAAGTTGATTGGTGCAGACTGCAGATATGACATGTTATAACTTTCTGACACTGCAGTCTACTGTTTTACGTACCCTGTCAGAGATGTCATGTTTATGCCTCGGGCAGGTTGACGACTTTATTTCCCCTTTCTGATTTCTCGATCAGAGGTTGTCCTTTTGCATCGATGCTCTCAATAAGCTCTTGTCCGAATACCAACCTTCAGATTAAACCATTGCTAATGCTTTAATCTTCGGATGACCAAACTCTACGATTCTGATGCATGCTTTCTTGGACCTGGTCGTAGTGTCTAGTTGATTGTTGCTCATTGACATGTAGAGACAACACTACGATCCTGAAGAGTGTTTATTGGATCTTCAATGTAGAACACCTCTTCCTTTTTCTATGCAGTGCTTTAATGCTTCTGTTTACCTCAACTGCTCTTAGATACTGATGGTTTGACTCCTTGCTCTGGCCCCTTCTTAATAGCAAGACACTTCAAATTTATGGCGTGTCTAGCTCGCTTTCTCCTCGTGATCTCCCGTTCACTTATCATCAATGGACTGACCCAATGCTTAATCACTTTAGCCTTGTTCTTCAGATGTTGACCAGTATCTCTGTGTACACTCCATCAGTTCTTTCTTTGTTTGGCAAACACTACGATCCTGGTTCCTTCCAAGATCGTTGTCTTCTATTCACTTGACAGCTACTGCACTTTCTGACTTTCCTCAGTCAGTTACTGAAGTCTTATTATGATCAACTTGTGGAGTACTTCATCTCGAATGGCTTTACAACTCAATCTGAATGCTGATTGAGTTGATGCTTAGATCTGCTGTTAGCTTGCATGCCATTCGTTGAATGCTCTCTGGTTTTCTTTAGGTGGGATGTATCTTTGCAGTACCAACCAGAGGCTTGGTTCCTTTGGATATTCTGGGAGTGTTCATTTGTTGAGAATCGTGTTTGCTCTACGATTCTGTCTTGGTATTATGAGCACTTCTGTTGAAGTCTTAGTTCTGCACTCTACGATTCAGCTTTGGCTGTGCAGACATTGCGGCTCCGAGATCAGATCTTGACACTCTACGATTTCTACCCTTATGCTCGTTGTCTTCATCTGATCTTGCTCGACTACGATCTCTGCCTCAGATATGATCAGTAGACTCTATGATTCCGAGTGTAGTCTATGATTCTTTACTTGGCTTCGGCAGATGCTCGGTCGGCTCGTAGGCAGGTTGTCTCTACAATTTTGAACATGACTTCCTCAGCAGACTACGGCCCTGAGAAAGTTCTCCTCGACACACTACGATCCTTCCTCGTCTCTCTTTGCAGTCTACGAACTCCGAGATCTACTATCTTGCAGACTACGATTCTGCCTCGACAGCTCTCGAGTTTTCCTTGACTCTCCTGGCAAACTACGATTTCTGGTGCAGTGTTCGATGATCAGACAAGCCTATTTATTACATCATAAAATCAACCTAACATGCTTGATCTTTCTATATTTAGTCCTTGTACATCATTTCTTTTTAAGGACTTTACAAAGTTGTTTTGCTTATGTAGGATCAACCTAACACATTTGATCAATTCATTCTAAGTCCTTGTACATATGTTTCTATTATCTATCAAAGGACTTTACAGCTTTTCTTAATGCAAGCATACTTGCATATTCATTCATATATATCATAATCAAATTATATATAAACAGGAATATCATTCACATGCTTATTCCTGACATATTCTAATTATAATATAATAAAACAAATAACTTTATATATAATATAAAAAATATTTTGTTTTATATAAAAAGTTTTCTGTTTTATTACTATTATAATAATAATAAAACAAAACTGAGACAACTTTCTACCGGCGATTTTGAAAAATGAGTAAGTGAGGGTCCATGTAATAAGTCAAACTTACAACAAATACTTCATGACAAACTCCTACATTTATATCAAAAATTGAATAAATATTTACCATAAATCACTTATCTTCAATCAACATATTTTTAATCTTTCAACAACTATTCTTCATTAATATTATAACTCATAATATTGACAACCAGATCATTCCCCGGAAAGAAGGGACTTTTCGATAAGAATTTCTCCTTATTGGCGCACAATTAAATAAATTAACCCATTTCCTCGACAGAACTTTTTATACATTGTCTATAATGCAAATAATAATATGAATAACTGTGTCGTCTCAATTATTGATTTAATAATATAAAATATTATGCAGATGATACTGTGACAATAATTGAATCAATAATATGATATACTATGCAGCAACTACTGTGGCAATAATTGAATAAAACTGAGTGACTTCTTAAGTAAGTGTCAATAATCAGAGATACTATACAATACTGTGTGCTACTGTGTAATACCGTGTACTACTATGCAACAACGTGTATTACTGTTCTTTTATCACCGGAATTTCAACAGCTAACGGTAAAAGTTTTGCCGTTATTTTTATAAAAAGGTTATTTCTTCGCTTTCTATATCTGACAGTCATTCGATTGTGGAGTCCACCAATGATTGTACCGTCGTACGAATATTTTTCGACAAAAAGAATATTCTTCTACCAAACGAATATTTTATGACAACTTGCTTACTTTGTAAAATTTGCACTTATCACACATAACTATAACATTATATCAAATCACACCTTATTATTCAAAATAATATTTAGAGAAAATAAAATCTTTATTCATAAAAAGTTGGAATCTTACAAATTGGATTAGGAATACAATTAATTAAAAGAGTTTAATTAATTAAAATAAAATGTTATTCCTAAATAATTTAGGAGAGTTGTTTACATCTATAAATAAGAGGATTTTATTATGAGTTAGGGTTAGACAAACTTCAAAGAGTTGGGAAAGTACTTACATATTCTATAAAGTCAGAAACTAGAATTTTGCCAACACACATCTTCTTGAATACATACTTCCTTGGCGGATCACCTTTAGATGCTAAATAATTGGGTGGCTAATGTTGATCAAATGAAGGAATTAAACCCGATAAATTCAAGGAGAACATGAAAGGATTTGGAGTTGAATTTGTACCTAAGGAAATAGGGTTCTACAAGGGTATGCTTTTGATTCTCCATCTCTTTTTATTGCTTAATAATTGAGCACGAGATATGATCATGATGATGGTTTGTATAAAATTTTAAAACATGATTTTATCGCGTTTTCGTCTTGTTTATGTAATTTGATTACATGTATGCGTAGTATACAAACCTAACGTTCAATGATCATTATGTATATGAAATATGCTTCTATGTAATCAAATATATATATTTATGCTTTTTTATAAAAGTATATGTAACTTTTATACTTGTCTGAATATATATGCTTATTGTTTAAACAAATATATCAAGTTAAACTTAGATCAAAAATGCTTCTATATAAGCAAATATGACAATTTATTCACAGTTATAAAAGTTTATATAACTTTTATATTTTAAGTGAAAATACTTCTGAGTAAACAGATAAGTAATTTTAAACTTTGAATCAAATATACTTCTATATAAGCAGATATATAGTTTTTGTCCAGTTTTATAAAGAATTATTTATCCTTCATAAATAAAGAATGTGTTTTTATGTAAATATAACTTTTAATTTCAGATATAAAAGTTTATATAACTTTTATAATGAGTGATATACTTCTATTTAAGCAGATATGTTCACTTAGGTTAGTGATATAAAAATTTAAATAACTTTTATATTATGCAACAAGTATTTAATAAATAAATGAATTTATGATAAAATAATTGTGATGACAGAGATCAAGTATAAATAAATCAGTTAAACAATACTTGATATAACAAATAAATCTATTTAACTCAAAAAATATATACTTAGAATACTTGATATAACAATACTTGATATAACAAATAAATCTAGTTAAACAATACTTGATATATGTGAGTTGCTATAAATAAGGCCACTTAGAATTTTAAAGACCGTTTAGGTAATTCACACTGTCATTCACTCAAGAGGAATAAATTTAAATTGTATCGGTATCTAAGTATTGACCAAATTTATAGTTTCACAATCTTATAAAAAGCCACTTAGGACTTTGAGCGCTCGTTCAACTAATTCTCTCACTTAAGAGGAATATTTCGCTATATTTTCGGTGTCTAAGTACTGACTTTTTATATGATAAATATTATATATATATATATATATATATATATATATATATATATATATATATATATATATATATAATTTTTTATAATAATTTATATTTGTATATCTATAAATGTAAACATGAGATAATTGAATTAAATCAATCCAATAACTTATCTCAAATAATGTTGACCAATTTTCTCTTTTTCAAAAGATTAGAATTTTGATTAGAAGAGAGAGTTTTTTAGAGAGAGTATGTAGACAAGGAAGATTGAAAATTTCTTTTCTTGTAAATTGGCAAGTTGAAATGAAATAATAAGCTTCCTATTTATAGGATTTCGAAACTTGGGGCATAATGGTCTTTTTAAAAAATCAAAGATTGATTTTTGTTTGTTTGAAATAGAAGGCTCGGATGAAGCAACCCCACAGGGATTGCCCAGTCAAACGCCTATTGACAGTAACAAAGCTTTAGCCCACGGGTGCTTCTACACAGACCGGTCAATTGGACCGGTTTATTGGACAGGTGGATTTTTATTTTATTTTTTTGCTTGTGTAACCCGGTCTGTATAACCCTGTTTTTGTATGTGTATCCAAATTACACCTAAAACACTATATTTTGTAAAAATTCCTGTTAGAATAAATACTATACATTTTTTGGAGTCACAAGCAAAAAAAAAAACCCACCTGTCCAATTTTTCTGTCCCATAAAGCTGTCCGACAAGACTTATTGTTAGCGGATAAGAAAAATTAACTACCTTTTTGCATTAAATGCACACATGCTAAAATCTTTCAAATCGTTAATTCCAAACACAGGACTTCGGATGAGACAATATGAGTTGTCCCAATATAATTGTCTTAGCATTACTTTGGTCAACATGGGTGGAGGTTGTTGAGAGAGCATATTCTCAGTCTCCATTTTTTATGTCCCCCTTGTGTCTCCCTACTTAAATTTTGACACTTGACCTCTTATTTAATTTTAGAGTTAATTGGTGTTAAGTAAGAGGTCAAGTGTCAAAATTTAAGTGAGAGACACAAAGAGGACATGGAAAATGGGGACAGAGGATCTACTATCAGGTTGTTAAGCCTTCACTTTTTCTTTCATATATAGTCACACGAATGCACACACGCACAATTAAATACTTCAAACTTCAAGCATGCACACAAATATTTTTCATTTTAGGTAATATAATTTTACCTCTTTTTAAAAATAATTTTTGAAAGCTTGAATATGAAATTATTTAAAAGTAATAGGAGTTCTCATTACTTTAAAAAATGTTACTATATGAATTAATCTTTTTAACACATGATATTAAATTATCAAGGTCAAGAAAATAATACTTTAATAGTATTTAGAAAATATTTTTGGTCAAAGTAAATAAGATAGTTAAAAATAATTATAATATATAAATCATATGAAGAGAATTCTATCCTTTTAATTATCTTATTTACTAATTATTGTTATCATCAAAATATTTTTTAATGTTGGAGACTCAATAATTATGAGTAGAAACTATGATTTGGTATAATCATAATTTTTGGTATTATAGGTAAAGCTAAGTGGTAAAAGTTCTATTTGGCCTGAGTGCAAATAGTAACTGGTGATTGGTGTTATAAGAATAAAATACTAATATTAAAATTTTCAATTGGAGAAGATAATAGACATTATGATTTATTTGACTCTTTTACTTGATTGTTCGCTCCGCTAGAGTTATTTGTTGAAAACTTATATTATCTACCATATGTTCTAAATGTAAAACCCCAACTTTTATGAATAAAGAATAATTTTCTCGAAATATATTTTTGAATATTATGGTGTGGATTTGATATAATGTTATAGTTGTGGGTAAATTTATAAATTTTGCAAAGTAAGCAAGTGGTTATATAATATTCGATTGGTCGGGAAATATTCATTTTAACAGGGAATATTCGTACGACGACACAATCATTGGTGGACCCACAACGGAAGTATTGTCGTAGTTAGAAAATGACATAATTATCTTTTTATAAAAATAACGGCGGAGGTGTTACCGTTAAAACGGTTGAACTACCCGGTAGTAAAAGTACAGTAATACGCGTGGTTGCATAGTAGCACACGGTATTGATTATTGATGCTTACGTGAGAAGTCACTCAGTTATACTCAATTATTACTACAGTAATTACTGCATCATATCTCTCATATTATTGAATCAATTTTTGTCATAGTATCATCTGCATAATATGATATATTATTAAATCAATAATTGAGACGACAAAGTTATTCATATTATTAAATTGCAATATTTATAATGTCTAGAAGTTCTGTCAAGGAGAGGTTTGGTCATCTAATTACACGCCAATAAGGAGAAATCCTTATCGGAAAGCCCCCTCTTTCTTGGGAACGACCTGGTTGTTAAATATTGTGAATTATAATATTAATGATGAATAAGTTCGTGTTGATTAAAGATGAAATTGATAGTTCTATTATGTGGGAATTATTAGTGTTAGTAGAAATCGATATTTAGTTCGATAATAATTGATGTCTGGAGGTTATATTGACCAATCGGGTATTCGGGGCACTTTTCGTGTCGGAGTACTATTCACGAGGTACTATTCACGAGATACTATTCACCCGAAAAATATATTTCTTTTCGGTCCAAATCATTTTTGAGTACAATATTATTTCATGAGAAGATGTGATAATTTTTCAGACAGTTGGTTGAAATTATAATAGTAAATCAATATGAATCGTTGGTTTAAAGTTTTAAGAGTTACTTGTCCCTTCGATTTTTCAAGAGTTACTTGTCTCTTCGATTTTCTAAGAGTTACTTGTCTCTTCGGTGTTCCAAGAGTTAATTGTCCCTTCGTAAATAGTAGTTGTCTCTTCAATATTACCAAGAGTCATTTTGATCCTTCGTTAAGACCAATAGCTACTTTCAGTTCTTCTATAAATAGAAGCTCATTCCTTCATTATTTCTTACGAATTCACTAAAATTCTAGAGAAAGAAACTATAGAGAGAAAGAAGAAAAGTATTCTGCTACTTCACTACTCCAGTATTCATTTTTTCTAAGGTAAGGGGTATTATTTCTTTCGTATTCATGAAGAGAGCTATTGTTATTCCATTCTTTATTATTATGTTGGAATAACCTATTTATGCGAAGTACCGCATACATGGTGAAATTCTTCTGTTATTTCATTTTTTATTATTCTATTAGAATAACCTGTCTGTGCGGTCTATCGCATGCCTGGTGAATTCTGTTGATATTCCATTCTTTATTATTCTGTTGGAATATTCTGTCAGTGCGGATTACGCATGACCTGGTTCCATTTTTTATTATTCTGTTGTAATATCCTGTCTGTGCGGATTACGCATGACCTGGTTCCATTCTTTATTATTCTATTGGAATATCATGTCTGTGCGAATTACGCATGACCTGGTTCCATACTTTATTATTCGATCTGTTGGAATAACCTGTCTATGTGGATTACCACATGCATGGTGAATGATCTTTCATATTCTTTCCTTATTAAATTGTGAAAATGATCTGTCTACGTGGATTACCGCATAGCGGATGAAAATCCATTTGCAGTTTCATATATTCTATTATACTCAGTTGGTTAAAGCTTTGGCTTCTATACTCCATGAAATTAGTGTAATATCCTTGATATTTGCGCTTCATCCAGTATCTTTTCATAGAAATATTCTTCTGAGCATTCTTGAATTTTACTCTACAAAGCAGTATCATGTGGACAATTTGGACGTTATTGGTTCCTGGATAAATTAATTTATAAATCTTTAAAATTTATTCTTAAACTTATTTTATTGAATAATTGCGTCATTGTCATCATCCTCATGCTTATATTGTGAGGAAGTCATCTTTGGCTTACGTGCATAGATGGACTTGGTATGATTATGACCTGGGATTATTCGGTATAATCATGATCGTAATGTGACGAACGATGTGGTAAAAGTCCTCATTGGCCTGTAATTCATTGGTGGACAGTTGTTGGTATGATTATGACCAGGGATTATTCGGTATAGTCATGACCATTGATGATTACATGAATATCCCTGGTCGTGGTGCAGGGATGATTCGATTTTATTTATTAAGCTGAGCCTCGGTGATAAAGTTGATGAAAAACTTTTTAAATCATAGAAGATAGTAGATTTTATACTTTACTTGACTCTTCTAATGGATTTGCTTATTTCGCTGCAGTTTTTGATCTAAAACTTGTTGTCTATTATATTCTATCAGTTGTTATACTGTTGAAGGCTATTGATAACTTATTCTGCATTATCTTAGTCATAATATTTCTTACTGGGCTAGTTGAGCTCACCCTTTTGCTTTCATTGTTCTCTTCAAAAAAATGAGAACGTAGCTGGGACTAGTCGAGAAACAGAGCGATGGTCCTAAATGGTGCATTAGTAGTCCTCACTATTCTGTAAAATAGTGTGATAATAAATGTAACGAGGACTCCATTGAGTGTAGATATTTTCTAGATGACAATATTTGTATTAAAACTCACAGCCTATGTTTTGTCGTACTTTACACGACTGTTGTATAATTAGTTTTATTCAGTACCTTGTATCTGGCGACCCAAGACGGGTGATGTATACCTATTTTGGGGGCGTCACACTAAATATATGATTTATTAATGTTGAAGACTATTAGTAATTTATTTATCTTAGTTATGATATTCTTTATTGGACTATTTGTGCTCACCCTTTTGCTTCACAATTTTTTCAAAAAATAAGAGTGTAGCTGGGGCTAGCAGGGAGAACAAGGGTATGAAGTGATGTTTCGACTTAGACGTTGTTCTCATCAAATTATAAAATAGTGTGACAATAATTGTATTGATGACTTAATTTTGGTGTGAATATTGTCGTACCATTTACGACACAATAACTATACTGAGAACTTAAAATACTTGTGTTGTCGTATTTTCACGGAGTTGTAATAATTGATTTTGGTGAACCAAATAGGGTAATGTAGACCCGAATTTGGAGCGTTACAGTGTGTATTGTCGCATTTTGCACGACATTAGAATAGTTGTAAATAAAACAAACTATTTGTAGTATGTATTTTGACGACTCAAATTGGGTGGTATAGACTCGAATTTAAGAGTGTTATATATATATATATATATATATATATATATATACGGTCCGAATCTTAAGTTCACCCCTTATCCAACTCACCCGAGCTCACCCCCTTTAGCGATGGACCCGACGACAGTTCGGTCATACAACCGTCGTCTATACTTTTAGCGACGGACAACATATAGCGTCGCTAAAAGTATAGACGACGGTTGTATGACCGAACTGTCGTCGGGTCCGTCGCTAAAAGGGGGTGAGCTCGGATGAGTTGAATAAGGGATGAGCTTAAGATCCGGACTATATATATATATATATATATATATATATATATATGTATGTATAATGTCTTAATTTATTATAATAATTTATCCTAATTTAAGGGGGAAGGGTCTAGGTTGGCAAGCAGAGGCAGATCTATTAAGGGTCAACATAGGCAACTGCCCCCCTATTGGATTTGTTTTTTAATAGGTATTAGGGTAGGGACAAATATGTAAATTAATAAACTCAAGGGAGAATATAAATGTCTATATATAGGTACCAAGCTCTCATCGTTTATTGTTTTAATAATGTTTCTCATTTAATTAGGGCATTGAAATTTGCATGCACAAGTAAAATTTTATATTTTCACAAGTTTCTACTCATATAAGTGGGGCACATTTACTATTCATGTGAGTCAGAGATCTTGTAGAACTATAACTTCTACTTGTGGAATCGCTTCTTAATTTTTTTTGTTAGTTTAATTTTTTGTCATATTCTTTTCATTCAAATATTTTAAGTTAAGTTTTGGTGTTTTTTTTCTTTGATAGACTGAAGTTTACAAGACCTACTTTGCGTTGAAGATAATTATGACAATGAAGAGATGAGGACTTAATATAACAAAGGTACAAAGTTTTTATAACTTGTTTTTCTTACCTCTTTACTTGTATTAATGATTAAATATTTTAGGTACTATATATGACCTTCGGGGCACCTACATTTGTTTTAATTACAAGTTTTGTACGTTTTGTTACTTGATTATTACATATTTAGTTGTGGATTATACAATTAGTTATTTATATAATATAATATTTTATTTGATGTTGATTACAAATTAATAAATATTTTTAAAAATATTTTTAATTTGCAGTGATTTAATTATTTAATAGTAGCATTGTAGAAGAAATTTCTTCTCGGTAAATTAAAAAAAATCACGATATGTAATTAGTGAAGGAAATCTAACCTTTCTAAAATAAATATGTTCTTCATAAATTGTTATTCATGAAGGAAGACATTTTCACTAGTTATTTCAAAATGTTAATTGTGTGGAAATCATCTTCTCGCCAAACAAAAATAATCTTTTACAATATATAATTTGTGAAGAACATATTATTCACAATATATCCATAACAAAAAATATTTAATCACTAACTTAGCTAATAATACTTTTAACGAGGAGCTCTAATGCGAGGAATTGGGTGTAACAAAGTTTTATTCACAATAAATCTCTTGTGGGTAATATACTATTTCTTGTAAAGGATTTGTCGTTTATTACTTGCCCTTTTTCTCGTAGTGAAAATTCGCCCCTGTTGATAAATATTTCTGGATCCGCCCATGTTGACACTTGACAAGGATAATTTACTGTCTTGTGTATTCAATTTTCTTGGATGTGTAATTGTTGACAAGGATAATTTACTGTCTTGTGTATTCAATTTTCTTGGATGTGTAATTGTTGTTAAATCTGCTTCAACAACTGTTGTCAATAAGAATTAAACTCTGAAATTCTATATCAATAGAAGTGAGTTATAGGGTCAGATGGCCATCGGTTTCAATAAACAGATTTGAAATTGAACATAAGATAGAACCCGAAAAGAAAAAACATGAGAAGATCCACATGAATACTTGAATATAATCATATTAAAATCAAAAGAAAATAATTAATATATATATATATATATATATATATATATATATAAAATTAAAAAATAAGGAAAAATATAATTGGAAATAGGAAAAAGTAATGGAAAATTGCACATGGATGGGAATGTTGGATTGTCTAAATTAAAGGAAACTAGACCAATAAATCAGGGCGACCGATATCTTACGACCGGGTAGTGACCGGCCGAATTTTTTTTGTATATAATTTTTTTTTGCTTTTGACTATCAAATAATTAATGTGATTTATTAAAACTGAAATTTTTATAAAATATAATGATTTAGATATTATTTAAATACATATAAAAAACAGAGTTGGTGACTATTCCGGTCGGAAACGCTGGTCCCGTAGAAGGGTTCAAAATAGACAGACGACAAAACCACTAAACCAGCGGAGAGAATGTCGCGTGCCGCCTTGTTTTTTCAATGGCACGGTCAAGATTCATGTGGGCCCACCCGACCCCAGATGCGGTCTCTTTCACATGCTTTTGTAGCGCCGCGTGAACGAACAGGTCCAGCGTTTAGCATGCCTGGTTTAATTAAATAAACCTATTTTTTATATGACTTTTTTTTGGAGTATTAGAATTTAATATTTACATAAACTTGTTTAATATATGAGTCAACCTTGTTAAAATATATGTGGAATTTAATATTAGTACAAGACAAATGTTAGTAATATACTAATATGTATATTTTTTGATGACATAAATTTCAGTCCATCCGTGTTAGTGTGTGAATATATATATATATATATATATATATATATATATATATATATATATGAAAAAATGTATGTACACAGCTGTGTAGTCCACAATCAGTTATGGTAATAAATTTTTGAGCTATAGCGACGGTTTCATCCGTTGTCGTAGCTATTCTTCTGGGCTACGATAGACCTGGCAATATAAGTAGTTAACTGTTGGGTCAAACCATATTAACTGGAACCAAATGGGTCGGTTAACCATTTTTATTTATTCGGGTTGGTTAAAGTCTCAACCCATATTTTTTTAGATAAATATAGTTAATTAGCCGGTTAACCATTCTTAATCCATATTTCTATCGGATTACACTCCTCTCTCTCTCTAACACCGCACCAAACACGCTCCCTCCTCCCTCTTCCCTCTTCCCTCTTCCCTCGAACTGTACATCTCTTTGATCCCTATCTCTCTATATCTACGATCTCAATGTACTCTCTCTTTTCTGAGGTTTTAAGCTCTGAAAGCCCCCGATCTGCTTCGATCGTGTCCAGATCTCTAGTTCTGGTAAGCTTTTCTGCTCAAATTCGCTCAATTATGATGTTTAGTAATGTAATTTACTTGAATTTTGCTGCTAATATCTGCCCTACTGCTGCTTCCATTTTCCTCCCCTCTTCGCCGCCGCAGCTGCCTTCCATATGCAATTTTGCTGCTAATTTTGATTACAAGAGGGGAATTTAACCAGTACAGGACTAGTACAACTTATAATTTTCTTCCTATAGGTTTTTTTCTGAGGAGGGTTTGTAATTTTTATTCTCCTCCCTAGCTAGTTATTAAATCTCGAGAAAAACTTATGCATTTTTAAAACTTTTTTCCTCTATTATCAAAATACAAGTAAAAGTCGAAATGATTAGGGTACTTTTATTTGGAAAATTGATGTTTTGACATGAAAGTATGTTTCTGTTCAATTTTATCAAGTAAATTCTGAGGTTCTCTTAATTTAATTCAAATTGTTAGTGGTTTAAATATGGAATGCAATGCTGATGTTACTCTTTGTTTCAACTTTCTTGTCTCTCCTAATTGTTAGTAGTTTTGTAGTGGTGGGGTCATGATATGAAATTATGATGACAAACAATTGGCAAATGGGACTTTGTGGAGCAGAGTGTTTGCAAGGAACAAACCCAAATTTTCTATTGTAATATGACAAATGATATATGTTAATTTTGTAAATGAGACTTATATATTTTATTTGAAAAACTTAAACAAGATTTGGGATTGCTGAGACACTCTCTCTTGCTTTGAGCAGGCTGTCTGCACTTGAAGCTGATCTAGCCTAAAATCTAGTAGTTCTGGCACTATTGCTCTGAGCAAGCTTGGGGAGTGAACAAACTTGAATTATATATTATGCGAAAGAATTATATATTTCTCTGCTCTAAAACATAGTTTCATTTTAGAGTATCTGTGCACATGTTAATACATCTTCTGTTTTTCTGATTTCCAAGATTAGATGTCCACATGTTAATACATCTTCTGTTTTCACAATGTCCTAAGGTTAACAATGTCTAGTATACAAATCTGCAATTCTTTTTCTGGCATTTCCATTTGCGCACAACAAGTTATAACAGGTTGTGTGTGAAAACAGGTTGTATTTACACAAATTCTAAAATATATTTGTGTGTGAAAACAGGTTGTGGCTTTGGATTTTGGATAAAGTATTCTGTTATGGAAGAAGAAAGTGTATTTACAAGTCTGGTCTCTAAACGGAGTGCTGAACAAAGTACATCTACAAGTACAGGTAACAAACGTTCTAAGAAATGCACCTCTTCAGTTTGGGATCAATTTGAAAAAGTTATCATTGATGAAAAATTAAAAGCCAAGTGTAAAGATTGTGGTCATATTTATGCATGTGAACACGGTACTAGTAATATGCTTCTACATGTTAGCTTAAAACATGGAACAAAATTAATTGACTATCAGTTAGAAAGGGTGCCTTTAGATCAAAATCACTATCGTGAGCTAATGGCAAAGGCAATAATCAAACACAATCATCCCTTCTCTTTTGTGGAATATGAAGGAATTCGTGAAGTGCATCGTTACTTGAATCCAGATGTACAATTTATCACAAGGAATACTGCAAAAGCTGATGTCTTAAGCATAAATAAGAAGGAAAAGGAAAAACTTAAGTATGCTTTAGAATCTATTCCTGGTAGGATAAGTTTAACATCTGACTTATGGTCTTCTATTACTTTGGATGGGTATTTGTCTCTTACTGCACATTATGTGGATGAGAATTGGATACTACTAAGCAAGAATTTTAAATTTAAGGTTTTTAGCTCCTCCACATAGTGGACCTTTATTAGCAGAGAAGGTAATTGGTTTGTTAAGAGAGTGGGGGATTGAGAGGAAAGTGCTCACCATTACTCTAGATAATGCATCGGCAAATAATGGCTTGGTAGATGTTGTGAAGAGTCATTTGAATTTGACCGGTACATTACTTTGTCAAGGGGAATTTTTTCATGTGCGTTGTGGTGCACATATTTTGAACTTAATTGTTCAAAGTGGTCTTAAGATGATTGAAAAATGTGTTAACAAAATTAGAGAAAATGTGAAATATGTGAAAGGGACAAAAGGAAGATTGATAAAATTTGCTGAATATGTTGCTCAACTCTCATTGAAGAGTAGTAAAAAACTTCGCCAAGATGTTCCAACAAGATGGAATTCAACTTACTTGATGCTTGATAGTGCTTTGACATACAAACTTGCATTTTATCAGTTACAATTAGTTGACTCAAATTTCAAGGATTGTGCAACGGAGGAAGAATGGAAAACAGTTGAAAAGATTGCTAAATTTTTGAAACCATTCCATGATATCACTACTCTTTTCTCAGGAACTCAATACCCTACCTCTAATCTTTATTTTCATGGGGTATGGAAGATACAATCTCTTATTTACGATGAGATGGATGATCCAAGTAGCATTTTATATTATATGGCAATTGAAATGAATGCGAAGTTTGAAAAATATTGGGAGTGTTATAGTTTGGTGTTGTCATTTGCCGTCATCTTGGATCCTCGTTTCAAGTTGGAGTTTGTGGAATTTGTTTTTAAGAAACTATATCCAAGGACATACAATGAAAGGGTGAAATCTGTTCGTGATAAGTTGAGTGACCTTTATAAGGATTATTGTCGTTTTTCAACTTATTCTTCTACATCTGGTTCATCTCGTCCAACTTTTTATGGAGATAATGAAGATGATATTGATGATATGGATGTAAGTATTGTTTATTTTCTTAATTTTGAAGATGTTTATATATCTACATGTATATATGCTTACTTGTTTATTTTTACATATTGTGAAAATTTTGTAGGAGTTTGACTCTTTTCTAAGTCAAAAATATGGTTCCGATCGAAGTAAGTCGCAATTGGAATCTTATTTGGAAGAGAGTAGTCTTAATCGAAAGATGCATCTAGATATTCTTAGTTATTGGAAAGCAAATAGAAATAGGTATTCAGTGTTATCAGTTATGGCACGAGACATTCTGAGTATTCCGATTACTACTGTTGCTTCGGAGTCGTCTTTTAGCATTGGAGGGCATATTATAACCAAGTACCGTAGCTCAATCACCCCTGAGAATGCGGAGGCTTTATTGTGTACTCGAAATTGGTTGTATGGCTCAGATGGTAAATATTCAAACATGACTAAGTTAAATGTTAAAATTTTGTTATTTTGACTTTCTTTAGTTGTTGATTTTGGAATTTTTTTTAAATATAGCCACTGGACATGATAAAGAAGAAGAGGAAGAGGAAGAGGAAGAATTAATCGTTGACATCGAGCCTATAGTTATTGGACTTGATACCATGGAAAGTAGGGTGGAATAAGAAAATTACACAATTTGGGTGAGCAATTATATTATTTAAAGCATGTATACTATATTTGATCTTGTTATTTTGGTTTAAAGTCCTTTTCCATCTCTATCTCTTCAAGGATATTCAACAGTATGCTTGTTATGTTATTCAGGTTACTGCAGTTACTGGTTATGGAGGCCTGGTTGATGTTATTTTATAATTTGGAAGCCATTTTTGCACATTTCAGTGTAGATGCCTATGAAAGGAGTTGGCTTAGCCCTTTGGAATTGACTTTGGGAAAATATATGTTTTGTAATGTTAAATTTTAATATGTCTGTCTAATTAATTAAATTTTAATATGGTCTTTAGAATTATATGGTTCAGTTTTCTTCTTATCTTGTATGTTCTATAAATTAATAAGTCGCAATTGGAATTGTATGTTCTATAAATTGTATTAGTATAGTTTTTTAGCATTTTATTATTTATATTAATAATTTTTTTATCATATTATTACACACACATAAATTACTTTATAGTTTTTATGATAAAAAAAAATTAAATTGTATTCATGTTCTTTTTAAAATTGTATTAGTATAGTTTTTTAGCATTTTATTATTTATATTAATAATTTTTATATCATATTATTAAACACACATAAATTACTTTATAGTTTTTATGATAAAAAAAAAATTAAATTGCATTCATGTTCTATTTAGTCGAAAAAGAATTATATTTTTTATAAGATTAAGCCATTAGTGTCAAATCAATGAATCTGCTTAGAATGGACTAAGTTTTTTAATATAAAAGCCATTAGTGTCAAATCAAGCTTTCATGGAACTATAATCCTATTAAAATGGTTAATATGGTTTTTAACCATAACCATATGGTTCCAATCCATATTATCCATATTAAAAATGGTTAATATGGTTTTAGTTTTTAATGAAACCATAATCATATTTTAAAAACCAAAACCAACCCATAATCATATTTTGCCACCTCTAGGCTACGACGACGGATAACCGTCGCCATAGCCCAAAAAATCCGTCGCTATAGCCCAACTGTGTAATACATAGCTGTGTATATATATATAGTCCATATATATATATATATATATATATATATATATATATATATATATATATATATATATATATATATGGAGAGTCTCTAAAGCGAACCTTAAAAAGCGAACCAAAGACGAACCGTCGTCTTTGGTGTCTATGGCGACGGTTCGATCCGTCGCCATAGTCATGTAGTCTTTGGCGACGGGTCGAACCGTCGCCATAGAAACCAAAGACGACGGTTCGTCTTTGGTTTGCTCTTTAAGGTTCGCTTTAGAGACGGACCGTATATATATATATATATATATATATATATATATATATATATATATATATATATATATATATATATATATCAATTTATAAAATTTTAAACTTTAAAATTGATACGAAATAAATTAGATTAAATACAAACAACCATGAACTACTTAAAAATTATACCAAGTGTTATATTTTGTATTTTTAGAATTTAGGTAAATTCATATATTTTTTAAAATCTACAATTACATTATTTAAATTTAATTATCAGAATATAATTGTAATTTTGGAAAGGAATATGATTTGTGGAGCTCTGACTATTTCTTTATTTGTTCGTTTCAAAATTAGAGATGTATTTTTATTTTTAAATATAAAATGACACTATAATTTTAAAATGTCAATATTTTTATTTTTGTTTGATTAAATAATATTATGTTACTAATATTATATTTTTAGATAATACTACAAAATGTAAATTTAAAATAATATTTTTAAAAATAATTTTGTTTTTTAAATATATCTCTAAATTCAGAACTAATTAAGTATCAATTTTTTTGGTTAGAAATATAAGGGCCACTCTTTATACCTTGTAAAATAAGAATTTTTTACGTGCTTAGGGGGGTGGTTGTGGACTAATAATCTAATATATTCCCTTTCTCCTCCTTCCAATTATTCTTATTTTTTGTTAAAAAATAAAAAACCAAAACTCCCTCCCTCCTTAATATGTGAAAAAAGTATTACCTTTTCTTTCATAAGTTTTCATTTTGAATATTAAAATTTAGAAATAATTTCTATATCGATAAATGTGATGAAGTTAAATTACGACTAACATATAATTATATTTATTTGCAAAAAAATATATTTATGATTAGATTATTTATCTTAATTTAACATTACTTCGAATTATTTAATTATTTGACGAGTGGCTATTAGTCCCTTAATGTGAGACTATTAGTCCCATAAAGCCATCTGATAGGTTAGAATTGGGGAATATTAATTCTCACATTCATCATGAGATTATGTAATCCCTTATAAATAGCTTTAAGAATGATAAAAAATAATTTATAGGATTATTTAAAAGACTATTAATCTCTCATTATGGAATAAAATAGTCAGAGATAATGTTAAATTAAGATAAATAGTCCAATCCCAAACATATTTTTTTTACAAACAAACATGACTTGATTCCTTTTTAATTCCTTTATATCATATGAATTCACATACGTAGGTATTTATTATCGACATAAATTTGTTGTCATATGTGCAAGACTCATTAAAATTTGTATAGATGACATAATTAGATATACCTTTTTATAAATATCTTTTAAATATTAAATTGTATAAAGATAGAATTATCATTAAAAATAATATCTCTTCATATAAAATTATAGATCTTCATTTATTAAAAAGAAGTGTGCATGCATGAACATAATGAGTAATTAACCTACTACATTAACCCAAAATCGTGTTCTATAAATAAATAAATAAGGTGGGTTTGAGCAAGTACCAAAGAAGAAGTGTGCATTCATGAGGTCATTGATATTGGTTTAAAACAATCACAAATTAATTTCTATTTTGTTTTATTGAAAAATAGATATTAGTTGGGTCCAAATTTTGAATAATTCTTGTGAAAAGAAGTATATAAAGTTAGTCGGTGGGTACTGGGTATCCTATCTATTAACTCCACACTTTTCTAATGTGTTTGAAAAAATTCATATATAAATACTTAAATAGATAAATAAATAATAGGCCCCAAATTTATTTTTACATTTTTGTAGAGTATAAATGATTATTCAAAATAATAATAATAATAATAATAATAATAATAATAATAATAATAATAACAAAATGAGATCTTATCTAAATTAATTTGGTTGATCATTTCAAGGGTAATCAATACAAGTATATAACAAGTTAAGATGAGATCTTATTTAAATTAATTTGGTTGGTCACTTCAAGGGTAATTTAGACATCAATTTATAATTCTCAAATATAAATTACATAATTAAAATAATACATGTTCAAATTAAATGAATATATATAATTATAATTTGATATATATATATATATATATATATATATATATATATATATATATATGGAAAAATCTCAGAACCGGTTATGGCGACAGTCCGAATCGTCGCCATAGCCGGTTTGTTAACTAACCAGTCCATCATATAAGGAAGTGCTCCATAGCTCGCGTTAGCTATGGGAACTGTTTTAGCTAACTATTATCCAGCCGTCCAAAAGAAGATTCAATGACTGAGGATTAAGATGGTGAGGGCCTAGCTACTAGAGGGAGTAGCGGCCAACAATAATTTTAATAATTTTCTATGATGGTCGCTACTCCCTCTAACAGCCAGCATAGAAAATTATTAAAATTAAGGTTGTTTTGGGGACTTGGGCTGGTCGTAGGAGGGAGTAACAGCCAGTTTGATCGGATCTTAGGACATCCGTCTAACATTTTACTCCATTCTCATCCATATGCTAAACAGTTGCAGAAATTTAGCTATAGAGAGAATTTGCTAGTTCTGAGATTAGAAGAAATCACTTGTTCGTGCAATCAATTTTTGGTAAGTCTTCATCAATGGCTTTCACGCATGCTACAAATATATTTTTATCTAGTTTTTTCTGAATCTCTTGCTAGTGTAGATTGTAGAAATGAATCGGAGTATGTTAATGATGCTAGAAGTAGTAGTAAAGAGGTAATGGTTCCCTATGTTGGTCAATTATTTTCTAAATTGGAAGAAGCTGGAAAATTTTATAGATCCTATACCCAAAAAAATGGATTTGAGATTAGGATTGCTACGAGTCGTAAACATGCTCACAGTAATGATTTGACATCAAGGTTATATGTATGTAAAAAAATGATAGACCAACTGTTGTAAAGACTTCATTAGATGATGAATATGATAGCGATAAGACAACAAGACAACGAAACTCAATTAGCTGAACGCTATGCAAAGCTAAAATGTATGTTGTCCACGGTAAGAAAGTAGATAATTGGCGTATTTTGATTATTGAGTTGGATCACAATCATCATTTAGTGACACCTACCAAAGTAGATTTGATTGAGACACATAAAAATATTACGCCGGTAGTAAGAAAATTAATTGACACATTAAATAAGGTGGTTATTGGACCAAGTAGGATGATGAACTCTTTGAGCACAATGAGTGGAAGGATGCAAAATGTAGGTTTTAGTGCCAAGGATGTTCGTAATGTAGTTAGGGATTTAAGGCGTGAATCGGAGGATGAAAATGATGCACAGGTTGCAGTCACTTATCTGAAAAAATTTGGTTCTAGCAGTGCGAGTAAATTCTTCTTTCGTGTCAAATCAGGTGAAGATAATAACATAGCTTGTATTTTGTGGGTAGACACCCGATCAAGATATATGTATCAACGTTTTAGAGACGTGGTTACATTTGACACTACTTATAGGACAAATAGGTATAGTATGCCATTTGTTTCATTTATCGGGGTCAACCACAATTATCACTCTATTTTATTTGAATTTGCACTATTAAGGGATGAGACAGAAGACACTTTCATTTGAGTCTTAGAGACGTGGCTTGAAGTTATGGACTACAAGGCTCCTGTAACCATCATCACTGACCAAAATAAATCCATGAGCAATGCTATTGGTAAGGTACTCCCATTCACTCATCATTTATTGTGTTTTTGGCATATTAGCAATAAATTTCCAGAAAAATTGCAACATGTTTATGCGGAACACCAATCGTTCAAAGATGATTTTAACAGTTGTGTGTATAATTCATTGTCCATCGGCGAGTTTGAAGAGCGTTGGGAAATCCTTATGAGAGAGTATGATTTGTCTCAAAATGAATGACTCATAAGTTTGTATGATGTGAAGGAGAAATGGATAAGTGCATATACAAAGAGATATTTTGTTGCGTGAATGACAACCGTCGGAAGAAGCGAAGGTATGAATCATTTTTTTGATTTATATGTGAATGCTTCAACAAGCATGAAAGATTTTGTAGTCAAGATTCAGAAGGATATTGAGAAACAATTCATCAGAAAAAGAAAGGTTGATTACGTAACAAAACATCGAAAACGTAGTTTGGTTTTAGGATCATCATTGGAAGTGCATGCTTCTGAATGTTATACAAAAGAAATTTTAAGAAGTTTTCAAAAAGAGCTTGTGGATTCTTTAAAGTATAACATCAAAAAAGTCAGTGAACTTTGCATTATTGATACAAAGGTCTATGCAGTGTACAAAGCAGATGCAATAAAAAATAGTCGAAGATATCGATAAGTTGTCAATAATAGTCAGGGGGTCGATAACATGTACTTGTCAAATGTTCTCACATTCTGGTCAGATTTACAGGCACATATTGAGATTCTTAAGCTTTAAGAGTATTGCACAAATATCTGCTGACATGATCGTTCATTGATGGACAAGAGATGCTAACATGAGTAGTGGTGAAGAGGAAATGGTTTCTCCAATGAGTGTTGACTTTGAAAAAAATCAAGCAATGCTGTACAATCATTTAATAACTGATTTTCAAGAGTTAGCTAGTAAAGTTACTTGCCCAGTTTGAGGCTACAAGGCAATACTAAAACAAAATGCACGAGGAAAAGCCCTTGTTCCCCGAATGAGAATATTACAAAGAGTGTTGGAATGTTTGTGTTTTTTTGGACTAGCATTATGTTTGTGTTTCTCCCTGTAAAAGTTCAGCATGTTTGTGATTTTGTTAATGAACATGTATGGGTTGGTACCATGCTAATGAGGTTGGTGCCAATTTCTTGTATGTTGGCCGCTAGAGGGAGTAGCGATCAGGACTTTATGCAAAAGTCATAGCCGCTACTCCCTCTAGCGGCCAACATACAAGGAGTTGACACCAACCCCATTAGCATGGCACCAATCTATACCTTTTCAATAACAAAATCACCAATATGCAAACATTTTCAATACCAAATTAACCAACAAACACACATAGTCAATACCAAAATCACCCAATTCAATATCTGAGTTAAAATATCATCCATTCAATCCATATTCAAATTAAAAGTACATGTTCAAAATTAACCTCTAAATGATTTGGTCTCTCGGTATATCTCTAGCCTTACATCTGAACAATTCCTAAGTTATTCTATACCAAAAGACCGATACATCCTCTGTTGACCATTTTTCATTGCTAAGGTCAATATTTCCCTACACGAGGTAGTCAATAAACTTGCGAACAAAGATGTCGCAATCGTAATTATTCTCGTGCATAGGTCGAGCCTTTGTTGTCTGCACCTTTGGGGGTGTACGACGCCAATCACCGAACGGGTTACCCATTCGCAATATCAACGGTATCAGTTGTATCTATAATAACAATAACGTCATTAGTACGTACATATATAGCTAGAAAACTAAATGAATGTATTCAAAAACAAAATATGTCACGTACCGCGACATCGATGTAGTCTTTGTACATTCCAGTTAACTTGATGTAAGGTATGTCATTATATAGTTGGTCGAGGATAGAAACCTTCCATATTGACACCGAAAAGGTTAACAGTATGAAATGACTATTGACTAGGATACATATAGGCATGAAAAAGGAGGGCATAAAGCCAAATTTTACCCATCTCTGTATTCCCTCACGCTGATATTTGTCTTCCTGATCTCGCAAAAGACACATATACCCATCCATCACATGCTCGTATATCCAAATTTTGGGTCGCAAAGAATTCATATTTTCGTAAGTCAATGTATACCACTGTTGGGAGTGCTCGATGGAAAATTAAAGATGATCGAGGGGAGTTGGGGAGAAGAAGTTTTCATTGATCATTCCAATCTTTTACCCACAGAGTCTTTTTGGTATAGACCCTTTAGGTCCATATTCTTCTACTGGAACATCATCCCGAATAAACGAAGATGCACCCTCGTACGTAAGTTGTGTAAGCTAGGACATATCAGCAGTAGCCTGGGTACTAAGGATGTACACGTTGAGGTCAGGAGTAGAGGTGGGCATCTCTGTTTGCTAACCCCCCATATACTCCTCTCCCCACCCCTAACATCCGCATCATACAACTCATATGGTTGATCCCAACCCTCTTTCATATGATTGTATTCGGGAGGAAAATCTTGTTTAAATTTGGAAATTTTGTCCAAGAGAGATTTTGTGCCCTCAATCTATGCAAAAAATAACATAAAAATAAGAAGACAAACAAAACACAGTAGTATCGAAGAATGTAAAATATTATATCAAATAAACAAAAAATATATTATATAAATTGAATAATTTGTAAAACTTTAACTTGCTTACCATGCTAACCATACAATATTGATTATATACAGAACAAGGCTCATAGGTAGTGTTGGGGTCTCCTTCGCGTCGAGGGCGATGCAGGTGTCGTTGGGTAATTTTGTTATACCATTTGAAGTACGTATCCATAGGGATAGCTTTTGCAACCTGATGGACTTCTCCCTGGAAACTTTCCATATATTTCTCCTATTGATCAATGTATTTTCTTCTCATTTGTATGTAATCCTATAACTCAAATGACTGTTCCTAGAGTTGTTTCAAAGCATCACGTGTAAAACCTCGACTTTTATAAAATAAAAGTCTAATTTAATTTATGATTATTATTCTAAAACTGTAAAATGTTAAATTGATAAATGGTCAAAAGGACAATTAAATGGATAAGTGAGTTAATAAAAGAGGAGAGGGATTTAATTCTTCTAGAAAGCAGCCGATATGGGCGTCTAAGTGTTGATGTCTAATAATAAGAGTAACGTGAGTGGAAAATTATGGGGGAACAAAGAAATGGACATCTTGGAAATTAAGGAGGAAAAGAGGGGAGATGGGACCTTAGTGTTGGAAGTGATTAAGCCTAATAAGGCAAAATCAACATCTTACTCTTCATTTTTCGCACACTCCCTTCCGTAGCCATGTTCAGAAGAAGAAAAGAGAGAAGAGAGAAAGGAAAGAGAAATAAAGATAGAAAGAAGAAGATGAAACCATGGAAGCATGAAGGAAGAATAAGAAATCAAAAGGTAAAACCAAAAGTTTTCATCTTTTTAATTTTCCTAAGAGTTTGCTTTGTTTAAAGTTGGGTTATAGGGGATCCCAAAGTAAGAAGGAAGTATATGATAAAGATTTTATGTTTAATCCTTGTCATAATAAAATTTAAGTTCAAAAAGTTGGGCATATGTTTGAGGATGAACAAAAGTTATGTTGAGGACTTAAATCAAATTCATAAAAGTGTTGATGGTTGATTTATGTGTAAAATCTGAGGAAGAGGATCTATAGATTAAAAAATTATGGAAATATTCTAATTTGAAAGAACTAAAAATAATTTAAATTGAAGTTGTGATGAAAGTTTTCGTAAAACATGTTAAACGATGGAAAACTTAGTCTTGGCGGACTTTGGAGCCAAATTTTGGAATAATTAATGAATCAAAAAAATTATGAAATCATGGGGGTTTTGTAGAGCATGTTACAAGCTTTTCATAGCCTCAAAAACGGACTAATTTCGATAATGGATGAAGAAGTTATGAAGATTTGAAGTATGTGTGTCAAAAGTTACAAAATCTAAAAAATTGGAGTTAAGTGCCAGAGGTCGAGCACCTAGGCACTAGGCTCGGCACTTAGAATCTATTCTTGGGCGCCTAGGCACTTGCCCAATGCCAAATTTGGGCGCCTAGGCGCTGGTCAAGTGTTAAGCCAAAATCTGTTCGGACATCCTTTAGTAAACAGGGAATAACTTTTTCATACGAACTCCGATTGAGATGATTCAGGATGATTCGGAAAGACAACGAGTAGACCTAAAACTTTCATTCTTTATGTGTTGAGATTTGAGGTCGGTATCAAGGCCTAAAATGTCTATTTTAAGGACTGATATGCATTTAGAGGCAATCGGAGGACGTCGGGCGTGCACGTATGCAACGTGTAATGTTTTCGACGATAATGGATGTTGTTCTAAGTTGTAAAACATGAACATTATTAAATATAATGATATTATGCGATAAATAAAGACAACTTAAATGAATAATGAATTATTAGTTGGTGTATATGTTATTCGAGATAATTATGATTTGATGTTGATCCTTACTTTTAATAGAATTTAAATTGTTTATAAGTAAGGTATTGATTTGATTATTACGTAAGAAGTTACTCGGTATTTATTTCAATAATTACCACAGTAATTATTACACAGTGGCTCATATTATTTGATATGATATAATTAAACCAGTTGGCAGTATTGAGAGTTTATGTTAATAATTGTGAATAATGGTTCAAAGATTGAAAAAGGTGTTGATTAAAGATAAGTATGATATACAGATGTTTGTTCAATTATTTTTTTTTACAAAAGTAAGTTTGGTAGGACTTGCCCACACTCTACTTTTTTCTAAAGTAGTATGGACTACAACTCTATTATTGAACAAATTTTGTTAAAATGTGTACAAGTTGATTTAATTTTCTCTATGGGACCATAAATTCCACTACCATTATTATATACCTCATTTGGTTATTTTGTCAAAGCAGGCGTGCTAGTTGTTTACTAAATTTTTAGTATAAATAGGTTGCTCGATTGAGTAACTAAACACACACCATCACTACACTAAAAATATAGAATTCTTTTACTACAATATTGTGAGTATTTCTATTAAGTGTAATGTTACTTCAAGTGTAGATAAGGAATGCAAGCATTGTTTATGTTGATCAATTTCACAGAAAGCAGAATCAAGTCACATGCTAAGGTAAGGGATATCATTATTGTGGTAATAGGGTATCATTTTTATGGTAAAAGGAATATTATTTTCTTTCATACTCTATGTTATGGTAAGATATTATTATTCGTTTATTCAGCTTAACATTAAATGGTGAAAAGTCCTGAAAGGATTAGAATATCCTTAATAGTTTGTGATTCATCTATTATTATGTTATCAATTTGGACTCTGGATAATTAAATTGAAAATCACTAAGATCTATGTTATCTTATTATTCTGATGATTTTTGTTTATTCATTATATATATCATTGTCATCATTCTCATGCTTATATTGTGTTGAAAGTCATCTATGGCCAGTAGTGCATAGATGGACTTGGTATGATTATGACCTGGGATTATTCGGTATAATCATGATCGTAATGCTACAAATGATGTGGTAAAAGTCATCTTTGGCTTGTAGTGCATAGATGGACTTCGTATGATTTTGATCAGGGATTATTCAGTGTAATCATGACCGTAATTAAAAACACGAATATCCTTGGCCCGTAGTGCATGGATAATTTATGGTCGTGATACTATTAAGCTGAGTCTCAACATTATTGGTTTTACAGTTGTATACCTTTGGCCTGTAGTGTAAAGATGGACTGTTGGTTATTAGTTTTACAGTTGTATATCTTTGGCCTGTAGTGTAAAGATGGATTGTTTGTTATTGGTTTTACAGTTGTATATCTTTGGCATGTAGTGCAAAGTTGGACTGTTGATTTACTTGATTATAAATATGAATTGTGATTTAATTATAATCTGTGGTGGTTCAGGTGAAGACAGGTTATGAGAGTTCTCTTTGTCTTGGGTATAACAAAGAACTGTTGATGAGTATTACAGGAATGAAATATTAACGATGGACTTTTAATCTAGAGGAGATAGTAGACATTATGTTCTACTTGACTCTTCTAATGGATTGTTGATTCCGCTGCTATTATGGTTGAAAACTTTTATCTTCTACCATATGTTTTAAATATCTAAATTCTTTTGATAATTTAATTATCTTAAGTCATGATATTCTTTACTAGGCTATTTGTGCTCACCCTTTTACTTCACCACCCCTTTCAGGTAATAAAAGTGTAGCTGAGACTAGTAGAGAGAACATGGGTATAAAGTGGTGATACGAATTAGTCACAAGCCTAATCAAAATATGAAACGGTGTGGCATAATAATTTTATTGAGAATAATAAAATGTGTGTGACATATTTTATACATCATTTACTTATTGATTTTGGTGAACAACTATAGGGTGATGAGGACCCGAGCGTCAAAAATACACCGCATTAGAATGAGGAGAATAGAAATCTTCTTGTATTCCTTTGGAGACTTGAAATATTTGCTGCTGTACTTTATATGGCATTGTAATAATTTGAGTATGAATATTGTCGTATTATATACGTTGCAATATTTGTATTGAAACTCACAGTATATGTGTCGTCGTATTTTACATGACAGTTGTATAAATGGAGTTGTCAGTAGTGTATTTTTTGGCGACTCAAGATGGGTGATGTATACTTATTTTGAGGGCGTCACAGTTGGTATCAGAGCTTAGGGATATGATCCCTGGCTGAGATGTGAGACTAGAACTAGGATGGAAGACACGGGTAAATCCTTCGCTAATATGACCTACCTAAGCTTAATTGTTATTTAATTGGTCGTTCAGAATTTAGGGATAATATGTGACGTGTTAATTAACCCTTATTTTGAAACTGTATTCTAGAATCATATCTGAAATGCAGGAATTGAGCAATGGATGAACCATGAGACTGAAGAAGTAGCCTGGGAGCTAGAATTTGAAATTCTTATCTCTACGGAATTTCAGGTACGTACGTAAATTTCGAGGGCGAAATTTCGTAAGGCGGGGTGATTGTAAAACCCCGACTTTTATAAAATAAAAGTCTAATTTAATTTATGATTATTATTCTAAAACTGTAAAATGTTAAATTGATAAATGGTCAAAAGGATAATTAAATGGATAAGTGAGTTAATAAAAGAGGAGAGGGATTTAATTTGTAAGACCCCAAATTTTATGAAATAAAAGTATTCAATTTTTCTTATAATTACTATTCAGTAAATGGTTAAATTGATAAAAGTTTAAAGTTATGGGTGAAATGTGAATTTTTTTTCAAAATAAGCAAGTGGTTATAAAATAATCATTATTGTCGGGGAATATTCGTTTGGTCGTGGAATATTCTTTCTGTCGGGGAATATTCGTACGACGGCGCAGCTATTTGTGGGCCCCATAACGAATAACTGTCGGATGAAGTAAACGACAAATTTGAGTTTTTATAAATAACGGCGTAGTTGTTACCGTTAATACTGTTGAAATACCCGGTGGTTAAAATACAGTAATACGCGTTATTGCACAGTAGTACACGGTATTGCATAGTATTTTTGAAATTATTGATTCTTACGTAAGAAGGCACTACTCAATAATTGTTACAGTAATTACTGTTCAATATTTTATTTTATTGATTCAATAATTGCTACGTTAAAATTTTATATCATTGTTGTTCAATAATTGTCACTGCATAGTATTTTCCATTATCAGATCAATAATTCATATTATTTGAATAATATTATTAGATAACATTATTGGCAATGTCTAGAAAGTTCTGTCTAAGGAGAGGTTTGGTCACCTAATTGTGCGCCAATAAGGATAAATCCTTATTGGAAAGCCCCCTCTTTCCTAGGAACGGCCTGGTTGTCATAAATGTGATTCTGTAATATTATCTGTGAATAATTAATTATTGATTCATATGATAAGGAAATATTTATTTTATGTGGATATAAATGAGGGGTATATTTTTGTGGTTAAAAATGAAGGAGTTAATGTTGAGGTGTTTTATCTGTATTTTTGTCGGAACGGAGGTATTGAAAATCAAATTAGGATTTTTGAGATATTTTGCGAGGGTTATAATTTTTAATCCGACCGTTGGATCGTGGTAATATTTGGATATGTTATACATATATAAGTTGAGTATATGTCCACAAATTTTGAACCGTTAAAAATGAACGTATAATTTGTTATGAATTTTACGAGATGACTGGTTCATAAATTGTTGAATTTTCGGAGTTAATCATTTTGGTAGAAAATTCTAGAATTGGTTGGCCCCACTCTTGGTTGGTGAAGAAATGTGCTGAGATTTTTATTTAAATGTGGTGGGTGGGAATAGTAGCAGGTAAATCCATCAGGTTGCAGGTTAAGTCTGCTTCGGCGTGCTAACATTTTCCTATAAATAGAGGGCTAAGTTAGAATTAAAAATCACAGTAGAATTCATAAGTTTTCTCTCTTTCTCTCTCTAGATTATTGAGTGTATTTTGTGAGTATTTAGATACTTTATGAGTTTCTATTCATCAGTGTAAGTTTTCTTCAGCTTTATACCGATCAGAAGTACTGCTCTTTTGAGGTAAGAGATTGTAAGGGATAGTAAGGAATATTATTTTCTTCTTAAATGATATTATTTTCTTCAATATCATTATACTGAAATATTGATATGAGTTTATTTTATCAAATTTAGAACTTTTTGAGTCGGGATTACTATTCACGTATACGGCACTATTCATGTATATGACATTATTTACGTATACGGTACTATGTATGAATACGGAGTACTATTCATGAGTTACTATTCATGAGTTACTATTTACGAGTTGCTATTCAGGAGTTACTATTTATGAGTTACTATTCACGGGTACTATTTACGACAAAATCGTTGATTTATGATTGTTGCTCTCGAAAATAAATGCAGTTGTTGATCATATTATTTTTATTATCATATATAACATTTTTATAACCCTGATATTGAATTTCTCTTTCACTTGAGTGTAAAGATGGGTAAATTATTGGTATGATCGTGACTGAGGAATGTCTTTGGCCTGTAGTGCAAAAATAAATTGTTAACTGGTATGATCATGACCATTGAATTTATAATTGAATATCTTTAGCTTAAGTGTAAAGATAAATTGATTAACATGGTTATAATTATGGTGTATATAAATTCTGAAATGATTATATATTTCTTTGAGATATGAATATATTTGGCCTGTAGTGCAAATATGAACTGTTGAGGAATATCTTTAGCCTGTAGTACAAAGATGAATTATTGATGAATATCTTTGGCCTATAGTGCGAAGATGAACTGTTGTTGAATATCTTTGGCACGTAGTGCAAAGATGGTTTGTTGATGAATATCTTTGGTCGTAGTGCAAAGATGGATTTATTAGCATGATTATGAACAGGAACTGTGATTTGGTATAACCATGATCTTTAATTTTTCAGGTAAAGACAGGTGATGAAAATATTTTTCGTCCTGGATGAGAAGAGGAATTTAGAACTACAGTTATGATTATGAGTTATTCATATGATTGTGGACCAGAATTGTTGATTAATGTTACAGGGATAAAACATTGTTGGTGAATTTTTAACATGGAGAAGATAATAGACTTTATAGTCTATTTGACTCTTCTAATGGATTGCTCGTTCCGCTGTAACTATGGTTGAAATTTTTATCATCTACCATATGTTCTAAATATCTGATTTATTACTGATGAAGACTATTGATAATTTATTTATCTTTAGTCATGATATTCTTTACTGGGCTAGTTGTGCTCACCCTTTTGTTTCACAATTTCTTTCAGGTAATAAGAGTGTAGCTGGGTCGAGCGGGGGTAACAAGGGAATAGAACGGTGGTCATCATTTAGTAGTTATATTTGGTGAAGAAAATAGGGTGAGGCGAACCCAACGTTGGAAGGGTGTTTCGTCACTATCATACAAGATGTCTAATGACATACAACCTCATGTCATCATAAGACAGAGTTGTACTCATCCACTTGCTGAGTATATCTACGAGCACTACCTATATAATCTTGGTGTTTGTTTGAAGTATAATTCTCAATTAGAGACAGCGGAGATAATGATAAGTCAAGAGAAGACTCACCATTGGGAAGAATATGATAGTAATCTTCTCGTTTTTCTTTGGGGTCTATCGGGTCAACCAAGGATAATTCCGTGGCCATATGATATCTATCATAACCTAGAAGCATGGCCTCCCATGTACGATGGTTTTCTTGAGCACTTCCCAAATATTCTAGTTTCTAAAACAGTTTTTGACTGTACCTTTATGTAAGGTACCTTTGTGAGGTGCTGATACATGATGGTGTCCAATGTCACATTTGGTATATATTTGTATCCAAACTCACAGCATATGTGTTGTTGTATTTTGCACGACAATTGTTGTAATAAAGTTGTAGTTATTTTTTGTACCATGTATTTGACGACTCAGAATGGGTTGGGTGGAATGGACCTATTTTGGGGTTGTCACAGGTGGTATCAGAGCTTAGGGATATGATCTCTGGCGGAGATCGGGGAATACAACTAGGAGGGGAGAGATGAGTAAATTCTTCGCTAGTGTGTCCTACCTAAGCTTATTTGTTGGTCAGTCATAATATCGGGATATTATGTGATATGTTAATTTGTTTAATTAACCCTTATTTTATGGCAGTATTTGAGAATGGCAGCTGAGAATGCTAACAATGGAGTGAATGAGACTATGGGGATACCTCTAATCACTAACCGTGATAATGTGATGTCAGACGAAGAAGAAATTAGAGATATTCATGTGGTGAGTGAAGAATTGATAGTTGCACCCGAGATAGTCGCAGAGGTAACAGCTGAGACTGAGGAAGAAGAGGAAGAAGAATTACCTGAGGAGAGTTTATTAGAGGTATTATATGATCAAAATGTAGAATTTCAAAATCGTATTCATGAGTTAGAAGAGCAGGCAGAAGAACGACAGGCGGTCGTGGAACAAAAGGATGCAACAATTCAAGCTTGTGTTACCCGATATGTGATGCTTGAACAGAAGCATTCTTTGGCAGAGTATAAGATGATAAACATGGAATCTGAGCTGAAAGAAGAAAAAACTGAATGAGTGAGAATAAGTGATGCATAGGCAAAAGCCGCACGACACGTGGATATTGTGGAAAGAGATGTTCGATCTAAGAAGGCTAAAATAGTTGATATGAATTTCTCTTTTTGGAAAGCAATTGGGAGAACCCAACATCGAGTTTTGAATTATCCTGTACATAGCGGTCAACCTGAATCCGATATGGATCGAAGATTGATGATTCAGATCATGAATGAGGAGTACGAAGAGACAGTTGAGGGAGGAATATGTCCTATAGAAAAGTATATTCCAACGGTAATGATGACGCCAAATGCTGCTCCAGACAAGTCAAAGCCGAGTAGTTCGAGGGATGGCGGTTGTCATGACTTCCCAACAAATAAGGAACCCAAATGAAGTTATCATGGGAGATGAGCAATGGAGAAATCATGATGATCTGAGAGATAGAATCTGAAATAGAAGCAAGGTATTCTCAACTCTTCGAAATACCAGGTACGTAAATTTCGGGGACGAAATTTCATAATGAGGTAAAAGTATTCAATTTTTCTTATAATTACTATTCAGTAAATGGTTAAATTGATAAAAGTTTAAAGTTATGGGTGAAATGTGAATTTTTTTTCAAAATAAGCAAGTGGTTATAAAATAATCATTGTTGTCGGGGAATATTCATTTGGTCGTGGAATATTCTTTCTGTAGGGGAATATTCGTACGACGGCGCAGCTATTTGTGGGCCCCATAACGAATAACTGTCGGATGAAGAAAGCGATAAATTTGAGTTTTTACAAACAACGGCGTAGTTGTTACCGTTAATACTGTTGAAATACCCGGTGGTTAAAATACAGTAATACACGTTATTGCACAGTAGCACACGGTATTGCACCGTATTTTTGAAATTATTGATTCTTACGTAAGAAGGCACTGCTCAATAATTGTTACAGTAATTACTGTTCAATATTTTATTTTATTTATTCAATAATTGCTACGTTGAAATTTTATAATATTGTTGTTCAATAATTGTCACTGCATAGTATTTCCCATTATCAGATCAATAATTCATATTATTTGAATAATATTATTAGATAACATTATTGGCAATGTCTAGAAAGTTCTGTCTAAGGAGAGGTTTGGTCACCTAATTGCGCGCCAATAAGGATAAATCCTTATTGGAAAGCCCCCTCTTTCCTGGGAACGGCCTGGTTGTCATAAATGTGATTCTGTAATATTATCTGTGAATAATTAATTATTGATTCATATGATAAGAAAATATTTATTTTATGTGGATATAAATGAGGGATATATTTTTGTGGTTAAAAATGAAGGAGTTAATGTTGAGGTGTTTTATCTGTATTTTTATCGGAACGGAGGTATTGAAAATCAAATTAGGATTTTTGAGATATTTTTCGAGGGTTATAATTTTTAATCCGACCGTTGGATCGTGGTAATATTTGGATATGTTATACATATATAAGTTGAGTATATGTCCACAAATTTTGAACCGTTAAAAATCAACGTATAATTTGTTATGAATTTTACGAGATGACTGGTTCAGAAATTGTTGAATTTTCGGAGCTAATCATTTTGGTGAAAAATTCTAGAATTGGTGGGCCCCACTCTTGGTTGGTGAAGAAATGTGCTGAGATTTTTATTCAAATGTGGTGGGTGGGAATAGTAGCAGGTAAAGCCATCAGGTTGCAGGTTAAGTCTGCTTCGGCATGCTAATATTTTCCTATAAATAGAGGGCTAAGTTAGAATTGAAAATCACAGCAGAATTCATAAGTTTTCTCTCTTTCTCTCTCTAGATTATTGATTGTATTTTATGAGTATTTAGATACTTTGTGAGTTTCTATTCATCAGTGCAAGTTTTCTTCAGCCTTATACCGATCAGAAGTACTGCTCTTTTGAGGTAAGGAATTGTAAGGGATAGTAAGGGATAGTAAGGGATATTATTTTCTTCTTAAATGATATTATTTTCTTCAATATCATTATACTGAAATATTGATATGAGTTTATTTTATCAAATTTGGAACTTTTTGAGTCGGGATTACTATTCACTTATACGGCACTATTCATGTATATGGCACTATTTACGTATATGACATTATTTACGTATACGGTACTATGTACGAATACGGAGTACTATTCATGAGTTATTATTCACGAGTTACTATTCATGAGTTACTATTCACGAGTTACTATTCACGATAAAAATTGGTTTCTTTTTTTGACCAAATTATCGTTGATTTATGATTGTTGCTCTCGAAAATAAATGCAGTTGTTGATCATATTATTTTTATTATCATATATAATATTTTTATAACCCTGATGTTGAATTTTTCTTTCACTTGAGTGTAAAGATGGGTAAATTATTGGTATGATCGTGACTGAGGAATGTCTTTGGCCTGTAGTGCAAAGATGAATTGTTAACTGGTATGATCATGACCATTGAATTTATAATTGAATATCTTTAGCTTAAGTGTAAAGATGAATTGATTAACATGGTTATAATTATGGTGTATATAAATTCTGAAATGATTATATATTTCTTTGAGATATGAATATATTTGGCCTGTAGTGCAAATATGAATTGTTGAGGAATATCTTTGGCATGTAGTGCAAAGATGAATTATTGATGAATATCTTTAACCTGTAGTGCGAAGATGAACTGTTGTTTAATATCTTTGGCCCGTATTGCAAAGATGGTTTGTTGATGAATATCTTTGGTCGTAGTGCAAAGATGGATTTATTAGCATGATTATGAACAGGAACTGTGATTTGGTATAACCATGATCTTTAATTTTTCAGGTAAAGACAGGTGATGAAAATATTTTTCGTCCTGGATGAGAAGAGGAATTTAGAACTACAGTTATGATTATGAGTTATTCATATGATTGTGGACCAGAATTGTTGATTGATGTTACAGGGATAAAACATTGTTAGTGGATTTTTAACATGGAGAAGATAATAGACTTTATAGTCTATTTGACTCTTCTAATGGATTGCTCGTTCCGCTGCAACTATGGTTGAAATTTTTATCATCTACCATATGTTCTAAATCTCTGATTTATTACTGATGAAGACTATTGATAATTTATTTATCTTTAGTCATGATATTCTTTACTGGGCTAGTTGTGCTCACCCTTTTGTTTCACAATTTCTTTTAGGTAATAAGAGTGTAGCTGGGTCGAGCGGGAGTAACAAGAGAATAGAACGGTAGTCATCATTTAGTAGTTATATTTGGTGAAAAAAATAGGGTGAGGCGAACCCAACGTTGGAAGGGTGTTTCGTCACTATCATACAAGATGTCTAATGACATACAACCTCGTGTCATCATAAGAAAGAGTTGTGCTCATCCACTTGCTGAGTATATCTACGAGCACTACCTATATAATCTTGGTGTTTGTTTGAAGTATAATTCTCAATTAGAGACAGCAGAGATAATGATAAGTCAAGAGAAGACTCACCATTGGGAAGAATATGATAGTAATCTTCTCGTTTTTCTTTGGGGTCTATTGGGTCAACCAAGGATAATTCTGTGGCCATATGTTATCTATCATAACCTAGAAGCATGGCTTCCCATGTACGAAGGTTTCCTTGAGCACATTCCAAAGATTCTAGTTTCTAAAATAGTTTTTGACTGTACCTTTATGTAAGGTACCTTTGTGAGGTGCTGATACATGATGGTGTCCAATGTCACATTTGGTATATATTTGTATCCAAACTCACAGCATATGTGTTGTTGTATTTTGCACGACAATTGTTGTAATAAAGTTGAAGTTGTTTTCTGTACCATGTATTTGACGACTCAGAATGGGTTGGGTGGAATGGACCTATTTTGGGTTTGTCACATAATTCTTCTAGAAAGCAGCCCATATGGGCGTCTAAGTGTTGATGTCTAATAATAAGAGTAATGTGAGTGGGAAATTATGGGGGGAACAAAGAAATGGACATCTTGGAAATTAAGGAGGAAAAGAGGGGATATGGGACCTTAGTGTTGGAAGTGATTAAGCCTAATAAGGCAAAATCAACATCTTACTCTTCATTTTTCGCACACTCCCTTCCGTAGCCATGTTCAGAAGAAGAAAAGAGAGAAGAGAGAATGGAAAGAGAAAGAAAGAAAGAAAGAAAGAAAGAAAGAAAGAAGAAGATGAAACCATGGAAGCATGAAGGAAGAATAAGAAATCAAAAGGTAAAACCAAAAGTTTTCATCTTTTTAATTTTCCTAAGAGTTTGATTTGTTTAAAGTTGGGTTATAGGGGATCATGATGGACCCAAAGTAATAAGGAAGTATATGATAAAGATTTTATGTTTAATCATTGTCATAATAGAATTTAAGTTCAAAAAGTTGGGCATATGTTTGAGGATGAACAAAAGTTATGTTGAGGACTTAAATCAAATTCGTAAAAGTGTTGATGGTTGATTTATGTGTAAAATCTGAGGAAGAGGATGTATAGATTAAAAAGTTATGGAAATATTCTAATTTGAAAGAACTAAAAATAATTTAAATTGAAGTTGTGATGAAAGTTTTCGTAAAACATGTTAAGCGATGAAAAACTTAGTCTTGGGGGACTTTGGAGCCAAATTTTGGAATAATTAATGAATCGGAAAAATTATAAAATCATGGGAATTTTGTAGAGCATGTTACAAGCTTTTCATAGCCTCAAAAACGGACTAATTTCGATAATGGATGAAGAAGTTATGAATATTTGAAGTATGTGTGTCAAAAGTTGCAAAATCTAAAAAATTAGAGTTAAGTGCCAGAGGTCGAGCACCTAGGCACTAGGCTCGGCGCTTAGAATCTGTTCTTGGGCGCCTAGGCACTTGCCCAAGGCCAAATTTGGGGGCCTAGGCGCTGGTCAAGTGTTAAGCCAAAATCTGTTCGGACATCCTTTAGTAAACGGGGAATAACCTTTTCATACAAACTCTGATTGAGGTGATTCAGGATGATTCGGAAAGACAACGAGTAGACCTAAAACTTTCATTCTTTATGTATTGAGATTTGAGGTCGGTATCAAGGCCTAAAATGTCTATTTTAGGGACTGATGTGCATTCAGAGGCAATCGAAGGACGTCGGGCATGCACGTATGCAACGTGTAATGTTTTCGACGATAATGGATGTTGTTCTAAGTTATAAAATATGAACATTATTAAATATAATGATATTATGCGATAAATAAAGACAACTTAAATGAATAATGAATTATTAGTTGGTGTATATGTTATTCGAGATAATTATGATTTGATGTTGATCCTTACTTTTAATAGAATTTAAATTGTTTATAAGTAAGGTATTGATTTGATTATTACGTAAGAAGTTACTCGGTATTTATTTCAATAATTACCACAGTAATTATTACACAGTGGCTCATATTATTTGATATGATATAATTAAACCAGTTGGCAGTATTGAGAGTTTATGTTAATAATTGTGAATAATGGTTCAAAGATTAAAAAATGTGTTGATTAAAGATAAGTATGATATACAGATGTTTGTTCAATTATTTTTTTTACAAAAGTAAGTTTGGTAGGACTTGCCCACACTCTACTTTTTTCTAAAGTAGTATGGACTACAACTCTATTATTGAACAAATTTTGTTAAAATGTGTACAAGTTGATTTAATTTTCTCTATGGGACCATAAATTCCACTACCATTATTATATACCTCATTTGGTTATTTTGTCAAAGCAGGCGTGCTAGTTGTTTACTAAATTTTTAGTATAAATAGGTTTCTCGATTAGGTAACTAAACACACACCATCACTACACTAAAAATATAGAATTCTTTTACTACAATATTGTGAGTATTTCTATTAAGTGTAATGTTACTTCAAGTGTAGATAAGGAATGCAAGCATTGTTTATGTTGATCAATTTCACAGAAAGCAGAATCAAGTCACATGCTAAGGTAAGGGATATCATTATTGTGGTAATAGGGTATCATTTTTATGGTAAAAGGAATATTATTTTCTTTCATACTCTATGTTATGGTAAGATATTATTATTCGTTTATTCAGCTTAACATTAAATGGTGAAAAGTCCTGAAAGGATTAGAATATCCTTAATAGTTTGTGATTCATCTATTATTATGTTATCAATTTGGACTCTGGATAATTAAATTGAAAATCACTAAGATCTATGTTATCTTATTATTCTGATGATTTTTGTTTATTCATTATATATATCATTGTCATCATTCTCATGTTTATATTGTGTTGAAAGTCATCTATGGCCAGTAGTGCATAGATGGACTTGGTATGATTATGACCTGGGATTATTCGGTATAATCATGATCGTAATGTTACAAATGATGTGGTAAAAGTCATCTTTGGCTTGTAGTGCATAGATGGACTTCGTATGATTTTGATCAGGGATTATTCGGTGTAATCATGACCGTAATTGAAAACACGAATATCCTTGGCCCGTAGTGCATGGATAATTTATGGCCGTGATACTATTAAGCTGAGTCTCAACATTATTGGTTTTACAGTTGTATATCTTTGGCCTATAGTGTAAAGATGGACTGTTGGTTATTAGTTTTACAGTTGTATATCTTTGGCCTGTAGTGTAAAGATGGATTGTTTGTTATTGGTTTTACAGTTGTATATCTTTGGCATGTAGTGCAAAGTTGGACTGTTGATTTACTTGATTATAAATATGAATTGTGATTTAATTATAATCTGTGGTGGTTCAGGTGAAGACAGGTTATGAGAGTTCTCTTTGTCTTGGGTATAACAAAGAACTGTTGATGAGTATTACAGGAATGAAATATTAACGATGGACTTTTAATCTAGAGGAGATAGTAGACATTATGTTCTACTTGACTCTTCTAATGGATTGTTGATTCCGCTGCTATTATGGTTGAAAACTTTTATCTTCTACCATATGTTTTAAATATCTAAATTCTTTTGATAATTTAATTATCTTAAGTCATGATATTCTTTACTAGGCTATTTGTGCTCACCCTTTTACTTCACCACCCCTTTCAGGTAATAAAAGTGTAGCTGAGACTAGTAGAGAGAACATGGGTATAAAGTGGTGATACGAATTAGTCACAAGCCTAATCAAAATATGAAACGGTGTGGCATAATAATTTTATTGAGAATAATAAAATGTGTGTGACATATTTTATACATCATTTACTTATTGATTTTGGTGAACAACTATAGGGTGATGAGGACCCGAGCGTCAAAAATACACCGCATTAGAATGAGGAGAATAGAAATCTTCTTGTATTCCTTTGGAGACTTGAAATATTTGCTGCTGTACTTTATATGGCATTGTAATAATTTGAGTATGAATATTGTCGTATTATATACGTTGCAATATTTGTATTGAAACTCACAGTATATGTGTCGTCGTATTTTACATGACAGTTGTATAAATGGAGTTGTCAGTAGTGTATTTTTTGGCGACTCAAGATGGGTGATGTATACTTATTTTGAGGGCGTCACAGTTGGTATCAGAGCTTAGGGATATGATCCCTGGCTGAGATGTGAGACTAGAACTAGGATGGAAGACACGGGTAAATCCTTCGCTAATATGACCTACCTAAGCTTAATTGTTATTTAATTGGTCGTTCAGAATTTAGGGATAATATGTGACGTGTTAATTAATCCTTATTTTGAAACTGTATTCTAGAATCATATCTGAAATGCAGGAATTGAGCAATGGATGAACCATGAGACTGAAGAAGTAGCCTGGGAGCTAGAATTTGAAATTCTTATCTCTACGGAATTTCAGGTACGTACGTAAATTTCGAGGGCGAAATTTCGTAAGGCGGGGTGATTGTAAAACCCCGACTTTTATAAAATAAAAGTCTAATTTAATTTATGATTATTATTCTAAAACTGTAAAATGTTAAATTGATAAATGGTCAAAAGGACAATTAAATGGATAAGTGAGTTAATAAAAGAGGAGAGGGATTTAATTTGTAAGACCCCAAATTTTATGAAATAAAAGTATTCAATTTTTCTTATAATTACTATTCAGTAAATGGTTAAATTGATAAAAGTTTAAAGTTATGGGTGAAATATGAATTTTTTTTCAAAATAAGCAAGTGGTTATAAAATAATCATTATTGTCGGGGAATATTCGTATGGTCGTGGAATATTCTTTCTGTCGGGGAATATTCATACGACGGCGCAGCTATTTGTGGGCCCCATAACGAATAACTGTCGGATGAAGTAAACGACAAATTTGAGTTTTTATAAATAACGGCGTAGTTGTTATCGTTAATACTGTTGAAATACCCGGTGGTTAAAATACAGTAATACGCGTTATTGCACAGTAGTACACGGTATTGCATAGTATTTTTGAAATTATTGATTCTTACGTAAGAAGGCACTACTCAATAATTGTTACAGTAATTACTGTTCAATATTTTATTTTATTGATTCAATAATTGCTACGTTAAAATTTTATATCATTGTTGTTCAATAATTGCCACTGCATAGTATTTTCCATTATCAGATCAATAATTCATATTATTTGAATAATATTATTAGATAACATTATTGGCAATGTCTAGAAAGTTCTGTCTAAGGAGAGGTTTGGTCACCTAGTTGTGCGCCAATAAGGATAAATCCTTATTGGAAAGCCCCCTCTTTCCTAGGAACGGCCTGGTTGTCATAAATGTGATTCTGTAATATTATCTGTGAATAATTAATTATTGATTCATATGATAAGGAAATATTTATTTTATGTGGATATAAATGAGGGGTATATTTTTGTGGTTAAAAATGAAGGAGTTAATGTTGAGGTGTTTTATCTGTATTTTTGTCGGAACAGAGGTATTGAAAATCAAATTAGGATTTTTGAGATATTTTGCGAGGGTTATAATTTTTAATCCGACCGTTGGATCGTGGTAATATTTGGATATGTTATACATATATAAGTTGAGTATATGTCCACAAATTTTGAACCGTTAAAAATGAACGTATAATTTGTTATGAATTTTACGAGATGACTGGTTCATAAATTGTTGAATTTTCGGAGTTAATCATTTTGGTAGAAAATTCTAGATTTGGTTGGCCCCACTCTTGGTTGGTGAAGAAATGTGCTGAGATTTTTATTTAAATGTGCTGGGTGGGAATAGTAGCAGGTAAATCCATCAGGTTGTAGGTTAAGTCTGCTTCGGCGTGCTAACATTTTCCTATAAATAGAGGGCTAAGTTAGAATTAAAAATCACAGCAGAATTCATAAGTTTTCTCTCTTTCTCTCTCTAGATTATTGAGTGTATTTTGTGAGTATTTAGATACTTTGTGAGTTTCTATTCATCAGTGTAAGTTTTCTTCAGCTTTATACCGATCAGAAGTACTGCTCTTTTGAGGTAAGAGATTGTAAGGGATAGTAAGGAATATTATTTTCTTCAATATCATTATACTGAAATATTGATATGAGTTTATTTTATCAAATTTGGAACTTTTTGAGTCGGGATTACTATTCGCGTATACGGCACTATTCATGTATATGACATTATTTACGTATACGGTACTATGTATGAATACGGAGTACTATTCATGAGTTACTATTCATGAGTTACTATTTACGAGTTACTATTCACGAGTTACTATTCACGAGTTACTATTCACAGGTACTATTTACGACAAAAATTGGTTTCTTTTTTCTGACCAAATTATCGTTGATTTATGATTGTTGCTCTCGAAAATAAATGCAGTTGTTGATCATATTATTTTTATTATCATATATAACATTTTTATAACCCTGATGTTGAATTTCTCTTTCACTTGAGTGTAAAGATGGGTAAATTATTGGTATGATCGTGACTGAGGAATGTCTTTGGCCTGTAGTGCAAAAATAAATTATTAACTGGTATGATCATGACCATTGAATTTATAATTGAATATCTTTAGCTTAAGTGTAAAGATGAATTGATTAACATGGTTATAATTATGGTGTATATAAATTCTGAAATGATAATGATATTATGCGATAAATAAAGACAACTTAAATGAATAATGAATTATTAGTTGGTGTATATGTTATTCGAGATAATTATGATTTGATGTTGATCCTTACTTTTAATAGAATTTAAATTGTTTATAAGTAAGGTATTGATTTGATTATTACGTAAGAAGTTACTCGGTATTTATTTCAATAATTACCACAGTAATTATTACACAGTGGCTCATATTATTTGATATGATATAATTAAACCAGTTGGCAGTATTGAGAGTTTATGTTAATAATTGTGAATAATGGTTCAAAGATTGAAAAAGGTGTTGATTAAAGATAAGTATGATATACAGATGTTTGTTCAATTATTTTTTTTTACAAAAGTAAGTTTGGTAGGACTTGCCCACACTCTACTTTTTTCTAAAGTAGTATGGACTACAACTCTATTATTGAACAAATTTTGTTAAAATGTGTACAAGTTGATTTAATTTTCTCTATGGGACCATAAATTCCACTACCATTATTATATACCTCATTTGGTTATTTTGTCAAAGCAGGCGTGCTTGTTGTTTACTAAATTTTTAGTATAAATAGGTTGCTCGATTGAGTAACTAAACACACACCATCACTACACTAAAAATATAGAATTCTTTTACTACAATATTGTGAGTATTTCTATTAAGTGTAATGTTACTTCAAGTGTAGATAAGGAATGCAAGCATTGTTTATGTTGATCAATTTCACAGAAAGCAGAATCAAGTCACATGCTAAGGTAAGGGATATCATTATTGTGGTAATAGGGTATCATTTTTATGGTAAACGGAATATTATTTTCTTTCATACTCTATGTTATGGTAAGATATTATTATTCGTTTATTCAGCTTAACATTAAATGGTGAAAAGTCCTGAAAGGATTAGAATATCCTTAATAGTTTGTGATTCATCTATTATTATGTTATCAATTTGGACTCTGGATAATTAAATTGAAAATCACTAAGATCTATGTTATCTTATTATTCTGATGATTTTTGTTTATTCATTATATATATCATTGTCATCATTCTCATGCTTATATTGTGTTGAAAGTCATCTATGGCCAGTAGTGCATAGATGGACTTGGTATGATTATGACCTGGGATTATTCGGTATAATCATGATCGTAATGTTACAAATGATGTGGTAAAAGTCATCTTTGGCTTGTAGTGCATAGATGGACTTCGTATGATTTTGATCAGGGATTATTCGGTGTAATCATGACCGTAATTGAAAACACGAATATCCTTGGCCCGTAGTGCATGGATAATTTATGGTCGTGATACTATTAAGCTGAGTCTCAACATTATTGGTTTTACAGTTGTATATCTTTGGCCTATAGTGTAAAGATGGACTGTTGGTTATTAGTTTTACAGTTGTATATCTTTGGCCTGTAGTGTAAAGATGGATTGTTTGTTATTGGTTTTACAGTTGTATATCTTTGGCATGTAGTGCAAAGTTGGACTGTTGATTTACTTGATTATAAATATGAATTGTGATTTAATTATAATCTGTGGTGGTTCAGGTGAAGACAGGTTATGAGAGTTCTCTTTGTCTTGGGTATAACAAAGAACTGTTGATGAGTATTACAGGAATGAAATATTAACGATGGACTTTTAATCTAGAGGAGATAGTAGACATTATGTTCTACTTGACTCTTCTAATGGATTGTTGATTCCGCTGCTATTATGGTTGAAAACTTTTATCTTCTACCATATGTTTTAAATATCTAAATTCTTTTGATAATTTAATTATCTTAAGTCATGATATTCTTTACTAGGCTATTTGTGCTCACCCTTTTACTTCACCACCCCTTTCAGGTAATAAAAGTGTAGCTGAGACTAGTAGAGAGAACATGGGTATAAAGTGGTGATACGAATTAGTCACAAGCCTAATCAAAATATGAAACGGTGTGGCATAATAATTTTATTGAGAATAATAAAATGTGTGTGACATATTTTATACATCATTTACTTATTGATTTTGGTGAACAACTATAGGGTGATGAGGACCCGAGCGTCAAAAATACACCGCATTAGAATGAGGAGAATAGAAATCTTCTTGTATTCCTTTGGAGACTTGAAATATTTGCTGCTGTACTTTATATGGCATTGTAATAATTTGAGTATGAATATTGTCGTATTATATACGTTGCAATATTTGTATTGAAACTCACAGTATATGTGTCGTCGTATTTTACATGACAGTTGTTTAAATGGAGTTGTCAGTAGTGTATTTTTTAGCGACTCAAGATGGGTGATGTATACTTATTTTGAGGGCGTCACAGTTGGTATCAGAGCTTAGGGATATGATCCCTGGCTGAGATGTGAGACTAGAACTAGGATGGAAGACACGGGTAAATCCTTCGCTAATATGACCTACCTAAGCTTAATTGTTATTTAATTGGTCGTTCAGAATTTAGGGATAATATGTGCGTGTCAATTAACCCTTGTTTTGAAACTGTATTCTAGAATCATATCTGAAATGCAGGAATTGAGCAATGGATGAACCATGAGACTGAAGAAGTAGCCTGGGAGCTAGAATTTGAAATTTTTATCTCTACGGAATTTTAGGTACATACGTAAATTTCGAGGGCGAAATTTCATAAGGTGGGGTGATTGTAAAACCCCGACTTTTATAAAATAAAAGTCTAATTTAATTTATGATTATTATTCTAAAACTGTAAAATGTTAAATTGATAAATGGTCAAAAGGACAATTAAATGGATAAGTGAGTTAATAAAAGAGGAGAGGGATTTAATTCTTCTAGAAAGCAGCCCATATGGGCGTCTAGTGTTGATGTCTAATAATAAGAGTAATGTGAGTGGGAAATTATGGGGGGAACAAAGAAATGGACATCTTGGAAATTAGGGAGGAAAAGAGGGGAGATGGGACCTTAGTGTTGGAAGTGATTAAGCCTAATAAGGCAAAATCAACATCTTACTCTTCATTTTTTGCACACTCCCTTCCGTAGCCATGTTCAGAAGAAGAAAAGAGAGAAGAGAGAAAGGAAAGAGAAAGAAATAAAGGAAGAAAGAAGAAGATGAAACCATGGAAGCATGAAGGAAGAATAAGAAATCAAAAGGTAAAACCAAAAGTTTTCATCTCTTTAATTTTCCTAAGAGTTTGATTTGTTTAAAGTTGGGTTATAGGGGATCATGATGGATCCAAAGTAATAAGGAAGTATATGATAAAGATTTTATGTTTAATCCTTGTCATAATAAAATTTAAGTTCAAAAAGTTATGCATATGTTTGAGGATGAACAAAAGTTATGTTGAGGACTTGAATCAAAATCATAAAAGTGTTGATGGTTGATTTATGTGTAAAATCTGAGGAGGGGGATCTATAGATTAAAAAGTTATGGAAATATTCTAATTTGGAATAACTAAAAATAATTGAAATTGAAGTTGTGATGAAAGTTTTCGTAAAACATGTTAAGCGATGAAAAACTTAGTCTTGGGGGACTTTGGAGCCAAATTTTGGATTAATTAATGAATCGAAAAAATTATGAAATCATGGGGGTTTTGTAGAGCATATTACAAGTTTTCCATAGCCTCGAAAACGGACTAATTTCGATAACGGATGAACAAGTTATGAAGATTTTAAGTATGTGTGTCAAAAGTTGCAAAATCTGAAAAATTAGAGTTAAGTGCCAAAGGTCGAGCTCCTAGGCACTAGGCTCGGCGCTTAGAATCTATTCTTGGGCGCCTAGGCGCTTGCCCAAGGCCAAATTTAGGCGCCTAGGCGCTGGTCAAGTGTTAAGCCGAAATCTGTTCGGACATCCTTTAGTAAACGAGGCATAACTTTTTTATACGAACTCCAATTGAGGTGATTCAGGATGATTCGGAAAGATAACGAGTAGACCTAAAACTTTCATTCTTTATTTGTTGAGATTTGAGGTCGGTATCAAGGCCTAAAATGTCTATTTTAGGGACTGATTTGCATTCAGAGGCAATCGGAGGACGTCGGGCATGCACGTATGCAACGTGTAATGTTTTCAACGATAAAGGATGTTGTTCTGAGTTGTAAAATATGAAAATTATTAAATATAATGATATTATGAGATAAATAAAGACAACTTAAATGAATAATGAATTATTAGTTGGTGTATATGTTATTCGTATGATTTAATGTTGATCCTTACTTTTAATAGAATTTAAATTATTTATAAGTAAGGTATTGATTTGATTCTTACGTAAGAAGTCACTCGATATTTATTTCAATAATTACCACTATAATTATTACATAGTGGCTCATATTATTTGATATGATATAATTAAACTAGTTGGCAGTATTGAAAGTCTATGTTAATAATTATGAATAATGGTTCAAAGATTGAAAATGGTGTTGATTAAAGATAAGTATGATATACAGATATTTGTTCAATTATTTTATTTTTACAAAAGTAAGTTTGGTAGGACTTGCCGACACTCTACTTTTTTCTAAAGTAGTATGGACTACAACTCTATTATTGAACAAATTTTGTTAAAATATGTACAAGTTGATTTAATTTTCTCTATGGGACCATAAATTCACTACCATTATTATATACCTCATTTGGTTATTTTGTCAAAGCAGACGTGCTAGTTGTTTACTAAATTTTTAGTATAAATAGGTTGCTCGGTTGAGTAACTAAACACACACCATCACTACACTAAAAATATAGAATTCTTTTACTACAATATTGTGAGTATTTCTATTAAGTGTAATGTTACTTCAAGTGTAGATAAGGAATGCAAGCATTGTTTATGTTGATCAATTTCACAGAAAGCAGAATCAAGTCACATGCTAAGGTAAGGGATATCATTATTGTGGTAATAGGGTATCATTTTTATGGAAAAAGGAATATCATTTTCTTTCATACTCCATGTTATGGTAAGATATTATTATTCGTTTATTCAGTTTATCATTAAAAGGTGAAAAGTCCTGAAAGGATTAGAATATCATTAATAGTTTGTGATTCATCTATTATTATGTTATCAATTTGGACTCTGAATAATTAAGTTGAAAATCACTAAGATCTATGTTATCTTATTATTCTGATGATTTATGTTTATTCATTATATATATCATTGTCATCATTATCATGCTTATATTGTGTTGAAAGTCATCTATGGCCAGTAGTGCATAGATGGACTTGGTATGATTATAACCAGGGATTATTCGGTATAATCATGACCATAATGTTACAAATGATATGATAAAAGTCATCTTTGGCTTGTAGTGCATAGATGGATTTCATATAATTATGACCAGAGATTATTCGGTGTAATCATGACCGTAATTGAAAACACGAATATCCTTGGCCCGTAGTGCATGGATAATTTGTGGTCGTGATACTATTAAGCTGAGTCTCAACATTATTGATTTTACAGTTGTATATCTTTGGCCTGTAGTACAAAGATAGACTGTTGGTTATTGGTTTTACAGTTGTATATCTTTGGCATGTAGTGCAAAGTTGGACTGTTGATTTACTTGATTATAAATATGAATTGTGATTTAAATATAATCTGTGGTGGTTCAGGTGAAGACAGGTGATGAGAATTCTCTTTGTCTTGGGTATAACAAAGAATTGTTGATGAATATTACATGAATGAAATATTAACGATGGACTTTTAATCTAGAGGAGATAGTAGACATTATGTTCTACTTGACTCTTCTAATGGATTGTTGATTCAGCTGCTATTATGGTTGAAAATTTTTATCTTCTACCATATGTTCTAAATATCTAAATTCTTTTGATAATTTAATTATCTTAAGTCATGATATTCTTTACTGGGCTATTTGTGCTCACCCTTTTACTTCACCACCCCTTTCAGGTAATAAAAGTGTAGCTGGGACTAGCAGAGAGAACATGAGTATAAAGTGGTGATACGAATTAGTCACAAGCCTAATCAAAATATAAAACGGTGTGGCATAATAATTTTATTGAGAATAATAAAATGTGTGTGACATATTTTATACATCATTTACTAATTGATTTTGGTGAGCAACTATAGGGTGATGAGGACCCGACCTTGAAAGCGTCAAAAATACACCGCATTAGAATGAGGAGAATAGAAATCTTCTTGTATTCCTTTGGATACTTGAAATACTTGCTGCTGTACTTTATATGGCATTGTAATAATTTGAGTATGAATATTGTCGTATTATATACGTTGCAATATTTGTATTGAAACTCACAGTATATGTGTCGTCATATTTCACACGACAATTGTGTAAATGGAGTTGTCAGTAGTGTATTTTCTGGCGACCCAAGATGGGTGATGTATACTTATTTTGGGGGCGTCACATCACGTCTCTCAGTCGGGGACAAAATATCTTGTATATACCCATATTGCCTCATTACCTGGTTGGGCATTTGATACTCAACAATATCAAAATGAATCAATAGGACCCGACCGGATCCAGTCAATCTAACCTCATACTTATAGTACATCCAATCATCATCTCATCGCTGGTATGGCCGCCATACTACCTCCCATTTAGGTTGCCAATCAAATTTGCCCTGTAGAAAGATATATGGTGATGGGGATCGTTTCGCTTATCACCACATTGATGTTTGGCAGAGTATGCCCACGTTGTTGCTTTAGGGACCCAAGATAAAGAATTTGGCCTAGGGTTAGGCCTTCTAACCACAAAACGCTTGTATGCCCAAATTTGTAACAAAGTCACACAACCATTGACATAATTACTCCCTCTCCTAGATGTTGTGTATAGACCCCGATATAAATATGTCAAACATGCGGCACCCCATGCATATGTGGCAGTCTTATTTGTATCATGAACAAAATACATATACTTAGGGTGTAAATTATTTTTTGACCTTGTGGGAAATAATACCCTCTCGCATAGCCAAAAATCGTATGCCTTTGTACACATACCAACCATATCCCTACTTATATTATCAGGGTACTTAAAAAAATTTGTATGCAACCAAACTAAGGAAATACCAGGTCTTTTTTTGACATTAATCCCTTCCCCAACCAATTCATTACCAAAAATTTTCCTAAAATACCTTAATGTGGCATCAAATGGAGAACAAGTTAAGGGCTTACCTAATACCGGCAAACGAAAAATGAAATGCACATCCTCTAATGTTACTGTTATTTCACCACATTTCATATGAAATGTATTTATCTCCGGTCGCCATATCTCAATTAGGGTAGATATAAGACTGGCATCTGTGCTCGTTACTACTACTGGATAACTAAACCCCTTAAATCCCCACGCCTCTAATAATTTTTTTTGTAGGCTGGTCAGTTCCCATTTATCATATACAATTAAAGTCGACTGGCATGACATCAGTGTACCTCTCTCAATCTCATTCCATACATCCTCCGCTACATGATTTTCTTGATCATAAAGGATACTGCGATCAATGGGTCCAAGCAGCCAATTGTCCATATTTACCTAACAATATCAACAAAAATAAAATTATCATTCAATGTCTAAATATATGAATGACCAAAAATAATACAAAACAACAACAATAACATTTCATACATGTAATTCTATTAATATTTTATATCTAAATGACAATTCTTGCGAAAAAATACCAACAACAACAATCAAACATTTAACACAATTTATGCATATATAATACCCAAAAATATACATACTAATATTTTATATATACATAATACTCAATTTATACACATAATTTGTATACATAGATATATGCATACCACCCAATTTGTATACATACATACAATAATACTAAATTTGTCACTCTTAGACTATGCTTTAATATACCAATCATTCTCAAGATATTTACACAAAAACTATCATTCAATGTCTAGTTTCATTGAGATATTTGCACAAAAAAAAGGGGTTAAAATATACTTACTTTACTTTAGAATCAATTAATCGGTTGAAGTTGAGATTGATGTAACAAATTTGAAGCGGATAATAGGTATTTTTCTCCCTTCTCTTTCTGTAGCAGCAAACACAAGCAGTATGCACACAATGGTTTAGATCTGGAAACTGCCTGGCCGCTACTCCCTACAGCCAGGCCAAGCTAGTCCCCAAAACACTCTTAATTTTAATAATTTTCTATGCTGGACGCTACTCCTTCTAGCGGTTAGCATAGGAAAATATTAAAATTATTGCTGACCGCTACTCCCCCTAGCGGCTGGGCTCTCACCATTTTCATCCTCAGCCCTTAGATCTTATCTTGGACGGCTGGATAACAATTAGCTGGAACAGTGTCTATAACTAACATGAGCTATGAAGCACTTCCTATATATATATATGGGCGATGATCTATAACATTTATTTGCTATGGATCAAAAATGGGCAAATAATATCCTAACATTCCATTACAAAAAACAAGGGTTGTGATTCAAATACTGACCACGCCGTCCGCTAGAAATTCTAGCGGACTGGTTTAAATTAATTTTGGACAATTATGCCCCCAAGTCAAGCCTAAGTCAAGGAAGCAAAATCAGAATTTTTAACAGGTCCGTTAGAATGACTTGCGAATGACATGGTCAGCTTATGTTTTTAATAACAGCCAGCTCATGCTCATGTTTTAACAGTCAGCATGACCAACATTGATCAACAAATTGAATAAACCATGTAAAGCTGTAAACTTAAAACAATAATGGAACTGAGATATTAGCAAAAACGAATTCCACATAAAACATACACAAATTTCTTATGATAAAGAGTCACAAGTTGGTTCTCATTGAAAGGTCTTTTGGTCCAGAAGTCATATTAAAACATGACATTACATATTTAATTTACTAATACATCGTTTCCTAGATGAGGAAACTTAAAATATAGTCTTTGTTATACATGCAGAGGTTGCCTGCACTTTGAAGAATTTTAATTCTAACAACTAATATTAATTCAAAACAAGCTCTAATAATATGCATGTCATTCCATGAATCTCCTCTTAACTTGAAGTTGCAAACTAGAAAAATTATACTATAGACAAGCTACACACATCATACTTGAACTGAGCTCCTGACTGTAGATCAATTTCAACTGTAACATTAAGTAAGCAAAAAAGGGTCAGCAAGTATACAATTTCTGATAGCATAAAGCAAACCTGACCTAAAAATAGTGATCATACAGTTTCCAGGATCAATATATGCAATAGAAAATAATAAATAATAAATAACAAATAACATCATTAAGGGTGTGTGATGCATAGAAAACTAAAAAAGATTATTCATGTGCATGCGCAGGGAGTTGCTATTAGCGCATGGGACAACTGAACCCCTTGATTTTTGTGAATGCTAGAAGACAATCCTTTATATCAGCTCCCATATATGAAAGAAAAGCATAGAAACGAAAATAGTACAATCAAACACAAACTATAGTACAGATCATGGTTGCAAAAAATCATAACTCAACAAATAATGCAGAAATTGAAACTGAACTGACCCATAGCAATACACAACAGCTTTGTGACAATGAAAACCATACACAAGAAAAAAATGAATTAGCCATGACAAGAAACCATAAAAAAATTATGCCAAGTTATAAGAACCTGACCTGCTGGCGTTTTGCTTGAAGGAACAGATGCTGCAGGTTTTTCAGGTTCCTTATAATCAAGGGGAGGAGCAAAGTCCACCTCACAGTCAGTCTCAATGATACTTATGGCATTAGAAGGCTTTGATTCAATTATATGTATGTAATACTTTTTATTATTGTAGGCCACCATAATACTATCCCCTATGGTTAAGCATGAAAAGTTCCTCAGTGTTGTCTCTCTTAGAACATCATATTAGAGAGAGAATATTGAATTGAGAGAATAGATAATTGCATAGATAATAACTTGATAATTATCTCTCTTGTTTACATTGAGAAGATAGGAGATATTTATACTAATACAAGATAAGATAGGTGACTAACATATTACCTAACTCAAAGAGATAATCATGGAGATAACCATTACATAATTATTGGAGATAATCATGGAAGAGTGAATGATGGAAACTATAAGTCTATCCTAACAATATAATAATATCTAAAATATTATATTCCTAAAATATCTCCTAATACGCCCCCACAAGCGAAACGTAGGGAAACGAAGCTTGAGCTTGCACTTGGTTGGAGTTAACAGAATAACAACTCCTCGAATTAGAGAAAACACGGACAACTTCCATGAGAGGTTGAACAAAGATGTAGCATGCATGATTATAACATCCAACCAAAGAAAGGTAGGTGGCATATGTTGAATAGGTGGTGGGCATGTCTTCTTGGACTGTGAAAGCATGATGTCTGAAGTATCCATGCTTGCAGATCGTGACTGCCCAAATTTGGAGGAGAAAGCAGCAGAGGTAGGAACATGAGAACCATAAAGAAGGAAATGCATTAGAGATCCATCAGTTGCAAGTCTTGCAGATTGCATAGATATAGAGGAAACGAGAGCAATATTGCTCTTGGTTCCTGACGGTGGAGAAGTGGCAAGTGAAAAAGGATAAGTAACTGGAGAAAATTGGGGGAATGCAGACGGGTCAGGGTGTCTGATTACATCTACTTTTACTTCTGATGCAGACGGATCAGCCTGTCTGGATTGATACACAGATTGTCTGGATTGGGCAGAAGCAGACAAGTGCTCATCAGAATATCCTATTGGTGGAGAGTGAGCATGTGAGATATCACACTGTGGAGAAAGAGAATGAATATCTTGTAATTTTTCATGATCAAGAAGCATATGAGAGAGAAAATCTAGAGATAAAGAAGGATTTATCTCATAATAGTACTTGCAGAAGTCACTAAGAGAATCATCAAGCCCATCAATAATGCAATCAATGAGTTCAATTTCATCGATCGGTTCACCGGCCCGAGTAAGAGCATAGGCGAGAGATTTTGCCTCGGAGATATAATTTTTCACGGATTGAGAAGGAAGTTTCTGAAGAGAGTACACTTGATCTAAAAGAACATCAACATACCAATTCTGGGAAAACTCACAAGCATCATTTGTGGAGGCACTATCATCATCGACTTGAGAGGTGGGAAATTGTGGAGAAAGATCACAAAAGTTGTCTTGTGATTCATTAGAACAATCATAAGAGGGAGGATCAAGCCACCATTTGGGATCGTATGGAGAAGAGTGAAAATCTTAGTATGGAGAGAATTGATTTTCCACCATGGAATCGTATAGAAAGAGAATTATAGGAAGAAGAAGAAGAAATCAAAGACAATTGCTGGAATGTTGATAGGTGAGGAGACTGTCTGGATTAGTAGGCAAGAGACAGAAGATGTGCAGCGGAAGATGGAAAATGGATCATAAGCCTTTTGGCATTATAGCTCTGATGCCATGTTAGAACATCATATTAGAGAGAGAATATTGAATTGAGAGAATAGATAATTGCATAGATAATAACTTGATAATTATCTCTCTTGTTTACATTGAGAAGATAGGAGATATTTATACTAATACAAGATAAGATGGGTGACTAACATATTACCTAACTCAAGGAGATAATCATGGAGATAACCATTACATAATTATTGGAGATAATCATGAAAGAGTGAATGATGGAAACTATAAATTTATCCTAACAATATAATAATATCTAAAATATTATATTCCTAAAATATCTCCAAATAGTCTCCAAGCTGCACGAGAAAATAAATATAACACCAAGTTGGTCTCTCTCTGAATAGTGGATGGCGTAGGCACGTGCTCATTTTTTCAATCTTACATCATCAGGTACTGGCGCTTCACAAAAGGAAAATGAACCAAATTACATAGTAAAACATATTTGAATATTCGATATCAGATGACTTGCATTGCTTTTGGATTGGAAATGTCAAGAAAGTCCTTCGTGTGGGGTTGAAGTTTTACGTATGTACCCTTTGGAAGAGCAGCATTTTTCACTCTCACGATGTCTCCTTGTAGTAGCAAATTCTCCATCATCTACAGGAAAGAAATTCAAAACACATCCATAAGAAAACTATGGGGAAAAAGGCCTAGAAACAGTTATTGACACAAAGTGACTTAAACAACAGAAGAACGAATGCAATTACACTGCTAAACTGAATTAAATGAAGCAAACACAAGATGCCTACCCAGTATGTCATATATATCATGCCTTCTTCCTCAATAAACTCCGAAACCCCACAATGAGAAATGCGCTCAGTAGCAGCATTCTGAAGCTCAATGTGCAGAGATGCTGCAGGATTAAATTTTGATTCAACAAATTAAATTATAAGATAAACAGAGAAACTTTGTCCTTTTCTATTTTGGGACGAGTTTGCTAAATATATATAAAATATTTACAAAAAAATCCAATAAATCAACTAACCAAGAAGGTCAAGGGCAGAAGGAGGCATTATAACTGGAACAAATTCAGAAGGAAAATTAGATATTCACACTGCATTTTATAAACAGAATACCAAAAAACAAAAGTAAAAAAAGCTTTTTTACTCACTTTTATTACCATTTTCTATTTGCGGCTACATGAACAGAAATGTAAGGTAGTATTAGAATCATAAAAAGATAACTGAACATGAAATTCTACATATTCAGGTATTCAGAAATGCTTTAATGAAGCATATTGTTTCTAAATAGTGCATTCATTTTCTTAAGAGAGGTAAAAGCTGTTGGATATATATATATATATAATTGAATGAAATAAAACCAATACGTGTGAACTTTGGTTCATGCCTTTTCAAAGAGATGCATCTTTTTAAAGAGATGTACCTTTTCAAAGATATTTATCTTTTTGAAGGGATGTAACCTTTTAAAAGGATGTATTTTTGCAAAGGGATATAACATTTCAAAAGGGTATAACCTTTCAAAAGGATGTAACCTTTTGAAAGCATGTATATCTTCAAAGGGGTATTTAGAAACCTATAAATAGGTTCCAAATCTACCCAAAACAATCATTTCAAATTAAACTTCAATCCTTCTCAAGTTCTTAAAAATTACATTCATTCTTCATTCATTAAAAAGTTATAGAGAGTATTTAAATTTTGTTGGTCCGTGGAACTCTTCCATTGAAGTGCTTCTTGTAAGAGTTGAAGACCATTTTATCCTAGGAAGTAGACGTCCATTGTTCCATCCGTAAACACCGATAGCAGGGACGAAATCTGTTTTACGCTCTATTTCTGAGTTTTAAAATTGATAGAAAAGAAAAGAAATGGATAGAAAATTTAAGTTTTCTTTTCAATTCTTATGTTTCTGAGTTTTTTAATAAACGGAAAAGAAAAGAAATGGATAGAAAATTTGGCCACTTTTTCTGCCAAAGTTTTCCGTCCAAAATTGACATGATTTGGACGGAAAAGAAATTATAATAAGTAATATTTTTATAATTCCTATATTAGCCTCAACTTTTAATATAATAAATTTTAAATTACAACTCATGTCCTCAATTTTAAATTTTCTATCCTTTTCCATTAAAAACTCAGAAACAACACAAAGGAAAACTTTAAGTTTTCTATTCTTTTCTTTTCTGTTCTAATTTAAGTTTTCTATTCTTTTCTTTTCTATTCAAAACTCAGAAGCAGAGCGTTAAGGAGAGACTGTCCAACAGTTGACTTGGTTTTAAAAAGTTTGTCAATTGTATCTTGTAAGTTATTATTTTAAAATTGTTTATTTTCTAATTCTGTTTATTTAATTAGGATATAATAATAATACTTTGGAATAACAAAAGCAGGGAAAGAGCAAAATTTTCTTCTGAAACCATATCTGCAGCAAATTAGTAGTGTAATAAAACAAGGCAAGTAAGCTACCAACCTTATCAATAAAGGATGCATGGTAGCATCTATAACATGATATCCATGGCCATCAAAAAACTGCAGTGTCAAAAACCAACAGTGTGGATAATAACAATGACAACAGTTTGAACATAATTACTAACATTTTGAACATATGAGAATGAAATTTGAAACTATTCAAACAAAAAGCAATACATAGTTTTTTATAGAACTCAATACACCAGCATTAGACATAAAAATAATTGCATGAACTACATGTAAAAATGTTAATAGACAAATTCATCCAAAATTCTACAATTAAAATTTGATGATCTACTAGTAAGCAACTAAAGTTGAGCAACAATTATAGGACACTATATGGTCCTCAATTAACAAATTCATTGTGCAATTCATTATTAGAGACACAGAAGAAGTTAAAGTTTCAATTGCATGTCCATTTCTTAATAAAGTTATCCTGACACTACTTATCAGTACAACTTCTATTTATCACCCTTCTGTTCACAACCTTGACAGAGTACTGAACAGTCAGAACAGTAGTTATATTAAATAAACTAAATATTTATAATCGATAACACTTGTCAAAAAAAAAATTAAGCCAAAGGAAAAAAAGAACATAAAACTAACAAATTGGAAAAAAATTCATACGTAAACAATTATTTAACTAAAATTTACAGGGAGAACAGACGTGCTACACAAAGCAATATAGAGAACAAGCATCGACAAAACAGAACAAAGACACTTGTTCCAAACACCACCTACTCAGTACATCGAGCAAAGCACAAGACTGTTCTAACAATTTTATTTTTCATTTAACTTAATTTTTATCACAATTTGACATATATTTTAATTGATTAACAGCTTGAGAGGGAAACACTTCAGACTGTCCAGGAAAATACAATAAAGACACAGATTTAGATCCAATTCTAGCAAAAGAGCATGAAAAATGACAAATTAATTGCCCTTCTTATCCCATAAGAGAATAAGACAAAGTTAATTAGAGTCGCCTTTGTCCCAAATTCCCAAGAGGGTTTGGCAATTATAGAGACTTATAAATTTTAATTCCATGATTCACAACACAAGTAAATCTAACTTAATTACTAACAGCCTTCAAACCTCCAATTGTAGCACTTCGAGTATGCATGTGTTAATCTAAGATAGTTGAAATAGAATGTAGTATGTTTGTGTTAATCTAAGCTTTGGCTTTGCAGAGTTTTGTTACCTTTTTCCCCAATTCTTTTTTCCAGGGGTTGGATCAATGAAATCAGAATTAAAAGGGGTTGGGTGAATTTTACAAACAAGGTTTCATTTGACATATATATTTTGTATCACTATATTGTCGTCTCTATGATTAAAGCTTTTGTTTTCTTGGAACTAAGTGTACAATTTTCCCTGAGATAGGTGTATAAGGGTGTCTCATGATAAAGGATACTTTTATCAAAATCACCATTTCTTTTATTTTGTTTATTGAAGTCTCAATACTTATGCCACAATATATGAATTGCTAATTGTTGGAATATAGAACTGTATTAACAAGACGAACTGGAAAATAAAATTGGAAAAACTTATCTGGTGTACAAAAGAAACCGAGGCATAGCGATGCTACTGACCTAAAAAATGATTTCGCTCCCACTCATAATAATCACAGGTACAAATGGGCTGTCGACGGTCACCCTCCAGGATTCAATGGTAAAGCCTCCGATGTGTGTACTCATAGAAGGAGACTCTGCACTTGTCTATATAGATTGCCCATAATAACAGAGTATATATATAGAGAAGGAAGAACAAAACAGATTATATATGTGTATATTATTGTGTTAACTCCTGTAGAAAAGAACATATTGGTATTTATAGAAGGAAAAGAAGAATGTTGAAAAACGGTAAAGAGAACATGGTGAACGTTGGGAGAAAAACAAACGTTACTGGAGAACGTTACAAAGAAGATGGGCAACGTGACTGGAGAAAGATGCGCAACGTTCAGAAGAACGTTGGGATAGGGCTAACAATGGGCTACCTGGGTGCACCCGCAAGGCATAATTGACCGGATCGGCACCCCCCTCCTGCACTGGCGTAATGCGCGTACACACGCACTAAAATTTTCTGACCTAAAGTCCAAGAACCAAGCTTGGCCTAGCCTAATTCCTTAGTCATCCTCATGTGCGCAAGCCCATCCCTATTTCCTCAACCATATTACTAAGCCCATACCAACATGTACTAATATACACAATGAGTGTTTTAAAAATAGACAATGTGGGACTTTGACAAAGCTATAAATTTGAAGCATAACCAACAATCCCTCACATGATTCAAAATTATCAAAGATAGAAAAATTAAAAGGAAGTAAGAAGGGCAATGGATTTTAGATACATAATGTCGATACCTTGTGGGTTTGAATCGACACTTAGTGGAATAAGCTCATGATTGAAGATTATAGGTGAATTAGATTCTTGAACCCATTATCTATGAGACAAACAATTGAACTTGCACACATATCCAAAAATCCTGAATCCACACAAGTCCGCGGTTGGGCACTTTCTAGGCCATGCGTCATATCCTAGATTTTCATAAATGCTCTAGAGAGTTTGCCAAAGAATCTAATAGGAAGCGGCCTACACCTCCACCTTTATATAGGTGAACTCATCAAGTGTAAACTGACATACACCACCCTTTAGGGCTATGAGTTTCATTAAGAAGCTAAATAATTCATCCTATCAAAATTTGTCAGTAAGCACCACATACACACAGGGAGAAATATAAATAATTACAGTGCTTTAATTAAATAATTACATGATTTGTTGTTACACATTGAACCCAATTCATGGGATCTCCAATCACATGGATTGGGTTTCCACCACATATTATTTACTCAAAATGTTGGCAATAGTCTCATCCCTCTGGATGCTTCTTGGACAACCTTTTTACTCAATCCCTTAGTAAGCGGATCCGCTAGGTTCTTTTCAGACCTCAAAAAATCCATGGAAATAACACCATCACTGATCAGTCCTCGTACAATATTATGCCTCAAGCGAATATGTCTCCATTTTCCATTATAAACATGATTCATTGCCATGCCAATAGCTGCTTGAGAATCACAATGCAGAGAAATAGAAGGAATTGGCTTAGACCACAACGGTATGTCAGCCAATAAATTCCTTAGTCACTCTGCTTCAGTACCTGCCAATTCTAAAGCAATAAATTCAGATTCTATAGTAAATCTAGCAGTACAAGTTTGTTTAGCAGATTTCTAAGAAACAGCTCATCCACATAAAGTAAACACATAACCACTAGTGGAGTTTGTCTCATCATTATCAGATATCCAATTAGCATCACAATATCCTTCTAAAACACTAGGATGACCAGTGAAATGTACACCTACATTAACTGTTCCTTTTAAATATCTCATTAGTCGTGACAATGCATTCCAATGATCTTGTGAAGGCTTATGTGTATATCTGCTAAGTCTTCTAATAGCATATGCAATATCAGGTTAAGTACAGTTCATTAAATACATTACACTACCAGTGATTCTAGCATATTCAATTTGTGCAATACCATTCCCTTTATTTTTCTTTAAATGCACACTAGAGTCATAAGGTTTTCCTAATGGCTCTTTATTAAAGAAATTAAATTTCTTAAGAATATTTTTCACATAATGAGACTATGATAAAACTAAACCATTTGTATATTTATTTATTTTCATTCCAAGAATCAAATCCTTTTCTCCTAAATCTTTCATGTAAAATTTAGAAGACAAAAAACCTTTAGTAGTTTTCACAACTTTCTCATCATTACCAAATATTATCAAGTTATCCACATATAAGCAAATAATCACACCACAATTTCCATTGAATCTACTATAGACACAACTATCAGATTCATATGTCACAAAATCATTAGACAATAGAGTTTTATTAAATTTGTCATTCCATTGTTTTGGTGCTTGTTTCAAACCATACAAAGATTTTAAAAGTCTACACACTTTTTGTTCTTCACCTGGAACAACAAACCCTTCAAGTTGACACATATATATTTCTTCATTTAACTCTCCATTCAAAAGGGCAGTTTTAACGTCCATTTGGTGGATTATCAATTTATGAATAGATGTCAAAGTAATTAAAACTCTTATGGTTGCCATTTTAGTCACTGGTGAATAAGTGTCAAAATAATCAAAACTTTCCTTTTGAGTAAACCCTTTTGCTACAAGTCTTGCCTTAAATTTATAAATAGACCCATCAAATTTTAATTTCTTTTTAAACACCCATTTACATCCAATAGGTTTACATCCTCTAGGCAAATTAACTAGTTCCCATGTATGGTTAGACATAATAGAATCTAATTCACTATTAATAGCATCTTTCCAAAAAATTGCATTAATTGAATTCATTGCTTCTTCATAAGTTTTAGGGTCATCTTCAGTTATAAAAGCAATTATAAAATCTGAACCAAAAGTTTTCTCAAAACGTTGTCTTTTACTTCTAGTAGATGTAGCTACAGGTTCTTTATCTTTCCTTTTAAGATGGTCATTTGAAAAAGGACTGCTCACATCTCTTATTTTCATTGGAAATATATTTTCAAAAAAATTATGCATCCTTTGTTTCCAAAATTGAATTATTTTGATAATTATTGGTCACATCTTTTATTACCAAAAATCTATAAACAGCACTATTAGAAGCATATCCAATAAAAATATAATCCATTGTTTTAGGTCCAATTTTATTTCTTTTAAATTCCAGTATAGCTACTTTAGCTAGACACCCCCACACTTTAAGATACTCCAAATTAGGTGCATGTTTCTTCCATAAATGATATGGTGTAGAGTCTATCTTTTTATGTGAAACTTTATTTAAAATATGATTTGCAGATAGGAAAGCTTCTCCCCACATATTAGAAGGTAAACTAGAACTAATTAACATAGCATTCATCATATCTTTAAGTGTTCTATTTTTTCTTTCCGCAACTCCATTGGACTGTGGAGAATATGGAGGAGAAGTTTCATGCATAATTCCATTTAGTTCACAAATTTTTTTAAGACTTTCTGAATCATATTCACCTCCGCGATCAGATCTAAGTTTTTTAATTTTTCTTTCTAACTGATTTTCAACTTCCGCTTTATATTCAATAAACAATTCTTTCGCTTCATGTTTAGAGAAAAGGTGATAAATTTGATTATATCTAGACATATCATCCACAAAAAAAATATAATATTTCTTACCACCTCTACTCGTAGTATTTTTAAAATCAGCTAGATCACTGTGAATTAACTCAAGTAGTTCTGTTTGTCTTTAAACACTTTTAAAAGGTTTCTTAGCATGTTTTGTTTCTACACAAATTTCACATTTGTTAAACTCGGTATTTGCAAGATTAGGTATAAGCTCAAGTTGTTTCAATTTTTTAATAGAAGCCACATTCACATGTCCTAATCTAGCATGCCACATATCCAAAGATTCAATAATATAAGCAAAAGAAGCAATCTTATTATTCAATTCAGCAGAAGTATCAAGTACAAATAAACCCCCATTACAATAAACCCCCATTACAATAGCATTTCCCAACAAATTCCCCTTTACGAGTAAGTACAAGTTTATCAGACTCAAACACGAGTTTTATGCCAGCTTTATTTAACAAGGATCCGGACACAAGATTTCTACGAATATCGGGCACATGAAGCACATCTTGCAAATCAATTGTTTTTCCATAAGTTAATTTTAGTAAGACTTTCCCTTTTCCTACAAAATCGGTGGCTCGAGAATCCCCCATAAAAACCTTTTCTCCATTAGTCACATTTTCGTAGTTAAGAATTACGTCTCTATTCGCAATGTGTCTAGTAGGCCCGGTATCTACTACCCATTCCGTGAAGTTGTCAACTAGGTTTACTTCTGAGACAACAGAAATAATAATGTCATCGGATTCAACCAAGTTCGCTTGGGGCTTAGGCTGAGAGTTATTATTATTGTTATTTTGCCCCTTGCGAACGTGACATTTCATAGCTGTAAGACCCCAACTTTTTTATAAATAAAATCGAATTTCTTCTAATTATTATTTTAAATAATAAGGTGTTAATTGATATAATGCTTTGATTATGGGTGAAATGTGCAAATTTTGCAAAATAAGCAAGTGGTTATAAAATATTCATTGTTGTCGGGGAATATTCGTTTGGTCGTGAAATATTCTTGCTGTCGAGGAATATTCGTACAATGCCGCAGCCATTTGTGGGCCCCATAACGGAAAACGGTCAGATGAAGAAAATGACAAGTTTAAGTTTTTATAAATAACGGTTAGTTGTTACCGTTAACATTGTTGGAATACCCGATGGTTAAAGTACAGTAATACGCGTGGTTGCACAGTAGCACACGGTATTGCATAGTATTTTTGAATTATTAATTCTTACATAAAAAGGCACTACTCAATAATTGTTACAGTAATTATTGTTCAATATTTTATTTTATTGGTTCAATAATTACTACGTTGATATTTTATATTATTGTTGTTTCAATAATTGTCACTGCACAGTATTTCCCTTTATCAGATCAATAATTCATATTATTTGAATAATATTATTAGATATCATTATTGGCAATGCCTAAAGAAGTTCTGTCTAAGGAGAGGTTTGGTCACCTAATTGCGCGCCAGTAAGGATAAATCTTTATCGGAAAGCCCCCACTTTTCTGGGAACGACCTGGTTGTCATAATTGTGATTCTGTAATATTATTTATGAATAATTAATTATTGATTTATATGGATAAAGAAATATTTATTTTGTGTGGATATAAATGAAGGAATTTTTAGCATGAAATAATTGTTGAAAGTTTGGCATATTTTCTGTGAAATTACAATTATTTCTCCGATAAAATATTCATTCATATATATTATTATAATATATTATAATTGTTTAATAATATTATTATTATAATATATAAGCATGTGGTTAATTAGAAACGGAAGTAAACAAGATGTATTTGCATACTTTGTTTGTAATATTGTTTTGATTGGTGGAAATTGTTAGTGAAAATGGTGGGTGAGAAAGTTGCCTGCAAATCCTTGGTTTTCAAATGTAATACAGGAGCCTTGTCCTTTTTTTTTCAAAGATGGTTTGTTTTTTTCTTCCTGCAAAGCTTGTTTTCAAAAGGGTGGGGTCTCACCTATAAGAAAAAAATGAGAGGTTTGGCAGGAATGGGTTGTGGTAGAGTTAGGCAGGTGTTCTCAATTTCTTCCTCCGTGCTGCACTATAAATAGGGGGTAATCCCTCCTTTCTCAACACACCATTTCAAATTTAGAAATTCTTATTCTAAAGTATTGTGAGTATTTCTTTTGAGTATAAGAATACTTTGAGCGTAGTTTTTCTGCAAAAGATTTTTTCATACTAATACTGGTCTGAACTTTTTATCAAATTTGAAACTTTTCATGACGGGTACTGTTCACGGGTACTGTTCACGGGTACTGTTCACAAAAAAAAAAAAAAATTTCTCCTTCCAAGTTATCTATTGTGACCCTTATTCTTGAAATTTAATCCATGTTTTGATCTTCATTCTTGAATTTTACTCCACTATGGTTTATTATGGAGTATTTTTGAAACTTGAATAAACTGTAGTACGAATCCTTAATATTTGTTCTTTTGTTTCACTGGATTCATTTTTTTAAAGATATTTTTCATCATCCTCAGTCCTAAATGATGATACTACTGAATATCTTTAGCTTGTAGTGCAAAGATGAATGATTAACTAATGACTATCTTTGGCCTGTAGTGCAAAGATGAACAGGTGTTTAGATGAATATGACCAACTGGTGATACAAATGAATATCTTTGGCCTGTAGTGCAAAGATGAATATTTGACTCAAGATGTATATTAATTGTTGTTACAAGGATAAAATATTGATGATGGACCTTTAAATCTTAGAAGATAGTAGAATTCATTCTCTACTTGACTCTTCTAATGGATTGCTGTTTCTGCTGCAGTTATTGATCTAAAACTTGTTGTCTATTATATTCTATCAGATTTTTTTCGGTTGAAGACTAATGATAATTTGTTGTATATTATCTTAGTCATAATATTCTTTACTGGGCTAGTTGAGTTCACCCTTTTTCCTTTTTGTTCCATTTTTCTTCTTAGAAGGTGAGAATTTAGCAGGAACTAGCTGGGGTATGGAGTAATGATTCAAGATAGTTGTTTTAGTAGTCCTCACTATTTTATAAAATAGTGTATTAATAAATATAATGAGGACTTATTTGAGTGTGGATATTATCTAGAAGATAATATTTGTATTTAAACTCACAGTATATGTGTTGTCGTATTTTGCACGACAATTGTAATAATAAAGTTGTAGTTATTTCTGTACCATGTATTTGACGACTCAGAATGGGTGATGTATACCTATTTTGGGGGCGTCACAGTTGGTATCAGAGCTTAGGGATATGGTCTCTGGCGGAGATCGGGAAATAGAACTAGGAGGGGAGAGACGAGCAAAACCTTCTAGTGTGTCCTACTTAAGCATATTTGTTGGTCAGTCATAATATAGGGATATTATGTGATATGTTAATTTGTTTAATTAACCCTTGTTTTATGGCAGTATTTAAGAATGGCAGCCGAGAACATTAACAATGGAGCATATGAGACTGTGGAAACACCTTTAATCACCAACCAGGAGAACGTACAATAGGAAGGCAATATTCCTCCTGTAAAAAATACTACGGAACAAACGATGAATGATGGGATGTTTAGAAGCTTTTTACAGTTCATGCAAAATAAAACGATGGAGACTCGTGTACAAAATACGGGTGGAAATGATAGCAGCGTGCGGTTTGTCATAGCCAAGCAGTTCAAAGAGTTGGGACCACCAGAATTCTGGAAAAAGTCGGATCCGATTAAGGCAGAAACGTGGGTCAAGCAAATTACCAAGATATTTGATGTCTTGGGATGCACGGAGGAACAGAAGGTTCCATTCGCCACCTTTATGTTTCGTAGTGAGGCAGATTACTGGTGAAAATCTGTGAAGCGTACCCAGCCTGCCGCACTCAACATGTCTTAGGAAACTTTTCAGAAGTTGTTCAATGATAAGTACTTTCCTGAAAGTATTCGTCATATGAAGGAGGTAGAGTTTATCAGAGTAGAAAAAATAACATGACTGTGTCTCAGTATGAGGCAAAGTTCGCAGAGTTATCCAGGTTTGCACCTTTTTTGGTAGAGAATGAGGAACGAATGACACGGATGGTTCTGAGAGGTCTAAAACCCGATATTCGGCAATATCTTATCTCTCATAAATTTTCTTTATATTCAGATGTTGTAAACAGGGCTCAATTATTAGAGCGAGATAATGAGTATGTTCAACCAGGGGACCACAACCAGGGTCATACCGGTGACAGCAGTCATCGGAGCAATGAAAACCAGCGGGGAGGAAAATATTTGGACAAAAGCGGTAACCACTCTGGTAGTAATCGTGGCCATGATAGTAGAAGAAGTGAATCGTGGGGATATTTCAAAAAGATAAGATACAACAATAATAACGTGAAGACGTCAACACCAACATCAATTGTTTCTAGGGAAGGAGAACGAGCACTAGTCATTTATTATAAATGCGGGAAAGAGGGACACATCAGCCCAAACTGCCCACAACAATCCAAGGTGTGTTATAACTGTGGAAAGGAAGGTCATATAGCTAGAGATTGTCTTGTTGCAAAACCAGGTCCAACGGGAATGGTGACTTCGAAGGCTGTTCCGGACAAGTCAAAGTCAGCGGTTCTTGTAAGAGCGTTTGTCGTGACTGGCCAAAACGCGAGGAACCCGAACGAGGTGATCACGGGTAAGCTAATCATAAACTCTTGTGAAGTTTATACCTTATTAGATAACGGTTCTACCCATTCTTTTATCTCTCCTGCTTGTGCTCAACGGTTGAACTTGACTCCGGAGAAATTGGACTTTGACTTATCTGTTGAAACTCCGTTAGGAGAAACTTTCGTTACATCTACTGTTTATAAATCTTGCTTGATCTAAGTTGGCACCATCACATTACCTATTGAACTTATCTCTTTAAAAATACTTACATTTGATGTGATTTTAGGGATTGATTGGTTAACTATTCATCATGCCAAAATTGATTATTTTTGTAAGGTTGTTAGTTTTCATATTCCTAACCAACCTGTTATGCGAATTCAAGCAACCAAACCACTAAAGTCAATCACTGTCATATCAAGCCATAAAGCCTTTCGTTTATTGAAAAATGGATGTCAAGCTTTCTTAGCCCATGTTATGGACTTGAACAAAAATACATCAGATTTGAATAATATTGCTGTTGTTAGTGAATTTCCTAACGTATTTCCTGAAGAACTTCCCGGTCTACCCCCAGAACGTGAAGTTGAATTCTTTATTGACCTTGAACCTGGTACAAAGTCCATTTCTAAAACTACATATCGAATGGCTCCTATTGAACTTCAGGAGTTAAAGGTCCTACTACATGAGTTGTTGGACATCGGTTTCATTCGTCCTAGTACATCTCTTTGGGGTGCTTCTGTTTTATTCGTAAAGAAGAAAGACGGGAGTATGCGACTTTGTATTGACTACCAGGAATTGAATCATGTCACCATCAAGAATATGTATCCGCTACCTCGCATTGAAGACCTGTTCGACCAGTTGCAAAGAGCACAATTATTTTCAAAGATCGATCTTCGTTTTGGATATCATCAGTTGAATATTAAAACTGAGGATATTCCGAAGACTGCCTTCAGAACTCGATACGGGCATTATGAATTTTCAGTCATGCCTTTTGGACTAACTAATGCTCCTGCTGCTTTCATAGATATGATGAACCATGTGTTCAAGAAATATTTGGATCAGTTCATTGTTGTGACGCCCCCAAAATAGGTATACAACACCCATTCTGAGTCGCCAAATACATGGTACAGAAAACAAATTACAACTTCAATAATATAATTGTCGTGCAAAATACGACAACACATACTGTGAGTTTAAATATAAATATTGTCTTCTAGACAATATCCACACTCAAATAAGTCCTCAATACAATTATTCAAATACTATTTTACAGAAATAGTGAGGACTGCTAAAACATCTTTCTAGAACTATCACTCCATACCCCGACTAGATCCTGCTATGTTCTCACCTCCTGAGAAGAAAAATGGAACAAAAAGGAATAGGGTGAGCTCAACTAGCCCAGTAAAGAATATTATGACTAAGATAATATACAACAAATTATCATTAGTATTCAACAGGGAAAAATCTGATAGAATATAATCGACAACAAGTTTTAGATCAACACCTGCAGCGAAAATAGCAAACCATTAGAAGAGTCAAGTAGAGAATGAATTCTACTATCTTCTAAGATTTAAAAGTCCATCATCAATATTTTATCCCTGTAAAATCAATTAATAATCATCTTTATCCAAATATTTACCTTTGCACTACAGGCCAAAGATATTCATTTGTATCACCTGCCAGTCATGTTCATCTCAACACCTGTTCATCTTTGCACTACAGGCCAAAGATATTCATCAAGTAATTATACATCTTTGCACTACAGGCCAAAGATATTCAGTAATATCATCATTTAGGACTGAGGATGATGAAAAATATCTTAAAGAGAACGAATCCAGTGAGACAGAAAGACAAATAGTAGGGATTCGTATAACAGTTTATCCAAGATCAATAATACTTCATAATAATTAATTGTGAAGCAGAATTCAAAAATAAAGATCAAAACATGGATACAATCAAAGATAGTAACCATAATAGACATCTTGGACAAAAAGAGAAAATTTTTATCAATATTTCAGCATAATGATATTGAAGAAAATAATATCATTAAGAAGAAAATAATATCCCTTACCTCAAAATATCAGTACTTCTGGTCGGAATACCGGTATAAGGCTGAAAGAAACTTGCTCTGATGAATAGAAACTCTCAAAGTATCTAAATACTCACAAAATACACTCAATCTAGAGAGAGAAAGAGAGGAAACTTGTTTCTGGTGTGATTTTCAATTCTAACTTAGCCCTCTATTTATAGAAAAATGTTAGCACGCCGAAACAGACTTAACCTGCAACTTGATGGCTTTACCTGCTACTATTCCCACTCACCACATTTGAATAAAAATCTCAGCACATTTCTTCACCAACCAAGAGTGGGGCCCACCAATTCTAGAATTTTTCACCAAAATGATAAACTCCGAAAATTCAATAATTTCTGAACCAGTCATCTCGTAAAATTCATAATAAATCACACGTTCATTTTTAACGGTTCAAAATTTGTGGACATATACTCAACTTATATATGTATAACATATCCAAAAATTACCACGATCCAACGGTCGGATTAAAAATTATAACCCCCGCAAAATATCTCAAAAACCCTGATTTTTAATACCTCAATTCCGACAAAAATACTGATAAAAACCTCAACATTAACTCCTTCATTTTTAACCACAAAAATATATCCCTCATTTGTATCCACATAAAATAAATATTTCCTTATCATATGAATCAATAATTAATTATTCACAAATAATATTACAGAATCACATTTATGACAACCAGGCCGTTCCCAGGAAAGAGGGGGCTTTCCAATAAGAATTTCTCCTTACTGGCGCGCAATTAGATGACCAAACCTCTCCTTAGACAGAACTTTCTAGACATTACCAATAATGTTATCTAATAATATTATTCAAATAATATGAATTATTGATCTGATAAAGGAAAATACTGTGCAACAACAATTATTAAAACAACAATAATATAAAATATCAACGCAACAATTATTGAATCAATAAAATAAAATATTGAACAATAACTACTGTAACAATTATTGAGTAGTGCCTTCTTACGTAAAAATCAATAATTGGTGCAATACCGTGTGCTACTGTATTTTAACCACGGGGTATTCCAACAGTATTAACGGTAACAACTACGCCGTTATTTATAAACAACTTATATTTGTTGTTTTCTTCATCCAATCGCTTTCCGTTATGGAGCCCACACAAGGCTGCCCCGTCGTACGAATATTTCCCGACAGCAAGAATATTCCACAACCAAACTTATATTCCCCGACAAAATGAATATTTTATAACCACTTGCTTATTTTGCAAAATTTGCACATTTCACCCATAACTAAAGTATTATATCAAATTAACCCCTTATTATTCACAATAATATTTAGAAAAAATTTGATTTTATTCATTAATAAGTTGGGGTCTTATAACCTCCCCTCCTTATGAAATTTCGTCCTCGAAATTAACGTACGTACCTGATATTTTGAAAAGGTGAGGATACCTCGCTTTCATTTCTGATTCCAACTCCCAGGTCATTTCTTCAATAGCATGATTTCTCCACAAAATCTTAACTTGTGGTATAACCTTCGTGCGTAGGACATGCTCTTTCCTATCCAAGATCTTAACAGGTACCTCTTCGTACGTTAAATCTTCAGCTATCTCGTCTGGTTCTAACTCAATAATGTGGTTCGGGTCTTTAACATATTTACGAAGCATAGATATGTGAAAAATATTATGAACACGAGACATGCTTGGAGGTAATGCGAGTCTATATGCCACATTTTCTATTCGCTCAAGAATCTCAAATGGACCAACAAATCTTGGATTGAGCTTTTCTCTCTTCCCAAATCTTGTAACTCCCTTCCATGGTGCAGCACGTAACAATACATGATCCCCAATATTAAATTCCACGTCCTTCCGATGAAGATCCGCATAACTCTTTTGTCGATCCTGTGCCGTTTGTATACGTTGTCGAATCGTTTGGATCTTCTCTGTAGTCATGCGTACCAACTCTAGTCCCAACAATGTTGCTTCCCGCACCTCATCCCAGCATACTGGAGAACGATATTTTCTTCCATACAATGCCTCGAATGGAGCCACACCTATGCTCGCCTGATAACGATTGTTGTAGGAGAATTCCACCAATGGTAGGTACTTATCCCAACTCCCTTTGAGATCTAGGACACAGAGTCTTAATAGATCTTCAAGAGTTTGAATAGTCCTCTCTGATTGTCCGTCCGTTTGAGGATGGTACGCCGAACTGAATCGTAAATCCGTGCCCATAGCTTTCTGCAAGCTAACCCAAAATCGTGAAGTGAATCTTGGGTCACGATCCGAAACTATAGATACTGGCATGCCATGCAATCTCACAATCTCGTTCACATACATACTAGCAAGACGTTCAAGGGAATAAGTCTCACGTATCGGTAAGAAATGAGTAGACTTGGTTAATCTATCAACAATAACCCAAATCGCATCTATGCCTTGAGAAACCTTGGGAAGACCTGTAACGAAATCCATGGTAATGTGTTCCCACTTCCATTTCGGGATCTCAAGTGGTTGCAATGGACCCTTTGGCACTTGATGATCCGCCTTTACACGTTGACAAGTTAAACACCTCGAGATAAACTCCGCGATCTCTCTTTTCATATTGCTCCACCAAAATGTATGTCGAAGATCGTGATACATTTTGGTACTCCCAGGATGGATTACAAACGGTGTGTTGTGTGCCTCCATCATTATTCTATGCTTCAAGTCAAAATCGTTGGGAACACAAAGTCTGGAGTTGACTCGAAGTATTCCTTCTTCATCGATTCTTGCTTCTGGAATAGCACCTTCTTGCACTTTTTTCTTCATATGCATCAGCTCTATGTCCGTAGCTTGAGCAGCTTTAACTTTATCGATTAAAGTCGGTTCTACTCGTATATTTGATATCATCATGTGGGTACTTGGAGCCTTCATCTCTATCTCCATCCTTTGCAAGTCATACAAAATGGGCCTTTGTGTTAACAACATTGCACTCGTGCCCGCATATGATCTTCTACTCAATGCGTCAGCTACTACGTTTGCTTTTCCAGGATGATATTGGATGGTATGATCGTAATCTTTCAACAGCTCAAGCCAACGTCGTTGCCGCATGTTGAGTTCCTTTTGGGTGAAGAAATATTTGAGGCTTTTATGATCTGTATAGATCTCCACTTTCTCCCCATACAGGTAGTGTCTCCAAATCTTCAACGCGAAAACGACTGCTGCCAACTCCAAATCATGAGTAGGATAATTCCTCTCATATTCTTTGAGTTGTCGCGAGGCATAGGCTATGACTTTCCCATGTTGTATGAGAACACATCCTAACCCTTTGCCTGAAGCATCGCTGTAGATAATAAATCCATCCGAACCAGATGGTATTGTCAGAACAGGTGCCGAAATGAGTCTCTTCTTGAGTTCTTGGAAACTCTTCTCGCATTCCTCACTCCATACGAATTTTGTATCTTTCCGAGTCAGCTGAGTTAACGGAGTAGCGATTCGAGAAAATCCTTTCACAAATCTCCGATAATAACCAGCTAAGCCCAGAAAGCTACGTACTTCTATTACCGACTTCGGTTACTCCCAACTTTGTATGGCTTCAATCTTCGCCGGGTCGACAGATACTCCATGTTTTGACACCATGTGCCCAAGGAATGCTACTTCCTCAAGCCAGAACTTGCATTTCTTCAGTTTGGCATATAGCTTATTTTCACGAAGCCTTTGCAATATCAGCTTCAAATGGCGCTCATGATCTTCACGGCTTTTGGAATAGATGAGGATGTCATCACTAAAGATAACAACGAACTGATCCAAATATTCTTTGAATACACGGTTCATCATATCCATGAAGGCAGCAGGAGCATTAGTCAATCCAAAAGACATGACTAAAAATTCATAATGCCCGTACTGAGTTCTGAAGGCAGTCTTTGGAATATCTTCAATTTTAATCTTCAGCTGATGATATCCAGAACGAAGATCGATCTTTGAAAAGAATTGTGCTCCTTGTAACTGGTCAAACAGGTCATCAATGCGAGGTAGCGGATACCTATTCTTGATGGTGACATGGTTCAATTCCCTATAGTCGATACAAAGTCGCATACTCCCGTCTTTCTTCTTTACGAATAAAACAGGAGCACCCCAAGGAGATGTACTAGGACGAATAAAATCGATGTCTAATAACTCCTGTAATTGGACTGTTAACTCCTGAAGTTCAATAGGAGCCATTCGATATGGGGTTTTAGAAATGGGCTTTGTACCGGGTTCAAGGTCAATAAAGAATTCAACTTCACGTTCTGGGGGTAGACCAGGAAGTTCTTCAGAAAATACATCGGGAAATTCTCTAACAATAGAAATATTATTCAAATCTGACTTGTCTTTGTTCAAATCCATAATATGGGCTAAGAAAGCTTGACATCCGTTTTTCAATAAACGAATAGCTTTGTGGCTTGATATGACAGTGACTGATTTTAGTGGTTTAGTAGTTTGAATTCGTATAACAGGTTGGTTAGGAATATGAAAACTAACAACCTTACAAAAACAATCAATTTTAGCATGATGAGTGGTTAACCAATCAATTCCTAAAATCACATCAAAAGCAAGTATCTTTAAAGAGATAAGATCAACAGGTAATGTGATTGTGCCAACTTGGATCATGCAAGATTTATAAACTGTAGATGTAACGAAGGTTTCACCCAACGGAGTTTTAACAGATAAGTCAAAGTCCAATTTCTCCGGAGTCAAGTTTAAACGTTGAGCACAAGCAGGAGAGATAAAAGAATGGGTAGAACCGGTATCTAGTAAAGTATAAACTTCGCAAGAATTCAAGATTAGCTTACCCGTGATCACCTCGTTCGGGTTTCTCGCGTTTTGGCCAGTCACGACAAACGCTCTTCCAGGAACCGCTGATTTTGACTTATCCGGGACAGCTTTTGGAGTCACCATCCCCACTGAACTTGGTTTTGCTACAGAACACTCTCGAGCTATATGACCCTCCTTTCCACAGTTATAACTTACCTTGGATTGTTGTGGGCAGTTTGGGCTGATATGTCCCTCTTTCCCACATTTATAACATACGACCGGTGGTCGTTCTCCTCCCCTAGAAACAGTTGATATTTGTGCTGACGTCTTCACGTTATCATTATTGTACCTTCTCCTCTTGAAATCTCCTCCCGACTCGCTCCTTCTATTATCACGACCACGATTACCACCAGAGTGGTTACCGCTTTTGTCCGAATGTTTTCCTCCCTGCTGGTTTTCATTGCTTCGATGACTGCTGCCACCGGTATGACCTTGGTTGTGGTCCCTCGGTTGCACATACTCATTATCTCGCTCTAATAATTGAGCCCTATTTACAACATCTAAATATAAAGAAAATTTATGAGAGATAAGATGTTGCCAAATCTCGGATTTTAGACCTCTCAGAAACATCCTTGTCATTCGTTCCTCATTTTCGACCAAATGAGGTGCAAACCTAGATAACTCTGCAAACTTCGCCTCGTACTGGGACACCGTCATGTTGTTTTGTTTCAGTCTAATAAACTCTACCTCCTTCATATGACGAATACTTTCAGGAAAGTACTTTTCATTGAACAGTTTTTGAAATATTTCCCAGGACATGTTGAGTGCGTCAGGCTGGGTACGCTTCACAGACTCCCACCAGTAGTCTGCCTCACCACGGAATATAAATGTGGCGAACGGAACCTTTTGTTCCTCCGTGCATCCCAAGACATCGAATATCTTGGTAATTTGCTTGACCCATGTTTCCGCCATGATCGGATCCGGCTTTCCCTTAAATTCTGGTGGTCCCAACTCTTTGAACTGCTTGGCTGTGACAGACCGCGCGTTGCTATCACTTCTACCCGTATTTTGTACACGAGTCTCCCTCGTCTGATTTTGCATGAACTGCAAAAAGCTCCTAAACATTCCATCATTCATCGTTTGCTCGGTAACGTTGTTTACAGGAGGAATATTGTTTTCCTGTTGCACGTTCCCCTAGGTGGTAATCAAAGGTGTCTCCACTGTCTGATTTACTCCATTATTAACGTTCTCAGCTGCCATCCTTAAATACTGCCATAAAACAAGGGTTAATAGTCATGTCATATATTATCCCTATACTCTGACTGACCAAATAAACACCAAATAAACTTAGTCAGGTCATACTAGCGAAGGAATTCCCCGTCTCTCCCCTCCTAGTTCTTGTCTCACATCTCAGCCAGGGATCATATCCCTAAGCTCTGATACTAACTGTGACGCCCCCAAAATAGGTATACAACACCCATTCTGAGTCGCCAAATACATGGTACAGAAAACAAACTACAACTTCAATAATACAATTGTCGTGCAAAATACGACAACACATACTGTGAGTTTAAATACAAATATTATCTTCTAGACAATATCCACACTCAAATAAGTCCTCAATACAATTATTCAAACACTATTTTACAGAAATAGTGAGGACTGCTAAAACATCTTTCTAGAACCATCACTCCATACCCCGACTAGATCCTGCTATGTTCTCACCTCCTGAGAAGAAAAATGGAACAAAAAGGAATAGGGTGAGCTCAACTAGCCCAGTAAAGAATATTATGACTAAGATAATATACAACAAATTATCATTAGTATTCAACAGGGAAAAATCTGATAGAATATAATCGACAACAAGTTTTAGATCAACAACTGCAGCGGAAACAGCAAACCATTAGAAGAGTCAAGTAGAGAATGAATTCTACTATCTTCTAAGATTTAAAAGTCCATCATCAATATTTTATCCCTGTAACATCAATTAATAATCATCTTTATCCAAATATTCATCTTTGCACTACAGGCCAAAGATATTCATTTGTATCACCTGCCAGTCATGTTCATCTCAACACCTGTTCATCTTTGCACTACAGGCCAAAGATATTCATCAAGTAATCATACATCTTTGCACTACAGGCCAAAGATATTCAGTAATATCATCATTTAGGACTGAGGATGATGAAAAATATCTTAAAGAGAACGAATCCAGTGAGACAGAAGGACAAATAGTAGGGATTCGTATAACAGTTTATCCAAGATCAATAATACTTCATAATAATTAATTGTGAAGCAGAATTCAAAAATAAAGATCAAAACATGGATACAATCAAAGATAGTAACCATAATAGACATCTTAGACAAAAAGGGAAAATTTTATTTTTCGGTGAATAGTGCCGTATTCGTGAATAGTGTCGTATACGTGAATAGTAACGTATACAGGAATAGTAACCCCGACACAAAAAGTTCCAAATTTGGTAAAAAGTTCATATCAATATTTCAGCATAATGATATTGAAGAAAATAATATCATTAAGAAGAAAATAATATCCCTTACCTCAAAATATCAGTACTTCTGGTCGGAATACCGGTATAAGGCTGAAAGGAACTTGCTCTGATGAATAGAAACTCTCAAAGTATCTAAATACTCACAAAATACACTCAATAATCTAGAGAGAGAAAGAGAGAAAACTTGTTTCTGGTGTGATTTTCAATTCTAACTTAGCCCTCTATTTATAGAAAAATATTAGCACGCCGAAGCAGACTTAACCTGCAACCTGATGGCTTTACCTGCTACTATTCCCACCCACCACATTTGAATAAAAATCTCAGCACATTTCTTCACCAACCAAGAGTGGAGCCCACCAATTCTAAAATTTTCCACCAAAATGATAAACTCCGAAAATTCAACAATTTCTGAACCAGTCATCTCGTAAAATTCATAATAAATCATACGTTCATTTTTAACGGTTCAAAATTTGTGGACATATACTCAACTTATATATGTATAACATATCCAAAAATTACCACGATCCAACGGTCGGATTAAAATTTATAACCCCCGAAAAATATCTCAAAAACCCTGATTTTTAATACATCCATTCCGACAAAAATACTGATAAAAATCTCAACATTAACTCCTTCATTTTTAACCACAAAAATATATCCCTCATTTATATCCACATAAAATAAATATTTCCTTATCATATGAATCAATAATTAATTATTCACAAATAATATTACAGAATCACATTTATGACAACCAGGCCGTTCCCAGGAAAGAGGGGGCTTTCCAATAAGAATTTTTCCTTACTGGCGCGCAATTAGATGACCAAACCTCTCCTCAGACAGAACTTTCTAGACATTGCCAATAATGTTATCTAATAATATTATTCAAATAATATGAATTATTGATCTAATAAAGAAAAATACTGTGCAGCAACAATTATTGAAACAACAATAATATAAAATATCAACGCAGTAATTATTGAATCAATAAAATAAAATATTGAACAATAACTACTGTAACAATTATTGAGTAGTGCATTCTTACGTAAGAATCAATAATTGGTGCAATACCCTGTGCTACTGTATTTTAACTGCCGGGTATTCCAACAGTATTAACGGTAACAACTACGCCGTTATTTATAAACAACTTATACTTGTTGTTTTCTTCATCCAATCGCTTTCCATTATGGAGCCCACACAAGGCTGCGCCGCTGTACGAATATTCCCCGACAGCAAGAATATTCCACGACCAAACGAATATTTCCCGACAAAATGAATATTTTATAACCACTTGCTTATTTTATAAAATTTGCACATTTCACCCATAACCAAAGTATTATATCAAATTAACCCCTTATTATTCACAATAATATTTAGAGAAAATTTGATTTTATTCATTAATAAGTTGGGGTCTTACAGCTGTTGTCTTTATTGATGACATCCTCATCTATTCCAAAAGCCGTGAAGATCATGAACACCATTTGAAGCTGGTACTGCTAAGGCTTTATGATAATAAGCTATATGCCAAGCTGAAGAAATGCGAGTTCTGGCTTGAGGAAATAGCATTCTTTGGGCACGTGGTGTCAAAACATGGAGTATCTGTTGACCCGACGAAGATTGAAGCCATACAAAGTTGGGAGCAACCGAAGTCGGTGACCGAAGTACATAGTTTTTTGGGATTAGCTGGTTATTATCAGAGATTTGTGGAAGGATTTTCTCGAATCGCTACTCCGTTAACTCAGCTGACTCAGAAAGATACAAAATTCGGTTGGAGCGAAGAATGCGAGAAGAGTTTTCAAGAGCTCAAAAGGAAACTCATTTCGGCACCTGTTCTGACAATACCATCTGGTTCGGATGGATTTGTTATCTACAACGATGCTTCAGGTAAAGGGTTAGGATGTGTTCTCATACAGCATGAAAAAGTCATAGTCTATGCCTCTCGATAACTCAAAGAATATGAGAGAAATTATCCTACTCATGATCTGGAGTTGACAGCAGTCGTTTTCGCATTGAAGATCTGGAGACACTATCTGTATGGGGAGAAAGTGGAGATTTATACAGATCATAAGAGCCTTAAATATTTCTTCACCCAAAAGGAACTCAACATGCTGCGACGACGTTGGCTTGAGCTGTTGAAAGATTATAACCATAACATTCAATATCATCTTGAAAAAGCAAACGTGGTAGCTGACGCATTGAGTAGAAGATCATATGCAGGTACGAGTGCGATGTTGTTAATGCAAAGACCCATTTTGTACGACTTACAAAGGATGGAGATAGAGTTAAAGACTCCAAGTATCCACGTGATGATATCAAACATACAAGTAGAACCGACTTTAGTCAATAAAGTTAAATCTGCTCAAGCCACAGACCAAGAGCTGATACGTATGAAGAAGAAAGTACAAGAAGGTGTTATTCTAGAAGCAAGAATCGATGAAGAAGAAATACTTCGAGTCAATTCCAGACTTTGCGTTCCTAACGATTCTGACTTGAAACATAGAATCATGATGGAGGCACACAACACACCATTTGCAATCTATACTGGTAGTACCAAAATGTATCATGATCTTCGACATACATTTTGGTGGAACAATATGAAGGGAGAGATTGCAGAGTTTATCTCAAGGTGTTTAACCTATCAACATGTAAAGGCGGAACATCAAGTTCCAAAGGATCCATTGCAACCACTTGAGATTCTGAAATGGAAGTGGGAACACGTTACCATGGATTTCGTTATGGGTCTTTCCAAGGTTTCTCAAGGCATAGATCCGATTTGGGTTATTGTTGATAGATTAACCAAGTCTGCTCATTTCTTGCCTATACGAGAGACTTATTCCCTTGAACGTCTTCCTCGTATGTACATGAATGAGATTGTGAGATTGCATGGTATGCCAGTATCCATAGTTTCGGATCGTGACCCAAGATTCACTTCACGATTTTGGGTTAGCTTGCAGAAAGCTATGGGCACAGATTTACGATTTAGTTTGGCATATCATCCTCAAACGGACGGGCAATCAAAAAGGACTATTCAAACGCTTGAAGATCTATTAAGACTATGTGTCCTAGATTTCAAAGGGAGTTGGGATAAGTACATACCATTGGTGGAATTCTCCTACAACAACAGTTATCAGGCAAGTATAGGTGTGGCTCCATTTGAGGCGTTGTATAGAAGAAAATTTCGTTCTCCAGTATACTGGAACGAGGTGGATGAAGTAACGTTGTTGGGACCAGAATTGGTACGTATGACTACAAAAAAAATCCAAATGATCCGACAACGTATACAAACGGCACAAGATCGACAAAAGAGTTATGCGGATCTTCATCGAAAGGACGTGAAATTTAATATTGGGCATCATGTATTGTTACGTATTGCTCCATGGAAGGGAGTAACAAGATTTGGGAAAAGAGGAAAGCTCAATCCAAGATTTGTTGGTCCATTTGAGATTCTAGACCGAATAGGAAATGTGGCCTATAGACTCGCATTACCTCCAAGCATGTCTCGTGTTCATAACGTTTTTCATATATCTATGCTTCGTAAATATGTGAAAGACCCGAACCACATTATTGAGTTAGAACCAGACAAGATAGCCGAAGATTTAACGTACGAGGAGGTACCTGTTAAGATATTGGATAGGAAAGAGCATATCCTACGCACCAAGGTTATACCACAAGTTAAGGTTTTGTGGAGGAACCATGCTATTAAAGAAATGACCTGAGAGTTGGAATCAGAAATAAAAACAAGGTATCCGCACCTTTTTGAAACACCAGGTATGTACGTCAATTTCGAGGACGAAATTTCATAAGGAGGGGAGGTTGTAAGACCACAACTTTTTTATAAATAAAATCGAATTTTCTCTAATTATTATTTTGAATAATAAGGTGTTAATTGATATAATGCTTTCGTTATGGGTGAAATGTGCAAATTTTGTAAAATAAGTAAGTGGTTATAAAATATTCATTGTTGCCGGGGAATATTCGTTTGGTCGTGGAATATTCTTGATGTCGAAGAATATTCGTACGATGGCGCAGCCATTTGTGGGCCCCATAACGGAAAACGGTCGGATGAAGAAAACGACAAGTTTGAGTTTTTATAAATAACGGTTAGTTGTTACCATTAACACTGTTGGAATACCCTGTGGTTAAAGTACAGTAATACGCGTGGTTGTATAGTAACACACGGTAGTGCACGGTATTTTTGAATTATTGATTCTTACGTAAATAGGCACTACTCAATAATTATTACAGTAATTATTGTTCAATATTTTATTTTATTGGTTCAATAATTGCTACGTTGATATTTTATATTATTGATGTTTCAATAATTATCATTGCATAGTATTTTCCTTTATCAGATCAATAATTCATATTATTTGAATAATATTATTAGATATCATTATTGACAATATCTAAGGAAGTTCTGTCTAAGGAGAGGTTTGGTCACCTAATTGCGCGCCAGTAAGGAGAAATCTTTATTGGAAAGCCCCCACTTTCCTGGGAACGACCTGGTTGTCATAATTATGATTCTGTAATATTATTTGTGAATAATTAATTATTAATTTATATGGATAAAGAAATATTTATTTTGTGTGGATATAAATGAAGGAATTTTTAGCATGAAATAATTGTTGAAAGTTTGGCATATTTTCTGTGAAATTACAATTATTTTTCCGATAAAATATTCATTCATATATATTATTATAATATATTATAATTATTTAATAATAATATTATTATAATATATAAGCATGTGGTTAATTAGAAACGGAAGTAGACAAGATGTATTTGCATACTTTGTTTGTAATATTGTTTTGATTGGTGGAAATGGTTGGTGGAAATGGTGGGTGAGAAAGTTGCCTGCAAATCCTTGGTTTTCAAATGTAATACAGGAGCCTTGTCCTTTTTTTTTCAAAGATGGTTTGTTCTTTTTCTTCCTGCAAAGCTTGTTTTCAAGGGTAGGGTCTCACCTATAAGAAAAAAATGAGAGGTTTGGCAGGAATGGGTTGTGGTAGAGTTAGGCAGGTTTTCTCAATTTCTTCCTCCGTGCTGCACTATAAATAGGGGGTACTCCCTCCTTCCTCAACACACCATTTCAAATTCAGAAATTCTTATTCTAAAGTATTGTGAGTATTTCTTTTGAGTATAAGAATACTTTGAGCGTAGTTTTTCTGTAAGATTTTCTCATAATAATACCCGATATTCTAGTCAAATCCAATTTTTACTAAGGTAAAGGATATTATTTTGCTTCTATAATTCCTGAAATGATTAGAAATTTCGCTTCATCTAATATCATTTCATAGGAATATTGGTCTGAACTTTTTATCAAATTTGAAACTTTTCATGACGGGTACTGTTCATATGGTACTGTTCACACAATTTTTTTTTCTCCTTCCAAGTTATCTGTTGTGACCCTTATTCTTGAAATTTAATCCATGTTTTGATCTTCATTCTTGAATTTTACTCCACTATGCTTTATTATGGAGTATTTTTGGAACTTGGATAAACTGTAGTACGAATCCTTAATATTTGTTCTTTTGTTTCACTGGATTCGATTTCTTTAAGATATTTTTCATCATCCTCAGTCCTAAATGATGATACTACTGAATATCTTTGGCCTGTAGTGCAAAGATGAATGATTAACTAATGAATATCTTTGGCCTATAGTGCAAAGATGAACAGGTGTTTAGATGAACATGACCAACTGGTGATACAAATGAATATCTTTGGCCTGTAGTGCAAAGATGAATATTTGACTCAAGATGTATATTAATTGTTGTTACAGGGATAAAATATTGATGATGGACTTTTAAATCTTTGAAGATAGTAGAATTCATTCTCTACTTGACTCTTCTAATGGATTGTTGTTTTCGCTACAGTTATTGATCTAAAACTTGTTGTCTATTATATTCTATCAGATTTTTCCCTGTTGAAGACTAATGATAATTTGTTGTATATTATCTTAGTCATAATATTCTTTACTGGGCTAGTTGAGCTTACCCTTTTCCTTTTTGTTCTATTTTTCTTCTCAGGAGATGAGAATTTAGCAGGAACTAGCCGGGGTATGGACTGATGATTCAAGATAGTTATTTTAGTAGTCTTCATTATTTTGTAAATAGTGTATTAATAAATGTTATGAGGACTTATTTGAGCGTGGATATTGTCTAGAAGACAATATTTGTATTTAAACACACAGTATATGTGTTATCGTATTTTGCACGACAATTGTAATAATAAAGTTATAGTTGTTTCTATACCATGTATTTGACGACTTAGAATGGGTGATATATACCTATTTTGGAGGCGTCACAATAGCAATATGGCCAGGTTTACCGCATACGAAGCAAGGACCATTAGTGAAAGGTTTTTGAATTTGATTGGGTTTCTTGAACCTATTATCCTTTCTTCCCATTGATTTTTGATTTTTTCCTTTGTAGTTTTTGGGCTGATAATTTTGGCTCTTCCATTGTGACTTTTGTTCTACGAGATTAGCCTTGACAGTATGACTTGGAACTATATCTCATCTTTCTTTAGCTCTGTTTTGTTCTTCAATATGTATGTGTGCCACTAGTTCCTGCATAGTAAAGTCTTTAGTTTCATGTTTAAGATTCATCTTATAATCTTTCCATGAGGGTGGTAATTTTTCGATAAGTACAGTAACTTGAAAAGTCTCACAAATTTTCATTACTTCCCCCAATAACTTCCCCCACAATTGTTTGATATGTATGAACTTGCTCTATTACTGACTTACTATCTTGCATCTTAAAATCTAGAAATTTTCCAGCAACATATTTCTTAAGACCAGAGTTTTCAACAGCATATTTAGATTTTAAAGCATCCCAAATCTTCTTAGCACTTTCATATGGATAATAAATATCGAACAGTGAATTAGACAAGTAGTGCAAGATATATCTACGACATGTACGATTATCCTTAATGTAATTCCCTTTTGCAGGCTTATCAACATCAGCTTTTTCAACAGTTTCATCAGAATCAGAAACAACAATAACAGGAGCATCCATATATAACACGTATTCCAAATTCATAGTTTCCAAATAAAAAAGCATATCTTCAAACCATCTCTTAAAATTCGTACCATCAAAGCGTTCAATTTTAGACAAATCTAAGGCAGATTTCATCTTGTTAATAAATTGAAATCACTTTTTAGATTGTTGGAATATAGAACTGTATTAACAAGACGAACTGGAAAATAAATTTGGAACAACTTATCTGGTGTATGAAAGAAACCGAGGCATAGCGATGCTACAGTCCTAAAAAGTGATTTCGCTCCTACTGATAATAATCACATGTACAAATGGGCTATCGGCGGTCACCCTCCAGGATTCAACGGTAAAGCCTCCGATCGTGTGTACTCACAGAAGGAAATTCTGGACTTGTCTATGTGGATTGCCCATAATAACAAAGTATATATATAGAGAAGGAAGAACAGAATAGATTGTATATGTGTATATTATTGTGTTAACTCCTGTAGAAAAGAACATATTGGTATTTATAGAAGGAAAAGAAGAACGTTGAAAAACGGTAAAGAGAACATGGTGAACGTTGGGAGAAAAACAAACATTACTAGAGAAAAGAAGATGGGCAACGTGACTGGAGAAAGATGCGCAACGTTCAGAAGAACGTTGGGATAGGGCTAGGGTTGCGGTTAATAATAAAAGACAGACTGAATAAAAAGAAATTAGGGATTTTAGCAAAACAGTGGTCTATATGGGTGCACCCGCAAGGCATAATCGACCGGATCGGCACCTCCCCCCTTGCGCGGGCGTAATGCGCGCACACACGCACTAAGGTTTCCTGATCGAAAGTCCAAGAACCAAGCTTGGCCTAACCTAATTCCTTGGTCATCCTCATGTGCGCGAGCCCATCCCTATTTCCACAACCATGTTACTAAACTCATACCGACATGTACTAATATACACAATGAGTGTTTTAAAAATAGACAATGTGGGACTTTGACAAAACTATAAATTTGAAGCATAACCAACACTAATATCAACAGAGAAAGAAATTATGCATCATGTTTTTAACACATGTTTTTTATTCTGCTATCAGTAGTTTCGGGCACAGGATCTAATTCATACACCCGACAAGACTAAGTGTTCATGGTTTCCAATCCCAATGACTATTAAATAGATTGCAACTGGAAAATCATGGAAAATAGATTACGAACTAGGGTTCAAGAGAAATCATGGAAAATTAAAAACAGCTTCAAATTTGGGAGATTAAATAACAAATTTATCGATTAAATGTTGATAAGTTTGTTGTAGAACAAAATTTTCGAACAGATCATTGCGAACTAGGGTTCATAAGATCGCACAAATCGCAGCTTTGGCCTTGCAAACTTTTGTTACCTTTTTCCCCAATTCATTTTTTAGGGGCTAAGTTAATATGTGTCCGCTAGTAATTTTAGCAAACTGTATGTTATTTTTCACTAGTTAGGCCTATTGGGGTCATAATTGTCTAAATTTTTCATTAACCACGTCCGCTAAAATTACTAGTGGATGGCGCAAGTCTATTTTAAATCTAAACCCTTCATTTTTGTAATGGAAGGTATAGATGTTATATGTCAATTTTTGATCCATAACAAATAAATTTTATGGATCATTGCCCATATATATATATATATATATATATATATATATATATATATATATATATATATATATATATATATATGGTTTCCTTCTAAGACGTACCAAATTTGCGGACCAACAACGGACAAAGTAAAAAACACGTTTGAAATCAAAAAAATCGCAGGTCAAAAATTTCGGGTCGAAAAAAACACGCGGGTCAACCAAACCCTTCCTTCTTACTCTTCCAGATCCCCTCATTCTCTCGTACTCTTTTGTTCGTGCCTTCTCTCTCTCTCTCAAGGCTACCGACGCATCTGATAAGGGTCGATCCCCTCCTTGTCTCGTACTCTTTTGTTTGTGCCCTCTCTCTCTCTCTCTCAAGGTACTTCCTTTATTATTTTTGTAATTTCTGTTTAAACGAAATGAAATCTAGGGTTTATTAGGGGGTTTTGATTTAAGATTACATTAAATTGATAACACCAACTGTGGAATTTCATAGTCGAAGGGTTTATTTGGCACCTCTAGAATTTGATTTATGTGCGAGTGCTCTGTTATAGTATATAGATGTTCTACCTTTTTTAGCTTACTGCAGTGTATATAGAAGTTTTATTATTAGTATATTTTACAAGATTACTCCCTCCTTTCCAAAAAAAATGGTCTTTTAGTCCATTCCAAACTTAGTTTTAAATTTCAAGTTCAAAGAATGAATGATATATATGAGTTCCTAATTTGCCGTAAAATAAACACTATTATGATTCATGTAGAACCTACTGTATTTCTACAATTATTAGACATGTTATTGAGTATTTTTTTTTGGTTTTGTTTTACCTGTTGAAGCATCATTTTTGAAATGTAGCTCAAATTTTGGAAAGGAAGGAGTATAACGAGGTGTAAAATCTATTTATCTTTTCCTAGAGTAAGACAGAAAATTATGGATGAAATGAGACTTTGTTTTCCTCTCTGAATTTTCTTTCTTCTCTATCTTTGGGTCTCCATTGTTGCTCTGCAACTTGGTGAAATTCTTCTTGCTTGTTTAATTCTTAGTTTGGTTCTCTGTTTGTGATTGGGGAGACTAACATTTGCAACAATTTTTTGGAAAATTATTGTTTCTATAATTTTTTATTTTACTCAGTTCCTACAGGAACCAAAAAGATGAAATTTTTGAATATCATTCTAGTAATCTGAAAGAAAGAACTGACCATTATGAGTTTCAAACTAGTTAATTAGCCAGTCTGAAGAGACGTTTTATGGGTTGTTTTTGAATTAGTTCTGTTGCATGTATGTTGACTGTTGTGGTTCAAAATATTAATATATAGATTGGGTTATCAGTTGAATTAGTTCTGTTACATGTATGTCTCATGTCTGGATTGGAACAGCTCCTGCTCTAAAAGCTCTTCATCCCTCCTCTGTATTTACAATGTTTCTTTAATTATGATTATCAAAATTATCCCTTATACGGTTGTACATTTTAGAGATTGTTTTATATCTAACAAGCTGACGTAATTCATTCAAATATACAAGTTGGAATTATTGTTGATCTTTTTTATGCCTGTCTGCTGATAGAAAATATGTCATCAAATTCGTCTACTGCTACATCCGTATGGCCTCCGTTCATATGTCGTTGTGGTACGGGCCCTTGTATAGTAAAACTTTCAATGTCGGAAAAGAATCCGGGTAAACACTATTATTCTTGCCCAAGAATGGTATGTATTTATTTATTGTAATTTTTGTATTTTTGTTCCTTTTACACAAGTGAATAATTTATTGTGTCCCAAAATATGTAGCAATGTGGTAACTTCATCGGCTGGTGTGACGAATATGTTCGAGTGTTGCATAATCAAGAGATGTTGCAAATGGACACATCAGAGCGTGTAAATGTAACAACTCATCCAACGATTGCTAACGACTCCAACGAATTATCCATGATGAAAATTGAATTATGTCAATTGCAACTAACTCAACGATTTGTCATAATTATTAATGTTATGTATGCGGTGTTGTTGTTAATGTTATTAAATCGGTTGTAATTTTTATAATTTCATTATGCGGTGTTGTTGTTAATGTTATTAAATCGGTTGTAATTTTGATAATTTTCATTATCTAGCCAACACTTTATGTATGAGATTTGTGCATGTATAGGTGTTGAATGAGATTTCCGACTATGTTGCTTAAAATACGAATGTTAATTGAAATTCATACCTCTTGATTTGAAAAATGCACGTAAAATGCTATTGAGGCAGGTATGTTATTTGCTTTATGAGGATGCAAGTGAGCTCATATGCACCTTCCTGGAATCATGATATCAATTCTTGAAATTCATACCTCTCTCTTTACCTCCTTATTTCTTGTTTAGAAAGTGAAGTTTCAAAGAAACAAAGAAAGAAAGAAAGATGTGATGAAGCTTAAATTAACCAAATTAGTATGGTCAACTAGCTTAGCTTAGTTTAGTAGGGGGCAAAGCTCAGTCAACCTCCTAAACAATCTTCAATTTGATCTCTAAAACAAACTTGAATCAAAGCATTAGTTGATCAACTAATTTTCAATTTTCATAATCCTTTACCCAGAAGCATTTAACAGCCTAATGCTTTCAATACCAACAAACTAAGCAAAAATTATTCTTTGTTAGAAACTCACTGCACAATTATAATTCACATATGTAAACTATATAAGTGGTTTCCAGAATCACAGCAGCCACCGATAAGCAAACTGTAAGCCGTTGATTAAGAAAACTTGGAATGAGAAAAATGGTACCTTAATCAAAAATTAAATGAACTAACATCTATTAGAATAATGAATAAATTATCCACAGTGACAAGGCAAGGAACCAACCCACTACATAAATGTATAAATAAAGGAACCACCCATAATATATCTTCATTAGCCCAAAAATTCACAATGGAACCCAGACATCTCAAACAACCAAAGGAAAATAAGGCTAAAAAACAGTAACCAAATATCAGTAAACAGCCTTATGCTTCTGTCCATGCCTACTGCTGAATGTAAAGCTCATCCTTAATTTGACAAATCTCAACCCATCCTCATTTGTGGTCAACAAAACCTACCAAAAGAACATCCAGGACGTATATATATGAAACATACAAGCTCACAACACTTATCTGAATCTTTAATAACTACATAAAGTAATAAAACCAGAAAAAGAACAAAAAGAATTTAAAGCTCCACTACAAAACAAGCTGCAGCCAACTAAGATCTATTGTACCTGATCAAGACAGAGAACCAGTACTAATCCAAAACCAATAACTAAATAGTTGAAATAAATTATGAAATATATACCATCTGTTACAATCAATCTAACTGTTGTTGCGGCGACTCTTGATGTTGGGGATAATGTCCATAACCAACATCATCTTGCATCTCTGAACCTGAAAACATAAATATATATATATATATATATATATATATATATATATATATTAGATTTATTGATATGTTACTCATAATATTGAATAAAAAAATGATCAAACCTTGAATTGCATAACTATCATCCTCTGAACTTGAAGATGATGTTGCACCTTCATTGTTGGGAGAATCTCTACATAAAAGCCAAAATAACACTCATCATTTAAAGATTGAGGTAGTTTAAAATTTTTACACTTGCTTAAATATTACTTACCGATGTGCAACCATTGGATAATTCCTTTTGTCATGTGATTGTCCAACTTTCCCACAACCATGATAACGTCTAACTTTTGAGTTCTTTGCCTTTCCTAATGCCCTTTCTTTCCCTCCTTTTAGTCTTTTGCCACATCCTTTTGCCCTCACTTGATTTGGTTCATTGTATGTATGGTCTTTATTGTGACTCATCTTCCCAGAGATTACACTTGCACCAGTTCCACATTGTGAACTTTTACCACTATCTGTAACAAGATTGATTGATTCGAGTACACGAACCAAAGCATCTTTATACATATTAATTCCTTCTTGGCTTGTGAGGGCGATATTAATAACATCCAAAGAACATTGGATTAATTCCCCCCGCCTGATTAGATATTCTTTGTCACTATTTATCATTATGCCACTTTCATTATCAACCACTATCACAGAGTTTGCCTTCTTAGTCCATCTTTTCAAGATGTATTTGTTGGTATAATGCATATTAAGATTTGATGTTTTTAATGCATGTGTTCATGATTATTTGTAAGGTCCTTAATAGATATATGTATAAGGACTTAGTGATAGAAAGATCAAATCTATTAGGTTGATCTTAAGATATAATAGATTAGTCATGAAGAGATCGTAATGCATCAACCTGATCAACATTGCAGAAATCAAGGCAGAAATCGTAGAGCCTGAAGATCGTAGTGTGCCTGCCTTGAAGGGAACTCTTCGGGAATCGTAGAGTGGTCCCATCGTTCACCGAGCCAACTCCACGATCGTAGTATGCTGAAGGAAACATGAAGTTTACAAGTCAACGATCGTAGAGTGCTCTCAGGAACGTAGAGTGAATACACGAGCAAGTCAAGAATCGTAGAGTGCTCTCGAGAACGTAGAGTGAACTACACGAGCAAGTCAAGAATCGTAGAGTGATCTCGAGAACGTAGAGTGAACTACACGAGCAAGTCAAGAATCGTAGAGTGCTCTCGGGAACGTAGAGTTCAAGACACGATGAAGTAAAGAGTGTAGTGCTATCAACTGTTAGCATCGTAGTGTTCAAGAAATGACACTACGATCAGAATCGTAGAGCATCACGACCCAAATCGTAGAGCTCATCTGTCAGTCAGAAAACGTCAAGCCTCATGAGTTGTTAATTCAAGATACGAGGAATGAATCTGAGAAGATGCAGTGCCCATCAGTCCCAGATTGTATAAAATATCCTTAGGACGCAACAAAGAAGCGTATTAAAGAAGTCAAGGATAGTACTATGGAAAAGAGGGACAAAACACCTTTTCAGGTGGTAGGTGGGAAAGCAGCCTGCAGTGTCAGTGGTCCAGAATGCAGAATTCAGAAGATGTGCAGAAATGTCACCATCACGGTACAGAAAGCTCAGACGCATTTAATGCCACAACGGATGGATTCAAACGGATAGTTTTCCGTATCACATATATACAGATCAGACAGATGAGAGAAATAGAGACAAGCAAGCAATAAAACATTCAACGTGAACAATTCTCCAAGACTCAACTCTACGATTTGAGAAATTCCAAAGCTTGCTCAGCTACTCAGTTCTTAACGAACCTGTGCTTACATAGCAACTGAGTAGCAACCTTCAGAACGAAACAACAATCATCATTCAACTGAAGAAGAGTACCAAGTCTGCTGGACTTGAAGAGTTCAAGAGTGAACTATAAGATAGCCAAGTCTGCTGGACTTGAAGAGTTCAAAAGTGAACTAGAGAAGTTCCTAGACTGCTGGTCTAGAAGGAATCCAGTGGGATTCAGAAGTTTGTAAGAAACATCCTTAGTGAATATCCTACTCGTTGAGTAGAAGAGTGGACTAGGAGCCTTGTGTGCTCTGAACCACTTAAAAATAGCTGTGTCATTTACCTTACTGCCATAACTGCTATATCTGCTATAGCTGTTTTACTCGTCTGTTACTTTACTGCTTGGTTAAGAAGATTAAAACAAATATTATTCCGCTAAGTTTTAATCACTATCTAAGAACAAGTCTAAAACAGAAAAGATTTTTAAATATCTATTCAACCCCCCCTTCTAGATAACTTGTGCCTATTAAGAACTAACAATTGGTATCAGAGCAGGTTCTATTTTACAGCTCATAAGCTTTAGTAGATCCACAATGGCACTAGTACCAAGCGAATCCAGGACCGGTGGAGGCAGCAAGCCACCGATGTGCAACAAAGACAAATTTGCTAACTGGAAGGTTAGAATGCAAGCTTACATGGACTCAATAGATGAAGATCTATTTGAGACTGTACTCAATGGGCCCTACATACCAACAAAGCTTGCACCAACCATTGACGAGCCAAACAAAGTGCAAATCAAGGTTAAGGAAGAATGGACAGACTCAGAAAAGAAAGCTGTCCAACTTGACAAGAAGGCTAAGAACATCTTGTTCCAATCCTTGGAGGACGATCTGTTTGACAATGTTGTAAATTGCAAAATAGCCAAGGAAGTTTGGGAAGCACTGCTGATCATGCATGAAGGAACTGAAGAAGTTAGAGAAAATAAACAGTCTCTTCTAACACAGCAGTACGAGATGTTTGCTCATATACAAGGAGAGAACGTAACTGCCACTTATGAAAGATTCAACATTCTGCTCAACTCTCTACGAGCATATGGAAAGGTCTATCCTAATAAAGATCTGACCATAAAGTTCATGAGAGCCCTACCTAGCAAGTGGGATGCCAAGACCACTGCAATAAGAGAATCAAAGAATCTCAACAAAATGACAGTTCAACAACTGTATGGCAATCTCCTGACATACGAGCTGGAGCTGACTCAACGTGCTGAAACCCTTTCAGAAGGAAGAAGAAAGGAAAAGGGTGTTGCTCTCAAAGCAACTGAAAACGTCTCTAAAGTCATCACTGATAATGAATCTGACGATGATGAAGATGATAATGACGATCTTGCCATGATGGTAAGAAAACTAAGAAGATTTATGCGTCAAGGCAAAGCTGGCAAACAAAAGAAGGTCAGCAACTACTCAAGCCAGGAGCAAATACATGACCTATGCTACAACTGCAAAAAGCCTGGCCACTTCATTGCCGACTGCAACAAACCTTTAAGAGAAGAACTAAAGAAGAAGCAGCATGGAAAGAAAGAATACAAAGGAAGCAAGAGGCCTCAGAGAAAAGACAAAGGCCTAGTAGCTGGAGGATCATGGAGTGATTCAGATAATGACTCAAATGCTGAGTCTGGAGATGAGGAAGAACCACAAATGGCCAATCTGTGCTTGATGGCCAAACATGCAAAGGACAAACAAAGCCTCAACATTCACAATGTAGATCTTGATGAGGTATTTGATTTCAACTCACCTGATGTAGATATGAATGACTTAAGAACTGCACTGCGTGGCATAACTAATGATCTACATCAGTATATAAAGTGGTTCAGAGTGTTATCTAAGGACCATTCACTTCTTCAAGAGGAGAAGAAGAAAGTTCAAGAAGAGCTTGAAACAGCCCTTCTAAGTTCTAATCTTCTCTCCAAGCTTGAAGCTGAGAATGAAACCTTAAAGCAGAAAAACACACATTACACACAAAGAGAGTCTAAGCTAACCTCTAAAATTGAGGAACTAGAAAAGACTATCTCTGCATGGAACAAATCCTCATCATTCATGGACTGCCTGCTATCTAATCAAAAAAGCACATTCGACAAGACAGGCTTAGGATTTGGGGAATCAATCCCTGAGCCAAGTGTGGAAAAGACAATGGAAACTAGCTCAAGTAATGTCTCAGGTTTTAGTAGAGGCATTGCTTTTGTTAAATCCTCAAAGTTGGAAGAACAAGTTCAACCATGTTCCACTGATTCCAGTTATACTCAAAGAAGTAAGGGATCACACGCTGGTCTAGGCTTCATAAAGGAGAAGAGTAACCCAACCTCTACTTATCAACCTCGAAGAATCTTAGAGTCAAGAAAAACTAACTCTACGAATCAACTGGGAAGGTACAGTAGAAGTAAAGTACACTCATCACTATTTATGAAACCAAAGAACGCGTGGAAGAAAGAGAATCAGTTTAATAGAAGACCAACCAAGGAACCACACAAGTCCAAGTGGAAGATAAATCATCACACACACACAGGCATGCATCATAATAGATGTTTCATATGTGATAAACATGGTCATAGAGCTACAAAATGTTATTATAACTCCATGCATGTGAGACCCAAGACTAGACAAGTTTGGGTCCCCAAAGGAACTAACAAAGAAGGACCCATGCGAATATGGGTACCAAAATGAAGGTTCAAATGTTTTGACAGGAACAGAGCTCCACGACCTCGACATGGTATCTAGACAGTGGATGCTCAAGGCATATGACCGGGAACAAAGCTCTACTATCCAACTATGTAGAAAAGGAGGGTCCCTCAGTCATTTTTGGAGATAACGGCTCGGGAAAGACAAAAGGCTATGGCTCTGCTGGCAATGGGGCAATATCTTTCAGCAAAGTAGCCTATGTGGAAGGACTTCAACACAACCTTCTAAGCATCAGTCAACTCTGCGACAAGGGCCATCAAGTAACATTTCTCAACAATCAATGTCAAGTCAGAGACCTGAAGACATCTGCTATAAAGCTGACCGGAATAAGAGAAGGAAATGTTTACACTATAGACCTTGGTCAACTTAGCTCTGAAGAAACAATATGCTTTCTGGCAAAAGCATCCGAGGAATTAAGCTGGCTATGGCATAGAAGGCTGTCCCACTTAAACTTCAAGAACATGTCAAAACTGGCATCAAAAGATCTTGTAGCTGGTCTGCCTAAGTTCAACTTCGTGAAAGAAAGGCCATGCAACGCCTGCCAGCTTGGAAAGCAAACCAGAAGCTCATTTAAAAGCAAGACTGCCAACTCCATTGACAAACCCCTGCAGTTGCTTCACATGGATCTCTTCGGGCCAATCCCTACTACCAGTCTTGGAGGAAAAAGATACTCACTAGTTGTAGTTGATGACTACACTAGATTCACATGGGTATTTTTCCTAACTTCTAAGGATGAAACAAGCTCCGAGCTAATAAAGATGTTCAGACTGGTGATGAATAAAAAAGAAGAGAAAATCAAGGCCATAAGGAGTGATCATGGAAGAGAATTTGACTTCTCAGAAATGGATCAGTTCTGCACAGACAATGGCATCAGTCACAACTTCTCAGCTCCACGAACTCCTCAACAAAATGGAGTTGTTGAACGAAAGAACAGAACCCTGATAGAGGCTGGAAGGACTCTACTAGCAGCAGCTCATCTGCCTGAATACTTCTGGGCAGAAGCTGTCAACACTGCATGCTACACTCAGAACAGATCATTAATCCACTCTACGATCAAGAAGACACCCTACGAACTATGGAAAGGAAGAAAGCCAAGTGTCAGCTATTTCCATGTCTTTGGCTGTGCATGCTACATTCTCAACAATGGAAAACAGTATTTGACAAAATTCCAGCCCAAGTCAGATGAAGGAATCTTTCTTGGATATGCCACAGACAGCAAAGCCTACAGGGTGTTCAACAAGAAGACACTGAGTGTCGAAGTCTCAATACACATCATCTTTAATGAAACTGACTTAGACAAATCAGTGCCTGAAGACACTACGACCGGTAATACAAACACCACGAATGAAATCGTAGAGCTCAACACTACGATCGTAGTGCCAGATAGTGAAATCGTAGAGCGTGATAAAGAGATCGTAGAGAGGTCCATCCAAGACAGTGAGCCTCCACTTCAAGAAGAAGAGATAGACCTTGAAGATCTAAGACAGAAAGGCATCAGGACAGATGTTCCAACTGGAAACAGATGGGCAAGAGATCACACTCAGGATCTAATCATTGGAGATCCAAGTGCAAGAGTCAAGACAAGGGCTGCTACTCAGAATGGATGCTTCTATCTAAGCTTCCTATCACAAATAGAGCCAAAGAAGATAGAGGATGCTATGGAAGACTCCAGTTGGATAGAGGCCATGCAGGAAGAACTCAACCAGTTTGAACGAAGCAAAGTTTAGAAATTGGTACCAAGACCAAAGAGTCATCCTGTCATAGGAACCAAGTGGGTCTTCAGGAACAAAATGGATGAGGATGGGATCATTACCAGAAACAAGGCAAGATTAGTGGCAAAGGGCTATTCTCAAGAAGAAGGTATTGACTATGATGAGACATTTGCACCTGTTGCCAGACTTGAAGCTATCAGAATCTTCCTTGCCTTTGCTGCCCACATGAAGTTTAAAGTCTTTCAGATGGATGTCAAAAGTGCATTCCTAAATGGAGAACTTCAAGAAGAAGTCTATGTAGAACAACCTCCAGGTTTCATCAATCCATCTCTTTCCAATTATGTCTATAGATTAGATAAAGCTTTATATGGTCTTAAGCAAGCACCTAGAGCATGGTATGAAACACTGACTAACTTTTTAATAAAAAATGGGTTCACTAGAGGTAGAGTAGATACCACACTGTTTCTCAGAAAGCATAAGGACAAAGTCTTACTAGTTCAAATATATGTTGATGATATCATTTTTGGTTCTACTGACGAAAAGTTATGTAAGAGATTCTCTAAGCTAATGCAGAGCAAGTTTGAAATGAGCATGATGGGTGAGCTGAGTTTCTTCCTTAGACTGCAAGTAAAGCAGACTGAAGAAGGAATTTTTATAAACCAAGCCAAGTACATCAAAGACTTATTAAAGAAGTATGGCATGGATTCAGCCTCTCCCATGAAAACACCAATTGCTCCTGCAACCAAGCTTGACAAGGATGAGAATGGTAAGAGTATTGATATAACTCAATACAGAGGTATGATAGGTTCTCTTTTATACCTAACTGCCAGTAGACCAGATATAATGTTTGTAACATGCATATGTGCTAGATTTCAGGCTAACCCTAAAGAATCACATTTGTCTGCTGTAAAGAGGATATTCAGGTATCTTAAGGGTACACCCCACTTGGGGCTGTGGTATCCCAAGGAATCCTCTTTTAATCTAATAGGATACACATATGCTGATTATGCAGGATGCAAAATAGACAGAAAAAGTACAAGTGGCACCTGTCAACTACTTGGAAACAGACTTGTGTCTTGGTTCAGCAAAAAGCAAAATTCAGTATCCACTTCAACTGCAGAGGCTGAATACATTGCTGCTGGCAGCTGCTGTGCTCAGATTCTTTGGATGAGAAATCAACTAGCTGACTACGGGTTTGATTTCAAGTCTATACCTATACACTGTGATAATACAAGTGCCATAGCTATAACTCATAATCCTGTCATGCATTCTAGAACCAAGCATATAGAAATAAGGTATCACTTCATTAGGGATCATGTACAAAATGGTACTATCTCTTTGCAATATATACCTACTGAAGATCAACTTGCTGATGTGTTTACAAAACCTTTAGATGAATTCAGATTTAATAAGTTAATAAGTGAGCTAAGCATGCTAAATCTATCTTCATGAAAATATGCTCTACACTGTGCTAACAATGACAGATAAAGGCTGAACTCAAAATCGTAGACATGATCAAGGAAAACTCACGATCGTAGAGCTGAACTGTCAACTACCTCAACGATCGTAGCAAGAACTTAACTTCCATAAGTGCAGACTCGACGATGATCAAACAAGAAAAGTAGATCCTGTGATGCTGAGCTCCATAACAAAGCAATCCCTCCAAGAGGTGCCTCAGGGACAAACCTAACCCTTGAATTACACCAAGAGGTTGGCCCTTCCTGAGTTACCTTAAAAAGAAGGCTTAGTCAAAATCTCATCACTAGGACCCAGAACAGACTCAACGATCGTAGAACAGTCTCAACAGACAGACTCTACGAATGCGGGTCAGACTCTACGACTGCCGGACATACTCTACGACCGTAGGACAGACTCGACGATCGTAGGATAAACTACCAGTGCTGATCAGACTCTACGACCAGAAGTCAGACTCTACGATCTAGATCATACTGAGGACACCTCAGCTCTTAATACTCAAAGGGCAATTCAGTACATTCCTACACATACGAGATCGTAGAGCCAAACAAAATAAGACACCTGTCCCACGAAGACAAAAAGAGAGGAGGGAAGTTATAAGTACAGATTGGACACCTGATTTTGAAATACTGAAGTTCAAAAGTTCATCTCTCATTCTCTCTCTCAAAGCAAAACCCTAACTCAGACAAAAGTTCAACCGTATCTATCTTCTCAACAAAAGAATCAATGGCTGCTTCCAACGTAATTTCAGGCCACAGACTCTGTTTTGACGAGTTCAAGACTGCACCTCCAAAGTTCCACAAGATTTTAGCCTTACTGAAGAAGGCTGGTCTCGAAGAGGCGCTCAGCACTGACACTCTTATCTATCCCAAGCTGGTGAAGGAATTCTACAAGAATGCGGTGTACGAGAACAACACAGTCACCACGCGAGTTCGAGGAGCTGAAATAAAGCTAAGGGCAGAAGACATCAATTGGCCCTAGGATTCCAAAATATGGGACACCTAATTCTGGACGACATAAGGTATCAAGAGGGACTGAAGAAAATGCATCATAAAAAGAACCCCTCTGTCAAGGGTTACAAAAAGAAAGAGTTCCCACAAAGGTACGAGTTTTTAGCTGACATTGTTGGAAAATGCATATGCTGCAAGAGCTCAAGGCATGACTCTGTTAATGAGGCTCAGCTTAAAATCATGACTGCCTTAGTCCATGGCATCCAACTCAACTATGGGGCAATGCTGATAGAGTGGATCAGTAAATGGATAACTAGCTCTAAGAAGTCAAAGAGCATCCCAAAGATGCTATATGGAAGGTTCATAAGCATCATTCTGCAGTCTGCTGTAGGTGATAAGATTGGGGATAATGAAGGAGAAGCCATAAATTCCAATCGTAAAATGACACAACAATTGTTCAAGAACTGGGAGAGAAACCCTGCTGATTTCGTTCGAATGATGACAGAATCAAGTGGGAGAACTGAGGAACTAAGGAACTAAGGAAAGCAGGTGTTACAGGAGATATGTCTGTTGTCAGGGAAGTTGAAGAAGAAGAAGAAGCAAATAAAGAAGAATCCTCTGCTCTTGCAAGAAAAAGTAAGGGTAAAAGGAAGATGAGGGCAAGACAAGCTGAAGAGGCTCAAGGCTCTGCAACCAACACTCCTGTAGAGCCCTCTGACATAGAGACTCTAAGGAGGCTGAGGAAGATACAACTGCAAGAAGAAGCAGAAGAATATCAGGCCACCATTTCACAAATCTTGAAGAAAAACAAGACTGGTCACAAGCTCAAAAGACCAACAGTGTCTTCAATCGTAGAGACCTTGTTGTTCTCTGAGTCTAGGCCAAGTGTGGCAGAAATGGAGGAAGCTGCTACAAGGGCAGTGGTTGATCAAGTGATGGATAAAGCCAGCAAGCCAAAGAAAAAGCTGGTCAAGAAGTACATCCTTGAAAATAAGAAGATACTGAAGAAAGAAGCCAAGAGCATGGCTGAAACAGTAGATCTGACCCAGACAACAGAAGATGAAAAGGCCCTAGCTGAGGGGGAGAACCCTGAAATACTCATGATTGAATATACACCAGCTGAGGGGGAGAAGTCCACAGCTCAAAAGGATGCTCAAGCTGAAGGGAACTTCCTGAATTTAGAAGAAGATGTACAAGCTGAGGGGGAGTTTTCAAACCTCCAAGAAAATGATCATATTGAGGGGTAGCCTCAAGATGCACCAATGGCAAAAGAAGAGGTTCCTATCCAAGACAAGGTTGAACCACTATCAAACATTCCAGAGGCCATCGAGGTAATGGAATCTCCTGAAGAAATCCAAGAAGAAGCTGACAGTGATGATGAACTTATGATCACATGTGAAGGAAAGGATGGGTACAGAAGCTATCTATACAGACAGATGTTCTCTTATCTACCCATGATGGCCTTTCACCAAGCTCTGATCCAGAAATCATGGGATCATATGTTCTGGAGCTTCAAGGAATATCCAGCAATTTCTGTTCTAGCTCATGGATTTCCCAGGGAAGTCAACTTCGCCAAAAAGCTGATTACAAACAATGCCTCATCAAAAGCCAAACTTGAGGTATTGACTATCCCTACAAGCTTTATAGTTAATCATCTGCCATCACCCTCATTTAGCCATTTCTATGAATTTCTAAATGGCTGGAAGTGATTCTCAACCCTTTAAATCAGTTTCCAGTTACAGAATCCCACAATTCTGTAACTGAAGAACCAAAAGAAATCAACCTTACCCAGCTCCCTCAAATAACCAACTCTACGATTCCAGACTCCAGCTACATCGTAGAGTCACCACTCCCAAATGTCCAAACCCAAGCTCCTCCAACTGATATACCATCCTCCTCATCGCACAACTATTTCAGTCTTGATCTTGCTTTGTACAACTTGCAAGCTCAATCTCCACCAAGAACCCCTCAAATGGACAATCCTCAACCAGAAAATACCCTTCCAAGCATGCCCACCAAGGATGATCTGAAAGAAACCTCTGAGCAAATGATCAAAACCATTGAAGCAAGCCTGGAATCTCACTCTGATCTCCTCAACATCCGTCTGAATCAAATGATACAAGCTGCTAACAAATTCCCTAGTACAATGAATACTGAACTCACTACAAAGCTAAGGGAAATTATCAAAGAGATTCTAAAGAGCATATCAGATAGAGATGAGATCCATTTCCAGGTTGCTGCCAAACAAAAAGAGGCTATGCTTGAAATACAGAAAAATCAAGATCGTCAACATCAGATTATGCTGGACAATATTCTCAACTTAAAAGCTTCTGTGTATGACTTCCATAAATTATATGCAAATCAGGAAAAGTATAATGATACAATTCTGACCATCCTCCAGAAGAAAGAAGCAAGAGCTGATCAACAAATCAAGGAGAATAAGGAGGACATTGCTCAGACTCAAAGCCAACTAAACAAGCTTGTCCAAGGGGTCAACAAGCTATCAGCTGACATTCGAACCCTTGATGCTGACATAAAGGGGGAGAAAGATAAAGGGAGCAGAGGAGATCAAGGCAGAAGCAGAGGAGGTCAAACAACTCAAGAAAGGGGAAGAACACGAAGCCCTCCTGCAAGATAGACTCCATGATCTGGTCAGCAGGCAATTGTTACAGCTATTCCTTTGAGCCATCAGCAGGCAACTCCTAGCTCACAAGAAGTGACCAGGGTAAACATAAGAATGCCGACTGGAGATCCTGCATTCATGCGCAGACATGAGGAGAATCCTGTTATAAGTCGAAGCGAGCTAGAGGAGTTAGCGAGGAATGAAGAAGCTCAAAGGAAGAGAAGGGCTGAAGAATATGCAAATCCTCCTCCTCACAAGAGACCAAGAAAACAGAGATAAGTATAGAATTTAATGTTTTATTGATGTAATGCTACATTGTAATATCTATTGATCATCAATAAATTCATGCTTATTCTCTAGAAATTTCAGCTGCTCACTGAAATGCTAAGTCATGTTTAAATTCCTGCAAATGCATCTAGTCACTAATAATCATGACAACAAATCTCCTTGGTTATGTCAACATCAAATAGGGGGAGATTGTTGGTAGAATGCATATTAAGATTTGATGTTTTTAATACATGTGTTCATGATTATTTGTAAGGTCCTTAATAGATATATGTATAAGGACTTAGTGATAGAAAGATCAAATCTGTTAGGTTGATCTTGAGATGTAATAGATTAGTCATGAAGAGATCGTAGTGCATCAACCTGATCAACATTGCAGAAATTAAGGCAGAAATCGTAGAGCCTGAAGATCGTAGTGTGCCTGCCTTGAAGGGAACTCTTCGGGAATCGTAGAGTGGTCCCATCGTTCGCCGAGCCAACTCCACGATCGTAGTATGCTGAAGGAAACATGAAGTTTATAAGTCAACGATCGTAGAGTGCTCTCGGGAACGTAGAGTGAATACACGAGCAAGTCAAGAATCGTAGAGTGCTCTCGAGAACGTAGAGTGAACTACACGAGTAAGTCAAGAATCGTAGAGTGCTCTCGGGAACGTAGAGTTCAAGACACGATGAAGTAAAGAGTGTAGTGCTATCAACTGTTAGCATCGTAGTGTTCAAGAAATGACACTACGATCAGAATCGTAGAGCATCACGACCCAAATCGTAGAGCTCATCTGTCAGTCAGAAAACGTCAAGCCTCATGAGTTGTTAATTCAAGATACGAGGAATGAATTTGAGAAGATGCAGTGCCCATCAGTCCCAGATTGTATAAAATATCCTTAGGACGCAACAAAGAAGCGTATTGAAGAAGTCAAGGATAGTACTATGGAAAAGAGGGACAAAACACCTTTTCAGGTGGTAGGTGGGAAAGCAGCCTGCAGTGTCAGTGGTCCAGAATGTAGAATTCAAAAGATGTGCAGAAATGTCACCATCACGGTACAGAAAGCTCAGACGCATTTAATGCCACAACGGATGGATTCAAACGGATAGTTTTCTGTATCACATATATACAGATCAGACAGATGAGAGAAATAGAGACAAGCAAGCAATAAAACATTCAACATGAACAATTCTCCAAGACTCAACTCTACGATCTGAGAAATTCCAAAGCTTGCTCAGCTACTCAGTTCTTAACGAACCTGTGCTTACATAGCAACTGAGTAGCAACCTTCAGAACGAAACAACAATCATCATTCAACTGAAGAAGAGTACCAAGTTTGTTGGACTTGAAGAGTTCAAGAGTGAACTATAAGATAGCCAAGTCTGCTGGACTTGAAGAGTTCAAAAGTGAACTAGAGAAGTTCCTAGACTGCTGGTCTAGAAGGAATCCAGTGGGATTCAGAAGTTTGTAAGAAACATCCTTAGTGAATATCCTACTCGTTGAGTAGAAGAGTGGACTAGGAGCCTTGTGTGCTCTGAACCACTTAAAAATAGCTGTGTCATTTACCTTACTGCCATAACTGCTATATCTGCTATAACTGCTTTACTCGTCTATTACTTTACTGCTTGGTTAAGAAGATTAAAACAAATATTATTCCGCTAAGTTTTAATCACTATCTAAGAACAAGTCTAAAACAGAAAAGATTTTTAAATATCTATTCAACCCCCCCTTCTAGATAACTTGTGCCTATTAAGAACTAACAGTATTGTTGGGGTAATTCGTCAAAATCATGAATTTTGAGCAAGTAACCAAGCACATGTCTACATGGTATCCCCATACTCTCAAACTTGTGGCAACTACATGAAGCAAAACCCAATCCTTTGTCATAAATAAGTTGTCGCACTCTATGTGTGAACATTTTTTTTCTATGAACTTGAAATATGCATTGATTGTTACTCTCCTTGATAAGTTCAAAACGGTAATTCAAACATTCCCATGTCTCATCTTCAAATTTATAAAACATTTCTTGAGTACAAATTTCAACCATTTAGAATAGAAAGTCATGATTCATCTTCACTTTAGGCTTCTCAATCAAATCTTTGTGATCGGCCAACAACTCTTCTTGACGTTGGCGTACTAGCCCCTATTAAATTGGATCATGAAATCAACTAATGAATTATTCTTAGAAACATATCTTTTGAAAAAAGTGTGAGAGCTTTCCGCTCGTTGGCTACTTGACATATTGACTGAGAAAAAATGATTACAATAAGCTGGCACCCAATTTGTACGAATGTCATACATTGTTTGTAACCATTTATTGTCATGTAACCCGCTCCTCCCAACAAGCTCTGTCCATGTCAAATCAAACTCTTCTTTAGACTCTGAATTCCAAATACAATCGGCAAATTCATTATAGTGAGCATTATACTTCATCGAGTCTATTTTTTCTGAAAATTTTGTCAATATGTGCCAACTACAGAATCTATGAAAAGTATCCGGAAGAGTTTCTAATATTGCCTTGGACATCGCGGGATCTTGATTAGTAATGATCATTTTAGGGGCATCACCTGGCATAAACTCTAAAAATTGGTTGAATAGCCAAACAAATGAATCTGAGGTCTCGTCACTTAAGAATGCACAAGCAAAAATTATGGTTTGACCATGTTTGTTAACTCCCATCAGTGGTGCAAAAATCAACCCATATCGATTGGTGTTGTATGTAGTATCGAAGACGACTACATCACCATAAAAACTATATGCCGTTCTAGAAGTAGCATCAGCCCCGAAACAATGTGTTATCCTCTGTTCATTATCGACCCTAATTGTATAAGTTAATGATGGATTCTTGCCCTTTTCTATTTTGCAAAACTCACTAAACATTTCTCCGTCATGCCCCTTCAACTCATTACGTCTATCCCTTTCATAATTATATAAATCTGTTGTGTACACCCAATATTTTCAAACCCTCCAGCCTATACTCTAAGGAAATTGAATTGTTGATGTGAGGGTATGTTTATCATGGAAAGTTGTTGAGTCAAACACTTTTGCGCACTAGAAACACTTCGGTGAGATCTTAATAGATGTTTCTTTGATGGAGTTGCCAATAGATGACTATGGCCCTCAATAAATTAGGTGACTACATAAGCCTCAGAATTTATTTTCAACACAGCTACCATTGCTTTACAACTCTCTTTTATCGATCCCCGACGCCTTTTAGTTTCAACATCCGCAATTGTTTTTCCCTTACCTTATTTAAAATAGACATATTCTTTCCTTTTGATTTCGTCACTTCCTTCGAATTTCTTAGTAGCCCAACTTCGAATACTAAATCCCGCCTCTTTAGCATATGCATTGTAAAAATTCTTAACTTCATCTATTGTTTTGAATTCTTTTCCAACACTAGGTTTGAGATGATCGGCTACTTGCGAATTATAGATAAAAATTTTCCTACCTTCATCACTCTCCCCTTCAATTATCTTATTCTCTACTTCCTTTTCATTATTGTCAACATTATCACCATATTCATCACTATCCCGTACTTCATTCTCTAAGTTAGCATTTATCCCTACAGTTAAAAAAAACAAACAACATTTAAGTCCGGACAACAACAATTTGAAGAACATTGAGAATTGCATATTTCATGACAGATTGTTCAATGAGAAGATTTTAAACTTGGTGATGTTACAAAGAACTACCATTTTAATTCCTCACTTTTTCTATTCTGATAAGTGATACCAAACTAATGCCTGATTTTAAGATTATAGGTACATGATATATTGTTTTCATTTTGCTAGAGTTTTTCAAGTGATTCAGCTAATACTTTGGAGAAAGTTTAACACAATATTTATCAACTCACATGTCATTTCTAATCTTTCTGCAGAATCTATTTTCTGTCAAAAGAACTAGTATTTCTTGAGTGAATTTCTATGTAGTGCACCAAGTGGAAAAGAAACAATTAATAATCAAACAACAACCAACAAGTTTGATAGTCCTTCATATTAAATTATGTGTAAACCAAGGAGAAGAAACGAGTTCAATTTAAACTTATAGCTAAAATAAAAAAGAAACTATACTCTGTGTATTCGATGTCAGGCGATTTCGAAACCCTAGCTTCAACTTCAGCGCTTTGAACGTCAATCGGGGAAAGGGGGGTTTGCGAGAGAATCGACAGAGAGTGATGAATTCGCCAACTGATGACAGTGTTTTCAAACGGGTCGCGTACAATCTAAGCTTTATCGATTTCGCTGACCTTACGAGAGAGAATCAGTCGGGAATGGCAGAGAGGGATTTCAAATGGGCTTTGAGAGAGAATTGGTCGCGAATGGCAGAGAGGGATCTCAAATGGGCGCGAATGGCAGAGTCAGAGAGAAGGAGGGAATTAGTACGAATTGGGAGAGTAAGAGAGAAGGAAGGGTTTGGTTGACCCGCGTGTTTTTTCCAACCCGGAATTTTTGACTCGCGATTTTTTTGATTTCAAACGTGTTTTTTACTTGGTCAGTTGTTGGTCCGCAAATTTGGTACGTCTTAGAAGGAAACCGTATATATATATATATATATATATATATATATATATAAGAGAAACTTACAAGTGAATTATTTTAATAAACAAAAAACAAAAACTGTATGTGGATATGAAAATTGAACATGAGAGTATTTAAATTTCATTTATTTGTATTGTTACCCACCATTGGGAACATTGGGGGTCAAAATATAAATAAGTGAAATTTAAATACACTCATGTCCAATTTTCATATTCAACTAGAAGAGCTTAACAAAAAATATATAAAAAAGATCGTCCCTGTCTCGCACGGGTTGCAAGCTAATAATAATAATAATAATAATAATAATTGGGGTAGAGAGTGCATAAACTCAATAATAAGGTCTTGGCCCAAATTTCCACTAAGGGGCCCAATATGCTCCATTTCCTCTACAATAATACTTGCAACAAGTTCATCTTTCACAATCTCAATCTCAATCTCAATCTGTTTGAGCATTTTCCAGTAACAGCAAGCACAATTGAGGTGCCTTAGAGGTAGGTACGTTTCGATCGCTTAAAAAATGTTAGTGATTCTGATTATTGCTTATGTTTATAATTTGTTTTTAAAAAGTGGTGATTCTCTGATTATTGTTTCTGTTTGGTAAGAATTCCAAACATAAAATTATCATTACAAAAATAATCTCTCCGTCCAAATCTTCATATTTTAAAAAATAAATAATAATAATAATAATAATAGAAAAATAGTCCTTAAATTTCTTTGTAACTTTTTTGAATATTATTATACATTACAATAAAAATTTATCCTCATCTACTAGAGAGGTTTAGATGTGAGAAGGGATAACTTACCGTCTTCATTGCGATGCTACTTTTTGAATTTGTCTTGGTTCAACTTTTTACATTATTTGACCATGAGTATTGTCAATCATTAATTAGGAGAGATCAATTAATCTTATTGACAAAATGAAGATTTGTTTTTTTTTATTACCAGCTCTTTCTTTTTCACAAAAAAAAAAAAAAAGTTCCATTTTCACTTTAAAAAGAATCAATTTGTGAAATTAGTAGTACGTCTTTAGATCATTTACATTTTTCATAATTATATTTAATAAATTTTATAAACATTTTAAAGCCAAAAAAAATCACAAATTAAATTCAATATCGAAATGGAACTCTTATTTTATAAAGTATGGAGTAACTTATCTTTATCAGCCCAAAATTGTGTAACATAACAAATAAGGTGGACTCGACCAAGTACTACAAAAGAAATGTGAAATTGTGCATGCATGAGGTGTTTGATATTAGTTGAAGTCAATCACCAAATTTTTATTTTTATTTTTGAAAAATAGATTTTAGTTGGAGTCCAAATATTGAATTCTTGGGAAGAGGTATATAAAGTAAATCCTAATGTTTGCAATCCCACATTTCTAATGTGATTGAAAAAAAAGTTGATATTTCCACAAGTGAAAATGTTAATTTCACAAGTTTCTCTCATATTCAGGTAAGGAAAACCTGATAGAACTAACATTTTTACTTGTAAAAATATCAATTCCTAAAAAAAAAATCATGCATATAGAGATAATATTTCCTTCCGTTCCACAAAAAGACTTCAAGATATATTTTTGTTTAACTTATATTCCCAAAAATAATAATATATTAATTTAGTAGTGTGATACAATAATAAAATTAGATGCAAGTTTATACTACTATCATTAAAAACTGAACTATTTGTGGAACAAAAAGAAATGACAAATAAGATTATTTTTTTTTGTGAAAAGAGTAAAATACCACAAGAATTCGAACATTGAAGTTAGCCTCCAAGAAAGTTTCGAGTTAAATAAGGAATGCACAATTTAGTTCAAGTTACTCCAAGAGACTAAAATACAAATCTCCATACTGACCTCATTGAAGACAATGTCCAAAATAATAAAGCATTGGCAACATAAAATCAGATTGTGCAACTTTAAGCTACTATTACCACATGCTGCACAGTTTTAGAGTGTCGATAAGTTCAGCAACCTATAAAAAAATCATAAATTATAGTCGTCCTGCTCATTTGTACCACTATGTATACCCACCGTAAATTATCACTAGCATGGACAATTTATGCACCAACATGAGCATTTTACACTGCAAGAGAATTTTGTGAAGCCAAGTCTCAAACAATCCGGACATTTTGGTATGGAGCATCTCAAACAATCCGGACATCTTGGTATGCAGCACCTCAAACAATCAGGACATCTCAAACAATCAGGACATCTTGGTATGCAGCACCTCAAACAATCTGGACATCTTGGTATGCAGCACCTCAAACAATCAGGACATCTTGGTCGACATTCAGGGCATTTGGGCCGCGATAAACATTTTAGGCAGCTAGGTGTCGAACATTTCCATCCCAATTTGAACCTACAGCACCTATTGGTAGAACTCGAGGACACCGAGTTTGACCTATTCGGTAAGGGGAGAGTTTGCCGAATTTTTTTGAGGCGGATTTCAGTGGTCATGTTTTCCATTTCTTGGATAAACCTGTAAAGATGTAGGATGTAATCTGGGTACAGCTCCAAGTTGCAGTGTCCGCCTCCTTTAATCCACAATGGTTCGTATGGATCTCTAGCCATTTTCCATAGTCCTTCACCGTGTAACCAATTTACTACATCATCTTCAGTTCCCTATAAAATGATATACAAGAAAAAAACCCATCAAGAATTACTTCCACAAGCAACTTCCTGGAATTTCAGCAGAATTACTAATTACACCCTGTGCCAAAAAAGTGTCGTGCAAAATTTACAAATTTGAGGATGTAATTTTGTTCTATGTTTACCCCTTGAATTGAATAATATGTTTAGTAGTGATGGCATGATAATGGAATTGTAATGATGAACTTGAGGACATCATGTTAGTTTATGCTATCATCAAAAGAAATCAAACAATTTTTTTGGCGAATGGGACTTTTTCTGTGCAATGGAGGGAGTAATTCCACCATTTGTCCATGATATGCAGTATAAGAAATTTGGAATATTGAGATCTTGTGGCCTTGTTAAACAGTCGTCAGTTAATATTCAAGCTGCCTTGACAAAGACTTGGGCCATATCCAATCAACCTCTGACATTGGAAAGGCAGATTGGATACACCATACCTTGTGGAAATACGTATGCCCATTAACAGAAAACTTGTGCAACATTACATATTTTATCAGAAGTATAAGCAGATTGAACTTGAGTAAGTTGGCACAATTTTTTTTCATTTTAAATGGAGAAAAATGCATAGCATCTTATACTGAACCTCTACAAGTTTTTTAATATGGAGATTTTACAAGAACTATTTATCTCGTCACACCTCGTTACATATAGTTGCAGCAAACAAGCCAAAAGTCAGATCAGAGTATTATATGGTTATTCAATAATTTTGAGCATAAACAACAAAGGTATAAGTAAGTCCCCAAGTGTTCAAGTATGACATATGTAAGATGGTAAAACAAGTAAATGGAAAATTTGAGCTTGAATATCTAAAGATGTCGAGAAGTACTTACATGAATCACTAGCACAGGGCACTTCACCTTCTGAATTTTGTTAATATTCTGCATAAACCAGAGGATATCATCTAAACCATGCATAGCAAGCCAAGATACATTAGTCACTAATCCAGCTTAATCAGTCATTTACCAAAGGATATTAGTATGCAAGTATATAAAAAATATATATAGCATTGATTTGCGCGCTTAGTCAGATGTGTTTCAGTTCTTCATTATTTATTTTCTCTTTCCCATTGACAAAGCAAGTGGCTGATTAACAGTTTTTTCCCTTCTTTTATGAAGAACCTTTAAAAAACTTTAACAGTTTTGTTTTGTTAGCCAAATCAATGTATTTAATTTATTGGGTTTTGAAAGTGAAGATGGTTTTATCAGTCAAATAAGATACAGTAGTTAGAGACGCTAGTTAAATGTTAACAAACATATATTTTCTTCCAAATAGAAAGAGGCATCCTGACTTGCAATATTTTTGTTTGTTGTGCTTTGGGACTCATTTTGTGCACAAAGAACATTTGTAAATGCTATTTTGGGCCAGTAAGTGTGTAAACTAGGAAATCCTAGAAAATTTGCGAACTAGAGTCCATAGCATTTAGTTAACTTGCTCAATTTTGCAGGTTTTCAAACAGCACTCAGAATTTGGAAGTTCAAACTGCTAAACAAGGACAAACATTTATAGCAAAGCTAAGCAATGAGCTTTTTTCTTTATAACTGTTTCCCTTTGATTTTACTTTTACTCTTCTTTTTTTCCCTACTGAAGAAATCATCACCCTTTTCCCAACATGTAATATTTACAACCATAATAAGGAGAACACCTTATAAAATACCAAATTGCCTTTCGCTGAAGACAAGGAACTTAGTGCCTTATAGTTCAAACTAAGGTGGTATGCTTAGAATCTGAAAAGTTGCCTAAAACTAAAATCTTATAAGCAGAGGGCTTAATTTTAGAAACACCGTATAAATAGCAAGGTGGTTACTCACCCTATAGATGTCAAAACAAAGAGTGAACTTCATTTGGCAGAGCACGCGAAGACCAGAAAGGATGGCACTATGCAGCACTACACCTCTCAACCTAGGCAGTCGAGCTGCCAAGTGCAGTGTTGGCCCACTTCCAACCGACTGTCCATACAGAATTAAATCTTCTTGGCTAATACCATATTCAGTCTCAAGACACTCGTACACTGCCTCTATGTCCGCATATGTGTTATATTCACTTGGCTGGATGACACAAGGGAAAATATATGTAATGTATTTCAGTAAGAGAGTAGCTTGTCGAAATAATTTATAAATAACTTGAGAAGACAAGAAATAAATAAAATTCATACGCCTAATAGACTGCATATGGATTATGGAACAATGCGTGTACAACTTTTATGCGCAACACCTCAGAAATTTTCAAGAATTATCCACTTAATTGACCAAAGAAATCTCAGTTTATTTGCCAATTTTTTAACTACCACTGAATTTATACACTGTCAAATATTTTCCAATTTTTTCGAAAAGAAAATTGTCACTTTAAAACCCTCTTCTTTTTCTCTGATGGGCAAAGATTAGTTATAAGCAGAGCCATAAAGTGGTAGATTCCAGACCTGTTAGTGCATTACACATAATGCATCATTTCTTTAAAGTTGAAGCCATTGGTACTTAGAACAAATTATGGTACTGAAAACAGGGCACTCGTAAATGATTATGACTAATATAAAAGAGTGACATCCTACCATGCCAGTAGAAGCTCCATACCCTGAATAGTCATATCTGCATACGAAAGATGAGAATTTAGAAGGTCAAAGTGAGACCTAATTAAAGCAATGAGAGGATAGCTGCAGATATTGAAGAGATGCATTAGATTCATAGGATTCTCACCTATAAAAAACAGAGAAAGACCAATAAGTAAATAAACACCCATGTAGTATTAGTATCTTTTCAAATAAATTAACAACCATGTATATATTATACTATTACTGTATCATTTATCTAATTTAGAAGTAGCATCTCTGAACTAAGGAGAAGTTCTGAAAGGGCCAGTGTCGCAAAAGCTAATCAATAAGCACCAATTGTGTTTCAAATTACTTCAAGTAACAAATATTTTGAACAATTGTTATAAACTTTCCCATCAGCCAGAGATTCAGCAAATAAAAAAAAAAAGGTAGTACAACAGGAAGGGCCATTCTCAAATTTAAGTCAGTATAGTCATACGCGCACCAGTAAAATCCTTATTTCTTTTTAAAGCCCTCTTCTTTGTTAAGTGACCAGTACTTTTAAGTAATAAAATAAACACACACATGAAAAAAACTTTAGGACAAAGGTAAGAAGAAGAGAACTCTGAACTAAGAATCATCCTATTTTCCTGTTCCTTTTTCATTCTTTAAAAACATTAAAACCCCTAATGACCTTATCCAGTAAGCACAGTAAATAAATTTAAAGATACTGATTATCTTCGGGTGGAAAAAGAAGATTACAGATCTAAACTTACTATTACCACCACCAATACACCATAAGCAAAAGTATAAGTTTCAATAAACCAATTAAAGATGAAGGATAAAACCCATGAACAGAAACCCATAACATCCAATAAAGAACATAGTTCAACCTTTTACAGAAAAGGGAGAAAAATTTACATTTAACCAGCTCAAGACATCTCATAAATCAAAATATTCATAAGATTCATCACACCAAAACCAAGATTTTACTAATTAAACCACAAACAGATATATATATATATATATATATATATATATATATATATAAGTGGAAAATTAAAAACAGACCCAATGAGATTAACTCTGAGATTAGCTTTGAGCTGAAGAAAGAGGTCGTAGAGCTGACCCAGATCAGCAGCATTTCCATGGGAGTAAAGCATAGTGAGCTTCGCATATGGGTTTTTCAGGTAAAACGCAACGATCCTGTTTCCCCTTTTGGTATCAAGTAACAAAACATCAAGAGAATCATCGTCATCGCAGTAAGGTATGGGCGGCATAGACGACGTCGTCAGCGGGACCGCGATTAGCTTACCGTCGTCACGTTTTATGACCTGGTAAGTCGCCGGCGAAGGGGGGAAGAAGGCGAATTTCGAGGCCAGTTGAGAAATGAAGCACCCCATTTGCCACCACCCCCGAAATTGTCACCGGAGAAACCCCAAGTCATGAATGCATGTGTTTGTACTATATATATGTGTGTGTATGTATAGGTAGATAGATAAAAGGTGTTGGTATTAATTAGTGTATGTTGAGTTAGAGGGAGGAGATTGGGGATTTTCTGGGTTTGGATTGTTTGAGATGGGTAATTTAATTAATGAGCTTGATAATGATTTGCTTGGTTTTCAATGGGGTTTTGGAAATTATATATAGAGAGAGAGAGAGGTGAGAATTAAGGGCTGGGGTTTTAATGGGGTAATTAATAAATGTTTGTTTGGCTAAATTTGTGTTATTTATTACATGTGATAGATAGATAGAATTATAGCAAGTGTGATTTTAGAAGGGAGAAATAGGAGGACTGAGGAGTGCAGGTGCTGTTATGGTGTTTGTGTAGTTCCAGTAGTACTACTGTTGGAGGTGGCAGTGTATTAATGTTATATGTATCAGTATCTATATGGAGGAGGAGGAGGAGAGAGAAGGAAGAAGAAAGAGAAGCAGATGGTGCAGTGCCTTAAATTCGATACTAAAATGGAAACTGAGTTTGGATTTTACTTCATTGCGTGTCAGTTTGACAGAAGAAAAAGGAGTCATAATCTGTTGGGTAATGACTTATTTTAATATGAGTTCTAACTTAAAATAAGTTCGCCTATAAGTTGTGATTTATAAATAAAAACGTTGGGTTATAATAATTTATAAATCACAAATTAAATTAAAATAAATTATGAAGATGTTCGATTGATAATGATTTATAATGAATTAAAATAAAATATAAAAATTACTAAAAAGAACATTATAAAAAGATACATTGATTTAATATCATATCGAATGTTATTTTTGATAAAATAACTTATTTAAACAACTTATTGGTAAACAACTTATTATTGGTAAACAGCTTAATATTTAAACAGCTTATTGGTAAATAATTTATTATTTAAACAACTTATTGGTAACTAACTTATTATTTAAACAACTTATTATTGCTAAACAACTTATTATTTAAACAGTATATTGGTAACCAACTTATTTAAATAGTTTATTGGTAAACAATTTATTATTTAAACAGTTTATTGGTAAACAACTTATTATTAGTAAACGGCTTATTATTGTTAGACAACTTATTATTTAAACAGCTTATTGGTAAACAATTTATTTAAACAACTTAATGATAAACAACTTATTATTGGTAAACGACTTTTTAAGGAATAAGCATGTGAATGATATTCCTATTTACATACGATTTGATTATGATATATATATATATATATATATATATATATATATATATATATATATATATGAATGAATGAATATGCAAGTATGCTTGCATTAAGAAAACTGTAAAGTCCTTTGATAGATAATAGAAACATGTGTACAAGGACTTAGAATGAATTGATCAAATATGTTAGGTTGATCCTACATAGGCAAAACAGTTTTGTAAAGTCCTTAAAAAGAAATGATGTACAAGGACTATAAATATAGAAAGATCAAACATGTTTGGTTGATCTTATGATGTAATAGATAGACTTGTCTGATCGTCGAGCATTGCACCAGAAAATCATAGTCTGCCAGGAGAGTCAAGAAAAACTCGGGAGCTATCGAGGCAGAATCGTAGTCTGCAAGATAGTAGATCTCGGAGTTCGTAGACTGTCAGGAGAGACGAGGAAGGATCGTAGTGTGTCGAGAAGAACTTCCTCGGAGCCGTAGTCTGCTGAGGAAGTCATGTTCAGAATCATAGAGACAGCATGCCTACGAGCCGACCGAGCATCTGCCAAAGCCAAGTCAAGAATCGTAGACTACACCCGGAGTCGTAGAGTCTACTGATGCCGAACCCAAATCAGGATCGTAGAGTACACTCGATATTGTAGAGTCTACTGATCATATCTGAGGCAGAGATCGTAGTCGAGCAAGATCAGATGAAGACAACGAGCACAATGACAGAAATCGTAGAGTGACAAGATCTGATCTCGGAGTCGTAGTGTCTGCACAGCCGAAGCTGAATCGTAGAGTGTAGAACTGAGACTTCAACAGATGTGCTCACAATGTCAAGGCAGAATCGTAAAGCAAATACGATTCTCAACAAATGAGCACTCCCAGAATATCCAAAGGAATGAAACCTCTGGTCTAAGCTGCAATGCTACATCCAACCTGAAGGAAACCAGAGAGCACTCAACGAATGGCATGCAAGCAAATTGAAGATCTAAACATCAACCCAATCAGCATTCAGATTGAGTTGGGAAGCTATTCGAAATGAAGTCTTCCACAAGTTGATCAGAAGAAGACTTCAATAACTGACTAAGAAAAGTCAGCAAGTGCAGTAGCTGTTAAGTGTATAGAAGACAACGATCTTGGAAACCACCAGGATCATAGTGTTTGTCGAACAATGAAGGAATTGATAGAGTGTACACAGATACTGGTCAGCTTCTGAAGAACAAGGCTAAAGTGATTAAACATTGAGTCAGTCCATTGGTGATAAGTGAACGGGAGATCACAAGGAGAAAGCGAGATGGACACGCCACAAATCTGAAGTGTCTTGCTATTCAGAAGGGGCCAGAGCAAGGAGTCAAGCCATCAGTATCTGAGAGCAGTTGAGGCAAATAGAAGCGTTGAAGCACTGCACAGAAGAAGGAAGAGGTGTTCTACATTGAAGATCCAATAAACACTCTTCAGGATCGTAGTGTTAACTCTACCAGTCAATAAGCAACATTCAACAAGACACTATGATCAGGTCAAAGACGGCATGCATCAGAATCGTAGAATTCGGTCATCCGAAGATTGAAGCATTGGCAACGATTCAATCTGAAGAGTGATATTCGGACAAGAGCTTATTGAGAGTATCGATGCAAAAGGACAACCTCTGATCAAGAAATCAGAAGAAGAAAATAAAGTCGTCGACCTGCCCAAGTCATTAAAACGACATCTATGATGGAGTAGGTGAAACAGTAGACTGCAGTGTCAGAAAGTCATGTCATGTCACATCTACAGTCTGCGCCAAACAACTCGAGATCTGTGAAGTAATTTGAAGATCTTTCAACGGCTACTTTCCAACGAAAATATTAGGAAGGAGTATAAATCAGCTAGAGCTTCAAAGATCAAGGGTTGTTGGAGTTGTTTAGATTGGAGAGATGGTGGACTGATCTAACCAACGTAAATAGTGAGTGACCAATGAAGGTCTGAAGGCTCACTCTATGATCCACCAAGAACACTTAGAGACAAACCAAAAAGAAGTAGAAGTGAGAGTTCTACAATGTAGAAGTGAGAGTTCTACTACCAGAAGAGTGTTCTGAACTGCAAAGAGAAAGAAGAGCATTAATGTCATCTTGATGTCCATCATGGGAAGACTCTAAGTACCAAAGAGAAGAGCCTACAGTCATCTTAGCAAGTCCATCATGAGAAGGCATCAAGTATCAAGAAAGAAGATCACCAACGCCATCATGGTGGCAAGCATGAGAAAGTTTCTAAGTACCTAGCAGAAGAGCTTACAGTCATCTTAGAAACTCATCATGTGCAGCCATCAAGTATCAAGAAGAATGATCTTCAAGGAAGTTCATCAAGAGATCATCAGAAGTGGTTGAGTAACTGAAGAAGCTGAGCGTCATGCAACACTCAACTGCACTTCAAGGTAAAAGTAGTATGCACACAAGCCAATCATGTTTGATGATAAAGCATATACTTTGTAACAATCTTATTCATTTATTAATAAAAAGTATTAATTTATTAAAGGCTTTTAATTATCTACATAATGCTGCTTTATAATATGTGATAAACCCATAGTTTTAAGCAATGCTTTTAGAATAATGATGATGATCATTCTAATGAGATCTAAATTCTTAGAAAGCTTAAAACTAAAATAGTTCCCAATCGTTGGATTACTAAATTGGGAATTAGTGAATCCGGATAGATTGGTACATACGTTGCTTGCTCATTGGATGAGAATGATTGATCTCATGATCATTTGTGCGGAGACACTAAAGCAAGTATGTAGGTGCTTATTAGAGAATAAGTTCACTGAACGTGGCTCGCTAAGGAATACCTAATGGAGTTTTACTTGCCTGTCAATAGGAATTCCTGTAGTTATAGTAGTACAAGTGATCCTTGGACTTGAAATCATCATAGTATCTTGTGTATGATGAGTTATACTTTGACTTATTCCTTAATACTCTTAGGGTATATCAAAGGGTATGCTTGGGTATAATAAGTTATACATGGAGATAATGTATGATCAATAAAGAATCTACCACTTCTAGTAAAAGAAGAGAAATGTCTTATGTGATTCGATAAATGACAACCCAGTAGTCCTTGGCCAAGGCAGAATGAAATTAGAAAGGAGTTTCTAATTTGTATTATTTGGTGTTGTGCATTTAAGGATCAAAATACATATAATTAAATAAAATAAGACTTGACAGTAATTATATGTCTTATATTTAATTGGGACATTGTATGGTGGAAGGATTGAATTGTACGGTAACTATTTACTCAAAGGTTCTTTTATGATTAATGTTAAAATCTATATTATCTGGAAAGTCGTTGATCAATAGGGAGGCTTATCCCTATTGTAAAATAAATATTATTTATTTAAATAAATTAATTATTTAATTTATTTATTTAAATAAGATTAAAATTGTTCTAATTGATTAATTCACAACCAGTTTAATATGAAGAACCTAAAGGGTCACGCCATAAAAGAAAGAATAATTATTTAAGAAGTTAATGGCATAATCATAATAATATGTTAAGTATATTTAATTTAATCTATGGTGATAGAATAAATTAAATAGCTTAATATTTATTATTTAATATTTTAGAAATATTAAATATAAATTAATAAGAGGAATCTTATTAATATTATTACAATTATTATTATTTTAATTTCTAAAAGAGTTTAGGAATTAATTTAATATAAGTACTCTCATTTATTCCTAATAGGATTAGGAAGGAAAAATAGTTAAAGGAGTTTAATTAATTATCCCTAATAAGATTAGGGAGCCCATTTAATTAAAAGAGTTTAATTAAATAAATAATACCTTATTTTTAATAGGGTTACCTGATATCTTTATAAGAGGGGTCTTATATCAGATATCAAGATACGCAATTCTAATAGTTGGAGAGTACGTTCTTTTTCTATTGAGATAGAAAACTAGGGTTTAGCCAAACACCCATCTTCTTGAATCTTTATTCTTTCTTGGTGGATCACCTCTAGAGGCCAAACACTTGGGTGGCTAACGTTGATCAAAGGAAGGAACCAAACCCGGTGGATTCAAGTTGAACACGAAAAGGATTTGGAGGTGAACTTGTACTTGAGGAAGCTCGGATCTTCAAGGGTATGATTCTCGTCCTTTATTTTTCGTTTAATTAATAATTGTGCATAAAGGATGATCCGGGTATATGGTTTGTAAAATTTTAAACTCTGATTTTACACGTTTCGTTTATTTTGTGCAATTTGATTGCGTATATGAATATTACAAACCTAACACAAGGATGATCACGCCAATTTGATAAGTACAGAAGATGTTCAGAGCATAAAGACATCTTAGCAGCTCAGGACCAACTCTAACAAACAAACAAACAACTCAACAACGAGAAGCCAGGGCCTGAGGGGTCCTTGTCCGGAGGGACTAAATGAAGTTCCAAACCTGCTGGGCTTGAAGAGTTCCTAGGGAACTAGAGAAGTTCCAAGGCTGCTGGCCTTGAAGAGTTCTTAGTGAACTGAAGTCCCAAGGCTGCTGGCCTTAAAGGAATCTTAGTGATTCAGGGTGCTGCCCTTCCTTAGTGGAAATCCTGCTAGTTGAAAGCAGAAGAGTGGATTATGAGCTTGAGTCTCTGAACCACTTAAAACTCCTTGTGTCTTTTACTTTATGTCATTTACATTATGTACTTTAACTGCTATGTATGTTTTAATTGCTTACAACCGAACTAACTCTAAGAATAATGTATGTATGATTACAAATATATCAATGAAAGGGATATTTTACTTATTCTGATGTGCTTGAAAAGATTCTTATATTTGTCATATGCTAATTCATTAGCAATAAAAAATAAACAAGAAAAGTATTTGAAATTAAAAAGGATTTATTCACCCCCTTCTAGATCTATATTGTGCCTACTGGGAACTAACAATTGGTATCAGAGCAGGTTCTCATGCTATATTCAAAAGCTAATCGCTTTGAGTCTGATCCTAGGCACAAACATTGTTCTAAACTTAGTTTAGTAGTAAGTCACTTGTTATATGCAGATGAGCTCACACGTTGGAAATGTTGTGTACAGGTAAATGTGTATATACACCAAAAGCTGCTCAGATTGGTTCATCTTCTTGATTGCCATATGAACAAGACCAATCCATGCCCACAGTCAATCTTAGAGTCTAAAGACAAGACTAGGAAGCTCAAGAGACATCAACAGAAAAGAGTCAAACATCCACCTGCCTGAAAAGATGAAAAGGCCATACATGCTAAGAAATGTTTATCCAAGAGAAGAAAGAAGAACTTCTCAAACATGTGTCTGGCCAACCAGCGGCTGGATGTAAACCTGATAAACTCAAGGATGTCACAGAATTAAAGATACTGAGAGTTTCTTAGCCTGCATCTTCAAGATCACAGCTGATTGATTGAAGGTCAAGAGGAGCAACAAGCTGTCAGGAGCAAATGAGAAACTATGCACCAATGCCTAATCTCAGTATGACTAAGTTAAATGACTGTTAAGAAAATGACAGTAGAAAGGTATGATTCCTCACTATTTTAATTGCATACATTATGTTACACCTCCTTATGCACTATAACAGTATCCTGTCAAGAAATCATAATTTACCTAAAAAGGTGAAGAGAGAAAGTACAATGAGATTGAAAACTCAAATACTTACAAACTTTATCTCCATCCAAGTTATAGGTTGAAGATGACATCTTGAAAGAAATCTGAAATAGGTCATAAGCATATCAAAGGTTAAATTAATTTTATATGGAAGAAGCTTTGCTGACAGGTTAGTATGTATGTACAAACCTATGTTCTAAATGTTTGATAACATATAGAGTATGATCAGTTCTACAAAAGTATCTTGAAGATTCATAGAAACTGATCACCTCCATGAATCAATCAGATACAAATAAATCGTAGAGTTGATTCTCACTCTGTGAACATTTAAACCCTGTGAACATAACCTAGCAAATGATGAAACCATTAAAGAAAAAGAGTGTTTTATTAAAATAGCAAATCTTACACACACTCACCATCATGTATCTCAAAATGTATTATCTAAATTAGCTGCATGCATGAATCTGATTGTTGGTGATAAATATGATGTTAATTCTAATATATGAGGAATAGGGATTTTGAAAACTAACCTGGTAGGACCCATTTAACCATGGGTACCAAAAGAGAAATATATCTAACCTGCAGGTACTTGTTCTATCTGACCACACTAAGGAATGCTGAAGTAGAAGACTTCAGTCAAGAAGATTCAACCAGCACAAGGCTTAGGACTGTTCAGAAATGATTTTGATAAAATTCCTATATGTCAAAGCCTGTCCTTGAAGACTTGTTGAGCTAATCTGAATAAAGCTCACACGGCTGCTGATCCTTATACGGAAGCAGGTTATTCAACCAAAGATTGAAAAGGTCTTATATGCTAAATCATGCAAAGCATAATATATGAGAAGAATCCTCAAGGAAGCTCACATCAGAGGATCATCGAGCATCAAACATGAGGAACTCATTACAGAAGCAGAACTTCACAAACACAAAACTGTCAAAGAAGACTACGTTTGTAGTGCTGTCAAATGATCGTAGAGTGATCTGTCCAGAAGATATCCATGCCTATGATATAAAAAGATTTAATAGAGAATGATGATTCCAATCAGAAGGAGATATGCAAGGCTGCCTTCTAAAAGAAAAGGAAATCACATCCATATGAGAAGACAGTATCAACCATGGGGGAGCAGTGACCTATTAAGGAACAACAACACTAAGATATACTATGAAGTAAGGTACCAGTTACAGAGTCCCAAAACTTTGTGGCTAATGAACCAAATGAAGAACCATAGTTAGTAGCAACGTCTCAAAACATACTACTGATAACCTTTCAGCCACCCAACCTAAAATCGTGGAGTGCCTACGATCAAATATCTGATCGTAGTGCAAGAGTAGGAGGACACCACGATTACAGCAAATGAAATTGCCTAAAGTTGGTAGAGGTCCTCCCCGGCAAAAAAAGGTCAAATGAGATATCAGTACAAATCACTTCTAAAGTACTTCATCTGGAAAGCGCCTCAGGGACAAACCTGACCTTTAGTTCACTCTAAGAGGTTGGCCCTTCCTGAGCTACCTTGACCTAGAAGGAATGCTAAGTAAAGTTCATCTCAAGAACCAAGTCAGTCAACGATCGTAGAGTCGAGGTTGAAGAGAACTCCACGATCGTAGTGCAACATCAGCGATCGTAGAAGAAGACTTGACGATCGCAGTCCTACCAGAATACACTAGCACATGAGGAGCTCAGAAGAACTAGACAATTGCTCAATCATTCAGAGTATGAAGAGATAAGGTCGAATGCTGGATGGAAAGATGACCTGAAGATTCATCTCAGAAGTAGAGTCCCCAAACCTTCAAAAAGTACATCAGTGATTAAGCTATAAAGTTTTAGAAGAAGATCCTTGAGTCAACGAAGCAATTCGTAGAGTTCATTGTCGCCTTACCATGATACTCTACGAACCAAAATGGTCAATGGTCATTCCACGTCATGGACGCCTATTTGTTTTAAAAAAGGACATTAAACTGAAGAGGTAATGGGGGAGTTACAGCTTATTACTGGCATCGTGCAACCAATGGCTGACTGACACATCACAGCCTATACAGAGCCAAAAGGAAATGTCATAAAGACATATTCAAAATCTTCAAGCAGTTATCAGAAACTATCGAACATTTATCCCTCTCATTTTCAAACCCTAGAATCCTCTTCGAAGCCAAGATTAACTAACTCTTCAAAGCCTTGCCCAAATCATAATCAGCTATCTCTCATAAATCTCTCTAAATCAAATACCCATATTCCTTGAACTCTTCAAATAGCAGAATGACGAGTTATTACTGGAATCCAACTCGGCTTCAAAAAGTTCGAAAGATCAGAAAAGAAGTTCAAGGACCTCGTAAAGAATGATGGGTTCTCTGAGTGCTTGGAGGCCGACACTCCAATCTATACAGAGCTAGTTAAGCAGTTCTACTCAAATTCTTCAATGAATTATGGGCTTCTGACCACGAAGGTGAAAGGAGCAAATCTGAAGATAAAAGCATCAGACATCAATCAATGTCTAGGGTTTTCCAACCAAGGTCTGATAAACCTGGATGAGGTTGACATTGAAGAAGGCAAGAGGCTAATGGATACCAAAGAAACCCTAGTCTGAAGGACATGAAGAAGAAGGAGTTTCCTGAGGAATTCGAGTTCCTTGCTGAAATAGTGGAAAAATGTATAATGTGCAAGGATACTGCACATGACACTATGCTTGATCAGCAGTTAAAAATTATGTATGCGATAGTTCTGAAGAAGCGAATCAATTTTGGAGTTATCTTGTTTGATCAGATCTCCAAATGGGTAGAAAAGGCTAAGTTGAAAAAGTCTACAGAAAAACCCCTGACAAAGGTGTTTCATGGAAGGCCGTTGAGTATAGTGCTAAAGAAGAAACTGGGAAGCAAAATCAAGAATGATGAAGGAGAGCCTTTAAATGTTCACAAAGTAATCTATTCACAACTGTTTGTGAACTGGAAGAAGAATCCAAAGGAAAACAGGAGGTTGACAACAACAGGGGGTAGCAGAAAGAACTCTGCAAAGAAGAGGAAGGCAAAAGAGATAGAAAGCTCTGAGTCTGGTAACTCTGTACCAGCAGCAACGACACCAGCCAGGAAAAAATCTAAGGACGTGAAGAAAACTGAGTCCTTACTGAGAAATCTCTCCATAGAAGACAAGGATGAAGATGAAAAGGCCTCAACTGCAGAGACCACAAAGAGGAGAAGCAACAGACTACTTCAAGGGCTATCCAGAAAGAAAGCTAAGGTGGTAAACAGGCCAGCCCCATTTCCTCAAGGAAGTACATCTGACAAAGAAGATGACGTAGAGTCAGAAGATGAGAAGGAGACTGAAAGCCCCATCGATGTGTCCACAAAGAACGAATCCAGCAATGAAGCTGAAGCTGGATTCATGGAAGAAAATGCAAAATCTGATGATGAAGAAAAATGCACAAGCCCAGTAGCTAACTCTCAGAGCATTCACTCTGATGATGAAGAAAAGCTACAAGATGACTCAACTGCCTCTCCAAATGCAAATGCTCCAACAAGTCCAGATGATGGGTCAAATGATGTTGATTCTGAAGAAGAAGAACATACCCCTGTCAATACTGGAAGTCAAGTAAGCTTGCCTGATGATTCAAAGGCCTCAGAGTCTGAAGACGAAGAAGAATCTGACTCTCCCATAGCTGAACCCCCAAGGAGAAGGAAGAGTTACAGATTACTTGCTCAATTTTCCTCCAAGAAGAAAACTGATCACTCTACTGCAGTCATTGAATTAAGTGATGATGAATCTGAATCACAGGAAGAAAGTGCTAAAGGTGGGACTAGTGATAAAGAGGATGAATCCAAGGAAGATATTGCTGAAGAAGGTTTTGGTAATGAAAATCAACAAGAAGGATTCACTGATGAATCTGGTCAGAATAATTCAGCCTCAGAAAGAGAAGAAATTAAAAAAGATTTTGATTCTGCTCATCAGGAATCAGAGGAACCAGAAAATTATCCCGTCATCTCTCTAGCTGGGAGTAACAGAAGAATAGAAGAAGAAGCCTCAAATGAACCACCAGAAGTACTTCCAGGAATTCCAAGCCTAGAACTGGTGGCTCAGAACTTCCCAAAGTTGAAGAGTTATGCAACAATGATGATCAAAGACCAGCCCCACTACAAAGCTTACAGACATGTTGGTAACCACTATATTCCTTATGATCGTAGAGTGGACTCTGAAGGAAGAAGGATCATGTCCAAGGAGATGATCGTAGAGTCTGATCACTCTACCACTGATAGTGATTAAGTCCAAGATGAGAAGCCTCCATCTGCCCAAGCACTGTTAACTGACATTCCTTCATCCTCCAATGGCGATTGGTACTCAACAATTGTTTAGATTCTCAAAGCTTTTGAAAATCTGTCCAAGGATGAAAATCATAGAGTCCAATCTGATGCTCAACAAGAGGCTGCCCAACCAGATGACTAAATTCTTATGGAGCAGGAGCTGTTGAAGAATTCTACTGAGCTGGTCAAGAAGATATCTCTAATCAAAGAAGAGTCAAAGATATTGACAGCAGGAGATAATTCAATTTAAGACAGACTTCAAGCCTCTATGGCTGATATATCTCTCAGAATCAAAGAAAGAAATCAAATCTATCTGAAGACCATCAATGATCAGAAGGCAGAATCTCTACAAGCACAGAAGGCAAATGAAGAACAACTCCAAGTCCTCTCAGACAAGATTGACAACATGAATCAAGCTTTCTCCGTGCAACTTGAGCTAAGCCAACAAGAATTCAAGTTTGAAGTTGCTAACTCTTCTTATCTGATGGAGTAGCTTATGTCTAACATGGAACAGCTCTCTCAAGTGATTAATGACAAAAAGGGGGAGAAAAAGAGGCATAGAAAGAGAAAAAGCAAGAGGCATTCAAGGAAGAGCAAGGAGAGCAGAAGGAGTGAAGACAAGAAGGCCAAGGGAAAGTCAAAGAAGAAAAGAACAGAAGAAGAAGCAGTGTCATCATCTGAGGGGGAGCCAAAAGATGATGATCATATGGTCGCAGAGTTTGAGGGGGAGCAAACTAAGCAAGAAGATCATAAGTCTGAAGGGGAGCAGAGAAAAGACAGAAAGTCATCATCCTAGGGGAAACAGGAGCAAGAAGGTCAAACAGATGAATAGTTGATCAACAGACATCCTGGAAACATACATGAAGCCAAAGAGTTACATCTCTAACTAGTTAGGTATGTTCTGGATCCAGGATGTAAAATATCATAGTATATTAAATTCCATATCATTAAATGACATTCATGATTATCTATTTTAGAAATACAGTTGCTCACTGTATATAAGATTCATTCATAACATGCATATGTACTTATTATTTTTGTCATAATCAAATAGGGGGAGATTGTCATGAATAAGCATGCGAATGATATTCCTATTTACATATGATTTGATTATGATATATATATATATATATATATATATATATGAATGAATATACAAGTATGCTTGCATTAAGAAAAGCTGTAAAGTTCGTTGATAGATAATAGAAACATGTTTACAAGGACTTAGAATGAATTGATCAAATATGTTAGGTTGATCCTACATAAGCAAAACAACTTTGTAAAGTCCTTCAAAAGAAATGATGTACAAGGACTATAAATATAGAAAGATCAAGCATGTTAGGTTGATCTTATGATGTAATAGATAGGCTTGTCTGATCGTCGAGCACTGCACCACAAATCGTAGTCTGCCAGGAGAGTCAAGGAAAACTTGAGAGCTACCGAGGCAGAATCGTAGTATGCAAGATAGTAGATCTCGGAGTTCGTAGACTGCCAGGAGAGACGAGGAAGGATCGTAGTATGTCGAGAAGAACTTCCTCAGAGTCGTAGTCTGCTGAGAAAGTCATGTTCAGAATCGTAGAGACAGCATGCCTACGAGCCAACCGAGCATCTGTCAAAACCAAGTCAAGAATCGTATACTACACCCGGAGTCGTAGAGTCTACTGATGCCGAAGCCAAATCAGGATCGTAGACTACACTCGATGTCGTAGAGTCTACTGATCATATCTGAGGCAGAGATCGTAGTCGAGTAAGATCAGATGAAGACAACGTGCACAATGACAGAAATCGTAGAGTGTCAAGATCTAATCTCGGAGTCGTAGTGTCTGTACGGCCGAAGCTGAATCGTAGAGTGTAGAACTGAGACTTCAACAGATGTACTCACAATGCCAAGGCAGAATCGTAGAACAAATACGATTCTCAATAAATGAGCACTCCCAGAATATCCAAAAGAATGAAGCCTCTGGTCTAAGCTGCAATGCTACATCCAACCTGTAGGAAACCAGAGAGCACTCAAAGAATGGCATACAAGCAAATTGAAGATCTAAGCATCAACCCAATCAGCATTCAGATTGAGTTGGGAAGCTATTCGAAATGAAGTCTTCCACAAGTTGATCAGAAGAAGACTTTAGTAACTGACTAAGGAAAGTCAGCAAGTGCAGTAGCTGTCAAGTGTATAGAAGACAACGATCTTGGAAGCCACCAGGATCTTAGTGTTTGCCGAACAAAGAAGGAACTGATGGAGTGTACACAGATGCTGGTCAGTCTTTGAAGAACAAGGCTAAAGTGATTAAGCATTGGGTCAGTCCATTGATGATAAATGAACGGGAGATCACAAGGAGAAACCGAGCTTGACACACCATAAATCTGAAGTGTGACAACCCCAAAATAGGTCCATTCCATCCAACCTATTATGAGTCGCCAAATACATGGTACAGAAAATAACTACAACTTTATTACAACAATTATCGTGCAAAATACAACAACACATATGATGTGAGTTTGGATACAAATATATACCAAATGTGACTCATGTCCCAGCCGTGGACATCACCTCACAATGACACCTTACATAAAGGTATAGTCAAAAACTGTTTTAGAAATTAGAATCTTTGGGAAGTGCTCAAGGAAACCTTCGTACATGGGATGCCATGCTTCTAGGTTATGATAGATATCATATGGCCACAGAATTATCTTTGGTTGACCCAATAGACCCCAAAAAAAAACGAGAAGATTACTATCATATTCTTCCCAATGGGGAGTCTTCTCTTGACATATCATTATCTCCACTGTCTCTAATTGAGAATTATACTTCAAACAAACACCAAGATTATATAGGTAGTGCTCGTAAATATACTCAGCAAGTGGATGAGCACATCCCTGTCTTATGATGACACGAGGTTGTATATCATTAGACATCTTGTATGATAGTGGCAAAACACCCTTCCAACGTTGGGTTCGCCTCACCCTATTTGATTCACCAAATATAACTACTAAATGATGTATACAACACTTTTCTACACTGCTTAGGGGGAACCTCCACAGCTAGAGATCACCGTTCTATTTTCCCGTTACCCTCGCTCGACCCAGCTACACTCTTATTACCTTAAAGTAATTGTGAAACAAAAGGGTGAGCACAACTAGCCCAGTAAAGAATATCATGACTAAAGATAAATAATTTTTCAATAGCCTTTAATAGTAATAAATCAGAGATTTAAAACATATGGTAGATGATAAAAATTTTCGACCATAGTTGCAGCGGAACGAGCAATCCATTAGAAGAGTCAAATAGACCATAAAGTCTATTATCTTCTCCATGTTAAAAATCCACCAACAGTGTTTTATCCCTGTAACATCACTCAACAGTTCTTTCCCACAATCATATGAATAATTATAATCATAATTGTAGTTCCAAATTCCTCTTGTCATTCAGGACGAAGATAATTTTTGTCACCTATCTTTACCTGAAACATCAAAGATCATGGTTACACCAAATCACATTTCCTGTTCATAATCATACTAATAACTTCATCTTTGCACTACGGCCAAATATATTCATTTGTATCACCAGTTGGTCATGTTCATCTCAACACCTGTTCATCTTTGTACTATTGGCCAAAGATATTCAATAACATATTATCTTTGCACTACGGGCCAAAGATATTCATCAATAATTCATCTTTGCACTACTAGTCAAAGATATTCAACCATAGGTCATCTTTACACTATGGGCCAAAGATATTGATCACCAGTTCATCTTTGCACTACAGGCCAAAGATATTCAACAACAATTCATATTTGCACTACAGGCCAAATATATTTATCAACAGTTCATATTTGCACTACAGGCCAAATATATTAATATCTTAAAGAAATATATAATCATTTCAGAATTTATATAAACAATAATTATAACTATTTTGATCAATTCACCTTTGCATTTAAGCTAAAGATATTCAATTATAAATTAAATGGTCATGATCATATCAGTCAACAATTCAACTTTACACTACTGGCCAAAGGGAACCCATAGTCATGATCATATCAAAAATCTACCCATCTTTACACTCAAGTCAAAGAGAAATATCATCATTAGGGTTATAAAAATGTTATATATGATAATAAAATCAATATAATCAACATATATATTTAATCTTAAGAGTAATATTCATAAACAACTATAATTTGGTCAGAAAAAGAAACCAATTTTGTCGTGAATAGTAACTCCTGAATAGTAACTCGTGAATAGTAACTCGTGAATAGTAACTCATTAATAGTAACTCGACATGAAAAGGTAAAAATTTCATAATAAAATTCATATCAATATTTTGGTATAATGATATAATAATATTTCTTAAGCTTATAAACAATTTATTTTAATTGTTTACAATTTACTAAATAATACATTTAATCATCCTAAAATTCCAAACTCATAAGATTTCATCACCAATAATCAAAAATCCTCATCAAAAATTTGCATATACCTAATATAGGATTCTCAAGCCATAAAATCCTATTTTCCAATTTTCTTACTTCACATAACATATTTAATTCATTTACTCATAACTAGTCTATTTTCATGAAAAATACCAAATCAGTTCTAAAAATATTTCTTTTCTGGGATTTAGCAGAATATAGTCCCATATTGAACATATATTTTTCTCAGAATTTTTAAAACTCATTTACTATTTTTCATATGGCCAAAACCGCTGAATATTTAGACATTTATCATAAATTGTACTTTTATCCAAAAATTTCGAAATTCACAGAGTACACTAATATTATATAGATATACTTCTAATAAAAATTTCATCAATTTTGGAGTTAACCACAAGGAGTTATAAGCGATTACTTTTAAAATAGTATTTCCCCGTAAAATTGATAACTCTTAATCTATACATCTAAAAATCACCATTTTTGGACACAATCAATCAAACTCATCAAAATATCATTTTAAATTTTTCTAGAAGTCTCTGAAGGTCAGAAGAATTACGAACTGAAAAACATAATAACCCTTAAAATCCCTTACCTAAAAAGAGCAGTATTTCTGACTTGAATATTGGATATAACGCTGAGCAACACTCAAGATATCAAAATACTCACAAAAATATGCTTCGTTAGAGAGAAAGAAAATTTATTTCTGGTGTGATTTTCAATTCTAACTTAAGCACCTATTTATAGAAAAATGCTAGAACGCCAAAGGAGACTAAAATAATAAATTAATATTATTTATTATCTATTTTTTACACACCAACCATCAGCAATCAAAGCATGTCAAGGCTGAAAAAAAATCCCAGCAGCCCACATGTGTTCTCTACAACTTTACAGAAGAAAGTTTTTCCAAATTTCAAACAGAAATTGACCGAAATTCATAAACGGGCAATTTTACAGGCTATAATCAAATTTCAGTCAAGAAATGAGGTCCACCGACACACAAAATATGTGTTAATCATTTAATACAACAAAAATACTCTTCCTCTTCATATACTCATATATCTCACATTCATTGTAAAACTATCACCATTATTATATTATTAACTATAATAATAAATTATTTTATCAAAAAAGATAAAATATCATTTTTCAACAATTGTCACTTTAAAAATTTTCTCCATCTATATCCACATAAAATTAATATTTTTCTCATCATATAAATTAATAATTAATTATTCACAAATAATATTACAGAATCACAGTACTGGCAACCAGGCCGTTCCCAGGAAAGAGGGGGCTTTCCAATAAGGATTTCTCCTTATTGGCGCGCAATTAGATGACCAAACCTCTCCTTCGACAGAACTTTCTAGACATTGCCAATAATGCTATCTAATAATATTATTCAAATAATATGAATTATTGATCTGATAATGGAGATGATGTGCAGCAACAATTATTGAAACAACAATAATATAAAATATCAACGCAGCAATTATTGAATCAATAAAATAAAATATTGAATAGTAATTACTGTGACAATTATTCAGTAGTGCCTTCTTACGTAAGAATCAATAATTTCTAAAATATTGTGCAATACCGTGTGCTACTGTGCAATAACGCGTATTACTGTATTTTAACCACCGGGTATTCCAACAGTGTTAACAGTAGCAACTACGCCGTTAATTATAAAAACTCAATTTTTGTCGTTATCTTCATCTGACCGTTTTTCGTTATGGGGCCCATAAATAGTTGCGCCGTAGTACGAATATTCCCCGACAGAAAGAATATTTCACGACCAACGAATATTCCCCGACAACAATGATTATTTTATAATCAATTGTTTATTTTGAAAAAATTTTATATTTCACACATAACTTTAACTTTTTATCAATTTAACCATTTACTGAATTGTAATTATAAGAAAAATTGAATACTTTTATTTCATAAAATTCGGGGTCTTACAATCTTCCCTCCTTATGAAATTTCGTTCCCGAAATTTATGTACCTGGTATTTCGAAGAGTTGAGAATACCTTGCTTTCATTTCAGATTCTATTTCTCAGATCATCATGATTTCTCCATTGCTCATCTCCCATGATAACTTCATTTGGGTTCCTCATTTGTTGGGAAGTCATGACAACCGTCATCCCTCGAACTACCCGGCTTTGACTTGTCTGGGGCAGCATTTGGCGTCATCACTAACGTAGAAATATATATTTCTATAGGACATATTCCTCCCTCAACTGCCTTGTCATACTCCTGATTCATGATCCAAATCATCAATCTTCGATCCATATCGAATTCAGGTTGACCGCCCTGTACAGGGTAATTCAAAACTCGATGTTGGGTTCTCCAAATTGCTTTCCAAAAAGAGAAATTCATATCATCAATTTTAGCCTTCTTAGATCGGACATCTCTTTCCACAATATCCACGTGCCGTGCGGCTTTTGCCCATGCATCACTTATTCTCACTCGTTCAGTGTTTTCTTCTTTCAGCTCAGATTCCATCTTTATCATATTATACTCTGCCAAAGAATGCTTCTATTCAAGCATCACATATCGGGTAACACAAGCTAGAATTGTTGCATCCTTTTGCTCTACGATTGTCTGTCGTTCTTCAGCCTGCTCTTCTAACTCATAAATACGATTTTGCAATACTACATTTTGATCATATAATACCTCTAATAAACTCTCCTCAGGTACCTCTTCTTCCTCTTCTTCCTCACTCTCAGCTGTTACCTCTGCGACCATTTCAAGTGCAACTATCAATTCTTCACTCACCATATGGATTTCTCTAATTCCTTCTTCATCTGACATCACATTATCATGGTTAGTGATTAGAGGTATCCCCACAGTCTCATTCACTCCATTGTTAGCATTCTCAGCTGTCATTCTCAAATACTATCATAAAACAAGGGTTAATTAAGCAAATTAACGTATCACATAATATCCATATATTATGACCAACCAACAATTAAGCTTAGGTAGGATACACTAGTAAAGGATTTACTCATCTCTCTCCTCCTAGTTATATTCCCCGATCTCCGCCATAAATCATATCTCTAAGCTCTGATACCAACTGTGACAACCCCAAAATAGGTCTATTCCATCCAACCTATTCTGAGTCGCCAAATACATGGTACAGAAAATAACTACAACTTTATTACAACAATTGTCGTACAAAATACAACAACACATATGTTGTGAGTTTGGATACAAATATATACCAAATGTGACTCATGTCCCAGCCGTGGACAGCACCTCACAATGACACCTTACATGAAGGTATAGTCAAAAACTGTTTTAGAAATTAGAATCTTTGGGAAGTGCTCAAGGAAACCATCGTACATGGGATGCCATGCTTCTAGGTTATGATAGATATCATATGGCCACAGAATTATCTTTGGTTGACCCAATAGACCCCAAAGAAAAACGAGAAGATTACTATCATATTCTTCCCAATGGGGAGTCTTCTCTTGACATATCATTATCTCCACTGTCTCTAATTGAGAATTATACTTCAAACAAACACCAAGATTATATAGGTAGTGCTCGTAAATATACTCAGCAAGTGGATGAGCACATCCCTGTCTTATGATGACACGAGGTTGTATATCATTAGACATCTTGTATGATAGTGACAAAACACCATTCCAACGTTGGGTTCGCCTCACCCTATTTGATTCACCAAATATAACTACTAAATGATGTATACAACACTTTTCTATACTGCTTAGGGGGAACCTCCACAGCTAGAGATCACCGTTCTATTTTCCCGTTACCCTCGCTCGACCCAGCTACACTCTTATTACCTGAAAAGAATTGTGAAACAAAAGGGTGAGCACAACTAGCCCAGTAAAGAATATCATGACTAAAGATAAATAATTTATCAATAGCCTTTAATAGTAATAAATCAGAGATTTAGAACATATGGTAGATGATAAAAATTTTCAACTATAGTTGCAGCGGAACGAACAATCCATTAGAAGAGTCAAATAGACCATAAAGTCTATTATCGTCTCCATGTTAAAAATCCACCAACAATGTTTTATCCCTGTAACATCACTCAACAGTTCTTTTTCACAATCATATGAATAACTCATAATCATAATTGTAGTTCCAAATTCCTCTTCTCATCCAGGACGAAGATAATTTTTATCACCTATCTTTACCTGAAATATCAAAGATCATGGTTACACCAAATCACATTTTCTGTTCATAATCATACTAATAACTTCATCTTTGCACTACGGCCAAAGATATTCATTTGTATTACCAATTGGTCATGTTCATCTCAACACTTGTTCATTTTTGCACTACTGGCCAAAGATATTCAACAACATATTATCTTTGCACTACGGGCCAAAGATATTCATCAATAATTCATCTTTGCACTACTGGCCAAAGATATTCAATCACAGGTCATCTTTGCTCTATGGGCCAAAGATATTCATCACCAGTTCATCTTTGCACTACAGGCCAAAGATATTCAACAATAGTTCATATTTACACTACAGGCCAAATATATGTATAAACAGTTCATATTTGCACTACAGGCCAAATATATTAATATCTCAAAGAAATATATAATCATTTCAGAATTTATATAAACAATAATTATAACCATTTTGATCAATTCACCTTTGCACTTGAGCTAAATATATTCAATTATAAATTCAATGGTCATGATCATACCAATCAACAATTCAACTTTGCACTACTGGCCAAAGGGAACCCATAGTCATGATTATACCAAAAATCTACCCATCTTTACACTCAAGTCAAAGAGAAATATCATCATTAGGGTTATAAAAATATTATATATGATAATAAAATCAATATAATCAACATATAGATTTAATCTTAAGAGTAATATTCATAAATCAACTATAATTTGGTCAGAAAAAGAAACCAATTTTGTCGTGAATAGTAACTCCTGAATAGTAACTCTTGAATAGTAACTCGCCATGAAAAAGGTAGAAATTTCACAATAAAATCTATACTAATATTTCGGTATAATGATATAATAATATTTCTTAAGCTTATAAACAATTTATTTTAATTGTTTACAATTTACTAAATAATACATTTAATCATCCTAAAATGCCAACCTCATAAGATTTCATCACCAATAACCAAAAACCCTCATAAAAAATCTGCATATACCTCATATAGGATTCTCAAGCCATAAAATCCTATTTTCCAATTTTCTTACTTCACATAACATATTTAATTCATTTACTCATAACTAATCTATTTTCATGAAAAATATTAAATCAGTTCTAAAAATATTTTTTTTTCTGGGATTTAGCAGAGTATAGTCCCATATTGAACATATATTTTTCTCAGAATTTTTAAAACTCATTTACTATTTTTCATATGGCCAAAACCGCCGAATATTTAGACATTTATCATAAATTTTACTTTTATCCAAAAATTCCGAAATTCACAGATTACACTAATATTATATAGATATACTTCTAATAAAAATTTTATCAATTTTGGAGTTAACCACAAGGAGTTATAAGCGGTTACTTTTAAAATAGTCTTTCTCCGTAAAATTCATAACTCTTAATCTATACATCCAAAAATTACCATTTTTGGACACAATCAATAAAACTCATCAAAATATCATTTTAAATTTTTCCAGAATTTTCTGAAGGTCAGAAGAATTACGAACTGAAAAATATAATAACCCTTAAAATCTCTTACCTCAAAAGAGCAGTATTTCTAACTTGAATATTGGATATAACACTGAGCAACACTCAAGATATCAAAATACTCATAAAAATATGCTTGATAATATTGAGAGAAAAAAAATTTATTTCTGGTGTGATTTTCAATTCTAACTTAAGCACCTATTTATAGGAAAATGCTAGAACGCCAAAGGAGACTAAAATAATAAATTAATATTATTTATTCTCTATTTTCTACACACCAACCGTCAGCAATCAAAGCATGCCAAGGCTGAAAAAAAAATTCCAGCAACCCACATGTGTTCAACAACCAAAGTGGGTCCCACCCATAAATTAATAAAAGTCATTTTATTTTTTGAAACTTCAATAATTCATAGAAAATAGCCCTTTTATCAGAAAATTCGAATCTCACGTGTCTTTATAGAAAATTCAATTCTCTACAACTTTATAGAAGAAAGTTTTTCCAAATTCCAAACAGAAATTGACCGAAATTCATAAACGGGCGATTTTACAGGCTATAATCAAATTTCAGTAAAGAAATGGGGTCCACCGACAGACAAAACATGTGTTAATCATTTAATACAACAAAAATACTCTTCCTCCTCGTACTCATATATTTCACATTCATTGTAAAACTATCACCATTATTATATTATTAAATATAATAATAAATTATTTTATCAGAAAAGATAAAATATCATTTTTCAACAATTGTCACTTTAAAAAATTTCTCCATCTATATCCACATAAAATTAATATTTTTCTCATCATATAAATTAATAATTAATTATTCACAAATAATATTACAGAATCACAGTACTGGCAACCAGGCCGTTCCCAGGAAAGAGGGGGCTTTCCAATAAGGATTTCTCCTTATTGGCGCGCAATTAGATGACCAAACCTCTCCTTAGACAGAACTTTCTAGACATTGTCAATAATACTATCTAATAATATTATTCAAATAATATGAATTATTGATCTGATAATGGAGATGATGTGCAGCAACAATTATTGAAACCACAATAATATAAAATATCAACGCAGCAATTATTGAATCAATAAAATAAAATATTGAACAGTAATTACTGTGACAATTATTCAATAGTGCCTTCTTACGTAAGAATCAATAATTTTAAAAATATTGTGCAATACTGTGTGCTACTGTGCAATAACGCGTATTACTGTATTTTAACCACCGGGTATTCCAACAGTGTTAACGGTAACAACTACGCCGTTAATTATAAAAACTCAATTTTTGTCGTTATCTTCATCCGACCATTTTTCGTTATGAGGCCCACAAATAGCTGCGCCGTCGTACGAATATTCTCCGACAGAAAGAATATTCCACGACCAACGAATATTTCCCGACAACAATGATTATTTTATAACCACTTGTTTATTTTGAAAAATTTTTACATTTCACCCATAACTTTAACTTTTTATCAATTTAACCATTTACTGAATTGTAATTATAAGAAAAATTGAATACTTTTATTTCATAAAATTCGGAGTCTTACATGAAGTGTCTTGCTATTCAGAAGGGGCCAGAGTAAGGAGTCAAGCTATCAGTATCTAACAGCAGTTGAGGCAAACTGAAGCGTTGAAGCACTGCACAGAAGAAGGAAGAGGTGTTCTACATTGAAGATCCAATAAACACTCTTCAGGATCGTAGTGTTAACTCTACCAGTCAATATGTAACATTCAACAAGACACTACGATCAGGTCCAAGACGGCATGTATCATAATCGTAAAATTCGGTCATCCGAAGATTGAAGCATTGGCAACGGTTCAATCTGAAGAGTGATATTCGGACAAAAGCTTATTGAGAGTATCGATGCAAAAGGACAACCTCTGATCAAGAAATCTGAAGGAGAAAATAAAGTTGTCGACCTGCCCAAGTCATTAAAACGACATTTATGATGGGGTAGGAGAAACAGTAGACTGCAGTGTCAGAAAGTCTTGTCATGTCACATCGGCAGTCTGCACCAAACAACTCGAGATCTGTGAAGCAATTTGAAGATCTTTCAACGGCTACTTTCCAACGGGAAGATTGGGAAAGAGTCTAAATCAGCTAGAGCTTCAAAGATCAAGGGTTGCTAGAGTTGCTGAGTTTGGAGAGATGGTGGACTAATCTAACCAACGTAAATAGTGAGTGGCCAATGAAGGTCTGAAGGCTCACTATACGATCCACCAAGAACACTTAGTGTGACGCCCCCAGAATAGGTATACAACACCCATTCTGAGTCGCCAAATACATGGTACAGAAAGCAAACTACAACTTCAATAATACAATTGTCGTGCAAAATACGACAACACATACTGTGAGTTTAAATACAAATATTGTCTTCTAGACAATATCCACACTCAAATAAATCCTCATTACAATTATTCAAACACTATTTTACAGAAATAGTGAGGACTGCTAATACATCTTTCTAGAACCATTACTCCATACCCCGACTAGATCCTGCTATGTTCTCACCTCCTGAGAAGAAAAATGGAACAAAAAGGAAAAGGGTGAGCTCAACTAGCCCAGTAAAGAATATTATGACTAAGATAATATACAACAAATTATCGTTAGTCTTCAACAGGGAAAAATCTGATAAAATATAATCGACAACAAGTTTTAGATCAACAACTGCAGCGGAAACAACAAACCATTAGAAGAGTCAAGTAGAGAAAGAATTCTACTATCTTCTAAGATTTAAAAGTCCATCATCAATATTTTATCCCTGTAACATCAATTAATAATCATCTTTAACCAAATATTCATCTTTGCACTACAGGCCAAAGATATTCATTTGTATCATCAGTCGGTCATGTTCATCTCAACACCTGTTCATCTTTGCACTACAGGCCAAAGATATTCATCAAGTAATTATACATCTTTGCACTACAGGCCAAAGATATTCAGTAATATCATCATTTAGGACTGAGGATGATGAAAAATATCTTAAAGAGAACGAATCCAATGAGACAGAAGGACAAATAGTAGGGATTCGTATAACAGTTTATCCAAGATCAATAATACTTCATAATAATCAATTGTGAAGCAGAATTCAAAAATAAAGATCAAAACATGGATACAATCAAAGATAGTAACCATAATAGACATCTTGGACAAAAAGGGAAAATTTTATTTTTCGGTGAATAGTGCCGTATTCGTGAATAGTGCCGTATACGTGAATAGTGCCGTATACGTGAATAGTAACCCCCGACACAAAAAGTTCCAAATTTGATAAAAACTCATATCAATATTTCAGCATAATGATATTGAAGAAAATAATATCATTAAGAAGAAAATAATATCCCTTACCTCAAAATATCAGTACTTCTGGTCGGAATACCGGTATAAGGCTGAAAGAAACTTGCTCTGATGAATAGAAACTCTCAAAGTATCTAAATACTCACAAAATACACTCAATAATCTAGAGAGAGAAAGAGAGAAAACTTGTTTCTGGTGTGATTTTCAATTCTAACTTAGCCCTCTATTTATAGGAAAATTTTGGTAGGTTTGACCTGCAACCTGATGGCTTTACCTGCTACTATTCCCACCCACCACATTTGAAATATAATTCAGCACATTTCTTCACCAACCACAAGTGGGGCCCACCAATTCTAGAATTTTCCACCAAAATGATAAACTCCGAAAATTCAACAATTTCTGAACCAGTCATCTTGTAAAATTCATAATAAATCATACGTTCATTTTTAACGGTTCAAAATTTGTGGACATATACTCAACTTATATATGTATAACATATCCAAAAATTACCACGATCCAACGGTCGGATTAAAAATTATAACACCCGCAATATATCTCAAAAACCCTGATTTGATTTTTAATACCTCCATTCCGACAAAAATACTGATAAAAACCTCAACATTAACTCCTTCATTTTTAACCACAAAAATATATCCCTCATTTATATCCACATAAAATAAATATTTCCTTATCATATGAATCAATAATTAATTATTCACAAATAATATTACAGAATCACATTTATGACAACCAGGCCGTTCCCAGGAAAGAGGGGGCTTTCCAATAAGGATTTCTCCTTACTGGCGCGCAATTAGATGACCAAACCTCTCCTTAGACAGAACTTTCTAGACATTGCCAATAATGTTATCTAATAATATTATTCAAATAATATGAATTATTGATCTGATAAATGAAAATACTGTGCAGCAACAATTATTGAAACAACAATAATATAAAATATCAACGCAGCAATTATTGAATCAATAAAATAAAATATTGAATAATAACTACTGTAACAATTATTGAGTAGTGCCTTCTTACGTAAGAATCAATAATTGGTGCAATACCGTGTGCTACTGTATTTTAACCACCGGGTATTCCAACAGTATTAACGGTAACAACTACGCCGTTATTTATAAACAACTTATACTTGTCGTTTTCTTCATCCAATCGCTTTCCGTTATGGGGCCCACACAAGGCTGCGTCGTCGTACGAATATTCCCCGACAGCAAGAATATTCCACGACCAACCGAATATTCACCGACCAAAAATAAATATTTTATAACCACTTGCTTATTTTGCAAAATTTGCACATTTCACCCATAACCAAAGTATTATATCAAATTAACCCCTTATTATTCACAATAATATTTAGAGAAAATTTGATTTTATTCATTAATAAGTTGGGGTCTTACAACCTCCCCTCCTTATGAAATTTCGTCCTCGAAATTGACGTACGTACCTGATGTTTCAAAAAGGTGAGGATACCTCGCTTTCATTTCTGATTCCAACTCCCAGGTCATTTCTTCAATAGCATGGTTTCTCCACAAAACCTTAACTTGTGGTATAACCTTCGTGCGTAGGACATGCTCTTTCCTATCCAAGATCTTAACAGGTACCTCCTCGTACGTTAAATCTTCAGCTATCTCGTCTGGTTCTAACTCAATAATGTGGTTCGGGTCTTTAACATATTTACGAAGCATAGATATGTGAAAAACATTATGAACACGAGACATGCTTGGAGGTAATGCGAGTCTATATGCCACATTTCCTATTCGCTCAAGAATCTCAAATGGACCAACAAATCTTGGATTGAGCTTTCCTCTCTTCCCAAATCTTGTAACTCCCTTCCATGGTGCAACACGTAACAATACATGATCCCCAATATTAAATTCCACGTCCTTCCGATGAAGATCCGCATAACTCTTTTGTCGATCCTGTGCCGTTTGTATACGTTGTCGAATCGTTTGGATCTTCTCTGTAGTAATGCGTACCAATTCTGGTCCCAACAATGTTGCTTCACCCACCTCGTCCCAGCATACTGGAGAACGACATTTTCTTCCATACAACGCCTCAAATGGAGCCATACCTATGCTCGCCTGATAACTGTTGTTGTAGGAGAATTCCACCAATGGTAGGTACTTATCCCAACTCCCTTTGAGATCTAAGACACAAAGTCTTAATAGATCTTCAAGAGTTTGAATAGTCCTCTCTGATTGTCCGTCCGTTTGAGGATGGTATGCTGAACTGAATCGTAAATCCGTGCCCATAGCTTTCTGCAAGCTAACCCAAAATCGTGAAGTGAATCTTGGGTCACGATCCGAAACTATGGATACTGGCATGCCATGCAATCTCACAATCTCGTTCACGTACATACTAGCAAGACGTTCAAGGGAATAAGTCTCACGTATCGGCAAGAAATGAGCGGACTTGGTTAATCTATCAACAATAACCCAAATCGCATCTATGCCTTGAGAAACCTTGGGAAGACCTGTAACAAAATCCATAGTAATGTGTTCCCACTTCCATTTCGGAATCTCAAGTGGTTGCAATGGACCCTTTGGTACTTGATGCTCCGCTTTTACACGTTGACAAGTTAAACATCTCGAGATAAACTCCGCGATCTCTCTTTTCATATTGCTCCACCAAAATGTATGTCGAAGATCGTGATACATTTTGGTACTCCCAGGATGGATTGCAAACGGTGTGTTGTGTGCCTCCATCATTATTCTATGCTTCAAGTCAAAATCGTTAGGAACACAAAGTCTGGAGTTGACTCGAAGTATTCCTTCTTCATCGATTCTTGCTTCTGGAATAGCACCTTCTTGCACTTTCTTCTTCATACGCATCAGCTCTATGTCCGTAGCTTGAGCAGCTTTAACTTTATCGATTAAAGTCGGTTCTACTCGTATATTTGATATCATCATGTGGGTACTTGGAGCCTTCATCTCTATCTCCATCCTTTGCAAGTCATACAAAATGGGCCTTTGTGTTAAAAACATTGCACTCGTACCCGCATATGATCTTCTACTCAATGCGTCAGCTACTACGTTTGCTTTTCCAGGATGATATTGGATGGTATGATCGTAATCTTTCAACAGCTCAAGCCAACGTCGTTGCCGCATGTTGAGTTCCTTTTGGGTGAAGAAATATTTGAGGCTTTTATGATCTGTATAGATCTCCACTTTCTCCCCATACAGGTAGTGTCTCCAGATCTTCAACGCAAAAACGACTGCTGCCAACTCCAAATCATGAGTAGGATAATTCCTCTCATATTCTTTGAGTTGTCGTGAGGCATAGGCTATGACTTTCCCATGTTGCATGAGAACACATCCTAACCCTTTGCCTGAAGCATCGCTGTAGATAACAAATCCATCCGAACCAGATGGTATTGTCAAAACAGGTGCCGAAATGAGTCTCCTCTTGAGTTCTTGGAAACTCTTCTCGCATTCCTCACTCCATACGAATTTTGTATCTTTCCGAGTCAGCTGAGTTAACGGAGTAGCGATTCGAGAAAATCCTTCCACAAATCTCCGATAATAACCAGCTAAGCCCAGAAAGCTACGTACTTCGGTTACCGACTTCGGTTGCTCCCAACTTTGTATGGCTTCAATCTTCGCCGGGTCGACAGATACTCCATGTTTTGACACCACGTGCCCAAGGAATGCTACTTCCTCAAGCCAGAACTCGCATTTCTTCAGTTTGGCATATAGCTTGTTTTCACGAAGCCTTTGCAGTACCAGCTTCAAATGGCGCTCATGATCTTCACGGCTTTTGGAATAGATGAGGATGTCATCAATAAAGACAACAACGAACTGATCCAAATATTCTTTGAATACACGGTTCATCATATCCATGAAGGCAGCAGGAGCATTAGTCAATCCAAAAGACATTACTAAGAATTCATAATGCCCGTACCGAGTTCTGAAGGCAGTCTTTGGAATATCCTCAGTTTTAATCTTCAGCTGATGATATCCAGAACGAAGATCGATCTTTGAAAAGAATTGTGCTCCTTGCAACTGGTCAAACAGGTCATCAATGCGAGGTAGCGGATACCTATTCTTGATGGTGACATGGTTCAATTCTCGATAGTCAATACAAAGTCGCATACTCCCGTCTTTCTTCTTTACGAATAAAACAGGAGCACCCCAAGGAGACGTACTAGGACGAATAAAACCGATGTCCAACAACTCCTGTAGTTGGACTTTTAACTCCTGAAGTTCAATAGGAGCCATTCGATATGGGGTTTTAGAAATGGGCTTTGTACCGGGTTCAAGGTCAATAAAGAATTCAATTTCTCGTTCCGGGGGTAGACCGGGAAGTTCTTCAGGAAATACATCGGAAAATTCTCTAACAATAGAAATATTATTCAAATCTGACTTGTCTTTGTTCAAATCCATAACATGGGCTAAGAAAGCTTGACATCCGTTTTTCAATAAACGAATAGCTTTGTGGCTTGATATGACAGTGACTGATTTTAGTGGTTTAGTAGTTTGAATTCGTATGACAGGTTGGTTAGGAATATGAAAACTAACAACCTTACGAAAACAATCAATTTTAGCATGATGAGTGGTTAACCAATCAATTCCTAAAATCACATCAAAAGCAAGTATCTTTAAAGAGATAAGATCAACAGGTAATGTGATAGTGCCAACTTGGATCATGCAAGATTTATAAACTGTAGATGTAACGAAGGTTTCACCCAACGGAGTTTCAACAGATAAGTTAAAGTCCAATTTCTCCGGAGTCAAGTTTAAACGTTGAGCACAAGCAGGAGAGATAAAAGAATGGGTAGAACCGGTATCTAGTAAAGTATAAACTTCGCAAGAATTCAAGATTAGCTTACCCGTGATCACCTCGTTCGGGTTTCTCGCGTTTTGGCCAGTAACGACAAACGCTCTTCCAGGAACCGCTGATTTCGCCTTATCCGGGACAGCCCTTGGAATCACCACTCCCGCTGAACTTGGTTTCGCTATAGTACAATCTCGAGCGATGTGGCCTTCCTTCCCACAGTTGTAACACACCTTGGATTGTTGTGGACAGTTTGGGCTGATATGTCCCTCTTTCCCGCATTTGTAACATCTAACTGGCGGTCGTTCTCCTCCCCTAAAATTTGTTGTTGGTGCTGGTGCTGGTGCTGATGTCTTCCCGTCATTGTTGAATCTCCTCTTTCTGAAATTTCCACTTGACTCACCTCTCCTATTATCATGGCCACGATGACCACCCGAGTGGTTACCGCCTTTGTTCGTATTTTTCCCTCCTCGTTGGTTATCATCGCTCTGATGATTGCTGTCACCGGTATGACCCTGGTTGTGGTCCCTCGGTTGAGTATACTCATTATCTCTCTCTAATAATTGGGCCCTGTTGACAACGTCTGAATACAGAGAAAATTTATGAGAGATAAGGTATTGACGAATCTCAGGTTTTAAACCTCTCAGAAACATCCGCGTCATTCGTTCCTCATTTTCGACCAAATGAGGTGCAAACCTGGATAACTCTGCAAACTTCGCCTCGTACTGGGACACCGTCATGTTGTTTTGTTCCAGTCTAATAAACTCAACCTCCTTCATATGACGAATACTTTCAGGAAAGTACTTGTCATTGAACAGTTTTTGAAATGTTTCCCAGGACATGTTGAGTGCGTCAGGCTGGGTACGCTTCACAGACTCCCACCAGTAGTCTGCCTCACCGCGGAACATAAATGTGGCGAATGGAACCTTCTGTTCCTCCGTGCATCCCAAGACATCAAATATCTTGGTAATTTGCTTGACCCACGTTTCCGCCATGATCGGATCCGGCTTTCCCTTAAATTCTGGTGGTCCCAATTCTTTGAACTGCTTAGCTGTGACAAACCGCGCGTTGTTATCATTTCCACCCGTATTCTGCACACGAGTCTCCCTCGTCTGATTTTGCATGAACTGCAAAAAGCTCCTAAACATTCCATCATTCATCGTTTGCTCGGTAACGTTGTTTACAGGAGGAATATTGCCTTCCTGTTGCACGTTCCCCTGGGTAGTGATCAAAGGTGTCTCCACGGTCTGATTTACTCCATTATTAACGTTCTCAGCTGCCATTCTTAAATACTGCCATAAAACAAGGGTTAATAGTCATGTCATATATTATCCCTATACTCTGACCGACCAAATAAACACCAAATAAACTTAGTCAGGTCATACTAGCGAAGGAATTCCCCGTCTCTCCCCTCCTAGTTCTTGTCTCACATCTCAGCCAGGGATCATATCCCTAAGCTCTGATACCAACTGTGACGCCCCCAGAATAGGTATACAACACCCATTCTGAGTCGCCAAATACATGGTACAGAAAGCAAACTACAACTTCAATAATACAATTGTCGTGCAAAATACGACAACACATACTGTGAGTTTAAATACAAATATTGTCTTCTAGACAATATCCACACTCAAATAAATCCTCATTACAATTATTCAAACACTATTTTACAGAAATAGTGAGGACTGCTAATACATCTTTCTAGAACCATCACTCCATACCCCGACTAGATCCTGCTATGTTCTCACCTCCTGAGAAGAAAAATGGAACAAAAAGGAAAAGGGTGAGCTCAACTAGCCCAGTAAAGAATATTATGACTAAGATAATATACAACAAATTATCGTTAGTCTTCAACAGGGAAAAATCTGATAAAATATAATCGACAACAAGTTTTAGATCAACAACTGCAGCGGAAACAACAAACCATTAGAAGAGTCAAGTAGAGAAAGAATTCTACTATCTTCTAAGATTTAAAAGTCCATCATCAATATTTTATCCCTGTAACATCAATTAATAATCATCTTTAACCAAATATTCATCTTTGCACTACAGGCCAAAGATATTCATTTGTATCATCAGTCGGTCATGTTCATCTCAACACCTGTTCATCTTTGCACTACAGGCCAAAGATATTCATCAAGTAATTATACATCTTTGCACTACAGGCCAAAGATATTCAGTAATATCATCATTTAGGACTGAGGATGATGAAAAATATCTTAAAGAGAACGAATCCAATGAGACAGAAGGACAAATAGTAGGGATTCGTATAACAGTTTATCCAAGATCAATAATACTTCATAATAATCAATTGTGAAGCAGAATTCAAAAATAAAGATCAAAACATGGATACAATCAAAGATAGTAACCATAATAGACATCTTGGACAAAAAGGGAAAATTTTATTTTTCGGTGAATAGTGCCGTATTCGTGAATAGTGCCGTATACGTGAATAGTGCCGTATACGTGAATAGTAACCCCCGACACAAAAAGTTCCAAATTTGATAAAAACTCATATCAATATTTCAGCATAATGATATTGAAGAAAATAATATCATTAAGAAGAAAATAATATCCCTTACCTCAAAATATCAGTACTTCTGGTCGGAATACCGGTATAAGGCTGAAAGAAACTTGCTCTGATGAATAGAAACTCTCAAAGTATCTAAATACTCACAAAATACACTCAATAATCTAGAGAGAGAAAGAGAGAAAACTTGTTTCTGGTGTGATTTTCAATTCTAACTTAGCCCTCTATTTATAGGAAAATTTTGGTAGGTTTGACCTGCAACCTGATGGCTTTACCTGCTACTATTCCCACCCACCACATTTGAAATATAATTCAGCACATTTCTTCACCAACCACAAGTGGGGCCCACCAATTCTAGAATTTTCCACCAAAATGATAAACTCCGAAAATTCAACAATTTCTGAACCAGTCATCTTGTAAAATTCATAATAAATCATACGTTCATTTTTAACGGTTCAAAATTTGTGGACATATACTCAACTTATATATGTATAACATATCCAAAAATTACCACGATCCAACGGTCGGATTAAAAATTATAACACCCGCAATATTCTCAAAAACCCTGATTTGATTTTTAATACCTCCATTCCGATAAAAATACTGATAAAACACCTCAACATTAACTCCTTCATTTTTAACCACAAAAATATATCCCTCATTTATATCCACATAAAATAAATATTTCCTTATCATATGAATCAATAATTAATTATTCACAAATAATATTACAGAATCACATTTATGACAACCAGGCCGTTCCCAGGAAAGAGGGGGCTTTCCAATAAGGATTTCTCCTTACTGGCGCGCAATTAGATGACCAAACCTCTCCTTAGACAGAACTTTCTAGACATTGCCAATAATGTTATCTAATAATATTATTCAAATAATATGAATTATTGATCTGATAAATGAAAATACTGTGCAGCAACAATTATTGAAACAACAATAATATAAAATATCAACGCAGCAATTATTGAATCAATAAAATAAAATATTGAATAATAACTACTGTAACAATTATTGAGTAGTGCCTTCTTACGTAAGAATCAATAATTGGTGCAATACCGTGTGCTACTGTATTTTAACCACCGGGTATTCCAACAGTATTAACGGTAACAACTACGCCGTTATTTATAAACAACTTATACTTGTCGTTTTTTTCATCCAATCGCTTTCCGTTATGGGGCCCACACAAGGCTGCGTCGTCGTACGAATATTCCCCGACAGCAAGAATATTCCACGACCAACCGAATATTCACCGACCAAAAATAAATATTTTATAACCACTTGCTTATTTTGTAAAATTTGCACATTTCACCCATAACCAAAGTATTATATCAAATTAACCCCTTATTATTCACAATAATATTTAGAGAAAATTTAATTTTATTCATTAATAAGTTGGGGTCTTACACTTAGAGACAAACCAGAAGAAAGTAAAAGTGAGAGTTCTACAATATAGAAGTGAGAGTTCTATTACCAGAAGAGTGTTCTAAACTGTAAAGTGAAAGAAGAGCATCAATGTCATCTTGATGTCCATCATGGGAAGACTCTAAGTACCAGAGAGAAGATCCTACAGTCATCTTAGCAAGTCCATCATGAGAAGGCATCAAGTATCAAGAAAGAAGATCACCAACGCCATCATGGTGGCAAATATGAGAAAGTTTCTAAGTACCTAGCAGACGAGCTTACAGTCATCTTAGAAACTCATCATGTGCAGCCATCAAGTATCAAGAAAAATGATCTTCAAGGCAGTTCATCAAGGGATCATCAGAAGTGGTTGAGTAACTGAAGAAGTTGAGCGTCATGAAACACTCAACTGCACTTCAAGGATGATCATGCCAAGCTGCTAAGTACAGAAGATGTTCAGAGCATAAAGACATTTTAGTAGCTCAGCACCAACTCTAACAAACAAACAAACAACTCAACAACGAGAAGTCAGGGCCTGAGGGGTCCTTGTCCGGAGGGACTAAATGAAGTTCCAAGCCTGCTGGGCTTGAAGAGTTCCTAGGGAACTAGAGAAGTTCCAAGTCTACCGGCCTTGAAGAGTTCTTAATGAACTGAAGTCCCAAGGTTGCTGGCCTTAAAAGAATCTTAGTGATTCAGGGTGCTACTCTTCCTTAGCAGAAATCCTGCTAGTTGAAAGCAGAAGAGTGGATTAGGAGCTTGAGTCTCTGAACCACTTAAAATTCCTTGTGTCTTTTACTTTATGTCATTTATATTATGTACTTTAACTGCTATAACTGCTATGTATGTTTTAACTGATTACAACCGAACTAACTCTAAGAACAATGTATGTATGATTACGAATATATCAATGAAGGGGATCTTTTACTTATTCCGATGTGCTTGAAAAGATTCTTATATTTGTCATATGCTAATTCATTAGCAATACAAAATAAACAAGAAAAGTATTTAAAATTAAAAAGGATCTATTCACCCCCTTCTAGATCTATATTGTGCATACTGGGAACTAACAATTGGTATCAGAGTAGGTTCTCATGCTATATTCAAAAGCTAATCGCTTTGAGTCTGATCCTAGGCACAAACATTGTTCTAAACTTAGTTTAGTAGTAAGTCACTTGTTATATGCAGATGAGCTCACACGTTAGAAATATTGTGTACAGGAAAATGTGTATATACACCTAAAGCTGCTCAGATTGGTTCATGTTCTTGATTGTCATATCAACAAGACCAATCCCTACCCACAGTCAATCTTGGAGTCTGAAGACAAGCATAGGAAGCTCAAGAGACATCAACAAAAAAGTGTCAAACATCCACCAGCCTGAAAAGATGAAAAGGCCATACATGCTAAGAAATGCTTGTCCAAGAGAAGAAAGAAGAACTTCTCAAACATGTGTCTGGCTAACCAGCAGCTGGATGTAAACCTGATAAACTCAAGGATGTCACAGAATTAAAGATGCTGAGAGTTTCTTAGCCTGCATCTTCAAGATCACAACTGATTGATTGAAGGTCAAGAGGAGCAACAAGCTGTCAGGAGCAAATGAGAAACTATGCACATCAATGCCTAACCTCAGTATGTCTAAGTTAAATGACTGTTAAGAAACTGACAGTAGAAAGGTACGATTCCTCACTATTTTAATTGCATACATCATGTTACACCTCCTTATGCACTATAACAGTATCCTGTCAAGAAATTATAATTTACCTAAAAAGGTGAAGAGAGAAAGTACACTGAGATTGGAAACTCAAATACTTACAAACTTTCTCTCCATCCAAGTTATAGGTTGAAGATGACATCTTGAAAGAAATCTGAAATAGGTCATAAGCGTATCAAAGGTTAAATTAATTTTATATGGAGGAAGCTTTGCTGACAGGTTATTATGTATGTACAAACCTATGTTCTAAATGTTTGATAACATACATAGTATGATCAGTTCTACAAAAGTATCTTGAAGATTCGTAGAAACTGATCACCTCCATGAATCAACCAGATACAAATAAATCGTAGAGTTGATTCTCACTCTGTGAACATTTAAACCCTGTGAACATAACCTAGCAAATGATGAAACCATTAAAGAAAAAGAGTGTTTTATTAAAATAGCAAATCTTACACACACTCACCATTATGCATCTCAAAATGTATTATCTAAATTAGCTGCATGCATGAATCTGATTGTTGGTGATAAATATGATGTTAATTCTAATATATGAGGAATAGGGATTTTGAAAACTAACCTGGTAGGACCCATTTAACCATGGGTACCGAAAGAGAAATATATCTAACCTGCAGGTACTTGGTCTATCTGACCACACTAAGGAATGCTGAAGTAGAAGACTTCAGTCAAGAAGACTCAACCAGCAAAAGGCTTAGGACTGTTCAGAAATAATTCTGATAAAATTCCTATATGTCAAAGCCTGTCCTTGAAGACTTGCTGAGCTAATCTGAATAAAGCTCACACGGCTGCTGATCTTTATATGGAAGTAGGTCATTCAACCAAAGATGAAAAATGTCTTATATGCTAAATCAGGCAAAGCATAATATATGAGAAGAATCCTTAAGGAAGCTCAAATTAGAGGATCATCGAGCATCAGTCATGAGGAACTCATTACAGTAGCAGAACTTCACAAACACAAGACTGTCAAAGAAGACTACGTTCGTAGTGCTATCAAATGATCGTAGAGTGATCTGTCTAGAAGATATCCATGCCTATGATATAAGAAGATTTAATAGAGAATGATTATTCCAATTAGAAGGAGATATGCAAGGCTGCCTTCTAAAAAAAAGGAAATCACATCCATATGAGAAGACAGTATCAACCATGGGGGAACAGTGACCTGTTAAGGAACAACAACACTGAGATATACTATGAAGTAAGGTACCAGTTACAGAGTCCCAAAACTTTGTGGCTAATGAACCAAATGAAGAACCATAGTTAGTAGAAACGTCTCAAAACATACTACTGATAACCTTTCAGCCACCCAACCCAAAATCGTGGAGTGCCTACGATCAAACATCTGATCGTAGTGTAAGAGCAGGAGGACACCACGATTACAGCAAATGAAATTGTCTAAAGTTGGTAGAGGTCCTCCTCAGTAGAAAAAGGTCAAATGAGATATCAGTGTAAATCACTTCTAAAGTACTTCATCTGGAAAGCGCCTCAGGGACAAACCTGACCTTTAGTTCACTCTAAGAGGTTGGCCCTTCCTGAGCTACCTTGACCTAGAAGGAATGCTAAGTAAAGTTCATCTCAAGAACCAAGTCAGTCAACGATCGTAGAGTCGAGGTTGAAGAGAACTCCACGATCGTAGTGCAACATCAGCGATCGTAGAAGAAGACTTGACGATCGCAGTCCTACCAGAATACACTAGCACATGAGGAGCTCGGAAGAACTAGACAATTGCTCAATCATTCAGAGTATGAAGAGATAAGGTCGAATGCTGGATGGAAAGATGACCTGAAGATTCATCTCAGAAGTAGAGTCCCCAAACCTTCAAAAAGTACATCAGTTGTTAAGCTATAAAGTTTTAGAAGAAGATCCTTGAGTCAACGAAGCAATTCGTAGAGTTCATAGCCGTCTTACCATGCTACTCTACGAACCAAAATGGTCAATTGTCAGTCCACATCATGGACGCCTATTTGTTTTAGAAAGGGACATTAAACTGAAGAGGTAATGGGGGAGTTACAGCTCATTACTGGACATCGTGCAACCAATGGCTGACTGACACATCACAGCCTATGCAGAGCCAAAAGGAAATGTCATAAAGACATATTCAAATTCTTCAAGCAGTTATCAGAAACTATTGAACATTTCTCCCTCCCATTTTCAAACCCTAGAATCCTCTTCGAAGCCAAGATTAACTAACTCTTCAAAGCCTTGCCCAAATCACAATCAGCTATCTCTCATAAATCTCTCTAAATTAAATACCCATATTCCTTGAACTCTTCAAATGGCAGAATGGCGAGTTATTACTGGAATCCAACTCGGCTTCAAAAAGTTCGAAAGATCAGAAAAGAAGTTCAAGGACCTCGTAAAGAATGATGGGTTCTCTGAGTACTTGGAGGCCGACACTCCAATCTATACAGAGCTAGTTAATCAGTTATACTCAAATGCTTCAATGAATTCTGGGCTTCTGACCACGAAGGTGAAAGGAGCAAGTCTGAAGATAAGAGCATCAGACATCAATCAATGTCTAGGGTTTTCCAACCAAGGTCTGATAAACCTGGATGAGGTCAACAATGAAGAAGGCAAGAGGCTAATGCGATACCAAAGAAACCCTAGTCTGAAGGACATGAAGAATGAGTTTCCTGAGGAATTTGAGTTCCTTGCTGAAATAGTGGGAAAATGTATGCTGTGCAAGGATACTGCACATGACACTCTACTTGATCAGCAGTTGAAAATTATGTCTGCTATAGTTCTGAAGAAGAGAATCAATTTTGAAGTTATCTTGTTTGATCAGATCTCTAAATGGGTAGAAAAGGCTAAGTTGAAAAAGTCTACAGAAAAACCCCTGACAAAGGTGTTTCATGGAAGACTGTTGAGTATAGTGCTAAAGAAGAAACTGGGAAGCAAAATCAAGAATGATGAAGGAGAGCCTTTAAATGTTCACAAAGTAATGTCTCTACAACTGTTTGTGAACTGGAAGAAGAATCCAAAGGAAAACAGGAGGTTGCCAACAACAGGGGGCAGCAGAAAGAACTCTGCAAAGAAGAGGAAGGCAAAAGAGATAGAAAGCTCTGAGTCTGGTAACTCTGTACCAGCAACAACCACACCAGCCAGGAAAAAATCTAAGGACGTGAAGAAAACTGAGTCCTTACTGAGAAATCTCTCCATAGAAGACAAGGATGAAGATGAAAAGGCCTCAACTACAGAGACCACAAAGAGGAGAAGTAACATACTACTTCAAGGGCTATCCAGAAAGAAAGCTAAGGTGGTAAACAGGCCAGCCCCATTTCCTCAAGGAAGTACATCTGACAAAGAAGATGACGTAGAGTCAGAAGATGAGAAGGAGACTGAAAGCCCCATCGATGTGTCCACAAAGAACGAATCCAGCAATGAAGCTGAAGCTGGATTCATGGAAGAAAATGCAAAATCTGATGATGAAGAAAAATGCACAAGCCCAGTAGCTAACTCTCAGAGCATTCACTCTGATGATGAAGAAAAGCTACAAGATGACTCAACTGCCTCTCCAAATGCAAATGCTCCAACAAGTCCAGATGATGGGTCAAATGATGTTGATTCTGAAGAAGAAGAACATACCCCTGTCAATACTGGAAGTCAAGTAAGCTTGCCTGATGATTCAAAGGCCTCAGAGTCTGAAGACGAAGAAGAATCTGACTCTCCCATAGCTGAACCCCCAAGGAGAAAGAAGAGTTACAGATTACTTGCTCAATTTTCCTCCAAGAAGAAAAGTGATCACTCTACTGCAGTCATTGAATTAAGTGATGATGAATCTGAATCACAGGAAGAAAGTGCTAAAGGTGGGACTAGTGATAGAGAGGATGAATCCAAGGAAGATATTGCTGAAGAAGGTTTTGGTAATGAAAATCAACAAGAAGGATTCACTGATGAATCTGATCAGAATAATTCAGCCTCAGAAAGAGAAGAAATTGAAAAAGATTTTGATTCTGCTCATCAGGAATCAGAGGAACCAGAAAATTATCCCGTCATCTCTCTAGCTGGGAGTAACAGAAGAATAGAAGAAGAAGCCTCAAATGAACCACCAGAAGTACTTCCAGAAATTCCAAGCCTAGAACTGATGGCTCAGAACTTCCCAAAGTTGAAGAGTTATGCAATAATGATGATCAAAGACTAGCCCCACTACAAAGTCTACAGACATGATGGCAACCACTATATTCCTTATGATCGTAGAGTGGACTCTGAAGGAAGAAGGATCATGTCCAAGGAGATGATCGTAGAGTCTATCACTCTACCACTGTTAGTGATTAAGTCCAAGATGAGAAGCCTCCATCTGCCCAAGCACTGTTAACTGACATTTCTTCATCCTTCAATGGCGATTGGTACTCAACGATTATTTAGATTCTTAAAGCTTTCGAAAATCTATCCAAGGATGAAAATCGTAGAGTCCAATCTGATGCTCAACAAGAGGCTTCCCAACCAGATGACTAAATTCTTATGGAGCAGGAGCTGTTAAAGAATTTTGCTGAGCTGGTCAAGAAGATATCTCTAATCAATGAAGAGTCAAAGATGTTGACAGCAGGAGATAATTCAGTTCAAGACAGACTTCAAGCCTCTATGGCTGATATATCTCTCAGAATCAAAGAGAGAGATCAAATCTATCTGAAAGCCATCAATGATCAGAAGGTAGAAGCTCTACAAGCACAGAAGGCAAATGAAGAACAACTACAAGTCCTCTCTAACAAGATTGACAACATGAATCAATCTTTCTCTGTGTAACTTGAGCTAAGCCAACAAGAACTCAAGTTTGAAGTTGTTAACTCTTCTTATCTGATGGAGTAGCTTATGTCCAACATGGAGCAGCTCTCTCAAGTGATTAATGACAAAAAGGGGGAGAAAAAGAGGCATAGAAAGAGAAAGAGCAAGAGGCATTCAAGGAAGAGTATGGAGAGCAGAAGGAGTGAAGACAAAAAGGCCAAGGGAAAGTCAAAGAAGAAAAGAACAGAAGAAGAAGCAGTGTCATCATCTGAGGGCGAGCAAAAAGATGATGATCATATGATCGCAGAGTTTGAGGGGGAGCAAACTAAGCAAGAAGATCATAAGTCTGAAGGGGAGCAGAGCAAAGACAGAAAGTCATCATCCTAGGGGAAACAGGAGCAAGAAGGTTAAATAGATGAATAGCTGATCAACAGACATCCTGGAAACATACATGGAGCCAAAGAGGTACATCTCTAACTAGTTGGGTATGTTCTGGATCCAGGATGTAAAATGTCACAGTATATTAAATTTCATATCATTAAATGACATTTATGATTATCTATTTTAGAAATACAACTGCTCACTGTATATAAGATTCATTCATAACATGCATATGTACTTATTATTTTTGTCATATTTAAATAGGGGGAGATTGTCAGGAATAAGCATGTGAATGATATTCCTATTTACATATGATTTGATTATGATATATATATGAATGAATATACAAGTATACTTGCATTAAGAAAAGCTGTAAAGTCCTTTGATAGATAATAGAAACATGTGTACAAGGACTTAGAATAAATTGATCAAATATGTTAGGTTGATCCTACATAAGCAAAACAACTTTGTAAAGTCCTTAAAAAGAAATGATGTACAAGGACTATAAATATAGAAAGATCAAGCATGTTAGGTTGATCTTATGATGTAATAGATAGGCTTGTCTGATCGTCGAGCACTGCACCAGAAATCGTAGTCTGCCAAGAGAGTCAAGAAAAACTTGAGAGCTACCAAGGCAGAATCGTAGTCTGCAAAATAGTAGACCTTGGAGTTCGTAGACTGTCAGGAGAGACGAGGAAGGATTGTAGTGTGTCGAGAAGAACTTCCTCGGAGCCGTAGTCTGCTGAGGAAGTCATGTTCAGAATCATAGAGACAGCATGCTTACGAGCCGACCGAGCATCTGCCAAAGCCAAGTCAAGAATCGTAGACTACACCTGGAGTCGTAGGGTCTACTGATGCCGAAGCCAAATCAGAATCGTAGACTACACTCGATGTCTTAGAGTCTACTGATCATATCTGAGGCAGAGATCGTAGTCGAGCAAGATCAGATAAAGACAACGAGCACAATGACAAAAATCGTAGAGTGTCAAGATCTGATCTCAGAGTCATAGTGTCTGCACAGCCGAAGCTGAATCGTAGAGTGTAGAACTGAAACTTCAACAGATGTGCTCACAATGCCAAGGCAGAATCGTAGAGCAAATACGATTCTCAACAAATGAGCACTCCCAGAATATCCAAAGGAATGAAGCCTCTGGTCTAAGCTATAATGCTACATCCAACCTGAAGGAAACCAGAGAGCACTCAACGAATGGCATGCAATCAAATTGAAGATCTAAGCATCAACCCAATCAGCATTCTGATTGAGTTGGGATGCCATTAGAAATGAAGTCTTCCACAAGTTGATCAGAAGAAGACTTCAGTAACTGACTAAGGAAAGTCAACAAGTGCAGTAGCTGTCAAGTGTATAGAAGACAACGATCTTAGAAGCCACCAGGATTGTAGTGTTTGCCGAACAAAGAAGGAACTGATGGAGTGCACACAGATACTGGTCAGCCTCTGAAGAACAAGGCTAAAGTGATTAAGCATTGGGTCAGTCCATTGATGATAAGTGAAAGGGAGATCACAAGGAGAAAGCGAGCTGGACACGCCACAAATTTGAAGTGTCTTGCTATTCAGAAGGGGCCAGAGCAAGGAGTCAAGCCATCAGTATCTGAGAGCAGTTGAGGCAAACAGAAGTGTTGAAGCACTGCACAGAATAAGGAAGAGGTGTTCTACATTGAAGATCCAATAAATACTCTTCAGGATCGTAGTGTTAACTCTACCAGTCAATAAGCAACATTCAACAAAACACTACGATCAGGTCCAAGACGGCATGCATCAGAATCGTAGAGTTCGGTCATCCGAAGATTGAAGCATTGGCAACGGTTCAATCTGAAGAGTGATATTCGGACAAGAGCTTATTGTGAGTATCGATGCAAAAGGACAACCTCTGATCAAGAAATCAGAAGGAGGAAATAAAGTCGTCGACCTGCCCAAGTTATTAAAGCGACATCTCTAATGGGGTAGGTGAAATAGTAGACTACAGTGTCAGAAAGTCATGTCATGTCACATCTGCAGTCTGCACCAAAGAACTCAAGATCTGTGAAGCAATTTGAAGAGCTTTCAACGGCTACTTTCCAACGGAAAGATTGGGAAGGAGTATAAATCAGCTAGAGCTTCAAAGATCAAGGGTTGCAGGGGTTGCTGAGTTTGGAGAGATGGTAGACTGATCTAACCAACGTAAATAGTGAGTGATCAATGAAGGTCTGAAGGCACACTCTACGATCCACCAAGAACACTTAGAGACAAACCAGAAAGAAGTAGAAGTGAGAGTTCTACAATGTAAAAGTGAGAGTTCTACTACTAGAAGAGTGTTCTGAACTGCAAAGAGAAAGAAGAGCATCAATGTCATCTTGATGTCCATCATGGGAAGACTCTAAGTACCAGAGAGAAGAGCCTACAGTCATTTTAGCAAGTCCATCATGAGAAAGCATCAAGTATCAAGAAAGAAGATTACCAACGCCATCATGGTGGCAAGCATGAGAAAGTTTTTAAGTACCTAGCAGAAGAGCTTACAGTCATCTTAGAAACTCATCATGTGCAGCCATCAAGTATCAAGAAGAATGATCTTCAAGGCAGTTCATCAAGGGATCATCAGAAGTAGTTGAGTAATTGAAGAAGCTGAGCGTCATGCAACACTTAACTACACTTCAAGGATGATCACGCCAAGTTGCTAAGTACAGAAGATGTTCAGAGCATAAAGACATCTTAGCAGCTCAGCACCAACTCCAACAAACAAACAAACAACTCAACAACGAGAAGCCAAGGCTTGAGGGGTCCTTATCCGGAGGGACTAAATGAAATTTCAAGCCTGCTGGGCTTGAAGAGTTCCTAGGGAACTAGATAAGTTCCAAGGCTGCTGGCTTTGAAGAATTCTTAGTGAACTGAAGTCCCAAGACTGCTGGCCTTGAAGGAATCTTAGTGATTCAGGGTGCTGCCCTTCCTTAGTAGAAATCCTGCTAGTTAAAAACAGAAGAGTGGATTAGGAGCTTGAGTTTCTGAACCACTTAAAACTCCTTGTGTCTTTTACTTTATGTCATTTACATTATGTACTTTAACTGCTATAACTGCTATGTATGTTTTAACTGCTTACAATCGAACTAACTCTAAGAACAATGTATGTATGATTACGAATATATCAATGAAGGGGATCTTTTACTTATTCCGCTGTGCTTGAAAAGATTCTTATGTTTGTCATATGTTAATTCATTAGCAATACAAAATAAACAAGAAAAGTATTTGAAATTAAAAAGGATCTATTCAACCCCCCCTTCTAGATCTATATTGTGCCTACTGGGAACTAACAGACTTACTAATAGTAAACATCTTATTATTTAAACAGTTTATTATTGGTAAATAGCTTATTATTTAAACAACTTATTATTTAAATAGCTTATTATTTAAAAAGCTTATTGGTATAACCAACTTATTATTTAAACAGCTTATTGATAAATAAATTATTTAAACAGCTTATTGATAAATAACTTATTTAAACAGTTTATTGGTAAACTACTTATTATTTGAAATAACTTATCGATAAATAACTTATTGGTGGTAAATAGCTTATTAATAATAAATATCTTATTATTTTGAATAAGAAAATAGATGTGCATGGAAAATGAATTGCTATTATGTTCAAATTACTAAAAAAGAAATTATAAAAAGAAACATTGATTCAATATCATATCATAACAATCATCCACAATTGCACTAAATAAAAATCTAAACAAATTATATAAACATATGAACTACAAATGTTCAACACCTACAAATTATCTTCAGTTGCTAGCTATGTAACAGCAGCGTTCAACACCTAGCACTAATAGGTGCAGGCCTGACAATTTAGGTTGAAAATCATATAGATAACTAAAACCATTTGAATCTATTGGGTTGGTGAATTAGTTTTTATGTCTTGGATTGTTTTGATTTTGGATCCATATTATTATGGATTAATTATATATTTTAGTACATTTTTAGAAATAATTACAATAATGGTGCATCCATAAAATAATTACAAAAGTAATACACTTTCTCATATTTATTTATAATATTAGTGCAATTAGGATTCCTTAATTTAGGAGATTAGTATGTAAATAGGGTTCCTTAATTTAGGGGATTAGTATTGGTGGGCTGACATGTCAAATCTTCCTCATCTCTTCCCGTTAATTATTATTTTCTTATTCAAACACATTCAAATATAGCAGACCCATTTTTGATCTTTGTTCTTGTTTTTCTCTCTTTTTTCTTCATCTTTTTTTTCTCTCTTCACTTGCTCCTCCGACGGCATAGTAAAAATATGGAGGAGAGTTTTTCGAGAAGACAAATTTGGGGAATCCCACAGAGAAGACAAATTTGGGGAATCCCACAGAGAAGACAAATTTGGGGAATTCAATGACGAGTGATCAGCAATCAGAAACTACAGTGTGTGAAATGAATCCAGTGTTATCGCCTTCATGGGTTGAAAAGGAAATGCAGGGCATTCACTTTTAGTAGTAGAGAGGAAAAATTAGCATGATAGGAATCAAAACCATTAGAGCTTTGGGTTTAAAGTAATTATGTGGTATTTCTTTTGAACTCTAAATATTATTATGTTCTTTTCTTATTTATTTTCTTAAACATATACTAATAATTAATATTATTTTGATCTTAAAATGAGAGTTTCAACAACTGATAGAAGAGATTGGTAACCAAACATTCATACCAAGATTATATAACTAGTTTTGACACATATTAGTCTATAATAGTTTTCTGCATTTTGTAGAGTTAATACATCAACATGTATGAATTATTAGACTACATTTTTATATAACATATATACATATTACATATTTTTATAATTTATACATTTGTAATTATGTATCTTTTTGTGAAATAGAAAAGAGTAATTATGCACAAACATGCCATCATCTAATAACACTTAAGAGGTAGGACCTAAAGTATGATCATAAATTAATTTTCAAAAATACTTATATAATCTTTTTTGTATGACCTTTTTTTTAATCTCAATCGCTAGCTAAATTGATTCATTTCATTACATATCTCTCATCCAATTTTTTTCAATATATAATAATTCAAATATTACTTTTAATGACACAATTATTATTTTTAACGATGATTTATATATTTATTTACGATAAACTTTATTATGCAACTACATATAATAATTATGTCGTTAAATGTATATAAAAAAATTAGATGACAAAGTATAATGGAGGCCATCCTAATTGATCTATGTTCATCTATTTTAATTAGCAAAAAAATAATTGAAAAAAAATAATCTATTTCACACTTTCTCCATGGTGGTCCCTTGCAACGGAGCTAGCACACAAAACACACATTTTCTTTTTCTCTGGTTTCATATTAAGCCCACAGTATTTGAATCACTTTCCCAATTGCATATTTTCAAGCCCTAATGGTAAAATTTAGTAAGTAACTAGCTAGATTATATAGAGAGTTGACTATTTATAGTTTATGCTTGCCTAACCACATTCTCATTTCCTGCTTAATTATTTTACGCACCTTCTTGGGAAGAGAAAGGGTTTTATAAGATAGGACTCTCAAATATTCCTTTCTTCACTCAATATCTGACGTTTTAGAATTGTGTATAAGAATTAAAAAAATAATTTTATAATATTAATTATCTATAATATCTTTAAATTTCTATAATTATCATAATTATCTCATACTCTGTCTCTCTTTCATCTGTAATATTTTTTTTATGAGAGGTAATTTTAAAAAAAATTATAGTTAATTTTTCTAAATTATATAAAATTATAAATAATTAAAAAAAAATAAAATTATCTAAAACAATGTATATTAAGAAAGGGAAGGAATATTTATTATGATGACAAAGTTCTTAAAATTAGGTAAAGAATATTTGATGATAAAGATGGTGCTTTATTAGGTGACCAGAAACATTAAGACACAAAATAAAGTTGAGTAATTTGTCACTATGTTACTACCTTTAAAATTTAGAGAAAAAGAATATGAATATTTCTCCGTGTTTCAAAGAAAAAAGAGCCTTGTTAAATTATTTAAATTTAATAAAAATCTCATTTTTATTGATGATGATATAAAATGAAATAATATATTTGACTTAACATTAGTATAACATTATTATATTACAAGACTAAACATTTATAAATTTAAAGATAGTTATCAATATATATATATATATATATATATATATATATAGGGGACCGATTTATAGTTAATATTATAAAAAAAAGTCTAGCTTTACAACAAATTCTGATAGTCCATTCGAATATTTAACGATTAATATGACTCTCGTCTACAGTTTAGTTTAGAGTATTTTACAGTTTAATACTGCGAATGAGACAAATATCTAAAATACTCCTCTTTGTAAAAGTTTCCATGCAGAACTGCAGACGGTAAGTATGGTTGACAAATTGAAAAACAACGCCGTTTTTAAATAAGTGTCGTTACTTTGTAAAAGTTTCCATGCAGAACTGCAGACGCTAAGTATGGTTGACTAATTGAAAAACAACGCCGTTTTTAAATAAGTGTCGTTAGTAGTATTAAACTGCGGACACTAAGTATGGTTAGCCAATTAGGAAACGAGATCGTTATTTATTTTAAATAAGTGTCGTTAGTAGTATTAAACTGCGGAGTATGGTTGGCCAATTAGGAAATACGTTGTATTGGCCAAATTTAAAATTTTATTTAATTTCTTAGACTCTTCATTATAAAACTGCGGATGCCAAATAATTTCCATTGATTCACTATACGATTGTGAATTAATGAAAAATTAAAATAAAAAAAAAAACATGTTTACTTTCCGGTAACGCCTCTCTCTCGCATGCAGTACCCAGAATATCAAATAAAGCATTACTGCAGATGTGGCTAAAGCCAATCCGATGTAGATGATCTACAGTAGATCCATCTACTGTAATGCCTCAATTCAAGACAATAATCATCGTGTATTGATTTATATCTTAGAATTTTATCTTTTCACCTTGGATTTGGATCACCTAGAAAGAGGAACAGCACAGACTGATCCAAATCCAGGGAGTCATGTGCAACTTTAACCTTTTCTTTATTATGAGGTAATAGAAATTGATTATTATCAACAACTAATAAATGAGGAATTGATTAGCTTGCTGTTTTAATTCCAATTTTTTGGTTGTTGCTTCCTCCTAATCACCATGGAATTTTCTGCACCAATGGATTCTTCTTTGTCATTATCATTCAGGTCATTTAGTATGTACCAATAGATTCTTCCTTCCCCCATCCGAATCCGAACATTCGTTGAACTTACGAAGTCATTTGTTCCGAAGCCAAACTCCCAAACATTCCCGAACCCGAAGACATTCGTTATTGTCGCTCGAACCCGAAGACATTCATCTCTCCGACATACTGCACTCACTGCAGTATAATACCTTTTTCAAAGAATTGTCCAAAATTTAAATCGTATATGCAAACAATAAGCAGACAATTATCATATAGTATGTACGCAGAATTCTATATATAATATATATAAAAAAAATTATAATTATAATTATAATCTATGTTCTTGATCTGAAAAAGAAGAAGAACATAATAAAATGGTAAATTCAGAGTTTCAAGAGCCATTTCAGAGATTTACGAGTTTAAAGAGAGAAAGTAAACATGTTTTTTTATTTTAGTTTTCATTGATCCACAATCGTAGAGTGAATCAATGAAATTATAAATTATTTAATTGGCACCCGAAGTTTAATACTGCCGAGCGTAGAAAAACTAAAAAAAATTGAATTTGGCCAATAACACGTCGTTGGGCAATTGGTCTGCCATACTTAGCGTCCGTAATTTAATAATGAGAAATGTACTTATTTAAAAACGTCGTTTCCCAATTAGCCAAAAAGTACTTAGCGTCCGTAATTTAATATTACGGTACAAGGAGGGTATTTTGGATATTTGGCCCCTCCGCAATATTAAACTACAGAATACTGAAAACTAAACTGCGAACAAGATCTTTATTAAATCGTTAGATCATCGGATGGACGCTCATGATTTGTTGTAAGGATAATATTATTTTTTACGACGTTAGCTATGGATCGATCTCTATATATATATAACTAGACTCTCTCCAATAAACTGCAGGGAGCAAACTAAGAACGAACATGATATATCAACGTTTTTTTCCGCGTAAAAAATCGATTTTCTATGCTATAACGACGAAAAAAACCGTTGTTATAACTTATTCGTTCTTAGTTCGCTGGAGAAACGAATTATATATATATATATATATATATATATATATATATATATATATATATATATATACTCCAAGTTTCTAAAAATTGGAAATAAAACAGTTTTTTTTATATAGAAAGAAGAGAGTATGATTAAGATGAACAAATAAAGGTTAGTTAAACCTTCCCACATAATTAAAGGCATGCCCGAGAGTTGATTTTTCTTCTCCTCTTTATCACAGTCCTAATGGTTATGATTATTTAAACAAATCACTTGGTTAATTCTCCTCGTGGGTCCCATTAGCCACTCACCCCAGAATAAAGGGATCAGCAAACAAGTTGGCCCATCCAAACACTACTGCAAATATATACTACTAGTATTATCCACAATCCGACCATAGAACAAGTTGGTTTCTTCTGCTGCTTCTGTACCTCTTGAATTAATGCTGGACTCTAAAATCCTACATCACGTGAGGGGCACGTGGGGTCCATTTTTCAGGTCATGGTCATACTGGTTGTGCTGCTGCCAGCTGCTATATTGCTACAGAAGGGTCTGTCTATTTTTGATTTTGACTTTGAGAATCTTAGTGGAGAAAGTGGGACCCTGACTGATGACGGTATCAACTTTGTAGCCAAACGGATTATATGTGCCACGTGTTGAAATGGGGACGGGCGTTCAGCTAAATTCCAGTTCAACCTTGAAAGAATTAAGGGTAAGCCTGGCGGCCACTGTTTTGGCATTTTGCAGAAACGTAGAAGATGCTGCAATTTGATGGTGGTGGTGGCCTGGTGGGCATATGAGTATGACCCAATCACAAGCGGGACCCAAAACGCTTATTTGTTTGACTAATCTCAATCTTAAACGTGGAAGGGAAAAAACATAATAATAATAAATCTCCATCTAAAGCGTCTTTTAAAAAGGAAATTAATATTCCCACTGTATAATATTTTCACATGAAACAGGAAATTACTTAATTCTTACTAGTTTGGTCAATGAAGGAGATAATGGTGGACCAACGATGGAGTGCATGACATATTTTAGGTGCATGATATTGTGTCTAATCGATTCAAAACTAGAAATATTTTACACTTTGACTCGTGGAATCCAAAGGATCTCAGGATTAATCAGGAGATTATCTTGTGGAATCACATCAGTAAATTTCACATGCCAGAAAATTTTTCATTTCGTCATCACATAGCATTTTTGTATCTGATGAAAGGTATCTGAGATATCATGTTCTGTTCTTGCCCTTTTGGGTATCAATTAAAAGACACTAAACTGTTCAACTAGCTTTAACTAATTTCTGATACATTTTTGTGAGGTGCTTGACAAAGACTATCTTTACTCTACAGGAACTAATACAAATCTGTACAGCACTCAACTAGCATCATACTTCTCGAGGTAATTTTGATTTCTGATGAATTTCACTTCAAAGAACTGAGCAATGCAAACTTGATTGGATGTACCCGGCATTATGAAGTCAAGTTTTCTATCAGTGTATTCTTAAAATGAATGCAAAGCCAATTCTGGATTGAGGAGCTATACAAAAAGGTCAAAAGAATCGTCTAGCCTGCAAATACATGTCAAAATTAAGCGCAAAATTGCAATATGAGAAACAATAACAGGTAACTTTTAATACTACATATGGAAACAGAAAAACTTTTAAGAAGTGTATTTTCATCATACATATGTACATACATAAACATATATACACACAAAAATATATGTATGCATACAATGCGCACATAAAATATGCATCTGAATTGAGGAATACTTGAAGAGAAAAAGATTGAAAGTGAAGAAGATTTTTTTTTGACAAAAAGGTTAAAGAGGATGGAGGTAAAGCATTTGCTCCAACTTCGGGGAGCCAAACCAAACAGACCACTAGTACCCATAAGCAGAAGGAAGTGAAGCTGACTTCTTTATAGACGTAAATGAAAAGTACAATGCGACTTCATAGTAGTTGAAAATTGAAAATTAGATTTAGAAAGTATTAACGAGAATGCACAAGACAACCATTTCAAATGACGCCGTAATATTTAGTATATCCATCCACCCAATAGAAAAAAGAAATATATTTAATATTACTCGAATAATAATATTTGAATTGACTTGATAATAATTTTATGTCTGGAGTACTGAACTTTCAAGTAAAAGTAATAAAAAGGTCGACCACTGTTTTGGTATAGAAACAAAGAATACAAGAACTAAAAGGATAAAGAGTACCTGATTATAAAGCAACAGAGAATAAAAGAGGGACATGCAGTAGACTAATTCCATGGTTGTGACAACGAAACAGGTGGAATTGATGCCTCTAGACCTTGTTTCCCATGTATAGCAGATTTCAGTACATCATACTGCTGGTGGACAGAGTTATAGAGTGCCTGCGCATATGCCTCTTTAACCTGTAACAGATATCGCCCTGCATCTTATTAAAAAATATCACAAAAGACCATATAAATCAGCAAGGATACTAATATACAAGTGCTTAATATAGCCCTGAATTATAATGTTCTCAACTCCACCTTTTATCCCAAACTATTTAGGTAGGCTGACAATGAATCCCATTTGAAAGTGTATAGTAGAAAAATAAGAAGAAAATAAATAACTCATAAAAAGTTAAAGCAAAAGAAAAAACGTATACTATAGTGTATTATACACATAAACAGTCATATTTATGAAAACCAAAAAGGAAAACAAAAACAATAGAAAGCAAAAGAAAAGAGAGAGGCATAAACAAACAAAATGGTGCAACATCCTACTTGGCCTTCACTGTGCGGATTGCCTTCCACCACTTATTCTATAAACAGCCCCAAGTCCCAAGTTATCTTCCTCTCCCACAAGTCTCTTTGTACTATTTTCCTCCAATTAATTCTGTCCTGAATTATAATGTTCATGAAAAATATTTCTTTTTTATAAATTGTTTTTAAAGTAGCCCACCCACCTTTAAAGTTTTCCACCCATTATAATCATGGGTCCGCGGAAGCTCAGCAATCCTACTTCACAGGTGGTACTTTGTGAATACACAATTGTACTCTTTTACATTTTGTACAACAAATAAGATTGACTTCTTTTTGGCCAGAGACTGTTGAGCTCTTGTTTTCTCTATACTTGTTAATAATTATAAAAAAGAAGAAGAAAAAAGTCAGCCAATACCATCCTTTTTTTCATTAAAAAGAGAAATGTACACTTGAAGCATAGTGGCTACAGGTTCCACCATCAAAAAAAATAATAATACATATATATAGTTCGATGAAAAAAATACTTTGATGTGCTTTATATTATATATACGCATATAACCAACCTCTTCAGGGTCCCCACAAGAAGCAGCAATTTCAAGGAAATTTATTGGGGTTGCAACTGATAATCCAGTCCCATGAAAGCTGATCACTCGTCTCTCTCCGATTTCTTTTTCAACCTGTAAAGAATTTTTTAGAGAAGGGAAAGTGCAGTCATGAAGGAGAGGCAAAGACAAATCAGCAGTAAGAACAAACCTGGGCTGGAGGGGGCATAATGTCATGACACAGTAGTGCTAGCGGATATATATGACCAGGAACACCAGCATGTACCACTAGTCTTCTCATATTGTCAACCGAAGAAGTATCAAAGGGTGCCTGAAAATCTTATATCAATATGAAACTTACAAGATTGCATTACAACAAGAGGAAAGTAGATTGAATCAGAAATCATAAAAGAATGACCGCAATATGAAGTGGCAGCTAAAACTTGCAGAAAGAGCTCAAAAACCTACAATGCTGAAACAAATAAAAAATGGCGATGGATGAAATTTCACAAAGGCTACAGTGGAATCCACTGTAAACATCTATCACTGACAAAACGTTATTCCAACTGATTTGAGATTGCAAATACTATAACTAATTATTAATGTAATCATGTAATAAGTCTCTAAAGAGTACAATAAAAGAGTGAAATCACTATGATGCACAAGTCTCCTGTTCAATCCTTTCATTCAATTACATGGAAAAATTCTAGATTTAGAAGGCTCAAGTGGAAACATATTGGGATCATTGGATAAACGAAGTGAACAATATATATATATATATATATATATATATATATATATATATATATATAGGCATATTATATAGAACACTGATCAAGTCCAGACTCCCGGATTTTTTTAAAATCCGGACCTTTATTTTATTTTTTTTTTAAACTAAAAAAAAAGTTTAATATTTTATGGAACTGAAATTTTTTCATAATACAGTGTTTTGGGCGTGATTTAGATACATATAACAAAACAGGTCTGTACAGACCTGTTGTTTTAAAAAAAAAAAAAATCCGGATTTTAATAGCGTGCGGGAGTCCGGACAGGATCCGGACTCTATTATATATATATATATATATATATATATATATATATATATATATATATATATATCATACTTCTTTCTAGTTCTTGACACATAAAGAGGAATTGTTTATCTTTGAAATTCTCCACACCTCCCTTATGTAGTGTATCAGTATTGATCGCCTTTCCTATTTGTCCAAAAGATGAAGATGCATAGTTTTGCTTTCACCCTATGTTCCTAATTCTATACGAGCATAACAGCGAACCAAAATGTAAATACAAAAGGATCATTTATCTTTTATTTATTTATTATTTTTTTTATTTTATTAAAAGGTCCAAAACTTGACAAAAGAATGAAGGTCCAAAAGGACAATTTAATCTGAATAAACATGTTTCGAAGGCTTGCTTTAAACCTGCTTCTCTCTATCCAAATGCACATAAAAGGCATGAAGGAGTCCTTTCCCAGATCCATAAGAAACCATCTAATGATTGTACGTGTAGTCTAAATACAAGGAATTCCAGAGAGAGATGCTCTAATGCACATACTATATAACATGGTACTGTAATAGGTAAGGCTACCGATTAGCCAATCCATTTCATGAACAGTTTGGAACAGTTGGATAAGCACTCAGCTGAATTATGTACACGAGACAAGCTTGAGTTCAAATTTATGAACAAAGCCAATCTGAGCAAGTGAATATCCCTCACTTGGACTGGGCTCAACCCATTAACATGCATACTTATGGATTAAATTATACTTTTGTAAAATTTTGAATTTTTTCATGTAATTTGTTAAATGTCAAGTCACATAATCTAGTTTTATTACTTATAAATTTGTTAAAAATTTCATTTGGTCCAATCTAGTCAGCTCATTTAGTCATTTTAATTTCATAATAAGCGCTCTCTGTGAAAATGCATGGCACTTGCCAAAAAATGGAGTGCTGGAATTGAGCAACAGGAAAAGGATTATATTATTCTATAACAGAGTGGTCACCTTCTAGAGGGCTTTTTTTTCTTGGCAAAAATAAAGGGTTTTCAGTTCTTTTACTCATGAATAACATCATTTAGTTGTAAATATATTGAAAACTAGATATTCATGAAGATTGAAATAGTCTGTGTAGTATTGAAAGATGTTTTTGAATTGAAGGAGATATTTTACCAGCAACCATTCTTTTGTGACAGGATCAGGGCGGTCTCTTCCACCACTTGGTGCAATCCATATGATTTTCGATCCACCCCTGGGGTTCAGATAAGTATAGTTACAAAAGATGTTTACAACAAAATTTAGCATGTTAACACAGTATGACTTTAAGCAAATCATTAGAGACATCCTTAGTCCAAGGGGCCATAAACTCTTAGGTTATGTTTGTTTGCAAAAACTATTTTCAAGGGATTACAAACCCATGGAATATAGTCCTAGGATTAGTATTCCTAATCACTTGATCATTTAAAAAACATAATCATATGTTTGTTTAGATGGGGATTATATGTAGGATAGCTAAAATAAGGGTACAACTAAAATGAGGGATTATATGTAGGATAGCTAAAATAAGGGTAGATGTACCTCAATAGCATTGCCATCTCCTTTAAACTCCTAGTATTTGATCTCTTTTTCATCTCTACAAGCTCGGGATCATCCCCCATGTGCTTCTTTGAATACACACACAAGAGATTCCTAAGAAAATATGAAGTTGAATAAGTACAAATTAAGTTCATGAGGAAGAGGTTGAAAATAAAAAATGAACACTTCTGGCCACATTCAAAAATCTAGATGAGCACCTTCCCATGCTGAAGGGCTTGCAAAGAGGATCTGTTATAACTCTATCTCCTGCGACATAGGTCTGCAACACGGTATTTAAACATTGGTGAACCAACTAAGTTTTGTTGCACGTGAATTTGTGGTAACAGTAAGCTCAGCACAAACAATATTATTGTTACCATGTCCTCTGCAATAGCAGGATTCGTTGATTCAAGAAGCAATGCAATAACAGCTGGATCTGCTTCAGTTTGGTGGTTAGAAATCAAGACTACATTGTCACCCTGGATTTTATGGTATAGAAATACTGATTAAATCCTAGAAAGGGCAAACAGAACAAGAGACATCAAGAACAAGGATAAAAGTCACTTACGATAGTCTTAGCTAGAACACGCAGAAAGGGCAAACAGAACAAGGGACATCAAGAACAATGATAAAAGCAACATACAATAGTCTTGGCTAGAACACGTACAAATAATATCTTTGTAATCCAAAACCCAGCTATTCAAATCTAAGAAAACAGGAGATGAAGGCACACTGGATTTTATGGTATAGAAATACTGATTAAATCCTAGAAAGGGCAAGCAGAACAAGAGACATCAAGATTCAAGAACAAGGATAAAAGCCATGTATGATAGTATTAATCTTCGCATAAATAGTATCTTTGTAATCAAAATCCAGCTATTCAAAAACAGGAGAAGAAAGCACACTTAAACAAATACTGAAGTCATATGGAGAATAAAGAAAAGTAGCTCTCTGTGTAACCATTTTCCACATGTTTTGCGACAAGTGTTAACCAGTAGTCACTAATAAAAACAAGCTTCCAGTCAATATATCATCCGTAAAGCCATGTAGAAAACCAAAATCTGCCTGAACATCTACTCTTCTTCCATTAAAGTTAACCATGCACTAAAGCTGAATTGTCAAGTAGAAAGCTAGCTCCTAAAATAGTTTTAGTCACCTTGTAGTGTCCAGTCATGAGGGAGATGATAGCTATCTAATTTTTTTTCCCGATAAAACAATAAATTTATTAAAAGAGAGGATAGAATAAACTGGGGACAAGAAGTCCACCCTCATTAGATCAAAAAAGAAGTACCAAAAGTGCAGCCCCCTATGGTTATGCCTGTAGAATAATATTTCTTTATCCAAAAATTCTCTAGAACTCTCTAACACTCCCCACTCATGCAGGAGCATGTATATTGACCATGCCCAGCTTGTTTCAGCTATGGATGATTCTGGTAGGCAGCAGCACCTCAAGCTTCAATAACACATCGATAAGTTGATCTCCAGTCTTCACAAAACTTGTGAATAAATCCCTTCGTGCATCTTCTGACGACAAAGTGGCAGTCAAACCCTATGACTATGTTTGTTTGCAAAAATGATGAATGGGGTAGGACTATTTTTACTAATTTAATACCTTTAGGGATTATTTATCGTATGCCTTGTCTTTTACTTAATCCCATAGCCCATCTTTTTCCATTTCTAAGGTCATTTGATGATGGATATGGTATTATATAATCTCCCTTTTGAGGTATCAAATGACTTTAAAAATGATAACAAAGTACATGGGATTAAATATAGGACTAATCATGGAATAAAATAGGCCACAAAGACATTAAAATAGTATAAATAGTCTTATCCCATGAATCATTTTTATAAACAAACATAGTGTATGTGTTTTGTCCTCTCATGAAACACCGGATTAAAACCAATGTATAGAGCAGCTTCATTATCACACCAAATGTGCATAGATAACAACTTGTTGAGGAAATTTGTACACCTCTTTTTTGTGTCGAAATAAAAAGGATTCTTAATCTTGTCCCAGCTCCGTCAACAATGCTTTAACCATATCAAATCATAAGAGACATGAGTTGTTGCTCTATATTTTAATTCCACACTGGATCTAAACACAACATTCTACTTTGTACTCTTTCATGATACAAGGTTACATCCAACAAACACACAGGTATATCTTGTAGTAGATCTCTTATTCGATGGAGATCCTACCCATCCTGCATTCAAAATCCCTTCTCATGTGGTCATGATCACGAAATACAGATCCACACCGTGGTGCACCCTTAAGATGCTTCACTATCTGTCTATCTAATGTGGGGAGCTATATGAGGACCTAGAAAAGGATGAGATCAGCTAACCACATTGACAGGAAACACAATGTCCGGACGAGTGAGTGCAAGGTAATTAAGTTTTACACAAATCTCCTATACCTCTCTGGATTTTCTATAAGATCTCCTTCTGCCATTAACTTCTGGATTACATTGGTGTGTTGCTCATAATTGCCTTACACCCCAATAAGCTAATCTCCTCTAGAAAATCTAAGACATACTTGCTCTTAGACAAGAAGATACCCTTTCTTGATTGTGCCACTTCAATACCCAAAAGAATATTATCAATTTCCTCACATCCTAAGGTCGAACTTTTGCATCAAAAAGTCCTTCAACACACTAATGTCATCTCTATCATCACCTGTAATTACAATATCATCTACGTAACAACCAGTAAGATTCGCCGAATTGGACTCTTACTATGAAACATTGAATGATTACTTAAACACATTGTTCTCTCTGCTTTTACTGGCTTTTTAAAATGTGATAAACTAAGCAAGAGATAAGCCTAGTTTTGGTGCCACATAAGTTAGTACATATAAAACAAATGCAATCATGGCAAAGAAATTTTTAGCAAGTTGAAAGCTAAGGCCCAAGAGATGGAGCAGAACCATAGATCTTACTCCCTCAGGTCGGAAAAAGAGTCCTACTCTTTGTTGATATTTTTTTACGAGTATTAAGGTTTGCATAGGTACACTTGACTCTTTTCTTTTCTTTTCTTTTTCTTTTTTTAAATATGAAATTTCAACTACAGTTCATTATTTGGAGAAAATAATTTTAAAGGGTGTCCTATGCAAACTTTAGTTTTTGTAAAATAGCATGACTCTCTTTTCCAGTCAGAAGTAGTATATTCTATTTTCATACAGGACTAAAGTTAAATAAACATGAATTAACTATTAATGCTTCCAAGGTTAATAATTACCTATGGAAATTGCACTTAATTCGTGCAATATTTAACGAAAAATAGTAAGGAACTGGATACGAATAGCGTTCTTTCATCCAGTCCAAGATTTAGTTCACTTGATTACAGTAGACATTAAGGAAAGCTCAACTCAACTCAACTCATGGCCTTTTCTCCCTAATTGGGGTAGGCTAAAAATGAATCCATATGTATACGCCTTTAAGGAAAGCTGATGTTGGATATTTGGTTTGATTCTTAGTCTGCTAAATGAGAATTAAGTGCAATAACTAATGGAGAGATTAGAAAATTTTCTTCAAGGAGAGAGCTAAAGTTAGACGATTTGTTTGAAAGACACATACAAATAAAATAACATGTTTTGATGCTGCCAGCAATTGAGAAAATGTATATATTGGCATTTTGCTCTACCACAGTCCACACTAAGAGCTAATAGATTGCACATACCCTATCATCTTCAGAAATAAACCCCCCTTAGGTAAAATTCCTACAAATTTGCCGCACCATTTACAAACCAAAAACTTAGAAAAGATCCAGCCCATGATTAGGGTATAGCGTAGCTAGAAATTACGTTTCTACACTACATTACAAAAGAGAAGGAAATCATATCTTCATATATTTGACAGCTTCAACCCGCTTGGCATCGAGTTTGAAACATACATGAATTTGGAGCAAGAACTGGAATAAAGATAAAAAGCCTAAAGAACTAGGTACCTGTCGAAGCTTCTCTTCCATATCGTTAAAAAGGGAGATATTGCCAACAAATGAACTCCTGAAACATTTAGATAAAATTAAGAGTTTAAGGACAACAGAAATAATGGGCATGTGAACTGGTAAAGTATTATTTAATCATTCTTGATAATTGTATAATATGGAAGAAAAAACAGATTGAACTTAACAGGTAACTATTGGACCACATATTCCAATTAGTCGAAACTTTGATAATATCCGATAGTGGAAAGATTTGAAAGAGAAAAGACTCCGAATAATACAGAGATATTCCATATTAACCTATTAAGTTTGCCTTATAATATGCATGATGCAGGGAAAGTTTTAGAATGGCTGAAGAAGAGTTAAAAGAGGAAGAAAGAAAGGAAAGGAGAAGAACTATGCCTGAAGGTCACAATGCCATAAAACCTTAATTCTCGATTCAATATTCAACTATGTATTAAGTCAGGCTAAAAGGGAAATAAGGCCCGGAATGTATGGGTATATAGCTCAGGAAACCTAATATAATGAGGAAATAAACTCCTTATTACTACCTACTACAACAAAGAGATATTATTATTAAGTAAAATAACCTATTTTGCAATCAATTTACCCATAGATAATAACATAAATTCTTTTTACTAATATTCCACTGTACTTTCCATTAGTCCTCTTGTTCTGTTCCGCATCAATGCATACCTGAAAACTCTATTAGACAAAGAGGATCCTGAAACAAGGATGACAGTAATTGTTACACACATCTTGAGCCACAGATAGGCAACCCGTACTCGCCCTCTAACCTATGCATGATCCCCACTCCACGTAACCAAGTACTTCTCTATGCATCCACCTCCAAATGTATTCCTTTTTTAAACTATCATTCTTTGCAGTAATTCTCTAAACCACCTCAAGGGTTTTCTGCACCCCTTTGAGGAGGAAAATAAAAAATTAAGGGACCGTATAAGGCTATAAAGGGTACTCCTTATAAATGCTAATTCTACCATCAATCAAGAAAACCCATCTAATTAAAAATGCTAACATCAATTTGGGTGATATAAATATTATTGTACAACTTGGAGGCTTCACAAAATTAGATTTTGCACATCCAATCAGTACCAATTTGCAATATTAGTTATAAAATTCATGCTTAAAACAATTGTTTTCAAGCATATTTGAATTTCAATTGTAAAATTTATCCTATTAGTATAAAAATACAATTTATAATAATATTATATGTTAAAAATTCAAATTATTTTGTTAATTTATACATAAAAAATAAAACAAACAAATTTATCATAAATCATAGTATTCATAACAAGAAAAATAGTAGTATTCACAATAAAAATGATATGAAATCTAAAAATAACATATATTATTTAATATGCCAAAAAAAATCAAAAAATCAATATACATGTATAGTTAAAAATAAAATATACTCCCTCCATTCCACAAAAAAGACTCATTTAGCTTTGATCCTAGTTAATTTGCAAAATCCTAAAACTCAAATTGTGATGAAAATTTATTTTAATTTTTGAAATAACAATTCGTACTTAGTAGTACTTTTTAATGAATTGTTGCATTAATAAAAATGATATAAATCCACATCAATTTTGAATTTTAGGATTTCGTAATTTGACTAGGAAAAAAATCAAATAAGACTATTGTTGGAATGGAGGGAGTATGAATTTAACTAAAACATAATAGGTATAAAATTTGAACACAGGGATAATTATATTGAATGAAGAGAAATATAACACTTGAGTAATCTCTAAAAAAGGACTTACTTTTTTCAAACCTGTACGCCATTCTACAGAAAAGTTGAAGGAATAGCAAAGGGATTTTCAGTTGTCTGGGAGATGACTTTGCATTCACCATGACTCACCAAACACCAGAAAATCAGAAAACGTATTTGGAAAAATGTTTTCCGTAAAACAAATGAAGCCTTAGACTCATTTTCATCAGTTTGTTCACTATCTAATGGCTAGATGGCTGTGGACTTCTTGTCCTCTACATGCAGTATAATTTTACACTATTCATCAATAAAATCTTCTTTTATATTTCAAAAAAATAAAGAACTCAATAAAACATAGGAAAAAAACAAATATGTTGTTGACTCACCTGAAGTCAATCAAAGGACGGATATACTTCTGACCAAACTTGTAGTAGTCAAAAGGTTCTCGAATGGCCTTGTGATATGGTGAGAAGACAAAAGGGTCCTGCAAAGTTAGTGTTACTTTCAGAGAGATTCTGCAATAACATTGGACTACTTCCATATACTTTAACAACAGAGTGAGATGACTCGATTGGGCTATCCACTAATACCTTCACAACCATGAAAATACGATCCAATGCAACAGCCATGTTAGACAAAAAAATCTCATCTGCCTTGGGATCTCCGCTTTTAAAAACCTGAAAGGTCAGAGTATGTTAGGATGCCTAAGAAAATTTGGAAAAAAATTCATTCAAATGATATAAAGCAATCGATAATTAATAAATAAGATGGACTATAACAACTAAGAGCAGACAAATTTTCTCCATCCTCTTCGAAGGATACTTCAAAACTAGTCTGCATAAAAAATTAAATACCGACTCAAAACTTTTGGAGACCCTAAAGTAATCATAACACTTAAAGATAAAGTTCTTTTATTTAGAAAAAGGACCAAAATATTCCTTTCAGATGGTATTGCACATTATGTACAACACCGGAACATATCTGAACATAAAATGGAAAAGTAAAATCTCTAACAAACTTATAAGGTTTAAGGAACATAAACTTCTAACAAAGTACATATAACTCATACCACATGGAAAGCCTCGTAGTGTTACAAAATTTTCAGATAATCTATATTTAAAGAGCTTGCACTTGCACACCAAAATTCAAGAAATCTCAGAAAATGCTACAGATAGACAATAATATGGACAGCTGTTTCTGTATCAGAAAATGGAGTTGGTAAGTGTCAAAAACACGTGCTTAAATCACGTGTTCAACAAACACAAAATTGTTTTGCCTAGATGTGCTCTTGCACAAAATTGGCAACAAATATAAACATGAGCACAAAATCGTCTTACAATGTGATATCTCTTTTGTATCTTTTAAGAGTCTCTAGTCTTAAAGTAAATTTGGCTAAGAATAATTTTCTTGGAATTAATATGGACAGTAACTCATTAGATGTGTGAGTTTCCTTCATTGGTTGTGTCCTGAAGTCACTTCCCAACTATTGGGATCCGGGAGAATCCTATATCATATTGTCATCTACCTTCAGATAAGGATGGCAATAACCACACCGGATCGGTGGATTAATCTGGAACCAATGGCTTGGCCAAAACGGAGAGGTGCGGTGTGGGTATTTAGTGTTGATGCAACAGTCCACCACAACACACTACTACCAAGGACGAAACCAAAAAGTTTTTTTCCAGGGAGGCAGGTATATAACTGTTGCAAGGCTATGAATAATATAGCGGGGTACTGGAGGCAATGCCCTCGACCCAAATTTTGAGTACAAATTATACTTTCTGGTTGAATTAGGATTTCCTTGAATTGTAAGGCCCTCTATAGCACAAAAAAGCCACAAATTGAGGTGAAGAGAGACCCTAAAATGTAAGATTTTATATAATGTACTTTAAAAATGGGAAGAGGGATATATTTACAATTTTTTTCATGTTTTAAATGACTTAATACAATCAAAAATGACTCATTTATGAAACGCAGGAAGAAAGTAACTTTATCTTCTTCTTCTTTTTTCAAAGTGCATTATATATACACTTAAACTTTTTTCATCTTGGGGACTTGGAGTAAAGCTATCAAAATTTATAAGCTTAAAAAATTTACAAAAATTTGGGTAGTTTGGCCATGTAATAGCTCCGTCCCTGACCACAACTTTGAACCGAAGAGTTTATCACCCTTGAACCACATGCGTGTATGCTTATATATATATATATATATATATATATATACATATATTTATGTATGTATATGTTCCCAAAAATTATATTAGGGATGCTGTAAATTAAGCTACATTGGTACGCTGAATTGTTTCTTTTTTCTTTGAAGTTACTTTTGTTTGATGTCTTAAAATTGATGCACGTTCTTTGGAATTTTTTTATATTTATGAAAGGTTGAAGATTAGCTGAAGACTGAACTAAAATACTAATTTGAGCTTCTCGTTGTTTTCAAAATAAATTTTTAATCCTTGGACATTTACTTCTTCTTTTTTCTTCTTCTTTTTTTTTGTTGAGAAAACTTCATTTGCTGTCAAAACTCTTGTTGTGAAGGTAAGTAAACTATCTTGATTTAGTGTTGTATTTGTATTTCAGAATTTCTAGTTAAGATAATTTTCTTTGATTTTCTATTTTTTCAATTCGGGGCAGGCGAGGCGGGGAAGATAGAAAATTGGCCAGTGCAGTTTTGGTACCACAATTTCTCGAACTGAGACCGGTGCAAGTGAGGCCGGTGCAGTACCAAACCAGCTGACCGTTGCCAGCCCTACACCTTTAGGGATCTGGTTGTAAAGCGAGTGGCTAACAGGTTCGAAATTAGATTTTGGAAGGGAGCTTTCTTTCTCTGGAGATAAGATTACTTTGATTCAAGCGTATCTATTCAGCATTCAACTTTAGCATTCCACTTTATTTTTTTTCTCATCTAGCTTCAGTGGCCTGAGAAGGCTTGGAAGGACCATCTGGCAAGGGAGGAGAGAGGGGTTTCGGCCTCGGTAAACTGGTCTCTCTAAGAACCAATCCTTATCTCAGCTTATAATATTGTAATCACTCTCTTTTCTAATAAAATCTTGTTTCTGTCCCAAAAACAATCCATTGGATAGTAGATTAGATGTGAACAAAGATAATTTAATTGTATAGGAACTAGAAAGTCTGGATTATTTTTTAAGGATAAGGTGCTAATTCAATTATACTTCTTTGGCTGCAAAGTTCTAAACTAAAATATATGGTACGTTAATACAATAACAAAAAGAGTGTAGGCCACATTTGTCAAATGGAAGAAGGATAACGCAATACACAAGTATAAGAATACTTGCAGACTCATAAACTTATGTACATCACACGATTGGCATCCAAGCATCAGATTCATCTAAACTGAGACTCCAAATCAAAAGAAACCCAACACACAAAATAACGTACTACTTTGTTACCTATTAAAATTAAATGGTAGTTTATGTAACATAGTGTTCAAAGTGAGCGCTTCAACCATTCTATATCAATTATGCAATCAAAGGAAAAGTTTTAAAAAGTTATGTATAGTTTTAAGATAAATTTGTGTTGCTTGGTGCACTAGCTAGTTGCACACTTGCATATACAATGGTAAGTGTCAACCATATAACCAAATACCAAAGACGAACACGTGTACTTGATGCATTGTAGAGTCCATATAAGATAGCCTTATTCTAAATAACACAATATGAATTGATGTTTTACGTAACTTATGCCTAAGAAGAAAGAAAATGATGAGTAGAAAGAAAAATAATTACCGCATCTCTATAATTCTGATACAACTCCTCCATTCCTTGAGCGACATTTAAAGGCAGCCTTCCAGCTTCTTGTTCTCTTTGAATTACAGAGAGCAAATCTGTAGAAACATGTAATGCATAAAACACAGCAGAAATTCCTGCAGATATGGTTTCCAAACGGAGAATTCTGCAACTCATCTAATAATGAGATTAAACTAAGGACGTTGTCTTTAATTTCACTAGTTCAAACCATTTCATTTAAAACGTAGTGCTTATCAAAGCATGTGAAACGGAGTTTGAGCCAATATCAATCTCTTTCTAATAGCTGATCAGTAGTAACACGCTGTTCGATGTAAATTATGTGGTAATACTCTCTGTGGTGAAATTGGTGCACCGCCACCATTGTTGATTTTACATCAGAAAAAATATAGTAAAAGAACTTCCATCGCTACTAAAAGGGGCAACAACAAGACAATGCCGACATATTAAATTGACAAATATACTTTTCCCCTCACTCTCTAAGTTTCGTGAGGCACCAGATAACAGCTAAATCAATATTGCCTAAGCTATCTCCAGCATATGATGATAACAGTAGATTCATCAAGATTTTGACTCTCTAGACAAACCAAATTTCACTCATTCATGTGAGTTTGGATTTACCAGCACACATCAATATCCATAATCTTATCAAGAAATATCCAAAATAGAATAACCCATGGTGAAAACAGCAGACAACATACACTAATACGTACAAAAAGAAAAACAAGACAATTCCACACCAAATACAGGAACTCAAAATCCTAAACAGTAATATCAGCCTCTGAACATGCATTCCCCGTCACTCAAGCTTGGATTGATGAACACTTGTCAACATCCCTAATGGGGTTAAAAAGTAATCAAACAAGTTACAACCAATAAAGAAACTATCAAAAACATACTCAAAATAGTACAACAATAATAGAATTCACATCCATGTACCTTATCTGCAAGAACTAAAAATCCAAAACCTGTTGAACTACAACCACAAATTAATATAGATACATTTTATGACTTTTTGAAGTCAAATTGCAAAGTCCTAATATTCAAAATTGTAATGACTTTATTTTATTAGCAAGCTAACTAAAACACACTACTAATTACCATATTTGGTGATTAGAAACTTTAAATGAATTGATTTGAAATTAGAATTTAAAAAATTGACTTCAAAATGTCATATGCATCTCTAATTTGGAACATAGGTACGACTTCAGCACTAGAATATTATTCACATCTCCTTTTAACGCCTTCAAACAATTCAGTGTTTCTTATATAGCATACAACATTGATTACTTAATTATATAGCAGTAATTAAATGCAAGAAAACAAAGCAAGAAAATAAAACAGATTGACGCAAAAATATACAGTATCTCCGTCTGCGCCAAGATAAATAACCACAGTATCTCCGTCTGTGCCAAGATAAAGAACTAAAAAACCAAAACTAGTTATACCAAATGCAAGATTCACAAATTTCAAAATTCGTTAAACTAAAGTCACAATTCAATTTCATTCTTTAAATGCAGCGAACATAAAAGATAGAATAGGAACTAGAGGCAGAGTATGAGACCTTCTCCGGAGCGTGCATCCAGAAATGTGCGCGAGTTGCCGAGCTCAGTGTATGAACTCGAAACAGCAGATTCTTCATTGTTGTCCACCAGCTCAGCGACGGCTCTCGCCGCCTTGGAGTATAGCAGCACCAACGGAGGCGGCCTCCGAAGAGTCGACCGAAGAGAGAGAAAACACGAAAGTGAAGCTGGTAAAGACGTTGAATGTGAAGATGGAACCCTAGCATTGGGGGCGAGTATCGTGGAAGACGAGGGCGATAGAATCACCATTGTAGAGAGAAAGATATTAGAGAGAGAAAATGCAAGAAATGATGGAACCGTCTCTTATCTATGAAGAGAGATAAATGTACTTATGTTAGTGGAGCCGAGTAGTAGTTTGTTGCCGGTGAGAGAGAACTTGCTGAGGCGCACGTGGTTTTCGTTAGATTTATTTAGCTGAGGGCTGGCGGTGTACGGATTGTTGTTTGGACCACGCGAAACATACACGGACGTGTGTGAATAAAATACGCCATGTTACGGTCCAACCCAGCACCATGAGAACTGCTCTATCTCCGGGATATGAATCCGTTTAATTGAATAAGTTGCGGATTAATAAAAATAAATAATTAAGATCTGGATGATTAATATATTTAAATAAATTAAATTATTTGAATAAAATAAAATTTGAATTTAAAAAATTATTTAGTAATTAAAAACTATAAAATATCTGAATGACTTTTAAATTTAAAAATATCAATTTTAAATTTAAAAATTTCTCAAATTAGTTTGTCAAAAATCAATAATCATTTTAAAATTTGGAATGAAGGGAGTACAGTATTTATAGAGATTTTATAAATTTAAATTTTTCATTAAGGGACAGTTCTCAATAATTTATATTTATATATTTCTCTTACCGATTAAGAGATATAAGAGACAAATAAAATTTACTAAATAACTTTACCCTCTTACTGAATCAGATTTAGAGCTGTTAAGAGATATTAAGATGTAAATAAACACCACCTAAGACTAAAAAGGGTGTTTGTTACAGGTCATCTTAAATACCCAATAACATGTTTGGTCATTTTTATAGATTGTGTTTGTTATACTAGTAATGTTATATTTCGAGTAATTAAATACTTGGTAAAGTGTCAAGATTTTCAGTAATCAGATGACCAAAAAATAAGTGGTAATTTGATATTACTACATAGTAATTATCTTGAAATTTTTATTTGGAACAAAATATCCTTTATATTTAATAATTGAGTCATAAATATCCTTATTAGTCAAATAATTTACATTTATTTTTTATTTTTTTGTGCTTTTTTGTTTTGTCGACATGTTTAGTTTAACTAAAATAACTAATTGTCCATACAAAGTATGTAGTGCTGTTTGTTATTTATTATTATAAGTTTAATATATTATTAACGACATACTTGAAAATTTTAAGCTTAATAATTGAATAAATCATGAATTGTTATTTTATAAACATATTAAAAATTTAATACTAAGTAATATTGAATTAATTAGTTTTGATAGTACTTTGATGATTGTTGATAATTATACTTAACAATAACCATTTATATAGGTGAATCATTCAACTGAAATTAGTATAAGGATATTTTAGTAAAAAATCAATATTAAACAAAATACTCAGTAATCTTGAATTCATATCAATCACTCACACAATAGCAATTACCGGTAATCACATATATTCTATCAAACAGAAATGACACAATATGACAATTTTCTATTACCAATAATGTGACACCCCCAAATCCCGGTATTTCATTACCTCAAGATTTGGTATTCACGTAATCAAAACATTCATTTCTAACTACCCAATCATAATAGAATTGAATAATAAAAGAAAACCTGCCCATACATGATTAAACTTAAATAAAAAAAAAAAATCTCCCAGGTTATCCAACCTTTAACAACAATCATTCAAATGCGGAAAATTAAATAACTTCATTACAATCTTTAAATCAAATTCTGAAAGTAAACTATCAAAACTATTACAAGTCTTCAGTATTTATTCATCTTTCCTTTTCCCTTACTGGTGCTAGGTACGTCACCCGTTTCAACTTTAGCTGTAAGAAATTTTACAGGCAAGAGTGAGCAAACAAGGCCCACTTGAAATAACAATAAGTAAATCTTTAAACTTTCACATCAATTGCCAATATTAGGCTCAATAGAACTGAACAATATATTCTATTAACTTTCTGAAAATTATAACATTCACTGAGGGTCTAATGACCACGAATCATGTCCACAGTTATAAGTAATCTTTCAACTTTAACTTTAACAGTCATAAGACTATAAGGACTCCACGTACTTAGGGGGATCAACCCTTCGTACAATGTATTGTGCACAACCATTTCAACGCTAAGCGTAAACCTCTATTAAAAGAGTTGTTCATCTCAGTATTTAGAATACAAGTCCGCACTAAAGTAAGTTTGGTTTGGATAAGCTTTCAAGGAAATTTGGAATTCAACGAACATCAACTAAGGAGTAGTTGAATAAAACCAATAACACTATACTATAGAATAATCGTAACTGACTAAGTATTTCGTTCTAAGTTCATGCTTTAGGGATAATCTAATAGCATAACTATTGAATAACACATCATACCTTGCTTTGAATAACATTAAGCTAATGTTATATCTTAGAATTTAATATCAAGCATGCACAACAAATAATAGCTTGAACGATAAACTAAAGGTACTTGCATGCTAATATAACAAGTTTAGAGTTAAGAAAGCTTGCATAATCATAATAACTATCTCAACGAAAGTGCAGAGATGAGAAACTTATATCATCATGAATAACTGGATACAATGAAGTTGCTTAATGGAAATACTTTACTCAATAAAGTATAGCATATGAATTTTTGCATAACGAAGCTTTAGAATTAGAAAACTTGCTTAAGTATAACATAACAGTGAAAAGTAACCTTGCTGAATAATAAAGTAGCAAAGGTTAGGAAACTTGCCTTGTACGTAGGTTAAACAATTACTATTCACGTTCACCCCAAGTCCTACACATACCATATGTATTGATAATACACACTAGTTATACTAACATTACCTTTATGAGTTACTTTATTACTCTTAGTACAGCTACTAACTAAGTTTAAGTTTAAACAACATCACATCTTTTCATGAATATTACTTTTTAGCTTTATTACAACTACTTAAGTGATCATGTCATTGCACCACATGCACATTAACAACTTGATACAACATCCTATTACATGTCCAACATGTTATCATTAAGTTATATTAATACACAAAGGGTTGCACTTGCATTCGTGCATCCCGACGCCCTCCGATTGGCTCCAAATACACAACAGTCCAAAAGATGGCCATTTTGACTACTGTTACAGACCTCAAATTAAAAACTTAAAGCATAAAAGTTGTAGGTCTACTCGTCCTCTTTCCGAATAATCTTGAATTACCTCAATTGGAGTTCATATGAAGAAGTTATGGCCGTTTTACTACAGGAGGTAAAAACTGCCCAACTCGTACACTTTTCTGGCGCCGGGGCGCGGACCAGTGGCGCTGGGGCGCGAGCTACAGCGCTGGGGCGCGAGTTACTGGCCCATTTTGGCGCTGGGGCGCGAACCTTGGCGCCAGGGCGCGAAATTTGGCGCTGGGGCGCCGAAACTCACAGAACCAAACCAGAAAGACAGAGCAAAGCTACTGTCTAATTTATTTTTAACAGCCAATGACATCCAACAACATATATAACTTCATGAAAATTATACATAAAAGTTAACAATCAACTATATACCAATTATCAACCACTAATCAACACCATCATAACTAATTCTTTGAAAACACTCCTTTTAAAACAAAAACTCCATTGTTGATATATTTCTTGATACAGCAGTGAACTAAAATTCTACTGGTAGCAAGAAAATTGATTTCTTTGTACTACGTGATTTTACATTCATAACCAAATACCCATTCTCAGTTAAATTTCACAATTTCACAATTAGCGTATATTAATTTTTTTGATATCTCTACAAATCATATATGTGCATATATACTCACTGTAAAACTAATTTCTTCCTTTAGCCTGTAATTAACATACAATCATATATATATATATATATATATATATATATATATATATATATATATATATATATATACACACACACACACACACACATGCTAGTGATAACAATTAAAATTACACATATTATCACAATTCTCTAACTAATTATACAAGCATGGTTTTTCAAGAGATTTTTTGGTAACACTCTGATACACCGTGATTTTTAAGAAAACGAGACCTACAATTTCACAGAGACTATATACTGTAAAACATATATGATAAGGTTTATAGAACATACCTTTAGTTTGTTAAAACAACACTTGTAAGTTACTGACAAAAGTTGAAGAATATAAAGACCTGTCTTTCTCTTGTTTCTCTCTTTCAGACTCTCCCTTTTCTTACTTAGGCTTATGTTTAGACAAATGCGTAAACTAAAAAAAATCAACTGATAAACTATGCGTACTCTAAAACTGATAAGCCAACGTAAATAAAAGAAACGCATGCGGTCATTATAATACTACTAAATACTATCAGTTACCAAAAACATATAACTTATATAACGTATAACTTATAAATATAATTATATTTTATTTATATATTTGTTTTATTTTATTAATAATTTTAATTCAAAAGAAATCCAAAAGCTGTAAGGCTTCGTTTGGTAACCCATTTAAAAATTAAGGAATAATACTTAAACCTTGAACTAAATTAAACTACTTTAATTTATTTTAATAACTCTTTATCACATAGTTATTTGTCACACTTTATGAAATAACAATTTATTAAATAAATCACTTAATCACATAACTCAATCCACAAAACACATTAATTATTTAACAAATAAATAATTAACTAAAATAACTCAATCAAATTGAACAATTACTTATTCAATAATAAACACATCCAATAAATATTTATATAAATCAATAAATATTTATAACTTACATTTAAAAATATGGAATATTACATCATTCCCCTCTTAAAAGGATTCTGTCCTCAGAATCACAACTCAAACAACACATTCGTTACATTCTTCCCTACTTATAAAGATTCTGTCCCTAGAATCGAAGACACAGATTAAACAAATAACTCAGGGTACTCTTTCATCATTTTCTCTTCGAGTTCCCACGTTGCTTATTCAGCATTGTGGTTTCTCCATATCACCTTCACAGAAGGTATCACTTTATTCCTGAGCACTTGTTCTTTCCTGTCGACTATCTGGATAGGAACCTCTTCATAAGTCAAATCTTTCTCGAACTGCAACGGTTCGTACTCGATCACGTGATTGTAATCGGGTTTATATGGTCGTAACACCGAAATATGAAAAACATTGTGAATGTTTTCCAACTCTGGAGGTAGAGCTACCTCATAAGCTACCTCTCCAACTTTTCGCAGCACTTCAAAGGGTCCAATAAACCTCGGACTTAGTTTTCCCTTCTTACCGAAACGAATTTTCCCCTTCCAAGGAGAAACATTTAGGAATACAAAATTTCCTACGTCGAACGCACGATCTTGTCTGTGTTGATCAACATACTTTTTCTGTCTGTCTTGTGCTGCTACTAATCTTGTCCTGATGAGTTTAACAATGTTAGCAGTTTGTTGCACCAATTCTGGTCCTAACAGTTGACGTTCACTTTCTGCCGTATAACGCTTTGTAAGGCGGCATGCCGATGCTCGCGTGATAACTATTATTGTAGGCGAATTCCACCAACGGTAATTGCTCTTCCCAGCTTCCTTTGAAATCCATGATGCATGCTCTCAGCATATCTTCCAATGTCTGGATCGTTCATTCGCTTTGGCCATCTGTTTGCGAATGATATGCCGTACTCATTCGCAACTGTGTTCCCATACATTCTTGTAGTCTTTTCCAGAAGTTTGATGTGAACCTCGGATCTCTGTCTGACACAATTGACACTGGAACTCCATGTCTTGCAACGATCTCTTTAATATATAGTTTTGCCAGCTGATCAAGATTGAATCTAATCTTTATTGGCAAAAAGTGTGCAGATTTTGTCAGTTTGTCTACTATTACCTAAATCGCATCGTATCCTTTCTGAGTAGTTGGAAGACCCACCACAAAATCCATCGTGATATGCTCCCATTTCCATTCTGGTATTTCCAACGGTTGAAGTAATCCGCTGGGTCTTTGATGTTCAGCTTTTACTCTTTGACATGTCAAACATTTAACCACGCATTCTGCAACATCCCTTTTCATATTTGGCCACCAAAAATGTCGGCGCAAATCTTGATACATTTTCGTGCTTCCTGGATGAATCGAATATCTTGTGTTGTGTGCTTCGGTTAAGATTTTGTCTTTCAGTTCTAGCACTGCTGGAACCCAAATTCTTCCCTCAAACCGTAGTAACCCTTCGGTATCGACATTGTATTTTACATCACTGCCTTTAACTAGATTATCTTTGATTTTCCCACACTCTTCATCTTGTAGTTGAGCATCCTTCACTTTGTCTACTAAAGTTGGACCAGCTTCTATCTGGAATAGTTGTTCTTTAGATTCTTTTGGAAATTGGATTTTCAACTCCAGTTTTGTCATTACTGAGATGAGTTCCTCCTGAGTTGTTATCAGCATCAACTTTTCCTGACCTTTCCTGCTTAAAGCATCTGCAACCACATTCGCTTTGCCCGGATGATAAAAGATCTCACAATCGTAATCTTTTATCAATTCCATCCACCTTCTCTAACGCATGTTCAAATCCTTCTGAGTGAAAATATACTTCAGACTTTTGTGGTCTGTGTAGATCTCACATTTCTCTCCATAAAGATAGTGTCTCTATATCTTCAGAGCAAATACAACTACAGCCAATTCCAAATCATGAGTCGGATACCCTTTCTCATAATCCTTCAGTTGTCTTGATGCATACGCAATAACTTTGTCGTTCTGCATAAGAACACAACCCAACCCTTTGTGTGAGGCATCACTATACACCACAAAATTTCCTGTATTATCCGGCAGGGTTAACACAAGTGCTATACTTAGCTTCTTCTTCAAATCTTGGAAGCTCTCTTCACATTTCTCCGTCCACACGAATTTTACTGCTTTCCTTGTCAAATTTGTTAGCGGAGTGGCTATCTTAGAAAAATCTTGAATGAATCTTCTATAATAACCAGCCAGTCCCAAGAAACTCCTCACTTCTGACGGTGTTCTTGGTTGTTCCCAATTGATTACAGCTTCCACTTTTGATGGATCCACTGAAATCCCATTCTTGTCAATAACATGACCCAAAAATTGTACACGGTCGAGCCAAAATTCACACTTAGAGAATTTCGCGTACAACTTTTCCTTTCTTAGTGTCTCCAATGTCAGACGTAAATATTCCACGTGTTCTTCTTGAGTTTTAGAATACACCAGAATGTCGTCGATAAACACCACTATGAACTTGTCTAAGAATGGTTTAAATACCCTGTTCATCAGATCTATGAACACGGCAGGGGCATTTGTTAAACCAAAAGACATCACCAAAAATTCGTAATGTCCGTACCGAGTTCTGAATGTCGTTCTAGGTATATCCTCCTTTTTTACCTTTAATTGGTGATACCCACTTCTCAAATCTATTTTCGAGAAGTATTTAGCACCCTTCAACTGATCAAACAAGTCATCTATTCTAGGTAACATATACCTATTCTTAATAGTGACATTGTTTAACTCCCTATAATCAATGCAAAGACGCATTGATCCGTCCTTCTTCTTCACAAATAATACCGGCACTCCCCACGGTGACACGCTTGGTTGAATATACTTCTTGTCCAGTAGTTCTTGCAGTTGCACCATGAGTTCCTTCATTTCTACCGGAGCCATTCTGTACGGGGCCTTCGATATCGGTGCTGTTCCCGGCGCTAAGTCGATCATGAACTCAATTTCTCGGTCAGGTGGAAGTCCTGGCAAATCCTCTGGAAACACGTCTTCGAATTCTCTCACTACCGGTATTTCTTCTAGCTTTACCCCCTTCTTCTAAGTATCGACTATGTAAGCTAAATAGCCCACACAACCTTGACTCAACAATTTCTTGGCCTGCATAGTCGTCAGACATTTCATTTGTCTAGGCGACTTGCTACCATAAAATAACCCTTTAACGGAGCCATAAGGTTTACACACTTCTTTTGGCAGTCAATTACCGCTCCGTATTTGAACAACCAATCCATTCCCAAAATTACATCAAATTCCCCGAGTCTAATCGGAATCAAATCTACCAACAAGATATTCTCCTTAATGTTCACCCTACAGTTCTTGTATACGAATCTAACAGGGATTACTTCCTTATTCGCAATTTCTATGTTCAAAGGAAAATTCAGTTCTTCTCTAGGCAATTCTAACCTCTTGGCAAATTCATCAGATATAAACGAGCAAGTAGCACCCGAATCAAATAATACATATGCATTAATATCATTGATTGGGATAATACCTGACACCACATCTTTTGATTGCACAGCATCTTGCACAGTCATGTTGAAGGTTCTGGCTGTGGGTTTGTTTGATGCTGCAGGTCCTGTAATAGCCCACGTACTTCCATTGTTACCTCCATTGCTTCTGGTTGTCCCTCCTTCCTTCTTCTTAGGGCATTCACGAGCAAAATGATCCTTGGATCCGCACGTGAAGGACACTTTCTTCTTCGGTTGAGTGCAATTTGGGGGTATGTGACCCTCCTGGCCACAATTGTAGCAAACTCGTTTTCCCATCAAGCACGCACCCTTGTGAAATTTCCCGCATGTCGCACATGCTTCAAACTTTTTGTTTTGCTGGTTACACTGATGGTTTTCGGCACCCATGTTCCCATTCCACTTTCTCTTCAAGCTGTTGTTGCTGTTGTTGTTGTTGTTGTTGTTGTTGTTGTTTCCACTGCTACCACCTCCATTCTTAATCTCATTCTCATTCTTTTTCTTCTTCTGTTCCTAATTGAACTTTGTCACTGCCTCACCTCCACCTTCAGTGAGTACTGCTTTCTCCATCACCGTTGCAAATGTCTTTAACTGGAATAGGGAAACCCTACTGTACAGCCAGGGCTTCAGTCCCTGTTCAAATCTCTTCGCCTTACGTTCGTCTGTGCTGACTTGATATGGCACAAATCTTGCCAATTCGTTGAATTTCGCGGCATACTCAGATACCGTCATCGTTCCTTGTTTTAGTTCCAGAAATTGAACCTCTATCTGACTCTTAGAACTCTCTGGGAAGTAGGTCTCGAAGAATAACTCCTTAAACCTATCCCAAGTCATCACTCCTGGTCCTTCCCGGGTTTTATTGGCCTGCCACCAATAACTAGCTTCTGCTTTCAACATGAATGTTGCAAAAGCAGTCTTCTGTTCATCCCCTACCCTAGTGACTTCAAATATCTTCTCAATCTCCATAATCCAGGTCTGTGCCTCGACCGAATTCATTGACCCACGAAATTCAGGTGGTTCGACCGCCTTAAACTCCTTAAACATTGTGCCTTGGTTTTGAGGTTGATTTTGCAACGCTCCTGTTAGTAATGTCACTAGTTGTTGAACGGGATTATCCTCAACATCGTTATTGTTAGTTCTCGCATTGGTTCTCTGACGGGGTGGTTCACGTCTGGGAGGCATTTTTTGTTAAAAAAAATATCTATTAGACTATTACCCAACTTCTTTAAGTATTTTCTAATTAACTTGTCCCCATAAAAAAAATAACCACATAACACTTTTGAATAAAATAATAGCTTTTTATTCATCCATCATAACTTTGAAAAACATAACAATAATAGCATCACTGCCATTTACATTTCTTTCCTGAACTACAAAAGTTACAGGACAACATCATCATTCTCATATCCCATGGTTACTTAACACTCGGGATTTACACATTATTTAACACTTATTACTTGCAAAATAGACAGATTTCCTACGATGATCTATTAAGATAATCAGTAGCCTTTTGACGCTCTTCTTTCATAACACGGAACATGGTTCGGTGATCTAACACGTATGATGGCAGAGTCTCGAACTGAATTGGAAAACCCATGACCCGATCTTGAGCTCGATTGATCACGGTATTGAATACTTTATCCATCTCTTCCATCTTCATCCTCTTTGCTTGTGCATCCCTTACTGCTCTTCCAGTTCGTTGATAAGCTTCCTCGTATGCGTCTTCAGCTCTCGCCCTCTTGGTAGCTTCTTCATTCAGCTTTTTCTTCAGTTCCACGATCGTCTCGATCAGTTGTTCCTTTTCTCCTTCAGTCTGCATCAGCTTCTCTTCAGCATTAGTTAGACGTTCATCTCGATCCCGAATGTCGTCGTCCTTCTATGTCATTGCAGTCTGTTGTTCAGCTATTATCTCCTGCAACTCCTCAACTGTGTCCTGAAGTTCCACGTTACGGTCGTAGACCTCATCATACATACGAGTAGCCATCGAGGTTAGTGGAGTCTCCTCTTCCTCGTCCTCGTTATCTTCATCCTCCTGTGGCAACTCCACGGGATCCTCCTCATCCGTCTCTACATCATCATCCTCATCTTCAACCACTGTGACCAACGGGGCTGACTCCCGTGGCAGTAGTTGTTCCCAAACTACCTGAATGTCGCGAGGCTCCTCCTCTATAGGCATTTGAGGTCCCTCCTCCCTAGTTTGACTAGATTCTCCGACATTAGTCATCCTGACAACAAAATTTTAAAGTTTTAGTTATTAATCATTCTACTCGACACTCGCGAGCACATAAGTTATAAACACATAAGCACATAAGTGTTTTATTACTTTTTCCTTGAAACTCGATAAGAGTTATCTCCACTATCTTTTCAAAGGTTACTTCCTAGGGCTTTTCCCCCACCTAAGGTTCATAACCTAAAGCTTTGATACCAACCTGTGACACCCCCAAATCCCGGTACTTCATTACCTCAAGATTTGGTGTTCACGTAATCAAAACATTCATTTCTAACTACTCAATCATAATAGAATTGAATAATAAAAGAAAACCTGCCCATACAGGATTAAACTTAAATAAAAGAAATCTCCCAGGTTATCCAACCTTTAACAACAATCATTCAAATGCGGAAAATTAAATAACTTCATTACAATCTTTAAATCAAATTCTGAAAGTAAACTATCAAAACTATTACAAGTCTTCAGTATTTATTCATCTTTCCTTTTCCCTTACTGGTGCTAGGTACGTCACCCGTTTCAACTTTAGCTGTAAGAAATTTTACAGGAAAGAATGAGCAAACAAGGCCCACTTGAAATAATAATAAGTAAATCTTTAAACTTTCACATCAATTGCCAATATTAGGCTCAATAGAACTGAACAATATATTCTATTAACTTTCTGAAAATTATAACATTCACTGAGGGTCTAATGACCACGAATCATGTCCATAGTTATAAGTAATCTTTTAACTTTAACTTTAACAGTCATAAGACTATAAGGACTCCACGTACTTAGTGGGATCAACCCTTCGTATAATGTATTGTGCACAACCATTTCAACGCTAAGCATAAACCTCTATTAAAAGAGTTGTTCATCTCAGTATTTAGAATACAAGTCCGCACCAAAGTAAGTTTGGTTTGGATAATCTTTCAAGGAAATTTGGAATTCAACGAACATCAACTAAGGAGTAGTTGAATAAAACCAATAACACTATACTATAGAATAACCGTAACTGACTAAGTATTTCGTTCTAAGTTCATGCTTTAGGGATAATCTAATAGCATAACTATTGAATAACACATCATACCTTGCTTTGAATAACATTAAGCTAAGGTTACATCTTAGAATTTAATATCAAGCATGCACAACAAATAATAGCTTGAACGATAAACTAAAGGTACTTGCATGCTAATATAACAAGTTTAGAGTTAAGAAAGCTTGCATAATCATAATAACTATCTCAACGAAAGTGTAGAGATGAGAAACTTGTATCATCATGAATAACTGGATACAATGAAGTTGCTTAATGGAAATACTTTACTCAATAAAGTATAGCATATGAATTTTTGCAAACGAAGCTTTTGAATTAGAAAACTTGCTTAAGTATAACATAACAGTGAAAAGTAACCTTGCTGAATAATAAAGTAGCAAAGGTTAGGGAACTTGACTTGTGCGTAGGTTAAACAATTACTATTCACGTTCACCCCAAGTCCTACACATACCATATGTACTGACATTACACATTAGTTACACTAACATTACCTTTATGAGTTACTTTATTACTCTTAGTACAGCTACTAACTAAGTTTAAGTTTAAACAACATCACATCTTTTCATGAACATTACTTTTTAGCTTTATTACAACTACTTAAGTGATCATGTCATTGCACCACATGCACATTAACTACTTGATACAACATCCTATTACATGTCCAACATGTTATCATTAAGTTATACTAATACACAAAGGGTTGCACTTGTATTCGTGCATCACGACGCCCTCCGATCGGCTCCAAATACAAAATAGTCCTAAAGATGGCCATTTTGACTACTGTTACAGACCTCAAATTAAAAACTTAAAGCATGAAAGTTGTAGGTCTACTCGTCCTCTTTCCGAATAATCTTGAATTACCTCAATCGGAGTTCGTATGAAGAAGTTATGGCCGTTTTACTACAGGAGGTAAAAACTGCCCAACTCGTACACTTTTCCGGCGCCGGGGCGCGGACCAGTGGCGCTGGGGCACGAGCTACAGCGCTGAGGCGCGAGTTACTGGCCCAATTTGGCGCTGGGGCGCGATCCTTGGCGCCAGGGCGCGAAATTTGGCGCTGGGGCGTGAATTTTGACGCTGAGGCGCCGAAACTCACAGAACCAAACCAGAAAGACAGAGCAAAGCTACTGTCTAATTTATTTTTAACAGCCAATGACATCCAACAACATATATAACTTCATAAAAATTACACATAAAAGTTAACAATCAACTATATACCAATTATCAACCACTAATCAACACCATCATAACTAATTCTTTGAAAACACTCCTTTTAAAACAAAAACTCCATTGTTGATATATTTCTTGACACAATAGTGAACTAAAATTCTACTGGTAGCAAGAAAATTGATTTCTTTGTACTACGTGAGTTTACATTCATAACCAAATACCCATTCTCAGTTAAATTTCACAATTTCACAATTAGCGTATATTAATTTTTTTGATATCTCTACAAATCATATACGTGCATATATACTCACTGTAAAACTAATTTCTTCCTTTAGCCTGTAATTAACATACAATCATATATATATATATATATATATATATATATATATATATATATATATATATATATACACATGCTAGTGATAACAATTAAAATTACACATATTATCACAATTCTCTAACTAATTATACAAGCATGTTTTTTCAGGAGAATTTTTGGTAACATTCTGATACACCGTGATTTTTAAGAAAACCGAGACCTACAATTTCACAGAGACTATATACTGTAAAACATATATGATAAGGTTTATAGAACATACCTTTAGTTTGTTAAAACGACACTTGTAAATCACTGACAAAAGTTGAAGAATATAAAGACCTGTCTTTCTCTTGTTTCTCTCTTTCAGACTCTCCCTTTTCTTACTTAGGCTTAGGTTTAGACAAATGCGTAAACTAAAAAAAATCAACTGATAAACTATGCGTACTCTAAAACTAATAAGCCAACGTAAATAAAAGAAACGCATGCGGTCATTATAATACTACTAAATACTATCAGTTACCAAAAACATATAACTTATATAACGTATAACTTATAAATATAATTATATTTTATTTATATATTTGTTTTATTTTATTAATAATTTTAATTCAAAAGAAATCTAAAAGCTGTAAGGCTTCGTTTGGTAACCCATTTAAAAATTAAGGAATAATACTTAAGCCTTGAACTAAATTAAACTACTTTAATTTATTTTAATAACTCTTTATCACATAGTTATTTGTCACACTTTATGAAATAACAATTTATTAAATAAATCACTTAATCACATAACTCAATCCACATAACACATTAATTATTTAACAAATAAATAATTAACTAAAACAACTCAATCAAATTGAACAATTACTTATTCAATAATAAACACATTCAATAAATATTTATATAAATCAATAAATATTTATAACTTACATTTAAAAATATGGAATATTACAAATAATCTATGTTTAGGTATATATTCATCATGACATGTAATAAACACCTCTATGGGGAGTTTATTAAAGTTCATCTAAAGTGGTCATCTTAAATACCACAAATATGAGCTGATCAATATTTTTATAAATCTTGTTTGTTACATTGATAATCTTACATTCTCGGTAATCAGATACCCAGTAATCTTCCAATATTCTCTGTAATTATATGACAAAAATATCCTTATTAGTCACATAAATTATATTTATTTTTAAAAAATTTTGTTTCAAGTTTTTTTTCTTCTTATATTGACATGTTTAGTCTAACCGAAATAACTTACTGTTCATACAAAGTATTTTATATTGTTTGTTATTTATTATTATAAGTTTAATTTATTATTAACAACATATTTGAAAATTTTGTGCCTAATAATTGAATAAATCATAAATTATTATTTTATAAACATATTAAATTTTTTAATATGATTTACTAATAATACATAATTAATTAGTTCGATAATACTTTGATGATTGTTGATTACATTTGACAATAATCATATGGGTGGATCATTTAACTAAAATTAGTATGAGGATATTTGTAAGACCCCAACTTTTATAAATAAAGATAAATTTTTTATAAATATCATTTTTGAATATTATGGAGTGAAATTGATATAATGTTATAGTTGTGGGTAATATTTATAAATTTTACAAAGTACACAAGTTGCTATATAATATTCGATTGGTCGGGGAATATTCGTTTTAACAGGAAATATTCGTACGACGACACAATTATTGGTGGACCCCACAACGGAATTATTGTCGGATTGAGAAAACGATAAAAATACTTTATGAAAATAACGGCGGAAGTTTTACCATTAATATTGTTGAACTACTCGGTAGTAAAAGTACAGTAATACGCATGGTTGCATACTAGCACACGGTATTGATTATTGATGCTTACGTGATAAGTCACTCAGTTTTGTTTTATTGGTATTATTAATGTAATAAAACAGAAAAGTTTTTTATATAAAACATAATACTTTTATAAAGTTATTCGTTTTATTAGGCTAATAGTAAAATCTTTTTATATAAAACAGAATACTTTTATAAAGTTATCTATTTTATTAGACAATAATTAGAATATATTATATTTTATTATGCATAGTGTTTGCATAGTGTCTGCATAGTGTTTGCATAGTAAAATCTTTTATAAAGTTATTCGTTTTATTAGATTATAAATAGAATATATTATATTTTATTTAAAAGATTTTGCTTTAAATATGGACCGTCAGATTAAAGTAAATCAATCTGGACCGTTCATGAGTTAGTTACTATGCAGTCTATTCTTCTATAAATAGAAGCTCATTCCTTCATTATTTCTTACGAATTCACTGAAACTGTAACATTCCATGTTTTTTAAAATGCAAGTTATAAATATTTATTGATTTATATAAATATTTATTGGATGTGTTTATTATTCAATAAGTAATTGTTCAATTTGATTGAGTTTATTTAATTAATTATTTATTTGCTAAATAATTAATGTAATTAGTTAATTATTTATTTGTTAAATAATTAATGTGTTATGTGGATTGAATTATGTGATTAAGTAATTTATTTAATAAATTGTTATTTCATAAAGTGTGACAAATAACTATGTGATAAAGAGTTATTAAAATAAATTAAAGTCATTTAATTTAGTTTTGCCAAACAAGGTGTAAGTATATTAATCATTTAAATTTTAATGGGTTGCCAAACAAAGCCTTATGGCTTTTGGGTTTCTTTTGAATTTAAACTATTAAATAAATAAATAAATAAATAAATAAATAATATATATTACTTTGAGTAACTGCTATATTAATACGATCATTAGTTGAGCGTCAATTTTTATTGAATTGAAAAGGCGAGCGTTGATTTTTTTAGTATACGTATATTGCCATTTGGTTTACCTTAGAGTTGTCTGCTAAAAAAAAAAAGAAAGAAAGAAAGGAGAGAGTTCTTAGAGAGTTGAGTGAGAGAAATAGCAAAAGAAAGTCATCATTGTTTAACAAAGATTGTCTAAAACAAAAGGTATGTACATAACTTAACCATATATATTTTACGCCATATATTTTATGTGAATTTATATTGTCCCTGTGTTCTCAATTTGACTGTAAGACGAAGTTCTTTACAAACTTTCTAGAATTCGAATGTTTTATTATTTGATTATGAAATCGTGTGTATTAGTAGATAACATATATGTTGATGATTGTATGTTCAATAATGTATAGGTAAGAGTATGATAAATTACGTATACACGAAAGGAATGTTTTTTTTTACAGTAAACTTATATGCATGAATATGAAATTTTTTGAAAGTTAATAAAAATTAATATGTGATTATGTTAATTGAAATTTGTGTGTAATTGTGTAAGAAATTAAGCAGAGCAAGGAATCGAATGGAGATGGCTGTGTTTACTGTGTCAAGATATTTCTTCAATGGAGTCTGTATTTTTTAAAAAAAAATACAGTATTTTCAGAGAATTAGTTCTCTGCTATTGTTGTTTAGTAGTGTAAAATTAGTACACAAATGCTTCATAACTTTTATGTGTAATTTTCATGAAGTTATACATGTTGTTAGATGTTATTGGTTGTTAAAAATAAATTAGACAGTAGCTTTGCTCTATCTTTCGGGTTTGGTTATGTGAGTTTCGGTGCCCCAGCATTAAAATTCACGCCCCAGCGCCAAATTTCGCGCCCTGGCGCCAAGGTTCGCGCCCCAGCACCAAAAATGGGCCAGTAGCTCGCGCCCAGCGCTGTAGCTCGCGCCCCAGCGCTGAAGCTCGTGCCCCAGCGCCGTAGCTCTCGCCTCAGCGCCACTGTTCCGCTCCCCGGGGCCGGAAAAGTGTCATAGTTGGGTAGTTTTGACCTCCTGTAGTAAAACGGCCATAACTTTTTCATACGAACTCCGATTAAGGTAATTAAAGATGATTCAGAAAGAGGACGAGTAGAGCTACAACTTTCATGCTTTAAGTTTTTAAATTTGAGATCTGTAACAGTAGTCAAAATGGCCATCTTTAGGACTGTTATGTATTTAGATCCAATCGGAGGGCGTCGGGATGCACGAATGCAAGTGCAACCCTTTTGATATTAGTATAACTTAATGATAACATGTTGGACATATATTAGGATGTTGTATTAAGTTGTTAATGTACATGTGGTGCAATGGCATGATCATTTAAGTAGTTGTAATAAAGCTAAAAAGTAATGTTCATGAAAGATGTGATGTTGTTTAAACTTAAACTTAGTTAGTAGCTATACTAAGAGTAATAAAAGAACTCATAAAGGTAATGTTAGTGTAAATAATGTGTATTGTCAATGCATATGGTATGTGTAGGACTTGGGGTGAACGTGAATAGTAATTGTTTAACCTACACACGAGGCAAGTTCCCTAACCTTTGCTACTTTATTATTCAGCAAGGTTACTTTTCACTGTTATGTTACACTTATGTAAGTTCTCTAACTCTACTTTTATAATTGTGCAAGTTTTCTTAACTCTAAACTTGTTATATTAGCATGCAAGTACCTTTAGTTTATCGTTCAAGTTATTATTTGTTGTGCATGCTTGATATTAAATTCTAAGATGTAACCTTAGCTTAACGTTGTTCAAAGCAAGGTATGATAAGTTATTCAATTGTTATGCTATTAGATTATTCCTAAAGCATGAACTTAGAACGAAATGTTTATTCAGTATGATCATTCAATAACATAGTGTTATTATCTTGTATTCAACTACTCCTTAGTTGATGTCCGTTGAACTCCAAATTACCTTGAAAACTTATCCAAACCAAACTTACTTTGGTGCGGACTTGTATTCTAAATACTGAGATGAACAACTCTTTTAATAGAGGTTTACGCTTAGCGTTAAAATGGTTGTGCACAATACATTGTACGAAGGGTTGATCCCCCTAAGTACGTGAAGTCCTTATAGTCTTATGACTGTTAAAGTTAAAGTTGAAAGATTACTTATAACTGTGGATATGATTTGTGGTCATTAGACCCTCAGTGAATGTTATAATTTTCAGAAAGTTAATAGAATATATTGTTCAGTTCTATTGAGCCTAATATTGGCAATTGATGTGAAAGTTTAAAGATTTACTTATTGTTATTTCAAGTGGGCCTTGTTTGCTCACTCTTTCCTGTAAAATTTCTTACAGCTAAAGTTGAAACGGGTGACGTACCTAGCACCAGTAAGGGAAAAGGAAAGATGAATAAATACTGAAGACTTGTAATAGTTTTGATAGTTTACTTTCAGAATTTGATTTAAAGATTGTAATGAAGTTATTTAATTTTCCGCATTTGAATGATTGTTGTTAAAGGTTGGATAACCTGGGAGATTTCTTTTATTTAAGTTTAATCCTGTATGGGCAGGTTTTCTTTTATTATTCAATTCTATTATGATTGAGTAGTTAGAAATGAATGTTTTGATTACGTGAACACCAAATCTTGAGGTAATGAAGTACCGGAATTTGGGGGTGTCACAGGTTGGTATCAAAGCTTTAGGTTATGAACCTTAGGTGGGGGAAAAGCCCTAGGAAGTAACCTTTGAAAAGATAGTGGAGATAACTCTTATCGAGTTTCAAGGAAAAAGTAATAAAACACTTATGTGCTTATGTGTTTATAACTTATGTGCTCGCGAGTGTCGAGTAGAATGATTAATAACTAAAACTTTAAAATTTTGTTGTCAGGATGACTAATGTCGGAGAATCTAGTCAGACTAGGGAGGAGGGACCTCAAATGCCTATAGAGGAGGAGCCTCGCGACATTCAGGTAGTTTGGGAACAACTACTGCCACGGGAGTCAGCCCCGTTGGTCACAGTGGTTGAAGATGAGGATGATGATGTAGAGACGGATGAGGAGGATCCCGTGGAGTTGCCACAAGAGGATGAAGATAACGAGGACGAGGAAGAGGAGACTCCACTAACCTCGATGGCTACTCGTATGTATGATGAGGTCTACGACCGTAACGTGGAACTTCAGGACACAGTTGAGGAGTTGCAGGAGATAATAGCTGAACAACAGACTGCAATGACACAGAAGGACGACGACATTCGGGATCGAGATGAACGTCTAACTAATGCTGAAGAGAAGCTGATGCAGACTGAAGGGGAAAAGGAACAACTGATCGAGACGGTCGTGGAACTGAAGAAAAAGCTGAATGAAGAAGCTACCAAGAGGGCGAGAGCTGAAGACGCATACGAGGAAGCTTATCAACGAACTGGAAGAGCAGTAAGGGACGCACAAGCAAAGAGGATGAAGATGGAAGAGATGGATAAAGTATTCAATACCGTGATCAATCGAGCCCAAGATCGGGTCATGGGTTTTCCAATTCAGTTCGAGACTCTGCCATCATACGTGTTATATCGTCGAACCATGTTCCGTGTTATGGAAGAAGAGCGTCAAAAGGCGACTGATTATCATAATAGATCATCGTAGGAAATTTGTCTGTTTTGCAAGTAATAAGTGTTAAATAATGTGTAAATCCCGAGTGTTAAGTAACCATGGGATATGAGAATGATGATGTTGTCCTGTAACTTTTGTAGTTCAGGAAAGGAATGTAAATGGCAGTGATGCTATTATTGTTATGTTTTTCGAAGTTATGATGAATAAATAAAAAGCTATTATTTTATTCAAAAGTGTTATGTGGTTATTTTTTTTATGGGGGCAAGTTAATTAGAAAATACTTAAAGAAGTTGGGTAATAGTCTAATAGATGTTTTTTTTTCTTTTTCTAACAGAAAATGCCTCCCAGACGTGAACCACCCCGTCAGAGAACCAATGCAAGAACTAACAATAACGATGTTGAGGATAATCCCGTTCAACAACTAGTGACATTACTAACAGGAGCGTTGCAGAATTAACCTCAAAACCAAGGCACAACGTTTAAGGAGTTTAAGGCGGTCAGACCACCTGAATTTCGTGGGTCAATGAATCCGGTCAAGGCACAAACCTGGATTATGGAGATTGAGAAGATATTTGAAGTCGCTAGGGTAGGGGATGAATAGAAGACTGCTTTTTCAACATTCATGTTGAAAGCAGAAGCTAGTTATTGGTGGCAGGCCAATAAAACCCGGGAAGGACCAGGAATGATGACTTGGGATAGGTTTAAGGAGTTATTCTTCGAGACCTACTTCCCAGAGAGTTCTAAGAGTCAGTTAGAGGTTCAGTTTCTGGAACTAAAACAAGGAACGATGACGGTATCTGAGTATGCCGCAAAATTCAACGAATTGGCAAGATTTGCGCCATATCAAGTCAGCACAGACGAACGTAAGGCGAAGAGATTTGAACAGGGACTAAAGCCCTGGCTGTACAGTAGGGTTTCCCTGTTCCAGTTAAAGACATTTGCAGCGGTGATGGAAAAAGTAGTACTCGCTGAAGGTGGAGGTGAGGCAGTGACAAAGTTCAATCAGGAACAGAAGAAGAAAAAAATGAGAATGAGATTAAGAATGGAGGTGGTAGCAGTGGAAACAACAACAGCAACAACAGCTTGAAGAGAAAGTAGAATGGGAATATGGGTGTTGGAAACCATCAGGGTAACCAGCAAAACAAAAAGTTTGAAGCATGCGCGACATGCGGGAAATTTCACAAGGGTGCATGCTTGATGGGGAAATGAGTTTGCTACAATTGTGGCCAGGAGGGTCACATCGCCCCAAACTGCACTCAACCAAAGAAGAAGGCGTGCTTCACATGCGGATCCAAGGATCATTTTGCTCGTGAATGCCCTAAGAAGAAGGAGGGAGGGACAACCAGAAGCAATGGAGGTAACAATGGAAGTACATGGGACATTATAGGACCTGCAGCATCAAACAAACCCACAGCCAGAACCTTCAACATGACTGTGCAAGATGTTGTGCAATCAAAAGATGTGGTGTCAGGTATTATCCCAATCAATGATATTAATGCATATGTATTATTTGATTCGGGTGCTACTTGCTCGTTTATATCTGATGAATTTGCCAAGAGGTTAGAATTGCCTAGAGAAGAACTGAATTTTCCTTTGAACATAGAAATTGCGAATAAGGAAGTAATCCCTGTTAGATTCGTATACAAGAACTGTAGGGTGAACATTAAGGAGAATATCTTGTTGGTAGATTTGATTCCGATTAGACTCGGGGAATTTGATGTAATTTTGGGAATGGATTGGTTGTTCAAATACGGAGCGGTAATTGACTGCCAAAAGAAGTGTGTAAACCTTATGACTCCGTCAAAGGTAGTTTTCCATGGTAGCAAATCGCCTAGACAAATGAAATGTCTGACGATTATGCAGGCCAAGAAGTTGTTGAGTCAAGGTTGTGTGGCCTATTTAGCTTACATAGTCGATACTCAGAAGAAGGGTGTAAAATTGGAGGAGATACCAGTGGTTAGAGAATTCGTTGATGTATTTTCGGAGGATTTGCCAGGACTACCGCCTGATAGAGAGATTGAGTTCGTAATCGATTTAGTGCCCGGAATAGCACCGATATCGAAGGCCCCGTACTGAATGGCTCCGGTAGAAATGAAGGAACTCATGGTGCAACTGCAAGAACTACTGGACAAGAAGTATATTCAACCAAGCGTGTCACCGTGGGGAGCGCCGGTATTATTTGTGAAGAAGAAGGACGGATTAATGCGTTTTTGCATTGATTATAGGGAGTTAAACAAGGTCACTATTAAGAATAGGTATCCGTTACCTAGAATAGATGACTTGTTTGATCAATTGAAGGGTGCTAAATACTTCTCGAAATTAGATTTGAGAAGTGGGTATCACCAATTGAAGGTAAGAAAGGAGGATATACCTAGAACGACATTCAGAACTCGGTATGGACATTACGAGTATCTGGTGATGTCTTTTGGTTTAACAAATGCCCCTGCCGCGTTCATGGATTTGATGAACAGGGTATTTAAACCATTTTTAGACAAGTTCGTAGTGGTGTTTATCGACGACATTCTGGTATATTCCAAAACTCAAGAAGAACACGTGGAACATTTACGTCTGACATTGGAGACACTAAGAAAGAAAAAGTTGTACGCGAAGTTCTCTAAGTGTGAATTTTGGCTCGATCGTGTATAATTTTTGGGTCATGTGATTGAAAAAGACGGGATTTCAGTAGATCCATCGAAAGTGGAAGCTGTAATCAATTGGGAACAACCAAGAACACCTTCGGAGGTGAGGAGTTTCTTGGGGCTGGCCGGTTATTATAGAAGATTTATACAAGATTTTTCTAAGATAGCCACTCTGTTAACAAATTTGACACGAAAAGCTGTGAAATTCGTTTGGACGGAAAAGTGTGAAGAGAGCTTCCAAGATTTAAAGAAGAAGCTAAGTATGGCACCTGTGTTAACCCTGCTGGATAATACAGGAAATTTTGTGGTGTATAGTGATGCCTCACACAAAGGATTGGGTTGTGTTCTTATGCAAAACGACAAAGTTATTGCCTATGCATCAAGACAACTGAAGGATTATGAGAAAGGTTACCCGACTCATGATTTAGAATTGGCTGCAGTGGTATTTGCTCTCAAGATATGGAGACATTATCTGTATAGAGAGAAATGTGAGATCTACACAGACCACAAAAGTTTGAAGTATATTTTCAATCAGAAGGACCTGAACATGCGTCAGAGGAGATGGATGGAATTGATAAAGGATTACGATTGTGAGATCTTTTATCATCCGGGCAAAGCGAATGTGGTTGCCGATGCTTTAAGTAGGAAAGGTCGGGAGAAATTAATGCTGATAACAACTCGGGAGGAGCTCATTTCAGCAATGACAAAGTTAGAACTGGAAATCAAATTTCCACAGGAATTCAATGAACAACTATTTCAGATAGAAGCAGGTCCAACTTTACTGGACAAGGTGAAAAACGCTCAGTTACAAGATGAAGAATATGGAAAGATAAAAGAGAATATGGTTGATGGTAACAATACGAAATACAAGGTCGATACCGAAGGATTACTACGGTACGAGGGAAGAATCTGGGTTCCAGCAACACCAGAACTGAAAAACGAAATCCTGACCGAAGCTCATAGCTCAAGATATTCGATTCATCCAGGAAGCACGAAGATGTATCAAGATTTACGCTCACATTTTTGGTGGCCGAATATGAAAAGGGATGTTGCAGAATGCGTGGCTAAATGTTTGACATGTCAAAGAGTAAAAGCCGAACATCAAAGACCCAACGGATTACTTCAACCGTTGGAAATACCGGAATGGAAATGGGAGCATATCACGATGGATTTTGTGGTGGGTCTTCCAACTACTCAGAAAGGATACGATGCGATTTGGGTAATAGTAGACAGACTGACAAAATCAGCACACTTTTTGCCAATAAAGATTAGATTCAATCTTGATCAGCTGGCAAAACTATATATTAAAGAGATCGTTGCAAGACATGGAGTTCCAGTGTCAATTGTGTCAGACAGAGATCTGAGGTTCACATCAAACTTCTGGAAGAGATTACAAGAATGTATGGGAACACAGTTGCGAATGAGTACGGCATATCATCCGCAAACAGATGGCCAAAGCGAACGAACGATCCAGACATTGGAAGATATGTTGAGAGCATGCGTCATGGATTTCAAAGGAAGCTGGGAAGAGCAATTACCGTTGGTGGAATTCGCCTACAATAATAGTTATCACGCGAGCATCGGCATGCCGCCTTACGAAGCGTTATACGGCAGAAAGTGCAAAACTCCACTGTACTGGGATGAAGTTGGTGAACGTCAACTGTTAGGACCAGAATTGGTGCAACAAACTGCTGAGGTTATCAAACTCATCAGGATAAGATTGGTAGCAGCTCAAGACCGACAGAAGAAGTATGCTGATCAACACAGGCAAGATCGTGCATTTGACGTAGGAAGCTATGTATTCCTAAAAGTTTCTCCTTGGAAGGGGAAAATTCATTTCGGTAAGAAGGGAAAACTAAGCCCGAGGTTTATTGGACCCTTTGAAGTGCTGCGAAAAGTTGGAGAGGTAGCTTATGAGGTAGCTTTACCACCAGAGTTGGAAAACATTCATAATATTTTTCATATTTCGGTGTTACGACCATATAAACCCGATTGCAATCACGTGACCGAGTACGAACCGTTGCAGTTCGAGAAAGATTTGTCTTATGAAGAGGTTCCTATCCAGATAGTCGACAGGAAAGAACAAGTGCTCAGGAATAAAGTGATACCTTCTGTGAAGGTGATTTGGAGAAACCACAACGCTGAAGAAGCTACGTGGAAACTCGAAGAGAAAATGTTGAAAGAGTACCCTGAGTTATTTGTTTAATCTGTGTCTTCGATTCTGAGGACAGAATCTTTATAAGTAGGGAAGAATGTAACGAATGTGTTGTTTGAGTTGTGATTCTGGGGACAGAATCCTTTTAAGAGGGGAATGATGTAACATTCCATATTTTTTAAAATGTAAGTTATAAATATTTATTGATTTATATAAATATTTATTGGATGTGTTTATTATTAAATAAGTAATTGTTCAATTTGATTGAGTTTATTTAGTTAATTATTTATTTGCTAAATAATTAATGTAATTAGTTAATTATTTATTTGTTAAATAATTAATGTGTTATGTGGATTGAATTATGTGATTAAGTAATTTATTTAATAAATTGTTATTTCATAAAGTGTGACAAATAACTATGTGATAAAGAGTTATTAAAATAAATTAAAGTCATTTAATTTAGTTTTGCCAAACAAGGTGTAAGTATATTAATCATTTAAATTTTAATGGGTTGCCAAACAAAGCCTTATGGCTTTTGGGTTTCTTTTGAATTTAAAAAATAAATAAATAAATAAATAAATAAATAAATAAATAATATATATTACTTTGAGTAACTGCTATATTAATACGATCATTAGTTGAGCGTCAATTTTTATTGAATTGAAAAGGCGAGCGTTGATTTTTTTAGTATACGTATATTGCCATTTGGTTTACCTTAGAGTTGTCTGCTAAAAAAAAAAAGAAAGAAAGAAAGGAGAGAGTTCTTAGAGAGTTGAGTGAGAGAAATAGCAAAAGAAAGTCATCATTGTTTAACAAAGATTGTCTAAAACAAAAGGTATGTACATAACTTAACCATATATATTTTACGCCATATATTTTATGTGAATTTATATTGTCTCTGTGTTCTCAATTTGACTGTAAGACGAAGTTCTTTACAAACTTTCTAGAATTCGAATGTTTTATTATTTGATTATGAAATCGTGTGTATTAGTAGATAACATATATGTTGATGATTGTATGTTCAATAATGTATAGGTAAGAGTATGATAAATTACGTATACACGAAAGGAATGTTTTTTTTTTACAGTAAACTTATATGCATGAATATGAAATTTTTTGAAAGTTAATAAAAATTAATATGTGATTATGTTAATTGAAATTTGTGTGTAATTGTGTAAGAAATTAAGCAGAGCAAGGAATCGAATGGAGATGGCTGTGTTTACTGTGTCAAGATATTTCTTCAATGGAGTCTGTATTTTTTTAAAAAAAATACAGTGTTTTCAGAAAATTAGTTCTCTGCTATTGTTGTTTAGTAGTGTAAAATTAGTACACAAATGCTTCATAACTTTTATGTGTAATTTTCATGAAGTTATACATGTTGTTAGATGCCATTGGTTGTTAAAAATAAATTAGACAGTAGCTTTGCTCTGTCTTTCGGGTTTGGTTCTATGAGTTTCGGCGCCCCAGCGTCAAAATTCACGTCCCAGCGCCAAATTTCGCGCCTTGGCGCCAAGGTTCGCGCCCCAGCGCCAAAAATGGGCCAGTAGCTCGCGCCCAGTGTTGTAGCTCACACCCCAGCGCTGAAGCTCTTGCCCCAGCGCTGTAGCTCGCCCCCCAGCGCCACTGTTCCGCTCCCGGCGCCGGAAAAGTGTCCTAGTTGGGTAGTTTTGACCTCCTGCAGTAAAACGGCCATAACTTTTTCATACGAACTCCGATTGAGGTAATTCAAGATCATTCGGAAAGAGGACGAGTAGACCTACAACTTTCATGCTTTAAGTTTTTAAATTTGAGATCTGTAACAGTAGTCAAAATGGCCATCTTTAGGACTGTTATGTATTTAGAACCAATCGGAGGGCGTCGGGATGCACGAATGCAAGTGCAACCCTTTGGGTATTAGTATAACTTAATGATAACATGTTGGACATGTATTAGGATGTTGTATTAAGTTGTTAATGTACATGTAGTACAATGACATGATCATTTAAGTAGTTGTAATAAAGCTAAAAAGTAATGTTCATGAAAGATGTGATGTTGTTTAAACTTAAACTTAGTTAGTAGCTATACTAAGAGTAATAAAGGAACTTATAAAGGTAATATTAGTGTAACTAATGTGTATTGTCAATGCATATGGTATGTGTAGGACTTGGGGTGAACGTGAATAGTAATTATTTAACCTACACACGAGACAAGTTCCCTAACCTTTGCTACTTTATTATTCAGTAAGGTTACTTTTCACTGTTATGTTACACTTATGCAAGTTCTCTAACTCTACTTTTATAATTGTGCAAATTTTCTTAACTCTAAACTTGTTATATTAGCATGCAAGTACCTTTAGTTTATCGTTCAAGTTATTATTTGTTGTGCATGCTTGATATTAAATTCTAAGATGTAACCTTAGCTTAACGTTGTTCAAAGCAAGGTATGATAAGTTATTCAATTGTTATGCTATTAGATTATTCCTAAAGCATGAACTTAGAACGAAATGTTTATTCAGTGTGATCATTCAATAACATAGTGTTATTATCTTGTATTCAACTAATCCTTAGTTGATGTCCGTTGAACTCCAAATTACCTTGAAAACTTATCCAAACCAAACTTACTTTGGTGCAGACTTGTATTCTAAATACTGAGATGAACAACTCTTTTAATAGAGGTTTACGCTTAGCTTTAAAATGGTTGTGCACAATACATTGTACGAAGGGTTGATCCCCCTAAGTACGTGGAGTCCTTATAGTCTTATGACTGTTAAAGTTAAAGTTGAAAGATTACTTATAACTGTGGACATGATTCGTGGTCATTAGACCCTCAGTGAATGTTATAATTTTCAGAAAGTTAATAGAATATATTGTTCAGTTCTATTGAGCCTAATATTGGCAATTGATGTGAAAGTTTAAAGATTTACTTATTGTTATTTCAAGTGGGCCTTGTTTGCTCATTCTTTCCTGTAAAATTTCTTACAGCTAAAGTTGAAACGGGTGACGTACCTAGCACCAGTAAGGGAAAAGGAAAGATGAATAAATACTGAAGACTTGTAATAGTTTTGATAGTTTACTTTCAGAATTTGATTTAAAGATTGTAATGAAGTTATTTAATTTTTCGCATTTGAATGATTGTTGTTAAAGGTTGGATAACCTGGGAGATTTCTTTTATTTAAGTTTAATCCTGTATGGGCAGGTTTTCTTTTATTATTCAATTCTATTATGATTGAGTAGTTAGAAATGAATGTTTTGATTACGTGAACACCAAATCTTGAGGTAATGAAGTACCGGGATTTGGGGGTGTCACAGAAACTCTAGAGAGAGAAGTTATAGAGAGAAAGAAGAAAAGTATTCTGCTACTGCACTAGTCATATATCCAGTATTCTTCTTCTTAAGGTAAGGGGTATTATTTTTTTGTATTCATGAAGAGAACTTCTGTTATTCCATTATTTATTATTCTATTGGAATAACCTGTATACGCGGGCTACCCTATACTTGGTGAAATTCTTCTATTATTCTATTCTTTATTATTCTGTTGGAACATCCTGTCTGTGCGTTTACGCCGGACCTGGTTCTATTATTTATTATTCTGTCAGAATATCCTGTCTGTGCGTTTACGCTGGACCTGGTTCCATTATTTATTATTCTATCGGAATATCATGTCTGTGCGTTTACGCCGGACCTGGTTCTATTATTTATTATTCTGTCAGAATATCCTGTCAGTGAGTTTACGTATGACCTGGTTCCGTTATTTATTATTCTGTTAGAATAATCTGTTTGTGCGGTCCATCGCATGCCTGGTGATTTCTTTTGTTATTCCATTCTTTATTATACTCAGCTGGTTAAAGTTTTGACTTTTATACTCCATGAAATTAGTGGAATATCCTTGATATTTGCGCTTCATCCAGTATATTTTCATAGAAATATTCTTCTGAGCATTCTTGAATTTTACTGCACAAAGCAGTATCATGTTGACAATTTGGACGTTATTGGTTCTTGGATTAATTAATTCTTGAACTTATTTTATTGAATTCTTATATCATTGTCATTATCCTCATGTTTATATTTTGTTGAAAGTCATCTATGGCATGTAGTGCATAGATGGACTTGGTATGATTATAACCAGGGATTATTCGGTGTAATCATGACCGTAATGTTACAAATGATGTGGTAAAAGTCTTCATTGGCCCGTAGTGTATTGATGGACAGTTGTTGGCATGATCATGACCATTGATGAATACACGAATATCCTTGGCTGTGATACATGGATAATTTATGGTTGTGATACTAAAGAATATCCTTGGCCGTAGTGCAGGGATGATGTGGATTATTTATTAAGCTGAGTCTCAGCAATAAAAGTGATGAAAAACCTTTTAAATCATAAAAGATAGTAGATTTTATTCTCTACTTGACTCTTTTAATGGATTGCTTGTTCCGCTGCAGTTAAACTTGATGTTTGTTATATTTTATCTGTTTAACACTGTTGAAGGCTAACGATAATTTATTCTGCATTATCTTAGTCATAATATTTCTTATTGGGCTAGTTGAGCTCACCCTTTTGCTTTCATTGTTCTCTTCAGGAAATGAGAACGTAGCGGGGACTAGTCGGGGAACGGAGTGACGATTCAGAGGATAGCATTAGTAGTCCTCACTATTCTATGAAATAGTGTGAAAATAAATGTAATGAGGACTTATTCTGAGAGTGGATATTGTCTAGAAAATAGTATTTGTATTAAAACTCACAGCTCTCTTGTTATATATTAAAGATTGTATTTGTATTCTGTACCATGTATTGGCGACTTAGAATAGGTGATGTATACCTATTTTGGGGGCGTCACAGTTGGTATTAGAGCTTAGGGATATGATCCCTGACTGAGATGTGAGATAAGAACTAGGAGGGAAGAGACGGGGAATTCCTTCGCTAGTATGACCTACCTAAGTTTACTTGTTATTTAATTGGTCGGTCAGAGTATAGAGATAATATGTGATATGTGATTTAACCCTTGTTTTGTGGCAGTATTTGAAAATGACATCCTAGAATGTTGAGAACAGCAATGGAGCACAGGCGACCGTTGATTCACCACATATCAATAATCAGGATAATGTGCATCAAGAAGGCGATAATCCTCATGCAAACAACAACACTGACTAAATGATGAATGATAGAGTGTTCAGAGGCTTTATGAAATTCATGCAACAGCAGGCGAGAGCGGCTCCTGTCCATAATGTAGGTGGAAATACTAAAAACTCAAGGACGGTCACCGCTAAACAGTTCAAGGAGCTGGGACCATCGGAGTTTATTGGAGAACCAAAACCACTTAAGGCGAAAACGTGGATAAAGCAGATCACCAAGATATTTGATGTCTTGGGATGCGTCGAGGAGCAAAAGGTTCCCTTTGCCACCTTTATGTTGCGATGAGAGGCAGATTACTGGTGGGAATCGGTAAAGCGTACTCAACCTGCTGCACTGAAGATGTCTTGGGAGAAGTTCCAAGAACTGTTCAATGACAAGTACTTTCCCGAAAGTATTCGTCACATGAAGGAGATAGAGTTCATCAAGTTAGAGCAGAATAATATGACCGTGTCGCAGTATGAAGCTAAGTTTGCCGAGTTGTCCCGGTTTGCGTCCCACTTGATGGATAATGAAGAGATAATGACGCGGATGTTTTTAAGAGGTTTGAAGCCAGAGATACGTCAACATCTTATTTCTCATAAACTGTGTTTGTATTCAGATGTTGTAAATAGGGCTCAGTTAGTGGAGCGCGATAACGAGTCAACGCAACCTAAAGAGAGCAACAAGCAAAATGATAATACTAGTGAAAGCGGTCATCGAAGCGATGACAACAAGCGTGGAAGGAATCAATAGGCCAGAAATGGTAACCACTTCGGTGGTAATCATGGCCAAAACAATAAGAATGGACATTTTAAGAAGAGGAGATTCAACAATGATGAAAAGACGTCAGCACCAGCACCCGTGGTTAAGGAAGGAGAACGACCACCGATCATATGCTTCAAATGCGGAGGGGAGGGACACATCATTCCAAACTTCGCGATGCCGTCCAAAGCATGTTATAATTGTGGAAGAGAAGGTCACCTAGCCCAATTTTGTCGTTCAGCGAAGATAAGTTCAGCTAGGATGGAGGCACCAAAGGACGTCCCAAAAAAGTTAAAACCGGTAGTGTAAGGGAGAGCGTTTGTTGTGACCTCCCAGAAAGCAAGGAACCCAAACGAGATCAGCACGGGTAAGCTTATCATAAACTCTAGCGAAGTCTATACCTTATTTGATACTGGTTCTACCCATTCTTTTATTTTTCCTATTTGTGCTCAACGATTAAATTTGACTCCGGAGATTAGACTTTGACTTATTTGTGGAAACTCCGTTGGGAGAAACCTTCATTACATCCACTGTTTATAAGTCTTGTTTGGTTCAAATCGGTACCCTCACATTACCTGTCGATCTTATTTCATTGAAAATACTTGCATTTGATGTAATTCTAGGGATTGATTGGTTAACTACTCATCATGCAAAAATTGATTATTTTCGTAAGGTTGTTAGCTTTCATATTCCTAATCAACCTATTATGCGAATTCAAACAACCAAACCATTAAAATCAATCACTGTCATCTCAAGCCATAAAGCTATTCGTTTATTAAAAAACGGATGTCAAGCTTTCTTAGCTCATGTCACGGATCTAAACAAAAATACTTCAGTTTTGAATGATATTTCTATTGTTAATGAATTTCCTGACGTATTCCCTGAAGAACTTCCTGGCCTACCCCCAGAGCGTGAAATTAAATTTTGTATCGACCTTGAACCCGGTACAAAACCCATTTCCAAAGCCCCATATCGAATGGCTCCTGTTGAACTTCAGGAGTTAAAGACCCAAATGCAGAAATTGTTAGACATTGACTTTATTCGTCCTAGTACTTCTCCTTGGGGTGCTCATGTTCTATTCGTGAAGAAGAAAGATGGGAGTATGCGACTTTGTATTAATTATCGAGAGTTGAATCATGTCACCATCAAAAATAGGTACCCATTGCCACGTATTGATGACCTGTTTGACCAGTTGCAAGGAGCACAATTCTTTTCAAAAATTGATCTTCGTTCTGGATATCATCAGCTGAAGGTTAGAACTGAGGATATTCTAAAGACTGCCTTTAGAACTTGGTACGGGCATTATGAATTCTTAGTCATGTCTTTTGGATTGACTAATGCTCCTGCTGCCTTCATGGATTTGATGAACCGAGTATTCAAGGAATATTTGGATCACTTTGTGGTCATCTTTATTGATGACATCCTTATTTATTCCAAAAGTCGTGAAGATCATGAGCAACACTTGAGGCTGACACTCCAAAAGCTTCGTGAATACAAGCTTTATGCCAAGTTGAAGAAATGCGAGTTCTGGCTTGAGGAAGTAGCATTCCTTGGGCACGTAGTATCAAGTCATGGAATATCTGTTGACCCGACAAAGATTGAAGCAATTCAAAGCTGGGAGCAACCTAAATCAGTGACCGAAGTACATAGCTTTCTCGGTTTAGCTGGTTATTATCTGAGATTCGTGGAAGGATTTTCTCGAATCGCTACTCCATTAACTCAGCTGACTCGGAAAGATACAAAGTTCGGTTGGAGCGAAGAATGTGAGAAGAGTTTTCAAGAACTCAAGAGGAGACTCATTTCAGCACCTGTTCTGACAATACCATCTGGCTCAGAGGGATTTGTCATCTACAGTGATGCTTAGGGCAAAGGGTTGGGATGTGTTCTCATGCAACATGGGAAAGTCATAGCCTATGCCTCAAGACAACTCAAAGAATATGAGAGAAATTATCCTATTCATGATCTAGAGTTGGCAGTTGTTGTCTTCGCACTTAAAATTTGGAGGCATTACTTGTATGGGGAGAAAGTGGAGATCTTTACGGATCATAAAAGCCTCAAATATTTCTTCACTCAAAAGGAACTTAACATGCGACAACGACGTTGGCTGGAACTGTTGAATGATTATGATCATACCATCCAATACCATCTTGAAAAAGCAAACGTGGTAGTTGATGCATTGAGTAGAAGATTATATGCAAGTACGAGTGCGATATTGTCAACGCAAAGGCCCATTTTGTGTGACTTGCAAAGGATGGAGATAGAGTTAAAGACTCCAGGGACCCATGTGATGATGGCGAATATACGAGTAGAACCGACTTTAATTGATAAAGTTAAAGCTGCTCAAGCTACAGACCTGGAGCTGATGCGTATGAGGAAGAAAGTACAAGAAGGTGCTATGTCGGAAGCAAGAATCGATGAAGAAGGAATACTTCGAGTCAACTCCAGACTTTGTGTTCCTAACGACCCTGATTTAAAGTATAAAATCATGATGGAGGCGCACAACACACCGTTTGCAATCCATCCTGGGAGTACCAAAATGTATCGTGATCTTCGTCATACATTTTGGTGGAGCAATATGAAGAGAGAGATAGCGCTGTTTATCTCAAGGTGTCTAACTTGTCAACGAGTCAAAGCGGAGCATCAAGTACCAAAAGGTCCATTGCAACCACTTGAAATTCTAGAATAGAAGTGGGAGCACATTACCATGGATTTCGTTACTGGTCTTCCCAAGGTTTATCAAGGCATTGATGCAATTTGGATCATTGTTGATAGATTGACCAAGTCTGCTCATTTCTTACCAATACGAGAAACTTATACACTTGAACGTCTTGCTCGTATGTACATAAATGAGATTGTAAGACTGCATGGTATGCTAGTATCCATAGTTTCTGATTGAGACACAAGATTCACTTCACGATTTTGGGTTAGTTTGCAAAAAGCTATGGGCACGGATTTACGATTTAGTTCAGCATATCATCCCCAGACGGATGGACAATCAGAGAGGACTATTCAAACTCTTGAAGATTTATTAAGACTCTGTGTCCTTGACTTCAAGGGAAGTTGGGATAAGTTCTTACCATTGGTGGAGTTTTCCTACAACAACAGTTATCAAGCAAGTATTGGCATGGCTCCATTCGAGGCGTTGTATGGAATAAAGTGTCGTTCTCCAGTATGCTGGGATGAGGTGGGTGAAGCAACGTTGTTGGGACTTGACTTGGTACGTATGACTACGGAAAAGATTCAAACGATCCGGCAACGTATAAAAACCTCACAAGATCGACAAAAGAGTTATGCTGATCTTCATCGAAAGGACGTGAAATTTGATATAGGAGATCATGTGTTGTTACGAGTTGCTCCGTGGAAAGGAGTTACGAGATTTGAAAAGAGAGGAAAGCTCAATCCTCGATTCATTGGCCCATTTTTAATCATCGATCGAGTAGGAACTGTGGCCTATAGACTCGCTTTACCGTCAAGTATGTCTCGTGTTCATAATATTTTTCACATATCCATGTTATGTAAATATATGGAAGACCCAAACCACATTATTGAGTTAGAACCAGACAAAATAGGTGAAGATTTAACGTATGAAGAGGTTCCTATTCAAATCTTGGATAAGAAGGAACATATTCTACGCTCCAAGGTTATACCTCAAGTCAAAGTTTTGTGGAGAAACCACGATGTTGAGAAAATGACCTGGGAGTTAGAATCTGAAATGAAGTCAAGGTATCCTTACCTCTTCAATATACCAGGTACGTACCCTAATTTTGAGGGCAAAATTTTATAAGAAGGGGAGGTTGTAAGACCCCAACTTTTATAAATAAAGATGAATTTTCTATAAATATCATTTTTGAATATTATGGAGTGAAATTGATATAATGTTATAGTTGTGGGTAATATTTATAAATTTTGTAAAGTACGCAAGTTGCTATATAATATTCGATTGGTCGGGGAATATTCATTTTAACAGGAAATATTCGTACGACGACACAATCATTGGTGGACCCCACAACAGAATTATTGTCGGATTGAGAAAATGACAAAAATACTTTATGAAAATAACGGCGGAAGTTTTACCATTAATACTGTTGAACTACTCGGTAGTAAAAGTACAGTAATATGTATGGTTGCATACTAGCACACGGTATTGATTATTGATACTTACGTGATAAGTCACTCAGTTTTGTTTTATTGGTATTATTAATGTAATAAAACAGAAAAGCTTTTTATATAAAACAGAATACTTTTATAAAGTTATTCGTTTTATTAGGTTAATAGTAAAATCTTTTTATATAAAACAGAATACTTTTATAAAGTTATCTATTTTATTAGACAATAATTAGAATATATTATATTTTATTATGCATAGTGTTTGCATAGTGCCTGCATAGTATTTGCATAGTAAAATTTTTTATAAAGTTATTCGTTTTATTAGATTATAAATAGAATATATTATATTTTATTTAAAAGATTTTTCTTTAAATATGAACCGTCAGATTAAAGTAAATCAATCTGGACCGTTCATGAGTTAGTTACTATGCAGTCCATTCTTCTATACATAGAAGCTCATTCCTTCATTATTTCTTACGAATTCACTGAAACTCTAGAGAGAGAAGTTATAGAGAGAAAGAAGAAAAGTATTCTGCTACTGCACTAGTCATATATCCAATATTCTTCTTCTTAAGGTAAGGGGTATTATTTCTTTTGTTTTCATGAAGAGAACTTCTGTTATTCCATTATTTATTATTTTGTTGGAATAACCTGTATACGAGGGCTACCCTATACTTGGTGAAATTCTTCTGTTATTCCATTCTTTATTATTCTGTTGGAACATCCTGTCTGTGCGTTTACGCCGGACCTGGTTCTATTATTTATTATTTTGTCGAAATATCCTGTCTGTGCGTTTACGCCGGACCTGGTTCCATTATTTATTATTCTGTCGGAATATCCTGTCTGTGCGTTTAAGCCGGATCTGGTTCCATTATTTATTATTCTGTCAGAATATCCTGTCAGTGCGTTTACGCATGACCTGGTTCTGTTATTTATTATTCTGTTGGAATAACCTGTCTGTGCGGTCCATCGCATGCCTGGTGATTTCTTTTGTTATTCCATTCTTTATTATACTCAGTTGGTTAAAGTTTTGGCCTTTATACTCCATGAAATTAGTGGAATATCCTTGATATTTGCGCTTCATCCAGTATATTTTTATGAAAATATTCTTTTGAGCATTCTTGAATTTTACTGCACAAAGCAGTATCATGTTGACAATTTGGACGTTATTGGTTCATGGATTAATTAATTCCTGAACTTGTTTTATTGAATTCTTATATCATTGTCATCATCCTCATGTTTATATTTTGTTAAAAGTCATCTATGGCATGTAGTGCATAGATGGACTTGGTATGATTATAACCAGGGATTATTCGGTGTAATCATGGCCGTAATATTACAAATGATGTGGTAAAAGTCCTCATTGGCCCGTAGTACATTGATGGATAGTTGTTGGCATGATCATGACCATTGATGAATACACGAATATCCTTGGCTGTGATGCATGGATAATTTATGGTTGTGATACTAATGAATATCCTTGGCCGTAGTGCAGGGATGATGTGGATTATTTATTAAACTGAGTCTCAGTGATAAAAGTGATGAAAAACCTTTTAAATCATAAAAGATAGTAGATTTTATTCTCTACTTAACTCTTTTAATGGATTGCTTGTTCCGCTGCAGTTAAACTTGATGTTTGTTATATTTTATCAGTTTAACACTGTTGAAGGCTAACGATAATTTATTCTGCATTATCTTAGTCATAATATTTCTTACTGGGGTAGTTGAGCTCACCCTTTTGCTTTCATTGTTCTCTTCAGGAAATGAGAATGTAGCGGGGACTAGTCGGGGAACGGAGTGACGATTCAGAGGATAGCATTAGTAGTCCTCACTATTCTATGAAATAGTGTGAAAATAAATGTAACGAGGACTTATTCTGAGTGTGGATATTGTCTAGAAAATAGTATTTGTATTAAAACTCACAGCTCTCTTGTTATATATTAAAGATTGTATTTGTATTCTGTACCATGTATTGGCGACTCAGAATAGGTGATTTATACTTATTTTGGGGGCGTCACAATATTTTAGTAAAAGATCAATATTGGGAAAAAATATACACATTAATCTTGAATTCATACCAAACACTCACAATAGTGATTAACGGTAATCACATATCTTCTACCAAACAGAAATGACACAATATGACCATTTTCTAGTATCGATAATTAGATACCCAATAATATGTATTTAGGTGGGTATTCATCATGACATACAACAAACATCCTTAAGAGTAATGCTAGGTATTTAGATAAAAGTTAGTATTTAGTAATGTTGAGATTTAAAATTTTTGGTCTCAAGTGAGTATCAAAAAATATGAAATTAAATATTTATACAAGTGATGTTAGGAAATTTAAAATTTTAATCTCATAAAGTGTCTCAAATAATATGTCACCATAACATTAATTGAGCAGATTCACAAATAATCATTAAAATATTTAATTTCATGTCATTTAAGACCCATTTGAGAACAAAAATTTGAGATCACTAACATTACTCATTTAAATACTCCATCCGTTCCAAAATGATAATGCTATGGGTTTAAAATTTTTTGTCTTAAATTGGTTGAAATGATATCACATTGAATATTTTAATAAACATTTATTGAAGAATCAATCGCATAAAATTTATCCAATCAATGTAATGATGACATATCATTTGAGATAAATTTTGAGACAAAATATTTAAGACCTCTAGCATTACCCGTTCAAAAATTAAAGATATATTTGTAAAATGACGACTTTTAAGAATAATTTTATCTTCTCAAATATAATTTTAGTATTGGTTAGGAATTAAGTTGTTGTAGTGTGATATTGAAAACGATAGTGAAAAAGCAATGACAAATTAAGAACATTATGTCACTTTATATTCTTAAAATAGAAATGTATCTCCAATTTTAAAATGAATTAAAAAATATATTTAATTTTGGAACAAAGTGATTAATATTTTATGGCATAACCAATCACATGAGATCTATCCAACCAATGTAATGATAACATGTCAAATTTTGAAGTCCCTAACATTACCCAAACTTATTTTAGGCACAAAGTTTAGTCTACAAAATTTCAAACTTAAATATGGCGAAAGGGTTAATTGATGTTTTGATTACTGTACTAGGGACAATTTTTATTTTGGTTACTGAATTTTTTTGTTACAAACACATTACTATACTAAAAAATTGTTCCAAACCAGTCATTCCTTAATATTTTTTCCAAAAAAGTGACGGAAGTGCTTGAGTGTGCATATCACGTGAGGTAAAATTGTTGATGTGTAAGTTAGTTATTAGCGAGGTGGCAAATTTTGCAAACTTTGAATTCATGTGCAGAGCCCATTGTTAGAAACCGCATGCTTAATTTGATGATGATGAGATAATATTAATGTATATGTGTATCAGTAGTTTTTGTAAAGTCCTTACTAAAGATATGATGTACAAGTACTTAAAATAGAAATATCAAACTTGTTAGGTTGATCTTATGAGCTGAGTTAATGTATAGATGATAGAATCAAATCGATCGTACAACAATATTGAATGATCGTAAAGCTTCTTTGACACTTCGTAAAGTTATTGAAGATTGCAGAGTTAGCTATGATATCATAGAGCATTGAGTGGAAGTTCGCATAGTTAAGTCAAGATAACAGAGCCTATAACAACTTCATAGAGTTCACTCTATGGTTGTAAAGTGAAACAAGGATCGTAGAGTTTGCTCTAGGTGCATAGAGTAGATCGTAGAGTGTCTCTTAACTCGTAGATCAAGTTTTCATAGAGCAGAACATACAGTAAAAAACATTAAGTGTATCAAGTCAATTAGTCTATGGTCTACATAAAACTCTACGATTAGTTAAAGATGTAGAGCTTATCATGTCTGATATAAGACTGATAATAAGGAGCTTTACAGAGTGAAGAACTCGAAGTGTTTTCCACTCATCCTAAGTTAAAATAAAAGATCAGATTGTGATTGTGTCTAACAACTAGTTTTATGATGTGACATCACCCACGTGGTAGGTGAAGCAACAGTTTGATGTGACATGTCCAAACCAAAATTAAGTTGACACATTCTCCCTGAATGTCAACATTAGAGATCTTCTAGGATCAAAACATTCAATACTCAACGAAAACTTTACTATGGGAAGCTCTTAAGGTGGTCTATAAAAGGTCAAAGAGATTCAAGTTCAAGCTGAACCTTTCTCAAAGTTCTAAGAGTTATACTCTATGAAAATAGAACAACTTGTTCTGCTACTAAGTCTTCAAAAGCATAGCTTAAACGCAACTTAGTAACACCTCAAACAAACATCTTTCAACTGCGATTCGCTGGTATAAGTAACCATTGTACAAAGTCTAAGTGACTTGAAAAGTTCTAAGTGGACTGGTCTAAGTGACCATGTCTTAGTGACATCTGCCAAGAATAAGTGACTCGAAGGAATCTTAGTGATTTAGTTCTGTAATAGATCTTAGTGATCTGGTCTTAGTGACTGATAAGTGTATATTATTCATTAATTTTGATTCCTTTATGTTTAGTTTTATTGAATGTTTCATGTGTATATGAGCTTATTAAGGTGTTTAATGATTTCAGAAAGAATTGGAGCTGAAATGAGGAAAATGGGAAAATTGTAGGGTTTTTAGCATTACGTTGGATGCATGGTCTTGACTTGCGACATAGATTTTATTGTAGATCTCTTCCTTAGCTTTCCGTAACATCTTGAATCGTCCCAATCGGAGTTCATATGAAAAAGTTATGATCTTTTTACCAGACGGACGTTGAACCTCAAAGATTGGAAGTTGCAATTTGCATAGCAGTCAATTGGAGCCTAATTTCGACCTTGATCCAGCTAGAATCTGTCAAATCTCAAAGAATGAAAGTTGTAGATCTCGTCGATATCTTCGTTTTGTTAGGTAGCAGGCCCTGTAACTGCTCCCAGATCAAAAGTTATGCTCGTTTTACCAAAGGATGTCGTAGTAGGAAATATGAGCGAATTTGAGCGGGAAAATTGGAAAATCTTGGATTTTTGGAAAGTTTCTAAAAACAGATTTTGACAGATTTCTACATGGAATTGGATTAATATTTCTATTAGATTTAGGATATCTTTAGACTGAGATTTATTTCCAAATTGGATTCTATCTCTTTATGGAAACTAGTTATGATTTGTAATTCTTTTTAGGATTTGGATTTCTAATTTCCACAGGATTTAGGACTTTGTCTAGCACTATAAATAGATGATGATAGTCAGGATTTTATTCATTTAATCATCTACTACATTCTCTTATCTACAACATTGGAGGATTGAAGACATGAGCTAAGTTCTTTTTATTCAGTTCTAAGGGATGTTGAACCTTATTTATAATTAATGGTTAATTGAGTATTCATTATTTATTCCTTCTCAGATGAAATTCATTCTTGATAATCTGATTTAATTTCTGAATGCTATATTGCTTAACTGATTTGATTTCTGCAGGATTGAGTTGGTTAACGAATATCATATGCTAGATCAAGGAATAATATTACGTGTAATTGATATTGTTCATAATCACAAGTAGTAATTAGTAATACCTGATTGTGGACAAGCTTTTGAGTATTGCTATGATTATCAGAAGACAAGTTAAACCATCCGATCTTATGTGTTCTTAATGCTACTGTTATATTAAATCTAGAGAGCTTATTCTAGGTTATATAATGGTTAAAATTTTGTGAAGAGCTTGTTTCATTGAGTGACAATCTAAGAGGAGTTTCGAGTAGCAGAGCTTGTTGTTACCTAGGGCTATTAGTTTTATTGAAGGGCAAATAATGTTACACTTGATTAATCTATTGTTGTAAAAAGGTGATACTGAACTGAAGAACTGAAGTTTTTTATTCATTGTTAATTCTTATTAGTTTATTCTTGTTAATTTAGTTAATCAATTCAAAATCTCGTTTTTATTAGAAATCATAGGATAAATATAAAATAAATCACTCTTTGTGGGATCGATCCTTACTTACTACTGTGCTAATTGTTTGAATTTGTAAAGTGAAAGTGAGGTTAATTTAGGAGTATAAACGACAGCTCCCAAATTTTGGCGCCGTTGCCTGGGAGTGGTAATTGTTTTTGTGTATTCTTTGTTTTCGTTTATTTATTATTTTCTTTCTCTTTTTCTTTTTCTTTTTATTTTATAACTTAATCCTCGATCTCACTCTATTGATTTAAATTTTGTTCAAGAGATAGAGAAAACTGCATATATAGAAGAAGCTCTTGTTCCATCACTTGAAGAGGAAAAGATAACGATGCCAAACCAAAATAGGACTTTGAAAGAACTGGCTACTCTAGATCTTGATCAATCATCATTTTGTATTGAGTATCCTACTTTAGATGTTGCTTTTGAACTTAACTCTAGACTAATTCGTCTTTTACCTACTTTTCGTGGTCTTACAGGTGAAAATCCATATAAGCATCTAAAGAAGTTCCATGTGGTGTGTTCTACGATAAAAGCACAAGGAGTGGCAGAGGAACAGATCAAGCTTAGACTTTTTCCATTCTCATTATTAGATTTGGCTAAAGACTGGTTATACTATCTACCTTTAGGATCAATATGATCATGGACTGATATGCAAAGGCTATTCTTGAAAAGGTGCTTTCCTGCATCAAGAGTTGCCCACCTATGAAATGAGATATGTGGAATCAGACAGTTCAATGGAGAAACTCTCGATGAGTATTGGGAAATGTTCAAGAAGTTGTGTTCCAGCTGTCCACCTCACGGAATTGATGACCATCACTTGATCCAATACTTCTATGAGGAGTTTCTACCAATGGAAAGATGCATGATTGATGCAGCAAGTGGAGGAGCACTGGTAGACAAGACTCCAGAAGCTTTAAGGAACTTAATTGCAAACATGGCAGCTAATTCACACCAGTATGGAACTAAGATGGATCACACACCATAAAGGGTAAATGGGGTAAGCACGAGAAACTTAGAGCAACAAATTTCAAAATTAACTGCTATAGTTCGACAAATGATTGCAAGGAATACACAAGGTTTTCAGTAAGCTCAACCTCAGTACCACACAAAAATCCAAGAAGTACCTGCCAATTTTGGGACATCTATCGAGGATATGTTCAAGGCATTCATGAGCCAAACACTACAGTTCATGAGTCAGACACAACAATTCCAGTAGGAGACAAGAACTTCTGTTCAAGATGTAATACCCACAAATTTTAATAAATTATAATATTGAGAATAAAGAGTTGTTTGCATATTTATTTGAATATAAATATATATAGTACCGACTTATATTGTGATAAGTGGTTTAATTGATTAAGCCGATGATAATTAAGCAATGAAGCAAAAGTAATGAAAAGCTTAGTTTAAACTTGTTGAGTTATGCCTAGTGTGGCAAGATGATGAAATGAGAAAATACTAATTTAACTAATGATGAAATTAATTAGTATTACTAATAAATAAATAATTACATAATGGGGTTGATTTATTTGTCATTCATTAATTATCATGAATAATAGTATGTAAAGAGAAATCATATATAATAAGATTTTTCATTCAATATAAAGTGAGGTGTGACATTGTAATGTAAATAATTATTATATAAAACTATGTGATAAAAGTAAGCTTGACTTAAGTAATTAATCAAGTTGTATGAAAAAGTCTTATGTGACATCTTGATGTGTGTGGGAGTAATTAAATGGGTATTTTAAACCTATGAGAGAGAGTAACTTGATTAAATAAATAATTAATAATAAGTAACATTGGTACACAATTAAATTATATCCTAATCTAGAATAAATATTATTTGAAATAAATCAATGCACATGGATTATATGATTGTATGTGTAATTTATGAGTGGGTGTATATGTATGCTCAATTGTGAACAAAGTGTAAAATAAACCTAAGTGTGCTAATAAAATGTTGAGAATTGGTAGTGTCCCAAAATGAGTGTCACTCTATTTTCTTCTTCATGTAATAGGCCATTGGCCTAGTCCCTCATTATCAACCACATGGCTAGCAAATCATGAAGAGGGGAGTGGGCTACTTAGTACTCTTCCACCAAATCTTTCATAACCATCAGCTTCTTCTCCATTCCAATGGGTTAATTCATTGAGTAAAACAAAATTGGTCACAAGCTTTCCTATAAATGAAGCCCTTCTCATTCACAGACATGTTGCTAAGTTCTTTGAGAAAATTTCAAGTGTGCGTGAGTGTGGTTGGGGCTAAGCTTATACAATCTGCAAATTGAAGCTAGGGTAGCAATTCAACTCCACAAAAGGTATTAGCCCTCAATATGTTCTTACATTCAAGTTTTGCAAAGTTATTAGAAAAGTACGAAAATACTTGTTTTGAGTTGAAAAGTTTATAGTTGAAGCATGCTAGAATGTGTAAATTGATGCTAGACATTGTTAATATGGTGAAATGCGAAACCAACGAAAGTTAAACGGAGTAAATTGGTCAAGTAATGAATCCATCGTGAAGAGAATCGCTAAATATGTTAAACTTTGGAAAAATGGCAAAAATCTTAAATTGGTCCATGAATTTAATTGTTTGAATGTTTAGGATTGTTAGAAGCATGTTAGGGATGTTTTGTAGCAAGATTTTATCAATTACATATCATTACATTGTTGATTGGATGAGTGTTGGGTTGAAAGTTTCATAATAGCTCGAACAGGGGAAGCCTGTGTTCTTCCGACTTCAGGGGGGAAATGTTTAACAGGGGACATACCGGCCCCGGCGGGGGGTCCTGAAGCATAAACGTCCGCCCCGGCGGGGGGGGGGGGTGCTGTAGCAACTAAAGATTTGTTTTGTTTGTTTGATGCAATAAGTCTTAAACTTCACTTAATTTCAAGAACATGCATACTCCTTAAACATGTATCGATGTATGTGCAAGATGTTTAGTAGGTTGGGAGTTGAATCATAACCTTTTTAAATGAAACGTTAAAAGATGAAAATCATGTTTATAAAACCTTACACCTTTTTGAATCTAACCTTGTGAGTATATGTTTATAGTTTTGATTGGTCTTGTAAACACACATGAAGTATGGACTCAACGTACCTTGCATGTATAGATTGTTAGTCATGACATCTTAATAATTAACCACCAATTGAGTTGGAAACTCTATGAATTGTATTATGAACTTCTAAACAAATATAATAGGATGTTTTATGCGTCTAGAGATAACCGATATGTTCACACATCTAGTTAGAAACTTTATAAACTATGCAAGCATGAACCAAAAGAGTTTTAAGTGAAAAGTATACAAGTAAATCTAATACATACAAGCATGTGTAGAGAGATGTTGTTTGGAAATATTATGTGGTTTAATGGATACTATGGTTAACAATCCATATAATGAGCTCTTTTAACTTTGAAAAATAGAAATGTACGAGTAACTTTAATCAAGAGCCAAAACTAGCTTAAAGACTCTTTAAATATGTGAAACGACTTAAATACGTAAAGTAAGGGATATTTTGTACAAATAAAGGATGAGTATGTAGTACTAAAAATTTTCAAAAGTAAGAACAATGTGAATTTTACATCTATGAGTTTGACTATGTATAAGCTACCTGAGTGTAAATATGTGTGATAAATGTATGAGGATGTGTACGTCAAGGTGTATGACTAATGAATACTTATACATACATAAATAGGATAACCTAGTTGTTGAGGTGATTTTTCGCTATAAGTGGTAATCAACGCTAAAGGCAAGTCTTTTAACTCACACAACTTTGGATTTGTGCGAGTTCTCTAACTTCATTTGGTTCACATATTGAATGCAAGTTTTCTAAATTCTTTACGTTGTATATTGTATAATCCGAATTATTGCCATATTAAGCAAATGTCTATTATTATTCGAAAATCAATTGTATACCTTGACATTATTGCGAGCATTGGACTTAGTGTTCTTAAATGCATTATAAAAGTTGTCTAAGCCTTTGATTCGGCTAGACTATTTGATGAGTAGGTTTTATACCTATGAATCCGATATTATTAAACTTAATTATTGCTATCTTTAATTATTTTTTAGTATCTTTTTATGTGTTTTGTGTTTATTTCTTGTAGGTTGGAGCTGGAGGGACAAATTGGTCATTTGGGAGAAGAAAAAGGTCAAAATTCATTAAAATTAAAGCTGAGTGGCATTTTTGTAATTACGCTGTCCTGAGCAAGCGCCTAGGCTCTTGGAAATGGCCTATGTTGAGCGCCTAGGCGCTCATGTGCAGAAAAGGAGAGTTTTTCTATTGCTAAGTGGGTTTTTGAAACCAACAAGGAATCTAAAAAGAGGCCAGATCTAATACAAATAGGGGAGGACTTTAGAAAAGACGGAGACAACTCAATTTTTCAAGGGATTTGCAGAGAGAACAACGAAGGAAAACACGAAGGAGAATTGCAAGGGCTGAAGATCAAAGAGAGATTATTGGAGCAAATTCAGAGTTTCTTCTTCTCTTCTCTAATTTTATCTTTTGTAATTATCTGGGATGTTTGGATTATTAATTTGGATGATGTTTTTCTTTATTATGATTATGAACTAAATTTTCATTAAGATTGCAACGGAACTTGGTATGTAGTTTAAATTAAATCTTCCCATTGAATGAAAGTTGGTTTTTATTGAATTATTTATTATATCTTTTTCTTATTGATTAATTGTTTGGCCAGCAATTACTATGATAATCTATATAAAATTGGAAGATGGAGTATAGATTGAGATCTGGATATGATAACATCTGTTCATATAATCTGATTAGGGTTAATATGATTAGCATGTAGGATAGGAATATGCCTATGTGTCTTTTGTATCCATTGAAAGAATTTGTGCGTTAAACCCTAATTAACTTGATTCACATAGGAATATAGTGAATTGATTAACTGAGGTGTTCCTTGTAATTCTGTGTCTTAAGGATTGGAGTTAGGAGGATTTGTTCACGTGTTTTGGAAAAAGTGTGTGAATTAGTTCTATAAAGCATTCTTGGATAATGATTCATATTAATTAATTGATTTAAATGGGAAGTAAATTGGTTTAAATGAAATACTAAGGGAAGTTGTAATCTTAATCTGTTAAATCTGCAGTTATTCTTGTGAAATTCTTATTTTAATTGTTAGTTTTGTTAAGTTTAATTTTCAAATCATAAATAATATTTTGTAGTTTAAAATAGGATTAATTGCATTGAAATTAGTAATTGATAAATATTAGTCTATTTTCTCGTGGGAACGATATCCTTGCTTGCTGAATATTACAATTGAACGCGTATACTTGCGTGTTAAAGTGCTATTAAAAAATTAGGCAACAAGTTTTTGGATGGTTGGCCAGTAATATCCCTGTCTTAGAATTTTATGCGCCAGTGACTTGGCGCCCATGTGATCCCCACAAATTCCTTCATGTACCTCCCGAAGTGCATAGCTTGCCTCTGACGGTGTTAAACATTTAAGTAAGGGAGAGCTGAAGGCCCTTCGGTACAAATCTCCGTCGATCAGTACAAAATTTGAACTTCGGTGCTTGATCTTCCTTGCTAGAATTCGGTCCGAAGGTAACGTTCCATCAGCCAAATAAAAAATATAAGGTGTAAGCCAACAGTTCAGCCGATCAACACATAGCACCTCTTCTTTCGGGACACTTGGCTGTTCCAATGTCTCCAGATACATCGAACCGTCGAAGGAGCTGGCTTCAGTTGACGCCAGCCGGGCCAGGGCATCTGCTACTGTGTTGTCGGATCTATTCACTCCCTGACAGCTGACCGAGTTGAAGTATGTCAGTCTATTCTTTGTCTCGGCTAAGTACTTCGTCATTCTTGCCCCCCGAGCCTTATACTCTCCCGAAATTTGTTTAACGACCAGCTGCGAGTCACTAAAGATGACCAAGTTCTGTACTTCTAGGCTTCGGGCCAACTTTAACCCGGCTAGAATGGCCTCGTATTCTGCTTCGTTATTGGTTGCTTTGAACCGAAATCGAATAGCTTGTTGGACTTTGAATCCTTCGGGACTCGTCAGTATGACTCCTGCACCACTGATGTCTGACGTTGACGAGCCATCGACATATAGTATCCATGAAGTCTTTATGTGTTGCGTTTCGGTCACCGATCCCACATCTGGCTCCGAGAACGAACATTCCACGACGAAGTCTGCTAGCGCTTGCCCTTTGATTGCTGTTTGGGGATGATACTCTAGCGCAAACTGTGTTAGCTCCATTGCCTATGCCGCCAGTCTTCCCGAAACCTCTGGTCGATGTAGAATTTTCTTTAAGTTTGGGGGTGCATTCTTCCAGTTCCAGTTGCATTCATTTAGTATTCATTTTATAGTTTTTCATTAGTTTTCATTCGAATATCTTTAAAAAAAAAAGAGAAAAAAGAAAAATTCAAGTATTTGCATGTTTCCAGCTGTTAGATAGTTTAAGTCTATTTTGGCCAATGATGAGATTGAAATTGAGTAGACAAGTATAGTATTGACTGTTAAGACTTTGATGTGATTTCTTGTCATGATTTGAATCTTTACCTGTTTGAAACTGATATAATAAGGATAGCACAGTAAAAATAACTATGTTGACTGATTGAGTCTAAATTGACACGTAATGGACTTCTTGAGGATAATACTAGTTTGAATGAATGAAAGACATGAATAGGCATAGATGACTGAATTTAGACAAAAACTTAAGTTTGGGGGAATATTTGGGGTACATAAGCTAAAAAAAATGAAATGAAAAAAATAAAAAAAGATATTGAGTTGAATAAATTAAGTTTTGTGGTGGGTCGAGAAGAAGCGTGAAATACACTCCCCATAAACACAGGTGTGAGATGGAGCGTAAAACGCACTCACTATCCATCATTGAAAAAAAAAGAAGAGAAAACGGAAAAAAAAAAAAAAAGCCCCCGTAATGATAAGTAAAACATAAGTATCCCAAATTGGACTCTTGAATTTGGTGGATGTTTGACTTTAGTTGGATCTAGCTTGTTCGCGAATTTTGTGAGTTTACACTGTATGATGCCTTTAAAGAGATCTATTATGTGTTGTATTTAGCATTATATTAGTTAGCATTATTGTTGAGCACACACGCACTATATCAGTAATGACAGGGTAAGATTTGATGATTGACTAGGAAATTATTGATCTGTTTTGGTATGATGTACTAGCATGTTTATTGTGATTTCTCTGAGGCTTGATGAATAGATTTTGTTCTGTTTGGCTGCTGGAATTTTAGGCATGTAGATATTTGCATTTGCATTTGCATTGCATGTTTAGTTATTGCATTGTGTTTTGTTGCTTGGGGACAAGCAATTGGTTAAGTTTGGGGGTATTTGATGAGTAGGTTTTATACTTATGAATCCGATATTATTAAACTTAATTATTGCTATCTTTAATTATTTTTTAGTATCTTTTTATGTGTTTTGTGTTTATTTCTTGTAGGTTGGAGCTGGAGGGACAAATTGGTCATTGGGAGAAGAAAAAGGTCAAAATTCATTAAAATTAAAGCTGAGTGGCATTTTTGTAATTACGCTGTCCTGAGCAAGCGCCTAGGCGCTTGGAAATGGCCTATGTTGAGCGCCTAGGCGCTCATGTGCGGAAAAAGGAGAGTTTTTCTATTGCTAAGTGGGTTTTTGAAGCCAACAAGGAATCTAAAAAGAGGCCAGATCTAATACAAATAGGGGAGGACTTTAGAAAAGACGGAGACAACTCAATTTTTCAAGGGATTTGCAGAGAGAACAACGAAGGAAAACACGAAGGAGAATTGCAAGGGCTGAAGATCAAAGAGAGATTATTAAAGCAAATTCAGAGTTTCTTCTTCTCTTCTCTAATTTTATCTTTTGTAATTATCTGGGATGTTTGGATTATTAATCTGGATGATGTTTTTCTTTATTATGATTATGAACTAAATTTTCATTAAGATTGCAACGGAACTTGGTATGTAGTTTAAATTAAATCTTCCCATTGAATGAAAGTTGGTTTTTATTGAATTATTTATTATATCTTTTTCTTATTGATTAATTGTTTGGCCAGCAATTACTATGATAATCTATATAAAATTGGAAGATGGAGTATAGATTGAGATCTGAATATGATAACATATGTTCATATAATCTGATTAGGGTTAGTATGATTAGCATGTAGGATAGGAATATACCTATGTGTCTTTTGTATCCATTGAAAGAATTTGTGCGTTAAACCCTAATTAACTTGATTCACATAGGAATATAGTGAGTTGATTAACTGGGGTGTTCCTTGTAATTCTGTGTCTTAAGGATTGGAGTTAGGAGGATTTGTTCACGTGTTTTGGAAAAAGTATGTGAATTAGTTCTATAAAGCATTCTTGGATAATGATTCATATTAATTAATTGATTTAAATGGGAAGTAAATTGGTTTAAATGAAATACTAAGGGAAGTTGTAATCTTAATCTGTTAAATCTGCAGTTATTCTTGTGAAATTCTTATTTTAATTGTTAGTTTTGTTAAGTTTAATTTTCAAATCATAAACAATATTTTGTAGTTTAAAATAGGATTAATTGCATTGAAATTAGTAATTGATAAATATTAGTCTATTTCCTCGTGGGAACGATATCCTTGCTTGCTGAATATTACAATTGAACGCGTATACTTGCGTGTTAAAGTGCTATTAAAAAATTAGGCAACACTATTGTCATATGCTAGAAAGCCATCCAAACCAATTGACTTGGTACGGACTCTTATAAATCTACTGAGATGAACAACCCTCTTAAAAAGGAGAAATTTTATATTGTCGGGGAACCGACGTGCACACATAAGTATGATTAAATGTTATGCATAACGTAGGGTACTTTAGGCTGATCACCTGTTGTACTCATTTATATTGGGTTTACAGTATAATACTGTTAATCTAGTAAGAGTTCTTGGTCCTTAATGACTGCTCAATATTCATTCTTATTAAACCTTGAAATGAACAAACCTTGAAATGTTGTGGATATCCTTCAGTCTATAATGACACTTATCAAACACTTTTGATATTTCTTGATATCCTTGAACTATCATTTATTATTATATCTCGAAAGATTCAAACATCATAACTGCTTATTCTTACTGCTACATTACTTGTTCGGCAAATTTGTTGCTTATTCTTGCTTCCCTTAAAACATTACAGTTAAGTCAGAGCAAGGCGGTACCTCGGGAAAGGACAAGGGAAAGGGCAAGGCTACAACATAGTTTAGTCTTTTAAAAGTAGTAGTATTTTTATTGTTATGCTTATTATGGTGTATTAAGGATGATTAAGTATGTTTAAGTTTAATCACTGGATTGTTGTAGTAGTGGTTACAGTACCTTGGATGCGAATATTTATGTTATATAATGTAAATTATTCTATTATTTTCGTTGTTGATAATTTTAGTGTGATGTTAGAATTAGCACGTGGTGAATCAAATTCGAGAGATGAGTGTCTGAATTTGGGGGCGTCACACAAGATCCGACGGACCAAGTTGGTCAGCTTGCAACCACAGTAGGAAGGTCACTTTCTCAAATTTTTGAAAATATAAGTGCCACAACATTGAGATGTGGTGCAGAGGATCAGCAGCAAGGAATATCAATACAAAGCAAGTCCGACAATAGTGAAACAGGCAGCAGTGATCTACTCAAGCACAAATTTCTACCTCTTTCAGCTTATGAACCGAAACTACCTTTTCCCCAAGTCTAAACAAGGAATTGGAAATTTGGAAAGAATTCAATGTGGTATACAGAGTCTAATGAAAAATACCTTGAAGAAATGACGAATAGGGAACAAGAACTTAAAGATGATAAGGAGTTCACTAGTGGAAACCATTTAGAAGTGCTCGAGACTACTGCTAAATTTAAAGAAGAAATCAGGTATTTAAAGTCTGAAAATGATGAACAAGAGGTAGAGATGGAAGAATTAATAATTTCTGCAGATTTCTATAAGGAGGACATAGATGATGATACTTTCCTTGTACCAGTAATAACACAGAATGATAAACACCATGGGACCTTACACATGGAATTGGACGACGCACATATCCAGTTCAGCATATATGAAGTTAAGAGGTATTTTGGTAATGTTAATTTTGTTTATGCTATTGATGTTGTTGACTCTATAGTGCAGAAATCTCTTGAGCAAATATACAAGAAGGATTTGAGGGCTGGAATAGAGCAAAATCATGATATGAAGGATGCTCATAATGAATTGAAACTATTACCAGTTCACTTGAAGTACACAAGTCCAATTACATAGGATGAGAAGTATGATGTCAAGCCAATGACAATAAACAAGGGCAGCTGCTTGGGAGGCAACCCAAGATCTCATATTTGATTTTTCTATCCCTTTACATTTTAGTTTTTTTTATTGCATTTTAGCTAGTATTATTTTCTTCTTTGCATGATTTTCTTACATTGGGGACAATGTAATGTTTGAGTGTGGGGGGAAGATTTAGGTTTTTATTTTATTAGGGAATATTGATCTGATTTTGATGGGGAATTTGAAAAAATTAATGCTTTAGAATTTTTTTGAAAATTTTAGTTTCATGATTCTATTTGGTTATGTGTTAAAAAGATTAAAGTCAAAGATTGAAAATTGATGCTAAAATTCAGATTCTGCATGATGCTTAATTAGTTAATGAATGATGAAGACTAAACCATGAACTATAGTAATTGATTTAAATTAAATTTGTGATACATGAGTACTTGAATATGAGAAGCATGTTTATTTGGGTAAGTTATTTGTGGAGTTGTCTATGTGCACTGATTTCATGACTTAGAACTGTTTAACTTGCTTATGTTGTTGCAGAACCATGTGAAAAAAATGATGAATGAAAAAAAGAGAAGGAAAAAATGAAAAATGAAAATCTGCTTCAATGTCTGTTGTAAATAACTGGGTATCCAAGCCTTGGGAAGCATCGATATTCACGCTGAAAAGTGTGGTGGATAAAAATAGCTTGACTAGTCGACTTTTGTGGCCTTTGTTACTTAAATAAGTAAGCCCTAGGGGTGTCTCTACACCCAGCGCCCTAAGATCATCTGGTTTGGGAGTCGTTGGTGGAAAGTTCACTACATGGGTAACTCTAAAAAGCGTAAGAAAAAGAGACATTGCACATGTCAAGAAAAGAAAAAAAACAAAAAGAGCATGAAAATATATTCATCTGTGCTAAAGAAAAGGTTCAATGAAAAAAATTAAAAAGCAAAGAAAATTTGTTCTTGGTTGTGAGTCAGTGTGCACAGTTTTTGTTCAATAATAACTAAATTGAGTAAGTATGTGAACTGTAGGAAAGTTTTGTAAGACCCCAACTTTTTATGAATAAAGATTTAATTTTCTGTAAATGTTATTTTAAATAATAAGGTGTTGACTTGATATAATGGTATAGTTATGAATAATATGTGAAAATTTTGTAAAGTAAGAAAGTTGTCATAAAATATTCTTTTGGTCGAAAATATTCTTTTTGTCGGGAATATTCGTACAACGACACAATCATTGGTGGACCCTACATAACGAAATAACTGTCGGATATAGAAAGCGACAGAAATAACTTTTTTATAAAAAATATCGGCAAAACTTTTACCGTTAACTGTTGAAATACCCGGTGATAAAAGTACAGTAATACGCATGGTTGCACAGTAGCACACGGTATTGTACAATATCTCTGATTATAGATTCTTACGTTAGAAGTCACTCAGTTTCATTCAATAATTGCCACAGTAGTTGTTGCATAGTATATCATATTATTGATTCAATTATTATCACAGTATTATCTGTATAATATTTTATATTATTAAATCAATTATTGAGATGACACAGTTATTCATATTATTATTTGCATTATTGATAATGTTTAGAAAGTTCTGTCGAGAAAAGGGGTTATGTTATTTAATTGCGCGCCAATAAGGAGAAATCCTTATCATAAAGCCCCCTCTTTCCTGGGAATGATCTGGTTGTCAATATTGTGAGTTAAAATATTAATGATAAATAATTGTTAAAAGATTAAAAATGTGTTTATTGAATATAAGTGATTTGTGGTAAATATTTATTTAATTTTTGATATAAATAGAGGGGTTTGTCATGAAGTATTTGTTGTAAGTTTGGCTTATTACATGGACCTCCACTTACTCATTTTTCAAAATCGCCGGTAGAAAATTGTCTCAGTTTTATTTTATTATTATTATAATAGTAATAAAACAGATTTTTTTTATATAAAACATAATACCTTTTATAATATATATAAAGTTATTTATTTTATTAGATTATAATTATAATATGTTATATTATATATAAAGTTTTTGTTATATTAGAATATTTTATTGCACAGTGATGAATAGTAAAAATTAGAAAAATCAGCCGAATTCATCCGTGAAAAAAACTTTTTGTTCATCTGTGATTATTTTCTTAAATAGTGCCATGCCATTCTCCTATAAATAGGTTGCTTAGTTAAGAAATAAAAATCACACCAGAATCAGAGAATTCTTCTTCTATAATACTGTGCGTATTTCTTTCTAGTATAAGAATATTTTGAGTGTTACTAATAGTGTAAGATTTCCTCAAGAATATCTCCGCTATAAAAGTCAGATTTTGTCTCCTACTAGGGTAAGAAATATTATTTTCGTTCAACATTCGTAGGGAATATTATTTTTGTTCAATATTCGCAAGAAATATTATTTTATTCCATACTCTATAGTATGTAAGTGATAATAATTCATTTCATATTCCTAAATCTACACTTACTTTGATAAGTATTGCTTCTATAATCCTTGAAATTAGTAGAATATCATTGAGTTTTGCGTTTCATCTAGTATCGTTTCACTGAAATATTTGTCTGAACCTTCTTATTAAATTTTAATATTTTCATTCGGGGTACTATTCACCGAGTACTATTCACCCGAGGTACTATTCACGATAAAATTGATTTTTTTATGTCCAAATTATTTTTGATACATAAATATCATTCTTAAATTTTACTTCACAATTAATTATCATGTTGACAATTTGGACATTCTTGAACTTTGGATAAATTAAATTATAAATCTCTAATATTTATCATTGATCTCACATGATTGCTTCTTTATATCATTGTCATCATCTTCATGCTTATATTGTACTGGAAGTCATCTTTGGCCCGTAATGCAAATTTAAGACCCCAAATTTTATGAAATAAAAGTATTCAATTTTTTCTTATAATTACTATTCAGTAAACGGTTAAATTGATAAAAAGGTTAAAGTTAAGGGTAATATATATAAATATTTTAAATAAGCAAGTGGTTATAAAATAATCATTGTTGCTGAGGAATATTCGTTTGGTCGTGGAATATTCTTACTGTCGGAGAATATTCGTACGACGGCGCAGTCATTTGTGGGCCCCATAACAGAATAACTGTCGGATGAAAGAAACGACAAGTTTGAGTTTTTATAAATAACGGCGTAGTTGTTACCGTTAACACTGTTGGATTACCTGGTGGTTAAAATACAGTAATACGCGTGGTTGCACAGTAGCACACGATATTGCACAGTATTTTTGAATTATTGATTCTTACGTAAGAAGGCACTACTCATTAATTGTTACAGTAATTACTGTTCAATATTTTATTTTATTGATTCAATAATTGCTACGTTAATATTTTATATTATTGTTGTTTCAATAATTGTCACTGCACAATATTTCTATTATCAGATCAATAATTCATATTATTTGAATAATATTATTAGATAACATTAAATGTCTAGACAGTTCTGTCAAGGAAAAGTTAGGTCATCTAATTACGCGCCAATAGGGAGAAATCTTTATCGGAAAGCCCCCTTTTTCGTGGGAACAACCTAGTTGTCATTATTGTGATTCTGTAATATTATTTGTGAATTATTAATTATTGATTTATATGATAAGAAAATATTTATTTTATGTGGATATAAATGATGGATAGGAAAATATTTATTTTGTGTGGATATAAATGAATGAATTAATGCTGAGGTGTTTTATATTTTGTCGGAATGGAGGAATTCTTAGAAAAGTGACAATTGTTGAAAATTGATATTTTGTCTTTTCTGATAAAATAATTCATTCAAATATATTATTATATTATATTATAAATGTATAATGTGATAATATAATAATATAATAATGGTGATATTTTTACACTAAATTCACGGTGCATTGAATCAAATGAGAGAAATCTAGAAATCAAAAGAAGAACAAAATATGAGATTTTCAGAAAAATTAGTTTATTACTTAATTTTGTAAAATCCATAATTCTTCGTGTATAATGAGTTAGAAGATGAGCCATATATCAAAAGAAAGCCCTAGAAGTAAGCTAAACGGTGAAATTTGAATCACCCAAAAATATTATTTGGATTTTTCGTGGTGACAGTTTGAGTGAAATTGGTCCGAAGGACTTATAATCCAAAAAATCAGTTTTATTAATCTCTATTGTGTGAGTTATAATTTTTAATCCGACCATTGGATCGTTGTGATTTTTGGATATGTTATACATATATAAGTTGAGTATATGTCCACAAATTTTGAACCGTTAAAAATTAACGTATGATTTGTTATGAATTTTAAGAGGTGACTGATTCGAAAATTATTTTTATAAATGATTTTGGTGGAGATTTTTAGAAGGTGTGACCCACTTTTGGTTGTTGTGGAAGTTGGCTGATTTCTGGTGGGCTCCACTTGTAGTGGCTGAGTTTTATTCAAAGAGGTGTGCGTAGAAAAAACTTTTATTAATATTTTATTAATTTAGTCTCCTTTGGCGTTCTAGCATTTTCCTATAAATAGGGTGCTTAGTTAGAATTGAAATCACACCAGAATCATAAGCTTTCTCTCGCTATATTATCGAGCACATTTTGTGAGTATTTAGATACTTTGAAAGTTGCTATTCAGTGCAAGTTTTCTTCAGCATTACATTTGATATTCCAGTCAGAAATACTGTTCTTTTGAGGTAAGGAATTGTAAGGGTTATTATGTTTTTCATATTCTAAAGAGATATTATTCAATACTCGTAAGGGGTATTATTTCTTTCGTATTCGTGAAGAAAGTTATTTTCTTTCAATACTCATAAGAGTTATTATGTTTTTCATATTCTGAAGAGATATTATTTTTCGTATTCATATGAATATTATATTCGTTCAACCGTTGTAAGTAAGGGGTTTCTACCAGGGGTAGTTTCATAATTTTTTCGAATCTCAAAAATTTTGGAAAAATTTAAAATGATAATCTGATGAGTTTTCTAGATTGTGTCCAAAAATGGCGATTTTTGAATGTATAGATTAGAAGTTATGAATTTTATGGGAAAAAACTATTTTAAAAGTAAACCTTTATAACTCCTTGTGGTTAACTCCAAAATTGGTGAAATTTTTATTGGGAGTACATGTATATAACAGCAGTATACTCTGTAAATTTCAGAATTTTTGGATAAAAGTACAGTTTATGATAAATGTCTAAATATTCGACAGTTTTGGCCATATGAAAAATAGTAAGTGAATTTTAAAAATTTCGAGAAAATATATGTTCAATATGGGACTATATTCTGCTAAATCCCAGAATTTTTTTTTTCTAGGACTGATTTGATATTTTTCATGAAAATAGACTAGTTATGAGTAAATGAATCAAATATGTTATATGAAGTAAGAAAATTAAAAAATAGAATTTTATGGCTTGAGAATCCTATATAAGGTATATGCAATTTTTTGATGAGGGTTTTGGTTAGTGGTGATGAAATCTTATGAGTTTGACATTTTAGGATGATTAAATGCATTAATTAGTAAAGTGAAAATAATTAAAATAAATTATTTATAAGTTTAAGAAATGATTAAAATATTATTGTAATATTAATAATATTAGATTATGAGATTATTAGGTGATTTATAACATTTGGATTAAGGTATTATGAAATCATTGATTTAAAATATTATTTAATAATTAATAATATTAGTAAATGAATTTAATATTATTATATAATGAATAATATTAAATGGAGTTTATAATATAATGAATAATGTTATTATCTTCGTTAAATATTCGTTGAAATATTATTTTCTATTCAAATCATTTTTGATATAATATTATTCTTGAATTTTACTCTACAAAGCAGTATCATGTTGACAATTTGAATATTATTGAATTCTAAATAAATTAAATTGTTAAAGTCTTTAAAATTTATCCTTTATCTCATGTGATTGATTCTTTATATACTTGTCATGATCCTCATGTTTATATTATGATGAAAGTCATCTTTGGCCCGTAGTGCATAGATGGACTGTTGTGTATTGGTCTTACAGTTGTATGCCTTTGGCCTGTAATGCAAAGAAGAACTGTTGATTGATATCGTTGGCCTATAGTGCAAAGATGACCTGTTGTTGAATATCATTGGCCTGTAGTGCAAAGATGACCTGTTGTTGAATACCTTTGGCTCGTAGTGCAAAGATGAATTGTTAATAAATATCTTTGGCCCGTAGTGCAAAGATGAACTTATTAGTATGATTATGAACATGAACTGTGATTTGGTATAACCATGATCTTTGATGTTTCAAGTAAAGACAGGTGATGAAAATTATCTTCATCCTAGATGAGAAGAGGAATTTAGAACCACAATTATGATTATGAGTTATTCATATGATTGTGGACCAGAACTGTTGTTTGATATTACAGGGATAAAATATTATTGGTGGACTTTTAACATGGAAAAGATAATAGACTTTATGGTCTATTTGATTCTTCTAATGGATTGCTCGTTCTGCTGCAACTATGGTTGAAAAGTTTTATCATCTACCATATGTTCTAAATCTATGATTCATTACTGACGAAGGCTATTGATAATTTAATTATCTTTAGTCATGATATTCTTTACTGGGCTAGTTGTGCTCACCCTTCTGCTTTACAATTCCTTTCAGGTAATAAGAATGTAGCTGGGTCGAGTGGGGGTAACAGGAGAATAGAACGGTGGTCTCTAGCTGTGAAGGTTCTCCCTAAACAGTATGAAAATAATTTTATTGATAACTTTAGAATAGTGTGTTATATTTTATACATCATTTAGTAGTTATATTTGGTGAATCAAATAGGGTGAGGTGAACCCAACGTTGGAAGAGTGTTTTGCCACTATCATACAAGATGTCTAATGACCTACGACTTCATGTTATCATAAGACAGGGTTGTGCACATCCACTCGCTGAGTATATCTACGAGCACTACCTATATAATCTTGGAGTTTATATAATTCTCAATTGGAGACAATAGAGATAATTATATGTCAAGAAAAGACTCACCATAGGAAAGAACATGATAGCAATCTTCTCGTTTTTCTTTGGGGTCTATTGGGTTAACCAAAGATAATTCTCCAGTCATATGATATTTATTATAACTTAGATACATGATCTCCCATGTACGAAGGTTTCCTTGAACATTTTTCAAAGATTTTAATTTCTAAAACAGTTATTGATTGTACCTTTATGTAAGATGTCATTGTGACGTGCTATCCAAGGTTGGGATGAGAGTCACAGTTGATATATAATTATATTAAAAGTCACAGTATATGTGTTGTTGTATTTTGCACGACAATTGTAATAATAAAGTTGTAGTTATTTTATGTACCATGTATTTGGCGACTCAGAATGGGTTGGGTGGATTGGACCTATTTTGGGGTTGTCACGACAAAGATGAACTGTTGATTGGTATGATTATGATCAGAAATTGTGTATTGATATAATCATGACCTGTAATGTTACAGACAAAGGTTTGGGGTGAAATTCCTTTTTGGTTCGTAGTGCATAGATGGACAATTATTTGGCATGATCATGACCACTGGTGATACAAACGAATATCCTTGGCCCGTAGTGCATGGATAATTTGTTGATTTGAAACATTTATTGATTGGTGGTACATGAATAAAATAATGATGATGGACTTTTAAATCATAGAAGATAGTAGACATCTTGCTCTACTTGACTCTTCTAATGGATTGTTTGTTCTGCTGTAGTTGTTGATCTAAAATTTGTTGTCTATTGTATTCTATCAGATTTTTCCCTGTTGAGTGAAAGTAGTATGCACACAAGCCAATCATGTTTGATGATAAAGTATATACTTTTTAACAATCTTATTCATTTATTAATAAAAAGTATTAATTTATTAAAGGCTTTTAATTATCTACATGATACTGCTTTATAATATGTGATAAACCCATAGTTTTAAGCAATGCTTTTAGAATAATGGTGATGATCATTCTAATGAGATCTAAATACTTAGAAAGCTTAAAACTAAAATAGTTTCCAATCGTTGGATTACTAAATAGGGGATTAATGAATACGGATAGATTGGTACAAACGTTGCTTGCTCATTAGATGAGGATGATTGATCTCATGATCATTTGTGTGGAGACACTAAAGCAAGTATGTAGGTGCTTATTAGAGAATAAGTTCACTAAATGTGGCTCGCTAAGGAATACCTAATAGAGTTTTACTTATCTATCAATAGGAATTCCTGTAGTGATAGTAGTACAAGTAATCCTTGAACTTGAGATCATCATAGTATCTTGTGTATGATGAGTTATACTTTGACTTATTTCTTAAGACCCTTAGAGTATATCAAAGGGTATGCTTGGGTATAATAAGTTGTACATGGAAATAATGTATGATCAATAAAGAATCTACCTCTTCTAGTAAAAGAAGATAAATGTCCTATGTGATTCGATAAATGACAACCCCGTAGTCCTTGGCCAAGGCAGAATGATTAGAAAGGAGTTTTTAATTTGTATTATTTGGTGTTGTGTATTTAAGAGTCGAAATACATATATTTAAATAAAATAAGACTTGACAGTAATTCCATGTCTTATATTTAATTGGGACATTGTATGGTGGAAGGATTAAATTGTACGGTAACTATTTACTCAAAGGTTCTTTTATGATTAATGTTGAAATCTATATTATCTGAAAAGTCGTTAATCGCTAGAGAGGCTTATCCCTATTGTAGAATAAATATTATTTATTTAAATAAATTAATAGTTTAATTTATTTATTTAAATAAGATTAAAATTGTTCTAATTGATTTATTTACAACCGGTTTAATATGGAGAACCTAAAGGGTCACACCATAAATGGAAGAATAATTATTTAAGAAGTTAATGGCATAATCGTAATAATATGTTAAGTGTATTTAATTTAATCTATAGTGATAGAATAAATTAAATAGCTTAATAAGAGGAGTCTTATTAATATTTTGAAAATATTAAATATATAAATTAATTAGAGGAGTCTTATTAATATTATTACAATTATTATTATTTTAATTTCTAAAGAGTTGAAAATTAATATAATATAAGTACTCTTATTGTCGCCGACCGTCGCTATAGTCCTAAAGACCGTCGCTATAAGATTTAGCGACCGTCGCCGACCGTCGCCATAAAAGCCGTCGTTAAACTCTATAGCGACAGTCTTTAGGACTATAGCGACGGTCGGCGACCGTCGTTATAGACTTTTTAAATTTAAAAAAAATTAATTAATAATGCACATTTATTCAACAAACACAAATACAATATAAAATAAAAAATATTATATACATCATTTAAAATCATTCACATTACAACATTACAATACGTAACATCTAACATATGCCAATGCCCAAAACATGGTTGCGTTATAAAAAGAAAAAACATAAAGATAATAAGAACACCTAAGATAAAAGTAACAAAATAAACAAAAACCCAACAGGATGTTGTGCAAAAACACTCCTTTTGGAAGACTAATTTTTTTGATGCTGATGTAGATGCAAAGCAGTCTTTTTGATGCTGATGTAGATGCAAAGCAGTCCCTGCAATAAGAAAGATAAACTAAGTTTTAAGTCAAAACTCAAGAACAAATTAAACTAACATGCTACAAATCAATCATAACAATAAAGAAGTTATTAATAAAAAAATAATAAAGAAGTTAACAAAATTGCATCTTGAGTGCAATTATAGAGGAAAAACTGAATAAGATTTGGAACAATTTCTGGAAAAGTTTGCTTAAAATTTAAATAAAATAATATAAAAGCATGGGAAATAGTGAATGTAATGAAACATCAAGGAATTACCAAGGAAACATTGTTGAAAATATACCAAAGTTGCTCACCCACATCCTTGGTACTCTGCTCAGCCACATATTTTGATAATATTTTACCAAAGAAGTCACTCATCTACTGACAGTGGTTCGCCAGAATGACATAATGACAGGCCATATAGTCTCATTTTGGTGTGCCAAGCATTCTGAATATCTGCGGTTATACAGACTAGTTATGATACAACCCAAGGACCACATGTCAATTTAATTTCATAACTTTGAAACAATCAAGTGTTAGCATTAGTATATTTCAAACTTGGATTCCAAATTGATCAACACATCTAAAATTTAAGAAAGAAACATGTCTACCATGATTTAAACCAACAAAAATTAAAATAAATGATAGCAACAACAATAGCTATATATGTAACTAAGTTAAATAACTCTGGCAGTAGATTACTAAATGCCATAAGTAGAACCAAAGAGTAACAACCAATCGAGTGTATGGTTTCAATGGATTACCATATTGACGAACCAACCCAAAATCACATCTTCAGCTCACCACAATTATTTAAAAGCAAATTTGAAGTCTTCAAATCTCGGTGAAGAACCCAATAATTGTGAAGATACTTTACTCCCTCAAGTAGCTGGAATGACCTTAGCAAGAGGCTAGCAGCTATGAAAATGGAACACCATGTAACAGACTAATAGCTAAACAAACCATCAACTATAAATTAGACCATAATTCTTAACATAGTTTCTTGCATTAAATAACACTTAGCTAAAGTTTTTCAAAGAATGAAAGGAAAGGAAAATCCGAATGCAAGAGCAAAAATTACCATCCCTAACATGGACACATAGTGCAGAACACATGTAAGTACATAGTTTCATCAAAAGTGAAGGCTTTTTCTCAACTCCTCCCAATGAGTCCCTGAAAATCTCTGTCAGATCAGCACCAAACAAACCTGTACACAAATTCATGGTAAGCTGCAGTTAAAACATGTCCTCAATCTTTTGAAGTAGGAAACCAGAACCTGCAAATCTCATGTAATCACAATATCACTTTGGAACGAAAAATGACATAGCTAAACAGCAAAATGAAAGCACACCAGCCAAGATATGCCCACTAATTAGGAGACAAAAATCATGAATGCATGAGTTCCACTTTTACCAGTTTATTGAAGTACGTATTAAAATTTTCACATTGCTTGTAAAAGATCTGTATTTGTAGAAATAAATATTATAAACATATATATATATATATATACATATATATATATATATATATATATATATATAATATTTATAGGGAAGAAATAAAACTTCTATTGAATTTTCATGATACTGCACTGCTTTAATGGAAGGAGTTGCAACTTTTCAGTACCCACGAACTTTAACAACTCTATGCTCAGCAAAATCTGATAGGACCGAGAGCTAGAGAATCAAAATATCAAATAACTACATACAATTATAATCTGCATCTTTTTAATAAAAATCATTCAAACTACTAATTCAAAATTTCTACATCATTCATACCCAAAATCATTCAGACCCAAAATTTCTACATCTTTTTTAATAAAAATCATTCATACCCAAAAGCATTCATAACAACATACTCTAGTGTGGCGAGTATTATTAAGATACAAAAACAAAGCTTTTTAAGATGTACTGCAGAAGTCCCAAAAAGGAATGAATCGATAAAACAACTGTAATAATTAGGGTTTGGAATAAAAGAGTAAAGATGTAAAAAGGAGAGAAATATGGGTATGGAGAAAGATACAGATATAGATAGAGATCGATGATGGTATACCCTTGTTCGCTCCGGTCATGATTCCTTCTTCTCACCATCGCATATCCTATACCCTTGTTAGCTCCGGTCACGATCGCTCTGGTCCGTTCGTCTGTAATGAGAGAGAAAGAGTGAAGATATTGAAATGATTTGGGGGAAAGTGGAAGGGTTTTACCTTAAAAAAACTCAATACCGACGGTTCGTGCTGACCGTCGCTATAGATACCCTATAGCGACGGTTCCGTGCCGACCGTCGCTATAACTCTTCGCTATATGTCGAATTTTTAGTAGTATAATAAGATTAGGAGGTTAATTAATTAAAAGATTTTAATTAATTATTCCTAATAAGATTGGGAGGATAATTAATTAAAGAAGTTTAATTAATTAAAATAAAACCCAATTCCTTAATTGTTAAGGAGGGTTGCCCATATCTATAAATAAGAGGAGTCTTATTATGAGTGAGAGTGGTTGACTTTTTCACAACAGACGTAATTTTAATAGTTGGGAGAGTATACCCTTTCCTATGAGAGATAGAAAAACTAAGTTTTGCCAAACACCATCTTCTTGAATCTTTATTCTCCCTTGGTGGATCACCTTTAGAGGCCAAACACTTGGATGACTAACATTGATCAAAGAAAGGAACCAAACCCGGTAGATTCAAGTTGAACGCGAAAAAGATTGGAGGTGAACTTGTACCTGAGGAAGCTCGAATCTTCAAGGGTATGATTCTTGTTCTTCATATTTTTGTTTAATTAATAATTGTGCATAAAGGGTGATCCGGGTATATGGTTTGTAAAATTTTAAAACTCTTATTTTTCACGTTTCCGCTTATTTTGTGCAATTTAATTGCGTTCATGAATATTACAAACCTAACAGTGGTATCAGAGCCAAACCTTTATGCGAATTATTAATTATTTTGATTTGATATGTACGTTGATATGTGTTTAAAATAATTTAATTGGGTATAATTTTGTTGTATAAAATTTATTTTAAAAAAAAAATTAAATCCGTGACGCCTATTTTACAAAATTCGGTACTGTGATACATATGTAAAGTTAGTATTAACGTAATCATAAGAATCATGAATGTTTTAGGATCTTAAAGTTTATGTATTTTAATAAAATATATATGTAAACATATATGTTTTAGTGAGATTTAACGGGTGTCACGTGATTGTCCTTCATAAAGGTTACAGGATGGTTATTTCGTTAATAATATGTATATTACCTGTTACTCCCTTCAGGCTTTCACCTTCCAAAAGAGTTTGATTATATATATATATATATATATATATATATATATATATATATATATATATATATATATATATATATATATAAAATATTTTTTTAATTATTTTATAATCAAAATAATTTTTTTTATTTTAATCTTAAAATAAAAGGTTTATTTTAATTTTAAAATTGTATTTCATGCAAACTAATTAGAGTTGAAATTGGATTCCATGATAACTAATTGAATTTGAAATTGGATTCCACATTTCCTTAAATAAAGGAGTTTATTTATATATGAAATAACATTTCATATTATTCAAAATAAAAGAGTTTATTTGTGAATAGGAAAGAGAATCCGTATTTCCTTAAATAAAGGAGTTTATTTAAATATGAAATAAGATTTCATATTATTCAAAATAAAAGAGTTTATTTGTGAATAGAAAAGAGAATCCGTATTTCCTTTAATAAAGGAGTTTTTTTTACTTGGAATTGGATTCCATAATTAAATAAAATAAATGAGTTTATTTAGATTAAAAAATCTGATTAAAATAAAATAGTTTATTTTATTCTAAATTAGATAAATTAAAATAAAAGAGGTTTATTTTGATTTAAATTTGGATTAAAATAAAGGAGTTTATTTTGATTCAAAATTAGATTTTATACTACCTAAATTTGTCCATTAAATGATATCAATATATATATTGAATATTTATTATTCATGAGATGAATGCTATTTATTAATGCATATGGTGATGTGTATAATAATAAATGAGATTGATTATGAACTATTGACTAATGTGATTGAATTTTATTTTAGTTGGATGCTTGAATGTATGAGTTTTATTAAATGGGATCTGCGTACCTCGTCTTCTCTAATTTTTATTAATGTAAATTCTAACTCCCTCCTATGTACTTCCCCTTAACTACTGATCAAGGTTTCTATTTATTTTAAATAGTTTTGTAATAGGAATAGTTAGAATTAATTTTGAAGAATTGGAGATCAAGGAGCAAGGAGCGCTTGAAGACCCGTTTGTAATGGAGCCCGGGTTTAAATATAATAGTTATATTTAAATTTAATTCTTGCACCCTAGGTTTGACCTTTTGGTTCACTTGGTGGCTCTAGTGAACCAAACTAGAATAAAGTCCATAATCAATTCGGGTAGAATATAGTATTCTATATGAGCATGCTTATACTATATATATATTATATTATGAAAATATGCTTCGCATGTTAATTAATATGACGCGTATTTTATATATATATATGTGCATGCACGCTAAACAAGATGAGACAAATTAATAACAAACCTCTCAAATTTTTTATATTAAGTCCTAAGCGTTTAAAGATATTTGGAATATTGTACGTCGCCTTCTAGCATGATAAAAATAATTGAGTATCAATTAATTATTATAAGTTTGTTGTGTCACCACAAGGCTTATTGTGACGCCCCCAAAATTAGGTATACATCACCCATCTTGGGTCGTCAGATACATAGTACAGAATACAAATACAACTTACTAATACAACTGTCGTGTATAATACGACAAAACATAAACTGTGAGTTTGAATACAAATATTATATTCTAGAGAGTATTTATACTCAAAAGGAGTCCTCATTGCATTTATTAACACACTATTACATAGAATAGTGAGGACTACTAACTAATACTATCATTCGAACCATCACTCCGTTCCCCGACTTGCCCCAGCTACGTTCTCATTTCCTGAAGAGAACAGTAAAAGAAAGGGTGAGCTCAACTAGCCCAGTAAGAAATATTATGACTAAGATAATGCAGAATAAATTATCATTAGCCTTCAACAATGTTAAACTGATAAAATATAATAGACATCAAGTTTAACTGCAGTGGAACAAGTAATCCATTAAAAGAGTCAAGAAGAAAATAAACTCTACTATCTTTTATGATTTAAAAGGTTTTTCAACACTGTTATCGCTGTAACTCAGCTTAATAAAATAATCTACATCATCGAATCACCCCTGCACTACGGCCAAGGATATTCGTGTATTCATTAATGGTCATGATCATACCAACAACTGTCCATCAATGCACTACGGGCCAATGAGGACTTTTACCACATCATTTGTAACATTACGGTCATGATTATACCGAATAATCCCTGGTCATAATCATACCAAGTCCATCTATGCACTACAGGCCACAGATGACTTTTAACATTTTATGAACATGAGGACGATGACAATGATATAAGAATTCAATAAAATAAGTTCAAGAATTAGTTTATCCAGGAATTAATAACGTTCAAATTGTCAACATGATACTGCTTTGTGGAGTAAAATTCAAGAATGCTTAGAAGAATATTTTCATGAAAAGATACTGGATGAAATGCAATTATCAAGGATATTCCACAAATTTTATGGAGTATAGAAGTCAAAACTTAACCAACTGAGTACAATAAAGAATGGAATAACAAAAGAAATCACCATGCATGCGATAGACCGCACAAACAGGTTATTCCAACAGAATAATAAATAATGGAACCAGGTCCGGCGTAAACGCACAGACAGGATATTTCGACAGAATAATAAATAATGGAACCAGGTCCGGCGTAAACACACAGACAGGATATTCCGACAGAATAATAAATAATGGAACCAGGTCCGGCGTAAACGCACAGACATGATATTCCGACAGAATAATAAATAATGAAACCAGGTCCGGTGTAAAACACACAGACAGTATGTTCCAACAGAATAATAGAAGAATGTCACCAAGTATAGGGTAGACCGCGTATACAGGTTATTCCAACAGAATAATAAAGAAATGGAATAACAGAAGTTCTCTTCTTGAATACAAAAGAATAATATCCCTTACCTTTTTAAAGAAGAGCTGAAATAAGGAAGTAGTTAAGTTGCAGAAGTAGTTAAGTAGCAGAATACTCTTCTTCTCTCTCTCTCTATAGTTTCTCTCCATAATTTCTCTCTCTAGAGTTCAGTGAATTTATAAGAAATAATGAAGGAATGAGCTGCTATTTATAAAAAAATAGAATGCATAGTAACTAATCCATGAACGGTCCAGATTGATTACTTTAATCTGACGGTCCATATTTAAAGAAAAATCTTTTAAATAAAATATAATATATTCTATTTATAGAATAACTTTAATAAAGTATTCTGTTTTATATAAAAAGATGTTTCTGTTTTATTACGTTAATAATACGAATAAAACAAAACGTCATTATCGCTAAATAATTCATATTATTAACTGACAATAATTGAATCAAACTGAGTGACTTCTCACATAAGCATTAATAATCAATACCGTGTGCTACTATGCAACCATACGTATTACTGTACTTTTACTACCGAGTAGTTCAACAGTAACAATGGTAAAACTTCTGCCGTTATTTTTAATAAAATATTTTTGTCGTTTTCTCAATCCGACAATAATTCCGTTGTGGGGTCCACCAATGATTGTGTCGTTGTACGAATATTCCCTGTTAAAACGAATATTCCCCGACCAATTGAATATTATATAACAACTTGCGTACTTTGCAAAATTTATAAATATTACCCACAACTATAATATTATATCAAATTAACTCCATAATATTCAAAAATGATATTTGTAGAAAATTCATCTTTATTTATAAAAGTTGCGGTCTTACACTTATCTTAATTCTTTGAGATGTTAATTTTATCACATTTGATTCTTATAATGAAAATTGAACAATGTTATTTTGTTGTGTCACCACAAGGACAATATTTTTTTTTGAATATATAGAGTGTTAGGTTGGACTTAACTTGGATAATTTTGATTCGGATGTGCCACCACTTGATCAAAATAATCTAAGAGGCAAAATACAAGGAGTTGCATAGTTGATGCAATTGACAAAAGTTGTTTACCTATTTATTTATATATAGTTTGTTGTGTCACCACAAGGCTATATACATTTATAATGAGATCCTTATTCTCACTAGCAAATCTTTAATTAAATTTTGTCGAACTATATAAGTGAGGGTAATATAATTTGATAAAAATAGTGGGAGATACCAATTTAAAATAAGACCTAATTTATTTTGGTAATTAATAAAAGAATATATGCTAAAATATTATTAATTACAAATTCATTTACAGAATTTTACAATGTCTAAAATTACTATCACTGCGTAGCATATTAGATGCTAAATTAATCGGACCGAATTACTCGGATTGGTTAAGAAATTTGAGAATAGTTCTCATGGCTGAAAAATTATCTTATGTCCTTAATACGTCTTTCCCACAATGGTTGCAGACAATGCCTCTGAGGAAGAAATTACTACTTTTAGAAAGTGGCAAGATGATGCACAGTTGGCTCAATGCATCATGCTCGCATCCATGAGTAACGTGCTTCAGTGTCAGTATGAAACTATGAATGCTCCTACTATATTCTTGCACATCAAGTAGTTGATGGTGAGGAAAGTAGGACTGATAGATATCAGATATCTAAGGAGCTCTTCTGATCTAGAATGACCGATGACACTACAGTATAGATAAAAGTCCTTAACATTATCAATTTAATTGATTAATTAGGACAACAGGTTTTGTCATGGATGGAGAGTTGAGCCACGATTTGATCTTGCACTCACTCCTGGACTCCTTTCATAATTGTTGTGAATTTTTCATATGAACAAGCTAGATATCAACCTCGCTGATTTGCTTAAAATGTTAAAAAATATTGAGAGTCACTTTCCAACCAAGAAAGACCATGTCTTGCTGGTAGGGGCCAAAGGATCTTCTTAAAAGAAGAACGATTCAAAGAAGGTAAATAGAAAAGTAAAAACAAAGGATAATAAGAACAAAATTGATACGAATAGCAAATGAGTTTACTTCCACTGCAATAACCCAAGACATTGGAAAAGAAACTGCGAGAAACATCTTGCAGAGCTAACCAGAAGAAGCTTAGTGAAGTTTCGGTTACAAATATAATTTTGTTCATGATTTAAAATAAATTTTTTTCTAAGTCAAGGTTCTACTTGGGTATTGGATACCTATTTTGGTTATAATAAATATAGATTTATGAAGGAACCAAGCAGAAGTAGAAAGCTAAACAAAGATAAGTAATCCTATGTGTGAGAAATGAAGCAAAGGTTGCTACATTAGCCATAGAAACTTATAGTTTAGCAATGCCTACGGGCAAATTTATTAATTAAATCAATAAGTTGTTATTGTATTCCAGTTCTTGTTAGAAACATTATTTCTATTTTGTTATTGGATAATAAAATCTTTGGTATTATATTTAAGAATAATTATTGTTCTATTTATAATAATAATATTTTGTATAGAACTAGAATATTACTTAATGGATTTTGTATACTTGACTTACGTGAAAATAATTTTTTATATTGAACAAATTAGTATAAGAAAAGGAGATGATCATTCAAAGAGTTAAATGTGTGTATTTCCTGAAATACAAGTGTGAATTATTTGAAAGGTTCAAAGAATTCAGAAGTGAAACAAATTGGCAAAGTATTAAGATTCTTTGATTAGATCAAGGAATAAATATTTGTACAATAAGTTTTTAGATCATCTCAAATGGTTTTCTTACAATGAACGCCTCTTGATACACAATAATTGATTGATGTATCTGAAAGGAAAAATCTTACCTTGTTGGACATGGTGCGACCCATAATGATTTTTCTGACATTCTAGTATCCCTTTAGGGTCATGTCCTAAAAATGGCTGCATATCTACGAAAAGGTAACCTCAAAATCCAGCCCCAAGACTCTATAAGAGTTATGGACATGGAGGATTCCTAATCTTAAGTATGTTAAGATAAGGAGTTATCCAGCTTATGTGAAAAAGGTTTCAAAGGATAAGCTTTTAGCAAAAGGTGTTTGTTGCGAAATATGCTACCTTCTAAGATAAAGGTGTTTATCATTGAAGGGGCTAGTGGGAAGATAATAGATCTTGAAGAGTTCAAGAATCACAAAACACTATAAGTCAAATAAGAGAAACACGTAAATAGACCTATTGTACCACAACCGAATCGTAAATCTGGAATAGTACCGAAGATACCTGGGAGGTATGGATTCATCATGGATGATGATGATGAGGTACGTATCATAGAAGATGATGATCCAGTTATATACGATGAGGTAAAAGTTGTAAACACTCAGAGAAATAGATTGAAGCAAACTTCTCAAATATGAAACATTCGTTTTGATAAAATAATCAAAAGAGTTTGATTTTATCAAAAATAAAAATGAACCTAGTGTGTACAAAAGGGTCAGTGGGAGCGTCGTGACATTCCTAGTATTATATATTGATATACTACGGATAAGAAATGACATGCCAATGCTAGAATTAGTAAAGATAAAGTTGTCTAAACATTCCTCTATGAATGATTTGGGAAGAGTATCGTAATTGGGGATAAAAATCTATATAGATAGATTTAAGAGGATGCTCGACTTAACCTAAGAAACATATATTCATTTGATGCTAAAGTCGTTTAGCATGGCAAACTCCATGGGATGTCTCATGTTGATGAGCCATGGAGTGTATCTCTCTTAATAGTCCCCATAGACTCCTGAAAAGAGAGATCACATGATTGATAATCATGTATGCAATAAAATATACGAGACCTGATGATGATCGATCATATTCTGGAGAAGATAACTGTGCAGTGAATTGGAAAGGTTTCAAATAGCAAAGAGTTGCTGGTTTAGTGATAAAGACAAAGTATATAGCTATAAATGAAGCTGCAAGTTGATTGTTTGGATGAAAAAATCATTACAGAACTAGGAATAGTTCTTAAGTCTTAACTTGGATCTAAACATGTGTTGTGGCAGTTTTATTTGATTATAGGAATCATTGAAAGATGGAAAATCACTATAGAGATAGTGGACTCTTAAAAAACAACATTACATATCCATTAACTAAAGCTTATCTAACAGTAGGATAATCGTCACTTAGAGAAGAAGGGTATGAGATACCGTGGCGATTGACTTTAGTGCAAGTGGGAGATTGAAAGTAGTATGCACATAAGCCAATCATGTTTGATGATAAAGCATATACTTTGTAACAATCTTATTTATTTATTAATAAAAAGTATTAATTTATTAAAACCTTTTATTTATCTACATGATACTGCTTTATAATATGTGATAAACCCATAGTTTTAAGCAATACTTTTAGAATAATGATGATGATCATTCTAATGAGATCTAAATTCTTAGAAAGCTTAAAACTAAAATAGTTCCCAATCGTTGGATTACTAAATAGGGGATTAGTGAAACCGGATAGATTGGTACATACGTTGCTTGCTCATTGGATGAGGATGAGTGATCTCATGATCATTTGTGTGGAGACACTAAAGCAAGTATGTAGGTGCTTATTAGAGAATAAGTTCACTGAATATGGCTCGCTAAGGACTACCTAATGGAGTTTTACTTGTCTGTCAATAGGAATTCCTGTAATAATAGTAGTACAAGTAATCCTTGGACTTGAGATCATCATAGTATCTTGTGTATGATTAGTTATACTTTGACTTATTCCTTAAGACCCTTAGAGTATATCAAAGGGTATGCTTGGGTATAATAAGTTGTACATGGAGATAATGTATGATCAATAAAGAATCTACCGCTTCTAGTAAAAGAAGATAAATGTCCTATGTGATTCGATAAATGACAACTCAGTAGTCCTTGACCAAGGCAGAGTGAAATTAGAAAGGAGTTTCTAATTTGCATTATTTGGTGTTGTGCATTTAAGAGTCGAAATACATATAATTAAATAAAATAAGACTTGACAGTAATTCCATGTCTTATATTTAATTGGGACATTGTATGGTAGAAGGATTGAATTGTACGGTAACTATTTACTCAAAGGTTCTTTTATGATTAATGTTAAAATCTATATTATCTGAAAAGTCGTTAATCGCTAGGGAGGCTTATCCCTATTGTAGAATAAATATTATTTATTTAAATAAATTGATAGTTTAATTTATTTATTTAAATAAGATTAGAATTGTTCTAATTGATTTATTCACAACCGGTTTAATATGGAGAACCTAAAGGGTCACACCATAAAAGGAAGAATAATTATTTAAGAAGTTAATGGCATAATCGTAATAATATGTTAAGTGTATTTAATTTAATCTATGGTGATAGAATAAATTAAATAGCTTAATAAGAGGAGTCTTATTAATATTTTAGAAATATTAAATATATAAATTAATAAGAGGAGTCTTATTAATATTATTACAATTATTATTATTTTAATTTTTAAAGAGTTGAAAATTAATTTAATATACGTACTCTCATTTATTCCTAATAAGATTAGGAGGCTAATTAATTAAATATTTTAATTAATTATTCCTAATAAGATTGGGAATATAATTAATTAAAGGAGTTTAATTAATTAAAATAAAACCCAATTCTTTAATTGTTAAGGAGAGTTGTCCACATCTATAAATAAGAGGAGTCTTATTATGGGTGAGGGTGGTTGACTTTTTCACAACAGACGTAATTTCAATAGTTGGGAGAGTACACCCTTTTCTATGAGAGATAGAAAAACTAGAATTTTGCCAAACACCTATCTTCTTGAATCTTTATTCTTCCTTGGTGGATCACCTCTAGAGGCCAAACACTTGGGTGACTAACATTGATCAAAGGAAGGAACCAAACCCGGTAGATTCAAGTTGAACGCGAAAAAGATTGGAGGTGAACTTGTACCTGAGAAATCTTGAATCTTCAAAGGTATGATTCTTGTTCTTCATATTTTCGTTTAATTAATAATTGTGCATAAAGGGTGATCCGGGTATATGGTTTGTAAAATTTTAAAACTCTTATTTTCCACGTTTCTGCTTATTTTGTGCAATTTGATTGCGTTCATGAATATTACAAGCCAAACATTGAGGACTAAGGATTATTTGTTCTACATTATCTTAGTCATAATATTCTTTATTGGGTTAGTTGAGCTCACCCTTTTCCTTTTGATTCCATTGTTCTTCTCAGGAGACGAGAATATAACTGAGACTAGTCGGGGAGTGGAGTAATGGTCCAAGATGGTTATTTTAGTAATCCTCACTATTTTGTAAAATAGTGTGACAATAACTGTAATGAGAATTTTATTTGAGTTTAAATATTGTCTACGAGACAATATTTATATTGAAACTCACAGCTTATATTTTGTCGTATTTTACACGACAATTAATAGTTATATAAATGAAGTTTGTATTTGAATTATGTACCATGCATTTGACGACTCAGAATGAGTTGTGTAGACTTATTTTGGGGGCGTCACAAGTTTCTTATATGGTTACAGGTTGGTTTAATGAAGTTCGTTGGTGAAATGATAAGGTTGTTCATTGTGAGTTAACGGATGAGGCATTGATTAGATTTCTATGAGTTTAGTGTTAAAAGTCCTGATTTGTATTTTGAAATCTTTTGACATAATGGTTGAATAGAATTTTTCTGGAAATCAAACTTTTGTTTTACACGAGGACGTGTAAAGACTAAGTGTGGGGGAATTTGATAAGTGTATATTATTCATTTATTTTGATTCATTTATGTTTAGTTTTATTGAATGTTTCATGTGTATATGAGTTTATTAAGGTGATTAATGATTTTAGAAAGAATTGGAGTTGAAATGAGAAAAATGGGAAAATTGCAGGGTTTTTAGCATTGAGTTGGATGCATGGTCTTGGCTTGGGACTTAGATTTTATTTTAGAGCTTTTCCTTAGCTTTTCGGAATATCTTGAATCGTCCCAATTGGAGTTCATATGAAAAAGTTATGATCTTTTTACCAGACGGACGTTGAACCTCAAAGTTTGGAAGTTGCAATTTGCATAATAGTCAATTGGAGCCTGATTTTGACCTTGATCCAGCCAGAACCTGTTAAATCTCAAAGAATAAAAGTTGTAGATCTCGTCGATATCTTCGTTTTGATAGGTAGTAGGCCCTATAACTGCTACCAGATCAAAAGTTATGCTCGTTTTACCAAAAGACGTCGCAGTAGGAAATATGAGCGAATTTAAGCGGAAAAATTGGGAAATCTTGGATTTTTGGAAAGTTTCTAAAAACAGATTTTGACAGATTTCTACATGGAATTGGATTAATATTTCTATTAGATTTAGGATATCTTTAGACTGAGATTTATTTTCAAATTGGATTCTATCTCTTTATGGAAACTAGTTATGATTTGTAATTCTTTTTAAGATTTAGATTTCAAATTTCCACAGGATTTAGGACTTTGTCTAGTACTATAAATAGATGATGATAGTCAGGATTTTATTCATTCAATCATCTACTACATTCTCTTAACTACAACATTGGAGGATTGAATACATGAGCTAAGTTCTTTTTATTCAGTTCTAAGGGATGTTGAACCTTATTTATAATTAATGGTTAATTAAGTATACATTATTTATTCCTTCTCAGATGAAATTCATTCTTGATAATCTGATTTAATTTCTGAATGCTATTTGGCTTAACTGATTTGATTTCTGCAGGATTGAGTTGGTTAACGAATATCGTATGCTAGATCAATGAATAATATTACGTGTAATTGATATTGTTCCTAATCACAAGTAGTAATTAGTAATACCTGATTGTGAACAAGCTTTAGAGTATTACTATGATTATCAGAAGACAAGTTAAACAATCCGAGCTTATGTGTTCTTAATGCTACTGTTATATTAAATCTAGAGAGCTTGTTCTAGGTTATATAATGGTTAGAATCTTGTGAAGAGCTTGTTTCATTGAGTGACAATCTAAGAGGAGTTTCGAGTAGCAGAGCTTGTTGTTACCTAGGGCTATTAGTTTTATTAAAGGGTGAATAATGTTACACTTGATTAATCTATTATTGTAAAAAGGTGATACTGAACTGAAAAACTGAAGTTTTTTATTCATTGTTAATTCTTATTAGTTTATTCTTGTTAATTTAGTTAATCAATTCAAAATCTCCTTTTTATTAGAAATCATCTTTTTAGTTTTTAATTTATCTATGATGAACTAAATTACTTTTTAAGCCTGCAATGGATCTTTAAAATGGAACGATGATTGTCATGCTTTAATTTAAGTTTATTAAATCTATCTATTCAGTTCATCTGTTGTGATTTATACTAAATTTATGAATTGCTTGATCACCAATTTTATGTGAATTTGTATGGACTCGAGAGATAATGTATGAATGTAGACCTAATCACAATATCATGTGTTCTTGAATTCTACGTTTTGATGGAACTCTTGATGAATGTTTAGAATAGAGATATACCTATCATCGCATATAATCATAAAAGAACTTGAGATTTAAACCTTATTTGATTTTAATTCACATAGAGATATAATGAATTAGTTAATTAGGGTGTTTGGCTTAATTCTATCAAATTATGGATTTAAGTTAATATGGTGGTAGTGCATCGAGAGATGGCTAATTCTACCTTAATGTTCTTGATTAATGAACTGAGATAGTAAATGAAATTAGGAAAAAGTGTGATAATTTGAGTGAAGCTTAAAGTGAAGTTGTAGGCTTAATTCTCCATTATCTTATTAAAATTTGTGGTAATAATTTGTATTGATTTATTTTGATTTTTAGTTTATTAGTTTATATTAATTATAATCATTAATTTGTTTAGTTTAATAAAATTGAAATAATATAAAACTGGTAATTGTTAGATTAGAATTCATACTTGTCTCTGTGGGAACGATACTCTATTTATCATTATATTACTTGTTGACCACGTATACTTGCGTGTTGAGCGTATCTAGAATTTACCCAACAAGTTTTTGGCGCCGCTGCCGGGGACTAGTTTTGATTTTATTACTTTCAATATCAGTTTAATTAGTTTAGTTTTAGTTAAACAAATTTTTTTTTATTTTCTTTTTTCTTGTTTCAGGTTCTCTGACTTAGTGTATACAAACTCGGTCTAAGAAGCCAGACTTGCTTCCTTTCGAGGACGACATTGAGAAAAGGTTTCATAGGCTTAGTAAGTGGATTAAGGACACTACAGAGAACTTTGATAAACAGGAAGAAACTGTGGCTGTAGAGGATCAGAAAGCACCGAGGGATTATGCTACTCCCAGGGTGACTGAGATCCAGTCGAGCATTACCATTCCTGCGATTTCTGTAAATAACTTTGAGATTAAGCTTGGGACCATACAAATGATACAGAATTTAGTCCAGTTTGGGGGATTAGCCAACGACGATCCGAATGAACACTTAGTTAGCTTTCTAGAAATTTGTGACACCTTCAGATACAACGGGGTGTTGAATGATGCGGTTAGGCTTCACTTGTATCCGTTCACATTGCGGGACAAGGTAAAAAGTTGGTAACACTCATTACCGCCAGGGTCGATTACTACGTGGGATGACCTTGCTCAAATTTTTTTGGCCAAATTTTACGCACCGGCTAAGACTGCGAAAATGAGAAATGAGATTACTATGTTTGAGCAGCAGCATGGGGAGTCTTTGTACGAGGCTTGGGAAAGGTACAAGGAATAACTTAGGAAGTGCCCGCATTGTAGACACTCAAACTTTTCTGCACACCTGTTACTAACACTGCAGGAGGGCAGAATCGTCTTTCAGAGATAACCTTGGAAGACAGCTCAGTTCAATCCCGGAGATAACCCTGGGATATTCAGTTATTACCATCTCGGAGATAACCCCAAGACATCCAGCTCAATCTTGGAAACAACACTGGGAGTTTCAGTTTTAACCTCAGAGATAACCCCGAGGAATGCAGTTCAAATACTAGAAATCACACCGGAGAAGACCGTTTCATCTCAGAGATAACCTCGAGATACTCAGTCTCAGTCCCGGAAATAACACCAGGAAAGATAGTATCAACCTTGGAGATAACCCCGAGGATTGCTGTTGCAGTTCCGGAGATAACCCCGAAGAGGCTCATTCCAACCCTTGCAGTCAGCTTTAAGCTCGGAGACAACGCCGAGGCACTCAACTCCAGTCCCAGAGATAACCCCGGGAGGATAGGCCAACCTCAGAGATAAACCCGAGGACATTAAGCACTTGCAGCAGCCCAATCTCAGAGATAACGACTGCTAAATCAGCCCAAACCAGAGATAACCCCGGTGAGGGGCAAAATTATCATTTTGCCACCTCGATCCTACATTGCGCCGTGTTAGCAAACATTTCATGCATTACACACAGGAATGTCCTACAATAATCAAAGAACTCCAATCCCGAATGACTACTACACAAGACAGCACACCGGATAGAATTTGAAGCCTGAAGACCAAGGGCATGGTCCCATCTTCCTGACTTCGTACAACCTCTAATCCCATGTCATTGTGTAGCTCTCGACAACAGCATGCCATAAAAGGTCTTATACACCTCGATCGGATGCCCGGATTAAAGTTCTAAAAGTTCGAACGGATAACACGTTTCACGCGTGCACGTATTTCGAGATGACAGGACCCGCGAAGCCCGGGGCAGCCCGGGCAGCCGCAGGTGCATCTGCGGCTGCCACAGGTACACCTGCGGCTCCCCCCTCTATAAATAGAGGGCTTTGGGCAGCCATTTTGTATAGAGAAAAGGCGACGAAGCCCTGTCTAATTTGCTCTGTACAAACCCTAAACTGAGTGCTTTCTAATTTCAAACACTTGTGAGTTTATATTTGGCTATATTTTTATCAGCGGGAGCTGAGTGTTCATCCATTTAAAGATATTGAAGTCTTCTTTGGCAGTCCACTGTAAGCCTTCTTACACCTTCTAAAGCCTTTCTCCACTACTGTGCACACACCGTTCTTCACGTTGAGAGTCGTGTTTGCGTGTGTGTAGCTTTTATTTCTGTTATATATATATATATGTGTGTGTGTGTGTGTGGACTAACATTATCGAGTTATGCCTCGATTGAGCCTGAACTCACGTCCGGAGCATTTATTTACTTTTATATATAAACTGTTGTCGAACTTTGTTTGATGTGCCTGGACTCACGTCTGGAGCGTTTTTTTGCTTTTATATATATACTTATATATAAACTGTTATCGAACTCTGTTCGACGAGTCTGGATTTTATATCCGGAGCGTTTACTATTTATATATATATATTTACATTTCTATCAGGCTTGGAGTTCACTTCGTGGCCTTTTATAGCTTTATTTATATTTTCGTCCCGCTTGGAGTTTACTTCGTGGCGGTTGATCGCTTTTATAGCTTCATTTATATTTCGTCCCGCCTGGAGTTTACTTCAAGGCGGTTGATCATCTTTACTGCTTTCTTTATATTTTCGATCCCCCATGGAGGTGCTTCGTGGTGGTTGATCATGTCTCTCTATATATATTTACCGCTTTTATATATTTGCATTTTCGATTCCCCATGGAGGTGCTTCGTGGTGGTTGATCATGTCTCTATATATATATTTACCGCTTTTATATATTTACATTTTCGATCCCCCATGGAGGTGCTTCGTGGTGGTTGATCAAGTCTGTATATATATATATATATATATATATATATATATATATATATATATATATATATATATTTACAGCTTATATATATATAAACTGTTTACAACTTTCATACAAATTACTACATCATGTGAACCTAGGAATCATGTGATCATAGATTCAGTCTCTTGAATCTAGATTCGGTTCCCGTGATGGACATTTTCAGCTGTACACGGCTTGTAAATTAATTATGGTGTTCGAATTTTCTTAGATGGTTTTCATGCCCACAAGGAGTTCGGCACTGCTAGATATGTTATTTTCTTGAAGATGCTGCGCATCTCGAAAATAAAAGCAATCCAGCCAAACCCATAATAAAATGGAAGTATCAAATGCCTCAATTACTATTAAGCATAAGGGTTTGAAAAAATCTCTTTTATAAAACGTCATTGCTATATCTTGTTAAAACTGAACTTTTATACAAAATTCAAACCCTTTGTATATAAGGGCGAACGAGGCATAACACTACTTCCAAATAATTGCACATTGACCCACACACACACACTCACACATTCATATATAGTTTAATTGAAAAGTGGCGGTCATCGTGGTAACACGGATGTCGAGGGGTGCCAAACACCTTCCCTTCACATAATCAAGTCCCCGAACCCTAACGAATCTCGGTTTCACAGACCCGTTAAGCAGTGTCACATCACTGGGTCAATGTGCAAACCTTTTCTAGGTTGTGTTGGTACAACCATTTAAAAAATCAACTAGCGACTCTTATAGTCCAATCGTCGACATATACATGTCGGACCTTTTCACAACTTGTTTTTTCAAACAAATCTCACTTAACATGAGAACACCAAAAGACAAGAACATAAAAGGGGCAAATAAAAATCCCGTCGTCGACATGTGGCGACTCTACTGGGGACTTCCAGTAAGAGGACTTAGGCCGCTATTACAAGCTTTTCAAAACTTTTATATGCTTGTGTGTGGATGTTGTATTTACATTTGATGGATGTGTACGAATGCATTTTTTTTCTGAACTTAATGCTTTTCACTATATCTGCTTATGATATAAGTGCTTCGCACATATCATCATTTTCATAAATGGTGAGACACGTTGTATGTGAATGTATGTTGTGTGGTTCCTCCTTCAGGAGGTTATCCTGTCGGTGTTTGATTACTAGACTTGTAGGAAGACTAATTCCAACGAGGCTCAGAAAAGGCACCACCCAAATTCGCTCCAGTTGAAAGATCGGATTAACTTCCCGTCGAGTAAATTGCGATGATTTGGGAACCTTCATGCCAAAAAGTCGCAAGAGTAGCCTAAGATAGGTCAGCCTCTGATAAACCAAACGCAGAGAAAAGTCTCTTCATACTTTCCCATTTCAAATTACTCGCAATTTCAATTATTTGTAATTTCATTCCATATTGATCTCCACGTAATGAGAAATATGAAAAAATACGTGTACACACATATTTATAAATATTAACATGTTATTCTGTATTACAAACAACTAACATCCGTTTTGCAGGATAATACTCCTAAAACGGATACATCATATAGCATAGCATTTATACATTCCCTGAAACTAAACTATGTCAGTTTTTCGCAGGGAAACAATCAGACCTATTACTCGTTGAAAGTCTAAAAAGGCCACGAGCCTACTGTCAATTATGTCTTCGTCTGATCAGACTAATCCTAATCCTGTCTCTCGTGAAGAATTTGACGGATTAAGTAAACAAATCACAAATTTGGCTGTTCTGCTTAAAGAACTACACCAATCTACTCAGGGTACAAGGATACCCATACATACTGAATCATCTGCACATGGAGGAACACAAGGTTCAGACCAAGAAGCTCCCGTACCTGATCTTCAGTTGGATACAACCAACAAAATTCATGATACCACCCATCTCAAAGAAGATCTAGACACCGGTGATATCAGAAAGAAAGTCCTCCAAATGGAAGAGACTATCCATTGTATCAAAGGAATTGGAGCACATGGGAGTGTTTCCTATGCTGACCTTTGTATATTCCCTAGTGTGCATTATCCAGAGAAGTTCAAGACTCCTGACTTTGAAAAGTATGACGGGTTAGGAGACCCTTACACATATTTGAAGGTATTCATTGGAGAACTCGGATCTTATGCTGAGGATGAGAAGCTCAGAATGCAGTTATTCCAGAAAAGTCTGTCTGGAGAAGCCCGATCGTGGTATACCAGATTTGACAACTCCAAGATACATAGCTAGGAGGAGCTAGTTCATGCCTACCTCACTCAATATAGCTTCTAGTCTCAGATGGCCTCTAACCGATACTAAATCACTAAAGTCAGAAAGCAAGCCAATGAATCTTTCAGAGAGTATGCTCAAAGGTGGAGGCGCCTTGCTGCTCAAGTTGTTCCCTCTATGAATGAGTCAGAGATGGTGATGACCTTCATAGACATACAAGAGGCTCCTTTCTATGAGAGGGTGTTAGCTAGTATTGGCAAACCATTCTTTGAAATGATTAAGCATGGGGAAATGGGTGAGATAGGATTGAAGTCAGGAAAGATTCAAGACCTAGCTGCCCTTAAAGCTGTTGCTGAGCACATCCAATCCGAAAATTATGGAAACAATCCCTAAAGGGTTCATAAAAAGAAAGAGGAGGATGTTTCCTTGATACTACAAGGTTAGAAAGGCAGTCAGAATATGTCTATCCAGGGGAGAAATTACTCCCCCTTTCAAGCACAGTTGTGACGCCCCCAAAATAGGTATACATCACCTATTCTGAGTCGTCAAATACATGGTACAGAAACAAATACAACTTCAGTAATACAATTGTCGTGCAGAATACGACAACACATATACTGTGAGTTTGAATACAAATATTATCTACTAGAGAGTATACAAACTCAAAAGGAGTCCTCATTACAATTATCACACTATTTCACAGAATAGTGAGGACTACTAATGCAACCATCTGGACCGTCAATCTATTCCCCGACTAGTCCCAGCTATATTCTCATTTCTTGAAGAGAACAGTGAAAGAAAGGGTGAGCTCAACTAGCCCAGTAAGAAATATTATGACTAAGATAATGTACAACAAATTATCATTAGTCTTCAATAGGGAAAAATCTGATAAAATATAATAGACAAAAAGTTTTAGATCAACAACTGCAGCGAAAAAAGCAATCCATTAGAAGAGTCAAGTAGAGCATAAAATCTACTATCTTCTATGATTTAAAAGATTTATCATCAATTTTATTGCTGAGATTCAGCTTAATAAATAATCCACATTATCGAATCATCCCTGCACTACGAGCTAAAGATAATTGTGTTTTCATCAACGGTCATGATCATGCCATAAAATAATTCATCTTTGCACCCTTGGCCGAAGAGAATCCATGGCCATAATCATACCAAAAATTGTCCATTAATGCACTACGGGCCAATGAGGACTTTTACCACATCATTTGTAACATTACGGTCATGATTATACCGAATAATCCCTGGTCATAATCATACCAAGTCCATCTATGCACCACAGGCCACAGATGACTTTCAACAGAATATAAACACGAGGATGATAACAATGATATAATAATTTAATTAAACAAGTTCAAGGATAAATTTTAAAGATTTATAATTTAATTTATCCAGAAATCAATAACGTCCAAATTGTCAACATGATACTACTTTGTGGAGTAAAATTCAAGAATAATACTCAGTTGGTCATATTCATCTCAACACCTGTTCATCTTTGCACTACGGGCCAAAGATATTCATCAGGTAATCATTCATCTTTGCACTACAGGCCAAAGATATTCAGTAATATCATCATTTAGGACTGAGGATGATGAAAAAATATCTTAAAAAAACGAATCCAGTGAGATAAAGGAACAAATATTAGGGATTCGTATTACAGTTTATCCAAGTTCAATAATACTCTGAAATAACCAATTTTGAAGCAGAATTCAAAAATAATGATCAAAACATGGATACAATCAAAGATAGTAACCATAATAGCCATCTTGGATAAAAAGAAGAAAATTTTATTTTTTGATGAATAGTGTTGTATTCGTGAATAATGTCGTATACGTGAATAGTGCTGTATACGTGAATGTTAACCCCGACATAAAAAGTTCCAAATTTGATAAAAAGTTCATATCAATATTTCAGCATAATGATATTGAAAAAAATAATATCATTTAAGAAGAAAATAACAACCCTTACCTCAGAATAACCGTACTTCTAACTGAATTTCGGATATAGTGCTGACAGAAACTTGCACTGAATAGCAACTCTGAAAGTATCAAAATACTCACAAAATGTGACGCCCCCAAAATTAGGTATACATCACCCATCTTGGGTCGTCAGATACATAGTACAGAATACAAATACAACTTACTAATACAACTGTCGTGTATAATACGACAAAACATAAACTGTGAGTTTGAATATAAATATTATCTTCTAGAGAGTATTCATACTCAAAAGGAGTTCTCATTACATTTATTAACACACCATTACATAGAATAGTGAGGACTACTAACTAATACTATCATTCGGACCATCACTCCGTTTCTCGACTTGCCCCAGCTACGTTCTCATTTCCTGAAGAGAACAGTGAAAGAAAGGGTGAGCTCAACTAGCCCAGTAAGAAATATTATGACTAAGATAATACAGAATAAATTATCATTAGCCTTCAACAATGTTAAACTGATAAAATATAATAGACATCAAGTTTAACTGCAGCGGAACAAGCAATCCATTAAAAGAGTCAAGTAGAAAATAAACTCTACTATCTTTTATGATTTAAAAGGTTTTCAACACTGTGATCGCTGGGACTCAGCTTAATAAAATAATCCACATCATCGAATCACCCCTGCACTACGGCCAAGGATATTCGTGTATTCATTAATAGTCATGATCATGCCAACAACTGTCCATCAATGCACTACGAGCCAATGATGACTTTTACCACATCATTTGTAACATTACGGTCATGATTATACCGAATAATCCCTAGTCATAATTATACCAAGTCCATCTATGCACTACAGGCCACAGATGACTTTCAACATTTTATAAACATGAGGATGATGACAATGATATAAGAATTCAATAAAACAAGTTCAAGAATTAATTTATCCAAGAATTAACAACGTCCAAATTGTCAACATGATACTGCTTTGTGGAGTAAAATTCAAGAATACTTAGAAGAATATTTTCATGAAAAGATACTGGATGAAACGCAATTATCAAGGATATTCCACAAATTTTATGGAGTATAGAAGTCAAAACTTAACCAACTGAGTATAATAAAGAATGGAATAACAAAAGAAATCACCATGCATGCGATAGACCGCACAGACAGGTTATTCCCACAGAATAATAAATAATGGAACCAGGTACGGCGTAAACGCACAGACAGGATATTCCGACAGAATAATAAATAATGGAACCAAGTCCGGCGTAAACGCACAGACAGAATATTCTGACAGAATAATAAATAATGGAATCAGGTCCGGCGTAAAGCACAGACAAGATATTCCGACAGAATAATAAATAATGGAACCAGGTCCGGTGTAAAACACACAGACATGATGTTCCAACAAAATAATAACAAGATAGAACCAGGTTCGGTGTAAAACACACAGACAGGATGTTCCAACAGAATAATAACAAGATGGAACCAGGTCCGGTGTAAAACACACAGACAGGATGTTCCAACAGAATAATAGAAGAATGTCACCAAGTATAGGGTAGACCGCGTATACAGGTTATTCCAACAGAATAATAAGAAATGGAATAACAACAGTTCTCTTCATGAATAAGAAAGAATAACACCCCTTACCGTTTTAAAGAAGAGCTGAAATAAGGAAGTAGTTAAGTAGCAGAATACTCTTCTTCTCTCTCTCTATAGTTTCTCTCTCTAGAGTTCAGTGAATTCGTAAGAAATAATGAAGGAATGAGCTGCTATTTATAAAAAAATAGAATGCATAGTAACTAATCCATGAATGGTCCAGATTGATTACTTTAATCTGACGGTCCATATTTAAAGAAAAATCTTTTAAATAAAATATAATATATTCTATTTATAGAATAACTTTAATAAAGTATTCTGTTTTATATAAAAAGATGTTTCTGTTTTATTACGTTAATAATACGAATAAAACAAACCGTTATTATCGCTAAATAATTCATATTATTAACTGACAATAATTGAATCAAACTGAGTGACTTCTCACATAAGCATTAATAATCAATACCGTGTGCTACTATGCAACCACACGTATTACTGTACTTTTACTACCGAGTAGTTCAACAGTATCAATGGTAAAACTTTCACCGTTATTTTTAATAAAATATTTTTGTCGTTTTCTCAATTCGACAATAATTTCGTTGTGGAGTCCACCAATGATTGTGCCGTTGTACGAATATTCCCTGTTAAAACGAATATTCCCCGACCAATTGAATATTATATAACAACTTGCGTACTTTACAAAATTTATAAATATTACCCACCACTATAACATTATATCAAATTAACTCCATAATATTCGAAAATGATATTTATAAAAAATTCATCTTTATTTATAAAAGTTGGGGTCTTACAACCTCTCCTTCTTATGAAATTTCGCCCTCGAAATTAGGGTACGTACCTGGTATGTCGAAGAGGTAAGGATACCTTGATTTCATTTCAGATTCTAACTCCCAAGTCATTTCCTCAACATCGTGGTTTCTCCACAAAACTTTGACTTGAGGTATAACCTTGGAGCGTAGAATATGTTCCTTCTTATCCAAGATTTGAACAGGAACTTCTTCATACGTCAAATCCTCCGCTATTTCGTCCGGTTCTAACTCAATAATGTGGTTCGGGTCTTCCACATTTTTCGTAACATGGATATGTGAAAAACGTTATGAACACGAGACATACTTGGCGGTAAAGCGAGTCTATAAGCCACAGTTCCTACTCGATCGAGGATTAAAAATGGACCGATGAATCGAGGATTGAGCTTTCCTCTTTTTCCAAATCTTGTAACTCCTTTCCATGGAGCAACACGTAAGAACACATGATCTCCTATATCAAATTCCACGTCCTTTCGATGAAGATCAACATAACTCTTTTGTCGATCTTGTGAGGTTTTTATACGTTGTCGGATCGTTTGAATCTTTTCTGTAGTCATACGTACCAACTCCGGTCCCAACAACGTTGCTTCACCCACCTCATCCCAGCATACTGGAGAACGACATTTTCTTCCATACAATGCTTCGAATGGAGCCATGCCAATACTTGCTTGATAACTGTTGTTGTAGGAAAACTCCACCAATGGTAAGAACTTGTCCCAACTTCCCTTGAAGTCAAAGACACAGAGTCTTAATAAATCTTCTAGAGTTTGAATAGTCCTCTCTGATTGTCCGTCCGAGGATGATATGCCAAACTAAATCGTAAATCTGTGCCCATAGCTTTTTGTAAACTAACCCAAAATCGTGAAGTGAATATTGGGTCTCGATCAGAAACAATGGATACTGGCATACCATGCAGTCTTACAATCTCGTTTATGTACATACGAGCAAGACGTTCAAGTGTATAAGTTTCTCGTATCGGTAAGAAATGAGCAGACTTGGTCAATCTATCAACAATGACCCAAATCGCATCTATACCTTGAGAAACCTTAGGAAGACCGGTAACGAAATCCATGGTAATGTGCTCCCACTTCCATTCTGGAATTTCAAGTGGTTGCAATGGACCTTTTGGTACTTGATGCTCCGCTTTGACTCGTTGACAAGTTAGACACCTTGAGATAAACAACGCTATCTCTCTCTTCATATTGCTCCACCAAAATATATGACGAAGATCATAATACATTTTGGTACTTCCAGGATGGATTGCAAACGGTGTGTTGTGCGCCTCCATCATGATTTCATACTTTAAATCAGGGTTGTTAGGAACACAAAGTCTGGAGTTGACTCGAAGTATTCCTTCTTCATCGATTCTTGCTTCCGGCATAGCACCTTCTTGCACTTTCTTCCTCATATGCATCAGCTCCAGGTCTGTAGCTTGAGCAGCTATAACTTTATCGATTAAAGTTGGTTCTACTCGTATATTCGCCATCATCACATGGGTCCCTGGAGTCTTTAACTCTATCTCCATCCTTTGCAAGTCACACAAAATGGGCCTTTGTGCTGACAATATTGCACTCGTACTTGCATATGATCTTCTACTCAATGCGTCAGCTACCACGTTCGCTTTTCCAGGATGGTATTGAATGGTATGATCATAATCTTTCAACAGATCAAGCCAACGTCGTTGTCGCATGTTGAGTTCCTTTTGAGTGAAGAAATATTTGAGGCTTTTATGATCCGTAAAGATCTCCACCTTCTCCCCATACAAGTAATGCCTCCAAATTTTAAGTGCAAAGACAACAGCTGCCAACTCTAGATCATGAGTAGGATAATTCCTCTCATATTCCTTGAGTTGTCTTGATGCATAGGCTATGACTTTTCCATGTTGCATGAGAACGCATCCCAACCCTTTGCTCGAAGCATCACTGTAGATGACAAATCCCTCCGAGCCAGATGGTATTGTTAGAACAGGTGCTGAAATGAGTCTCCTCTTGAGTTCTTGAAAACTCTGCTCACATTCTTCGCTCCAACCAAACTTTGTATCTTTCTGAGTCAGCTGAGTTAATGGAGTAGCGATTCGAGAAAATCTTTCCACGAATCTCTGATAATAACCAGCTAAACCAAGAAAGCTACGTACTTCGGTCACTGATTTAGGTTGCTCCCAGCTTTGAATAGCTTCAATCTTTGTCGGGTCAACTGATATTCCACGACTTGATACTACGTGCCCAAGGAATGCTACCTCCTCCAGCCAGAACTCGCATTTCTTCAACTTGGCATAAAGCTTGTATTCACGAAGCTTTTGGAGTACCAGCCTCAAGTGTTGCTCATGATCTTCACGGCTTTTGGAATAAATAAGGATGTCATCAAAAAAGACTACCACAAAGTGATCCAAATATTCCTTGAATACCCGGTTCATCATATCCATGAAGGCAGCAAGAGCATTAGTCAATCCAAAGGACATGACTAGGAATTCATAATGCCCGTACCGAGTTCTACAAGCCGTCTTTGGAATATCCTCAGTTCTAACCTTCAGCTGATGATATCCAGAACGAAGATCGATCTTTAAAAAGAATTGTGCTCCTTGCAACTGGTCAAACAATCAATACGTGGCAATGGGTACCTATTTTTGATGGTGACATGATTCAACTCCCGATAATCAATACAAAGTCGCATACTTCCATCTTTCTTCTTCACGAATAGCACAGGAGCACCCCAAGGAGAAGTACTAGGACGAATAAAGCCAATGTCTAACAATTTCTGCAGTTGAATCTTTAACTCCTGAAGTTCAATAGGAGCCATTCGATATGGGACTTTGGAAATGGGTTTTGTACCGGGTTCAAGGTCGATACAAAATTCAATTTCACGCTCTGGGGGTAGGCCAGGAAGTTCTTCAGGGAATACGTCAGGGAATTTATTAACAATAGAAATATCATTCAAAACTGACGTATTTTTGTTTAGATCCGTGACATGAGCTAAGAAAGCTTGACATCCGTTTTTCAATAAACGAATAGCTTTATGGCTTGAGATGACAGCGATTGATTTTAATGGTTTGGTTGCTTGAATTCACATAATAGGTCGATTAGGAATATGAAAGCTAACAACCTTACGAAAACAATCAATTTTTGCATGATGAGTAGTTAACCAATCAATCCCTAGAATCACGTCAAATGCAAGTATTTTTAATGAAATCAGATCGACAGGTAATGTGTGGGTACCAACTTGAACCAAACAAGACTTATAAATCGTGGATGTAATGAAGGTTTCTCCTAATGGAGTTTTAACAGATAAATCAAAGTCTAATTTCTCCGGAGTCAAATTTAATCGATGAGCGCAAGTAGGAGAAATAAAAGAATGGGTAGAACCGGTATCAAATAAAGTATAGACTTCGTTAGAGTTTATGATAAGCTTACCCGTGATGACCTCATTCGGGTTCCTTGCTTTCTGGGAGGTCACAACAAACGCTCTCCCTTGCACTACCGGTTTTGACTTTTCTGGGACGGCCTTTGGTGTCTCCATCTTGGCTGAACTTATTTTTGGTAAATGACAAAATCGAGCTAAATGACCTTCTCTTCCACAATTATAACATGCTTTAGACGACATCGCGGAGTTTGGACTGATGTGCCCCTCCCCTCCGCATTTGAAACATATGATAGGTGGTCGTTCTCCTTCCTTAACAACGGGTGCTGGTGCTGACGTCTTTCCATCATTGTTGAATCTCCTTTTCTTGAAATGACCATTCTTATTGTTTTGACCCTGATTACCACCGAAGTGGTTACCACTTCTGGCCTGTTGATTCCCTCCACGCTTGTTGTCACCGCTTCGATGAAATATTCATTGTTGTCGGGGAATATTCGTTTGGTCGTGCAATATTCTTTCTGTCGGGAAATATTCGTACGACGGCGCAGCCATTTATGGGCCCCATAACAGAATAATTGTCGGATGAAGAAAACGACAAAAAATGAGTTTTTATAATTAACGGCGTAGTTATTACCGTTAACACTGTTGGAATACTCGGTGGTTAAAAATACAGTAATACGCGTTATTGCACAGTAGCACACGGTATTGCACAGTATTTTTGAAATTATTGATTCTTACGTAAGAAGGCACTACTAAATAATTGTCACAGTAATTACTATTCAATATTTTATTTTATTGATTTAATAATTGTTGCGTTGTTATTTTATATTATTGTTGTTTCAATAATTGTTGCTGCACATCATCTCCATTATCAGATCAATAATTCATATTATTTGAATAATATTATTAGATAGCATTATTGGCAATGTCTAGAAAGTTCTGTCTAAGGAGAGGTTTGGTCATCTAATTGCGCGCCAATAAGGAGAAATCATTATTGGAATGCCCCCTCTTTCCTGGGAACGGTCTGGTTGCCATAAATGTGATTTTGTAATATTATTTGTGAATAATTAATTATTGATTCATATGATAAGGAAATATTTATTTTATGTGGATATAAATGAGGGATATATTTTTGTGGTTAAAAATGAAGTAGTTAATGTTGAGGTGTTTTATCTGTATTTTTGTCGGAACGGAGGTATTGAAAATCAAATTAGGGTTTTTGAGATATTTTGCGAGGGTTATAATTTTTAATCCGACCGTTGGATCGTGGTAATATTTATATATGTTATACATATATAAGTTGAGTATATGTCCACAAATTTTGAACCGTTAAAAATGAACGTATGATTCGTTATGAATTTTACGAGATGACTGGTTCAGAAATTGTAGAAGTTTCGGAATTTATCATTTTGGTAGAAAATTTTAGAATTGGTGGGTCCCACTCTTAGTTGGTGAAGAAATGTTTTGAGATTTTTATTCAAATATGGTAGGCTTGAATAGTAGTAGGTAAAGCCATCAGGTTGCAGGTTAAGTCTGCTTCGGCGTGCTAATATTTTTCTATAAATAAAGGGCTAAGTTAGAATTGAAAATCACACCAGAAACAAGTTTTCTCTCTTTCTCTCTCTGGATTATTGAGTATATTTTGTAAGTATTTAGATACTTGGTGAGTTGCTATTCATCAGTGCAAGTTTCCTTCAGCGTCATATCCGATATTCAGTCAGAAGTGCTACTCTTTTGAGGTAAGGGATAGTAAGGGATTTTAAGGGTTATTATATTTTTCAGTTCGTAATTCTTCTGTCCTTCAGAAAATTTTGGAAAAATTTGAAATGATATTTTGATGAGTTTTATTGATTGTGTCCAAAAAATGGTGATTTTTGGATGTATAGATTAAGAGTTATGAATTTTACGGGAAAAGACTATTTTAAAAGTAACCGCTTATAACTCCTTGTGGTTAACTCCAAAATTAATGAAATTTTTATTGAAAGTATATCTATATAATATCAGTGTACTATGTGAATTTCGGAATTTTTGGATAAAATTATAATTTATGATAAATGTCTAAATATTCGACGATTTTGGCTATATGAAAAATAGTAAATGAGTTTTAAAAATTCTGAGAAAAATATATGTTCAATATGGGACTATATTATACTAAATCCCAGAAAAGAAATATTTTTGAAACTGATTTGGTATTTTTCATGAAAATGGTTTAGTTATGAGTAAAGGAATTAAATATGTTATGTGAAGTAAAAAAATTGAAAAATAAGATTTTATGACTTGAGAATCCTATATGAGGTATATGCAGATTTTTGATGAGAGTTTTTGGTTATTGGTGATGAAATCTTATGAGTTTGACATTTTAGGATATTAAATGCATTATTTAATAAATTGTAAACAATTAAAATAAATTATTTATAAGCTTAAGAAATATTATTATTTTAATATCATTATACCGAAATATTGGTATGAATTTTATTATGAAATTTTTACCTTTTTGTCTCAGGTTTACTATTCATGAGTTACTATTCACGAATTACTATTCATGAGTTACTATTCACGAGTTACTATTCACGACAATTGGTTTTTTTTTTCTGACCAAATTATAGTTGATTTATGAATATTACTCTTGAAATTAAATCTATATGTTGATCATATTATTTTTATTATCATATATAACATTTTTATAACCCTGATGTTGAAATTCTCTTTCACTTGAGTGTAAAGATGGGTAGATTGTTGGTATGATCATGACTATGGTTCTCTTTGGGCAGTAGTGCAAAGTTGAATTGTTGACTAGTATGATCATGACCATTGAATTTATAACTGAATATCTTTAGCTTAAGTGTAAAGGTGAATTGATTAACATGGTTGTAATTATTGTTTATATAAATTCTGAAATGATTATATATTTATTTGAGATATGAATATATTTAGCCTGTTGTGCAAATATGAACTGGTGAGGAATATCTTTGGCCTGTAGTGCAAAGATAAATTGTTGATGAATATCTTTGGCCTGTAGTGCGAAGATGAACTATTGTTAAATATCTTTGGCCTGTAGTACAAAGATGGTTTGTTGATGAATATCTTTGGTCGTAGTGCAAAGATGGATTTATTAGCATGATTATGAACAGGAACTGTGATTTGGTATAACCATGATCTTTGATTTTTCAGGTAAAGACATGTGATGAAAATATTCTTCGTCCTGGGTGCGAAAAAAAATTTAGAACTACAATTATGATTATGAGTTATTCATATAATTGTGGACCAGAATTGTTGATTGATGTTACAGGGATAAAACATTGTTGGAGGATTTTTAATATGGAGAAGATAATAGACTTTATAGTCTATTTGACTCTTCTAATGGATTTCTCGTTCCGCTGCAACTATGGTTGCAAATTTTTATCATCTACCATATGTTCTAAATCTCTGATTTATTACTGATGAAGGCTATTGATAATTTAATTATCTTTAGTTATGATATTCTTTACTGGGCTAGTTGTGCTCACCCTTTTGCTTCACAATTCCTTTCAGGTAATAAGAGTGTAGCTGGGTCGAGCGGGGGTAACAAGGGAATAGAACGGTGGTCTTTATCTGTGGAGTTCTCCCTAAGCAGTATAGAAAAGTGTTGTATACATCATTTAGTAGTTATATTTGGTGAATTAAATAGGGTGAGGTGAACCCAACGTTGGAAGGGTGCTTTGCCACTATCATACAAGATGTCTAATGACATACAACCTCATGTCATCATAAGATAGGGATGTGCTCATCCACTTGCTGAGTATACCTACGAGCACTATCTATATAATCTTGGTGTTTGTTTGAAGTATAATTCTCAATTAGAGACAGTGGAGATAATGATATGTCAAGAGAAGACTCACCATTGGGAAGAACATGATAGTAAACTTCTCGTTTTTCTTTGGGGTCTATTGGGTCAACCAAGGATAATTCTGTGGCCATATGATATGTATCATAACTTAGACGCATGGCCTCCCATGTACGAAGGTTTCCTTGAGCACTTCCCAAAGGTTCTAATTTCTAAAATAGTTTTTGACTATACCTTTATGTAAGGTATCATTGTGAGGTGCTTTCCACGATTGAGATATGAGTCACATTTGGTATATATTTGTATCCAAACTTACAGCATATGTGTTGTTGTATTTTGCACGACAATTATTGTAATAAAGTTGTAGTTATTTTCTGTACCATGTATTTGGCGATTCAAAATATGTTGGATGGAATGGACCTATTTTGGGGTCGTTAGATTTTGGTATCAGAGCTTAGGGATATGGTCTCTGGTGGAGATCGGGGAATTGAACTAGGAGGGGAGAGTTGAGTAAATCCTTCGCTAGTGTGTCCTACCTAAGCTTATTTGTTGGTCAGTCATAATATCGGGATATTATGTGATATGTTAATTTGTTCAATTAACCCTTGTTTTGAAGCTATATTCTAGAATGATATCTAAAATACAAGAGATGAGCAATGGAGAAATCATGATGACAGGGAAGATAGAATCTGAAATGAAAGCAAGGTATTCTCAACTCTTTGAAATACCAGGTACGTAAATTTTGGGGACGAAATTTCATAAGGAGGGGAGGTTGTAAGACCCTAACTTATTAATGAATAAAATCAAATTTTCTCTAATTATTATTGTGAATAATAAGGTGTTCATTTGATATAAAATTTTGGTTATGGGTGAAATGTGCAAATTTTTCAAAATAAGCAAATGGTTATAAAATATTCATTGTTGTCGGGGAATATTCGTTTGGTCGTGAATATTCTTTCTGTCGGGGAATATTCGTACGACGGCGCAGCCATTTGTGGACCTCATAACAGAATAACTGTCGGATGAAGAAAATGACAAAAATTGAGTTTTTATAATTAACGGCGTAGTTGTTACCGTTAACATTGTTGGAATACTCGGTGGTTAAAAATACTGTAATACGCGTTATTGCACAGTAGCACACGGTATTGCACAGCATTTTTAAAATTATTGATTCTTACGTAAGAAGGTACTACTGAATAATTATCACAGTAATTACTGTTCAATATTTTATTTTATTGATTAAATAATTGCTGCGTTGATATTTTATATTATTGTTGTTTCAATAATTGTTGCTGCACATCATCTCCATTATCAGATCAATAATTCATATTATTTGAATAATATTATTAGATATCATTATTGACAATGTCTAGAAAGTTCTGTCTAAGGAGAGGTTTGGTCATCTAATTACGCACCAATAAAGAGAAATCCTTATTGGAAAGCTCCCTCTTTCCTGGGAACGGCCTGGTTGTCATAAATGTGATTTTGTAATATTATTTGTGAATAATTAATTATTGATTCATATGATAAGGAAGTATTTATTTTATGTGGATATAAATGAGGGATATATTTTTGTGGTTAAAAATGAATGAGTTAATGTTTAGGTGTTTTATCTGTATTTTTGTCGGAACGGAGGTATTGAAAATCAAATTAGGATTTTTGAGATATTTTGCGAGGGTTATAATTTTTAATCCGACCGTTGGATCGTGGTAATATTTGGATATGTTATACATATATAAGTTGAGTATATGTCTACAAATTTTGAATCGTTAAAATTGAACGTATGATTCGTTATGAATTTTACGAGATGACTGGTTCAGAAATTGTAGAAGTTTCAGAATTTATCATTTTGGTGGAAAATTCTAGAATTGGTGGGTCCCACTCTTGGTTGGTGAAGAAATGTACTGAGATTTTAATTCAAATGTGGTAGGCTTGAATAGTAGCAGGTAAAGCCATCAGGTTGTAGGTTAAGTCTGCTTCGGCGTGCTAACATTTTCCTATAAATAGAGGGCTAAGTTAGAATTGAAAATCACACCAGAAACAAGTTTTCTCTCTTTCTCTCTCTAGATTATTGAGTATATTTTGTGAGTATCTAGATACTTGGTGAGTTGCTATTCATCAGTGCAAGTTTCCTTCAGCGTCATATCTGATATCTAGTCAGAAGTGCTACTCTTTTGAGGTAAGGGATAGTAAGGGATTTTAAGGGTTATTATGTTTTTCAGTTCGTAATTCTTCTGACCTTTAGAAAATTCTGAAAAAATTTGAAATGATATTTTGATGAGTTTTATTGATTGTGTCCAAAAATGGTGATTTTTGGATGTATAGATTAAGAGTTATGAATTTTACGGAAAAAGACTATTTTAAAAGTAACCGCTTATAACTCCTTGTGGTTAACTCCAAAATTGATGAAATTTTTATTGAAAGTATATCTATATAATATCAGTGTACTCTGTGAATTTTGGAATTTTTGGATAAAATTACAATTTATGATAAATGTCTAAATATTCGGCGGTTTTGGCCATATGAAAAATAGTAAATGAGTTTTAAAAATTCTAAAAAAAATATATGTTCAATATGGGACTATATTATGCTAAATCCTAGAAAAGAAATATTTTTGGAACTGATTTGGTATTTTTTATAAAAATGGTCTAGTTATGAGTAAATGAATTAAATATGTTATGTGAAGTAAGAAAATTGGAAAATAGGATTTTATGGCTTGAGAATCCTATATGAGGTATATGCAGATTTTTGATGAGGGTTTTTAGTTATTGATGATGAAATCTTATGAGTTTGGCATTTTAGGATGATTAAATGCATTATTTAGTAAATTGTAAACAATTAGAATAAATTTTTTATAAGCTTAAGAAATATTATTATTTCAATATCATTTTACCGAAATATTGGTATGAATTTTATTATGGAATTTCTACCTTTTTGTGTCGGGTTTACTATTCATGAGTTACTATTCACGAGTTACTATTCACGAGTTACTATTCACGACAAAATTGATTTCTTTTTCTGACCAAATTATAGTTGATTTATGAATATTACTATTGAAATTAAATTTATATGTTGATCATATTATTTTTATTATCATATATAATATTTTTATAACCCTGATGTTAAAATTCTCTTTCACTTGAGTGTAAAGATGGGTAGATTGTTGGTATGATCATGACTATGGGTTCTCTTTGGCCAGTAGTGCAAAGTTGAATTGTTGACTAGTATGATCATGACCATTGAATTTATAACTGAATATCTTTAGCTTAAGTGTAAAGGTGAATTGATTAACATGGTTATAATTATTGTTTATATAAATTCTGAAATGATTATATATTTCTTTGAGATATGAATATATTTAGCCTGTAGTGCAAATATGAACTGTTGAGGAATATCTTTGGCCTGTAGTGCAAAGATAAATTGTTGATGAATATCTTTGGCCCGTAGTGCGAAGATGAACTGTTGTTAAATATCTTTGGCCTGTAGTTCAAAGATGGTTTGTTGATGAATATCTTTGGTCGTAGTGCAAAGATGGATTTATTAGCATGATTATGAACAGGAACTGTGATTTGGTATAACCATGATCTTTGATTTTTCAGGTAAAGACATGTGATGAAAATATTCTTCGTCCTGGGTGCGAAAAAAAATTTAGAACTACAATTATGATTATGAGTTATTCATATAATTATGGACCAGAATTGTTGATTGATGTTACAGGGATAAAACATTGTTGGAGGATTTTTAATATGGAGAAGATAATAGACTTTATAGTCTATTTGACTCTTCTAATGGATTTCTCGTTCCGCTGCAACTATGGTTGCAAATTTTTATCATCTACCATATGTTCTAAATCTCTGATTTATTACTGATGAAGGCTATTGATAATTTAATTATCTTTAGTTATGATATTCTTTACTGGGCTAGTTGTGCTCACCCTTTTGCTTCACAATTCCTTTTAGGTAATAAGAGTGTAGCTGGGTCGAGCGAGGGTAACGGGGAGATAGAACGGTGGTCTCTAGCTGTGGATGTTCTCCCGAAGCAGTATAGAAAAGTTCATTTAGTAGTTTTATTTGGTGAATACAATAGGGTAAGGTGTATCCAACGTTGGAAGGGTGTTTTGTCACTATCATACAAGATGTCTAATGACATACAACCTCATGTCATCATAAGATAGAGATGTGCTCATCCACTTGCTGAGTATACCTACGAGCACTACCTATATAATCTTGGTGTTTGTTTGAAGTATAATTCTCAATTAGAGACAGTGAAGATAATGATATGTCAAGAGAAGACTCACCATTGGGAAGAACATGATAGTAAACTTCTCGTTTTTCTTTGGGGTCTATTGGGTCAACCAAGGATAATTCTGTGGCCATATGATATGTATCATAACTTAGACGCATGGCCTCCCATGTACGAAGGTTTTCTTGAGCACTTTCCAAAGATTCTAATTTCTAAAACAGTTTTTGACTATACCTTTATGTAAGGTATCATTGTGAGGTGCTTTCCACGATTGAGACATGAGTCACATTTGGTATATATTTGTATCCAAACTCACAACATATGTGTTGTTGTATTTTGAACGACAATTGTTGTAATAAAGTTGTAGTTATTTTCTGTACCATGTATTTGGCGATTCAGAATAGGTTGGATGGAATGGACCTATTTTGGGGTCGTTACAACTACGTCGTTATTTATAAAAACTCAATTTTATCGTTTTCTTCATCCGACAGTTATTCTGTTATGGGGCCCACAAATGGCTGCACCGTCGTACGAATATTCCCCAACAGAAAGAATATTCCACGACCAAACGAATATTCCCCGACAACAATGAATATTTTATAACCACTTGTTTATTTTGCAAAATTTGCACATTTCACTCATAACCAAAATATTATATCAAATTGACACCTTATTATTCACAATAATAATTAGAAGAAATTTGATTTTATTCATTAATAAGTTGGGGTCTTACAACCTCCCCTCCTTATGAAATTTCGTCCCCAAAATTTACGTACGTACCTGATATGCCGAACAGATGGGGATACCTTGACTTCATTTCAGATTCTAACTCTTGAGGTATCTCCTTATACGTTAAATCTTCCGCTATCTCGTCCGATTCTTAATCAATAATGTGGTTCGGATCATCCATATATTTACGTAACATCGATACGAAATAAACGTTATGAACACGCGACATACTTGGCGTTTAAAACGAGTCTATAGGTCACAGTTCCTACTCGATTGAGGATTTCAAATAGTCCAATAAAATCGAGGGTTGAGATTTCCTCTCTTCATTGACTCTTGCTCCTAGAATAACGCCCTCTTGAACCTTCTTCTTTACATTCATCAGCTTTGAGTCTGTAGGTTGAGCGGCTTTAACTTTATCGATTTAAAGTCGGTTCTAATCGTATATTTGCTATCTTCACGTAGGTTCGTATATTCGCACTCGTAAATGCATACGTTCTTCTGCTCAACGCGTCAGCTACCACGTTCGCTTTTCCCACGATGGTATTAAATGGTATAATCGTAATCTTCAACAGCTCGAGCCAACGTCTTCAGCGCATAATACGTTCGTTTTAGGTGAAGAAATAATATGTTATGTATTTTATGTATGATAATAAAAATGTTATTAAAAATAATAACATCAGGGTTATAAAAATGTTATGTATGATAATAAAAATAATATGATCAACAATTGCATTTATTTTTAAGAGCAATAATCATAAATCAACGATAATTTGGTCAGAAAAAGAAACCAATTTTTGTCGTGAATAGTACCCGTGAATAGTAACTCGTGAATAGTAACTCATGAATAGTAACTCGTGAATAGTAACTCATAAATAGTAACTCGTGAATAGTACTCCGTATTCGTACATAGTACCGTATACGTAAATAATGTCATATACGTAAATAGTGCCATATACATGAATAGTGCCGTATACGTGAATAGTGTCGTATACATGAATAGTAATCCCGACTCAAAAGGTAAAAATTCCACAATAAAATCCATACCAATATTTCAGTATAATGATATTGAAAGAATAACATCATTATGAAGAATATAACATCCCTTAATATCCCTTACCTCAAAAGAACAATATTTCTGACTGGATATCGGATATGACGCTGAAGGAAACTTGCACTGATGAATAGCAACTCACCAAGTATCTAAATACTCACAAAATACACTTGATAATCTAGAGAGAAAAAGAGAGAAAACTTATGAATTCTAGTGTGATTTTTAATTCTAACTTAGCCCTCTATTTATAGGAAAATGTTAGCACGCCGAAGCAGACTTGACCTGCTACCTGATGGCTTTACCTGCTACTATTCCATCCATAAAAAATCAGCTATCTTCCTCAACAACCAAAAGTGGGGCCCGCCCATTTCTAGAATTTTCCACCAAAATCATTTATAAACCTAATTTCTGAATCAGTCACCTCTTAAAATTCATAACAAATCATTCGTTCATTTTTAACGGTTCAAAATTTGTGAACATATACTCAACTTATATATGTATAACATATCCAAAAATCACAACGATCCAATGGTCAAATTAAAAATTATAACTCACGCAATATATCTCAAGAACACTGATTATCGGATTATAAATCCTTCGGACCAGTTTCATTCAAAAATTCACCATGAAATATCCACAAAGAATTTTTGGTTGATTCCAAATTCTACGGTTAGCTTACTTTCAGGGCTTTCTTTTGATATATGGCTCATCTCCTAACTCATTATACACAAAGAGTTATGGATTTTACAAAATTAAGTAATAAACTAATTTTTCTGAAAATCCCATATTTTGTTCTCCATTTCGATAAAATACTGATAAAACACCTCATCATTAATTCCTTCATTTATAACCACATAAATAAATCCATCATTTATATCCACATCAAATAAATATTTTCTTATCATATAAATCAATAATTAATTATTCATAAATAATATTACAGAATCACAATTATGACAACCAGGCAGTTCCCAGGAAAGAGGGGGCTTTCCAATAAGGATTTCTCCTTACTGGCGCGCAATTAGATGACCAAACCTCTCCTTAGATAGAACTTTCTAGACATTGCCAATAATGTTATCTAATAATATTATTCAAATAATATGAATTATTGATCTGATAATGGAAAATACTGTGCAGCAATAATTATTGAAACAACAATAATATAAAATATCAACGCAACAATTATTGATTCAATAAAATAAAATATTGAACAGTAATTACTGTAACAATTATTGAGTAGTGCCTTCTCACGTAAGAATCAATAATTGAAAAAAATACTGTTCAATACCGTGTGCTACTGTGCAACTACGCGTATTACTGTATTTTAACCACCAAGTATTCCAACAGTGTTAACGGTAACAACTACACCGTTATTTATAAAAACTCAAATTTGTCATTTTCTTCATCCGACAGTTATTCTGTTATGGGGCCCACAAATGACTGCGTCGTCGTACGAATATTCCCCGACATCAAGAATATTTTACGACCAAACGAATATTCCCCGACAACAATGAATATTTTATAACCACTTGCATATTTTGAAAAATTTCATATATTACCCTTAACTTTAACATTTATCAATTTATCCATTTACTGAATAATAATTATAAGAAAAATTGAATAATTTTATTTCATAAAATTCGGGGTCTTACAACCGTCGTACGAATATTCCCCGACAGAAAGAATATTCCACGACCAAACGAATATTCCCCGATAACAATGAATATTTTATAACCACTTGTTTATTTTGCAAAATTTGCACATTTCACCCATAACCAAAATATTATATCAAATTGACACCTTATTATTCGCAATAATAATTAGAAGAAATTTGATTTTATTCATTAATAAGTTGGGGTCTTACAACCTCCCTCCTTATGAAATTTCGTCCCCAAAATTTACGTACGTACCTGATATGCCGAACAGATGGGGATACCTTGACTTCATTTTAGATTCTAACTCTTGAGGTATCTCCTTATACGTTAAATCTTCCGCTATCTCGTCCGATTCTTAATCAATAATGTGGTTCGGATCATCCATATATTTATGTAACATCGATATGAAATAAACATTATGAACACACGACATACTTGGCGTTTAAAACGAGTCTATAGGTCACAGTTCCTACTCGATTGAGGGTTTCAAATAGACCAGATTTTCTCTCATTATCGACTCTTGCTCCTAGAATAACGCCCTCTTGAACCTTCTTCTTTACATTCATCAGCTCTGAGTCTGTAGGTTGAGCGGCTTTAACTTTAGCGATTTAAAGTCGGTTCTAATCGTATATTTGCTATCTTCACGTAGGTTCGTATATTCGCACTCATAAATGCATACGATCTTCTGCTCAACGCGTCAGCTACCACGTTCGCTTTTCCCACGATGGTATTAAATGGTGTAATCGTAATCTTCAACAGCTCGAGTCAACGTCTTTAGCGCATAATACGTTCGTTTTTGGTGAAGAAATATTTTAAGGGTTTTAGAAATGGGTTTTATACTGGGGTCAAATTTAAACGTTGAGCGCAAGTAGGAGAAATAAAAGAATATGTAGAACCGGTATTGAATAAGGTATAAACTTCACAAGAGTTTATGATTAACTTACCCGTGATAACTTCGTTCGGGTTCCTCGACAAACGCTCTTACTTAAACTACCGACTTTAACTTTTCTGGGACATCCTTTGGCATCACTATCCCCGCTAGACTTGACTTCACTACAGGACAAAATCGAGCTAGGTGACCTTCTCTTCCGTAATTGAAACACACTTTGGGTTGCTGCGTATAGTTTGGACGGATGTGACCCTCTTGTCCGCATTTGAAACATACGACCGGTGGTCGTTCTTCTTCTTTTGAAACGGGTGCTGGTGTTGCTGTCTTTCCATCATTATTGAACCTCCTCTTCTTAAAATTTCCACTTCTATTATCTTGGCCATGATTACCACTGAAGTGGTTACCATTCTTGGCATGATAATTTCCTCCACGATTGTTGTCACCGCTTCGATGACTGCTACCATTGGTATTATCATTTTACCCGCTGCTTTCTCTTGGTTGGGTTGACTCGTTATCGCGCTCCAATAACTGAGCCCTATTTACAACATCTGAATACAAACACAGTTTGTGAGAAATTAGGTATTGACGTATCTCGGGTTTCAGACCTCTTAGAAACATCTGCGTCATTCTCTCCTCGTTATCAACTAAGTGGGACGCAAACTGGGACAACTCGGCAAATTTAGCTTCATACCGCGACACGGTCATATTGTTTTGCTCCAGCTTGATGAATTCCACTTCCTTCATGTGACGAATACTTTCGGGAAAGTACTTGTCGTTGAACAATTCTTGAAACTTCTCCCAAGACATCTTGAGTGCGTCATGCTGGGTACGTTTTACAGATTCCCACCAATGATCTGCTTCTTCACGCAACATAAAGGTGGTGAATGGAACCTTTTGCTCCTCTGAGCATTCCAAGACATCAAATATCTTGGTGATCTGCTTTATCTATGTTTCTGCCTTAAGTGATTCTGGCTTTTCCAAAAACTCCGGTGGTCCTAGCTCCTTGAACTGCTTAGCGGTGACCAACCGTGGGTTGCCAGTGTTTCCACCTGCATTATGAACAGGAGTCTCTCTCGTTTGGTGTTGCATGAATTCTAAAAAGCTCCTAAACGTACCGTCGTTCGTCATTTGGTCGGTGCCGTTGTTCACCTGAGAATTGTTACCTTCCTGATGCACATTATCCTGAGTATTGATCTGTGGCGACTTAACAGTCTCCTGTGCTCCATTGCTATTCTCAACATTCTCGGATGTCATTTTCAAATATTGTCACAAAACAAGGGTTAATTGACATGCAACATATTATCCCTATATTCTGGCCGACCAAACAAATACCAAATAAACTTAGTTAGGTCATACTAGCGAAGGAATTCTCCGTCTCTCCCCTCTTAGTTCTTATCTCACATCTCAGCCAGGGATCATATCCCTAAGCTTTGATACCAAATGTGACGCCCCCAAAATAGGTATACATCACCCATTTTGAGTCGCCAAATACATGGTACAGAAATAAATACAGCTTCAGTAATACAATTGTCGTGCAGAATACGACAACACATATACTGTGATTTTGAATACAAATATTGTCTACTAGAGAGTATACAAACTCAAAAGGAGTCCTCATTACAATTATCACACTATTTAACAGAATAGTGAGGACTACTAATGCAACCATCTGGACCGTCAATCCATTCCCCGACTAGTCCCAGCTATATTCTCATTTCCTGAAGAGAACAGTGAAAGAAAGGCTGAGCTCAACTAGCCAGTAAGAAATATTATGACTAAGATAATGTACAATAAATTATCATCAGTCTTCAATATGGAAAAATCTGATAAAATATAATAGACAATAAGTTTTAGATCAACAACTGCAGCGGAAAAACTAATCCATTAGAAGAGTCAAGTAGAGCATAAAATCTACTATCTTCTATGATTTAAAAGATTTATCATCAATTTTATTGCTGAGATTCAGCTTAATAAATAATCCACATCATCGAATCATCCCTGCACTACGGGACAAAGATAATCGTGTTTTCATCAACGATCATGATCATGCCATAAAATAATTCATCTTTGCACCCTTGGCCGATGAGAATCCATGGCCATAATTATACCAAAAATTGTCCATCAATGCACTACGGGCCAATGAGGACTTTTACCACATCATTTGTAACATTACGGTCATGATTATACCGAAAAATTCCTGGTCATAATCATACCAAGTCCATCTATGCACTACAGGCCACAAATGACTTTCAACAGAATATAAACACGAGGATGATAACAATTATATAATAATTCAATTAAACAAGTTCAAGGATAAATTTTAAAGATTTATAATTTAATTTATCTAGAAATCAATAACGTCCAAATTGTCAACATGATACTACTTTGTGGAGTTAAATTCAAGAATATCACTCAGTTGGTCATGCTCATCTCAACACCTGTTCATCTTTGTACTACGGGCCAAAGATATTCATTAGGTAATCATTCATCTTTACACTACAGTCCAAAGATATTCAGTAAAATCATCATTTAGGACTGAGGATGATGAAAAAATATCTTAAAGAAAACGAATCCAGTGAGATAAAAGAACAAATATTAGGGATTCGTATTACAGTTTATCCAAGTTCAATAATACTCCGAAATAACCAATTTTGAAGCAGAATTCAAAATTAATGATCAAAACATGGATACAATCAAAGATAGTAACCATAATAGTCATCTTGGATAAAAAGAAGAAAATTTCATTTTTCGATGAATAATGCCGTATTCGTGAATAATGTCGTATACGTGAATAGTGCCGTATATGTGAATGGTAATCCCGACACAAAAAGTTTTAAATTTGATAAAAAGTTCATATCAATAATTCAGCATAATGATATTGAAAAAAATAATATCATTTAAAAAGAAAATAACATCCCTTACCTCAGAATAACCGTACTTCTAACTGAATTTCGGATATAGTGCTGACAGAAACTTGCATTGAATAGCAACTCCCTAGTGTGCATTATCCAGAGAAGTTCAAGACTCCTGACTTTGAAAAGTATGACGGGTTAGGAGACCCTTACACATATTTGAAGGTATTCATTAGAGAACTCGGATCTTATGCTGAGGATGAGAAGCTCAGAATGCAGTTATTCCAGAAAAGTCTGACTGGAGAAGCCCGATCGTGGTATACCAGATTAGACAACTCCAAGATACATAGCTGGGAGGAGCTAGTTCATGCCTACCTCACTCAATATAGCTTCTAGTCTCAGATGGCCTCTAACCGATACTAAATCACTAAAGTCAGAAAGCAAGCCAATAAATCTTTTAGAGAGTATGCTCAAAGGTGGAGGCGCCTTGCTGCTCAAGTTGTTCCCTCTATGAATGAGTTAGAGATGGTGATGACCTTCATAGACATACAAGAGGCTCCTTTCTGTGAGAGGGTGTTAGCTAGTATTGGAAAACCATTCTCTGAAATGATTAAGCATGGGGAAATGGGTGAGATAGGATTGAAGTCAGGAAAGATTCAAGACCTAGCTGCCCTTAAAGCTGTTGCTGAGCACATCCAATCCTAAAATTATGGAAACAATCCCTAGAGGGTCCATAAAAAGAAAGAGGAGGATGTTTCCTTGATACTACAAGGTTAGAAAGGCAGTCAGAATATGCCTATCCAGGGGAGAAATTACTCCCCCTTTCAAGCACAGTTGTGACGCCTCCAAAATAGGTATACAGCACCTATTTTGAGTCGTCAAATACATGGTACAGAAACAAATACAACTTCAGTAATACAATTGTCGTGCAGAATACGACAACACATATACTGTGAGTTTGAATACAAATATTGTCTACTAGAGAGTATACAAACTCAAAATGAGTCCTCATTACAATTATCACACTATTTCACAGAATACTGAGGACTACTAATGCAACCATCGGGACCGTCAATCCATTCCCCGACTAGTCCCAGCTATATTCTCATTTCCGAAAGAGAACGGTGAAAGAAAGGGTGAGCTCAACTAGCCCAGTAAGAAATATTATGACTAAGATAATGTACAACAAATTATCATTAGTCTTCAATAAGGAAAAATCTGATAAAATATAATAGACAAAAAGTTTTAGATCAACAACTGCAGCGAAAAAAGCAATCCATTAGAAGAGTCAAGTAGAGCATAAAATCTACTATCTTCTACGATTTAAAAGATTTATCATCAATTTTATTGCTGAGATTCAGCTTAATAAATAATCCACATCATCGAATCATCCCTACACTACGGGCCAAAGATAATCGTGTTTTCATCAACGGTCATGATCATGCCATAAAATAATTCATCTTTGCACCCTTGGCCGAAGAGAATCCATGGCCATAATCATGCCAAAAATTGTCCATCAATGCACTACGGGCCAATGAGGACTTTTACCACATCATTTGTAACATTACGGTCATGATTATACCGAATAATCCCTAGTCATAATCATACCAAGTCCATCTATGCACTACAGGCCACAGATGACTTTCAACAGAATATAAACACGAGGATGATAACAATGATATAATAATTTAATTAAACAAGTTCAAGGATAAATTTTAAAGATTTATAATTTAATTTATCTAGAAATCAATAACGTCCAAATTGTCAACATGATACTACTTTGTGGAGTAAAATTCAAGAATAATATTCAGTTGGTTATGTTCATCTCAACACCTGTTCATCTTTGCACTACGGGCCAAAGATATTCATCAGGTAATCATTCATCTTTGCACTACAAGCCAAAGATATTCAGTAATATCATCATTTAGGACTGAGGATGATGAAAAAATATCTTAAAGAAAATGAATCCAGTGAGATAAAAGAACAAATATTAGGGATTCGTATTACAGTTTATCCAAGTTCAATAATACTCCGAAATAACCAATTTTGAGCAGAATTCAAAAATAATGGTCAAACCATGGATACAATCAAAGATAGTAACCATAATAGCCGTCTTGGATAAAAAGAAAAAAATTTTATTTTTCGATGAATAGTGCTGTATTCGTGAATAATGTCGTATACGTGAATATTGCTGTATACATGAATGGTAACCCCGACACAAAAAGTTCCAAATTTGATAAAAAGTTCATATCATTATTTTCGCATAATGATATTGAAGAAAATAATATCATTTAAGAAGAAAATAACATCCCTTACCTCAGAATAACCGTACTTCTAACTGAATTTCGGATATAGTGCTGACAGAAACTTGCATGAATAGCAACTCTCAAAGTATCAAAATACTCACAAAATACGCTCTAGAATATAGAGAGAGAAAGAGAGAAAACTTATAAATTTTGGTGTGATTTTCAATTCTAACTTAGCCCTCTATTTATAGGAAAATGTTAGCACGCCGAAGCAGACTTGACCTGCAACCTGATGGCTTTACCTGCTACTATTTTCACCCACCACATTTGAAATAAAATTCAGCACATTTCTTCACCAACCACAAGTGGGGCCCACTCAATTCTAGAATTTTCTACCAAAATCATTTATAAACCTAATTTTCGAATCAGTCACCTCTTAAATTTCATAACAAATCATACGTTCAGTTTTAATGGTTCAAAATTTGTGGACATATACTCAACTTATATATGTATAACATATCCAAAAATCACAACGATCCAACGGTCGGATTAAAAATTATAACTCACACAATATATCTAAAAAATACTGATTTGATTTTTTAATACCTCCATTCCGACAAAAATACTGATAAAACACCTCAACATTAATTCCTTCAATAATAACCACATAAATAAATCCATCATTTATATCCACATCAAATAAATATTTTCTTATCATATAAATCAATAATTAATTATTTACAAATAATATTACAGAATCACAATTATGACAACCATGCCGTTCCCAGGAAAGAGGGGGCTTTCCAATAAGGATTTCTCCTTACTGGCGCGCAATTATGTGACCAAACCTCTCCTTAGATAGAACTTTCTGGACATTGCCAATAATGTTATCTAATAATATTATTCAAATAATATGAATTATTGATCTGATAATGAAAAATACTGTGCAGTAACAATTATTGAAAAGACAATAATATAAAATATCAACGCAGCAATTATTGAATCAATAAAATAAAATATTGAACAGTAACTACTATAACAATTATTGAGTAGTGCCTTCTTATGTAAGGATCAATAATTCAAAAATACTGTGCAAAACTGTGTGCTACTGTGCAACCACGCGTATTACTGTATTTTAACCACCGGGTATTCCAACAGTGTTAACGGTAATAACTACGCCGTTATTTATAAAAACTCAATTTTGTCGTTTTCTTCATCCGACAGTTATTCTGTTATGGGGCTCATAAATGGCTGCACCGTCGTACGAATATTCCCCGACAGAAAGAATATTCCACGACCAAACGAATATTTCCCGACAACAATGAATATTTTATAACCACTTGTTTATTTTGCAAAATTTGCACATTTCACCCATAACCAAAATATTATATCAAATTGACACCTTATTATTCACAATAATAATTAGAGGAAATTTAATTTTATTCATTAATAAGTTGGGGTCTTACAATAGTCTTCCAACCCTTCGTTGCCAAAGGGTGGAGAAGTTAGACGCACTCGAGTGTTCACACCCTTAGGGGACTCACTCGATAATATTCTCAATCTTCTGACCACTCAAAAGAAAATTACTCATCTTCTTCCGCCAGCCAACTCGAATGGGAAGGGTTTCAATGCTAGTCATAAATGTGCTTATCATGCTGGAGCTCCAGGGCATGATACTCAAGATTGCTGGGCCTTGAAACACAAGATCCAGGATTTGATTGATAATGGTGAGATCGTGGTAGCTAAACCCGACCAACCCCATGTGCAAGACAACCCTCTTCCTCAACACAAAGAAGTAGAGGTTAATATGATTAATTGGAGTAGTGGATAGAGTTCCAATAATCATGGTGGATTATCCCATTTCCAGTTACGATGGAACAAAAAATGAAGACTCTCTGTGAGCAAGTTAACCAATTGGCAGAACTGGTGGTCCATCAGCACCAAGTCACACGCCAATTATTTAGTCAGGAGCATGCTAGTCTCCTTCCTCTTGTTACAAACACTCCACCGTGTACTCCAGAAAATAAAACACTAGAGGATAAAATTGTAAAAAGAGCAAATGCCAAAGCCCGTCGAGATTTTGCCAACAAAAGGGATTTTACGTACCTAAGCTAACCGATGGAAGAAATACTGCAGATGCTAATAAATGGAGGAAGAATCATAGCTCTGTTACCTCTAATCAGCCCGCAATCAAGGCGGTTTGATTTCAATGGAGTGTGCCAATATCACTCCCAATCTCGTGGTCATAGCACAAAAGAATGTTGGGCACTCCGCCACCTTATTCAGAATTTAATTGACAGTGGTGTCCTGCAAATGGCAGACGATGATGCTGTAGTACTAGAGAGTGGGGACGCGTTTCCTACAAAGTGGAAGGAGGTTATAACAGTCATATCTTCTGAGATAAACTCAGCTATCCCCTCACATGCAATCCAACCAATTCAACTCAAGGGTGTTGACAATCCTTTGCAAGTGGCTGCACCAAAGCCAATTATCTTCCCATGCAGACCATAATATCTTGTTGCCAGCCTACAGAAAGTTCTATGGAATTATGAAGAGGTTGAAGGATCCACATCCCACATAATTGCTACAATGTCGAAGGATAATCCACTATATCTTCCCCAACGGGTGATGAAGCCTACCATCAAGTCAAATGGGAAGATTCTCATGGAAAAAGTGAAAGAATTTCTCCGTACTATGGGCCATAATGAAGTCAAGGTGGTTTTAAGCTTAAGAGAAGCTCCGCATCAAATTTCCATATTGGACTTGGTTTTCTCTTCCGAAGATCACAGGAAGGTATTGCTCAGGGTTTTGGAAGAAGCCTAACTACCTAAGTCAATAGATGTTGAGAAATTTCAGCATCTGGTGAATCACATTTTTAACAACAATGTGATATCTTTCACTGACGACGATATAATTCCCGAAGGGACTGGTCATTGCAAGCTGTTGCACATAGCGATTTTATCTTTCGGATATATGGTGGGAGGAGTTTTGATAGATGGAGGGTTATCTTTGAATATATGTCCTTATGCCACTTTGGTGAAGATGAATATCAATCTCAACAGAATTCGAAGAAGCCATACAATCATTAAAGCTTTCGACATATCTCGATGAAACGCTGTCGGAGAGATTGAACTGCCTGTGGAGATTGGTCCACATACATTCTGCATATCTTTTCATGTGTTCAAAATAGATACACGATACAACCTGATCTCGGAAAGACCGTGGTTTCATATGGCCGGGGCCGTCCCCTCCACCCTTCATCAGCAACTTAAATACATTATTAACAATAGCCTAGTCATTATCAATGCTGAGCTAGAATGTCTTGAACAAGGTGACATACCACTTATCAGCTTCAATTCAGAAGTTGAGCCAGTCAGTTTTCATGCCCTGGAGGTGAGCAACACTCACTACCATCCTGTTGGGGTGCCACCTCTCATACCCAAGATTTCTGCCTAAGTAATGTTGGCCACTCAAGAAATGATGTCATTGGGTTATCAACCTAGATAAGGGTTGGGCAAAGATCATCAGGGCATCAAGCACCCCATTCAAGTTCTCAGTCAAATGGGGACAACCAGACTAGGCTATATTGCTAGTTCCAATCGCATGAATCTTCATAAGCACAAGCAGATTCCTTCAGCTTTAGCCACACGGCGATTGTTTCCACCTACAGTTCCTGAGCCTGTACGGTCTCCAGTAAAGGTGCCTGCCCATGTAATGGCTATGTTATTTCCTAAGCCGATACCGGTAAAGGGGAAAGAAGTCCTGGTTCCAGATTTTGAAGTGGAAGAAAAGGAACAGAGATGTCAAACATACGCATCATTGTCCATGATGATCACACAAATAGATACACCCCAGACGATGATTATCCAAACGTAATGGTCATCATTCGGGAAAAGGAGGACGATGACAGCCCCTCCATCATTGCAGTCCATTAGGACTTCACCCTTGACAATTGGAGCAGCACTCTTTTCATTGGTCGACAAGGGTAAAACGGGCAGAAACTCCTTCTGCCCTGTAGATAATAATAACTGTTTACTTTTCTGTACAGTATTAGCAGCTATTTTGTCAGTACATGCTAACACTTTGTATGATTGAACAATTTCATATATTAAGTGAAAGCATATTTTATTTCAGGACTCTGAATTTAGATGTGCCTATACTTGCAGATAAGGTGCCTTTTCTCCACAAGGATTGTAACTTTGATGGAAAGTTGGACTCAGACTTGATGGAAATACAAGAGGACATTGAGATACCTCAGGAGATCAAAGAATGGGTCGAAAAAAAACCCAAACCAAACCTTGATCAAACCACTTCGTTCAATCTTGGAACCTTAGAAGGCCCTAAACTAATCCAGATTGGTACAGACCTTACTCCAAACCAAAGGAATGACATGGTTACGCTATTAACCCAATTCCAGGATGTGTTTATGTGGTCTCATGAAGATATGGTGGGTTTGTCCACTGACATTTTCATCCATCGCCTCCCCATCAAAGGGGGATTCAAGCCAGTCAGGCAGAAACTCAGGCGATTGAAACCTGAGTGGAGTTTAAAAGTTAAAGAAGAAATTGTGAAATAATTTTAAGCAGGTATCATCATGGTGTCTACATACCCTGAATGGCTATCAAACATATTCCATGTGCCTAAACCAGGAGAAAAGGTGCGAGTTTGCGTGGATTACCGGGATCTGAATAAAGCTTAGCTTAAAGATAGCTTTCCCGTGCCATTTATCCAAATACTCATTGACAATACTGCTCAATACGACATGCACTCCTTTGCTGATTACTTCGCGGGGGTACCATCAGATTATGGTTGCTAAAGAGGATCGTGAGAAAACTGCATTCATTATGCCTTGGGAAACCTTTTGCTATAGACGGTTATCATTCGACCTCATCAATGCCGGAGCTACCTACCAGCGAGCCATGATGGCTCTTTTCCACGATTTAATGCATAAGGAGATAGAGATTGTGACTCCCCCAAAATAGGTATACATCACCCATCTTGAGTCGCCAAATACATGGTACAAAATACAAATACAAACTTAAATATACAACATGAGCTGTGAGTTTTAATACAAATATTGTATTCTAGACAGTATTAAAACTCAAAATAAGTCCTCAATACATTTATTATCACACTATTTCACAGAATAGTGAGGACTACTAATACTATCATCTGGACCGTCACCTCGTTCCCCGACTAGTCCCGGCTATGTTCTCATTTTCTGAAGAGGACAATGAAAGTAAAAGGGTGAGCTCAACTAGCCCAGTAAGAAATATTATGACTAAGATAACGCAGAATAATTTATCATTAACCTTCAACAGTGTTAAACTGATAAAATATAATAAATATCAAGTTTAACTGCAGCGGAACAAGCAATCCATTAGAAGAATCAAGTAGAGAATAAAATCTACTATCTTCTATGATTTAAAAGGTTTTTTTATCCCTTTTATCGCTGAGACTCAGCTTAATAAATAATCCACATCATCCCTGCACTACGGCCAATGATATTCATTAGTATCACGACCACAAATTATCCATGCACTACGGGCCAAGGATATTCGTGTATTCATCAATGGTCATGATCATGCCAACAACTGTCCATCAATGCACTACGGGCCAATGAGAACTTTTACCACATCATTTGTAACATTACGGTCATGATTATACCGAATAATCCCTGGTCATAATCATACCAAGTCCATCTATGCACTACAGGCCATAGATGACTTTCAACAGAATATAAACATGAGGATGATGATAATGATATAAGAATTCAATAAAACAAGTTCAAGAATAAATTTTTAAAGATTTATAATTTAATTTATCCCGAAATCAATAACGTCCAAATTGTCAACACGATACTGTTTTGTGGAGTAAAATTTTAGAATAATATTATACAAAAAATAAATTGGACTGAAAACGAATCAATGTTTATCATGAATAGTACCCGGGTGAATAGTACTCAGGTGAATAGTACCCCGTGAATAGTGCCGTAGAAATAGTAACCCCGTGAATAGTACTCCGACATAAAAAAGTTAAAACTTATCAAGAATGCTCAGAATAATATTTTCATAAAAAGATACTGGATAAAGCGTAAATATCAATGATATTCAACTAATTTCATGGAGTTTAGAAGCCAAAACTTTACAAAACGAGTATAGAATTCGAAATCTAAAATGAAATAATATTACTTACATACTACAGAGTAAGGAAAAAAATATTATTTCAAGCGAATATTGAACAAAATAACATCCTTTACCTTGAAAAGAAGAGTATTTCAACTGGTATAACGGGGATATTCTTGAAGAAAACTTTCACTGTTTTCTACGCTCAAAGCTTTCTAAAACTCTAAAGAAATACACTCAAGATTATAGAAGAAAAATTCTCTGATTCTGATATAATTTTCAATTCTAACTTAAGCGCCTATTTATAGGAAAATGCTAGAACGCCATAGGAGACTAAAATAATAAAATAATATTATTTTAAAATTTTCTTCCTATGCATTCCAAGACTAGTTCAGCCCTCCACCTTTGAATTTTAATTCCAGCACATGTTTTCAACAAAAAACAAAAGTGGGTCCCACCCATAATTGTAATAAAAATATTTTAATTTCTAAAACTTGAACAATTCATAATAAATAGCCCTTTTATCAGAAAAATTCGAATCTCATGTTCTTTTCATAGAAAATTTAATTCTCTACAACTTTGTAGAAGAAAATTTTTCCAAATTTCAAATAGAAAATGCCCGAAATTCACATATGGACGATTTTTAATACCTTCAAAAATTCATAACAAATCATACGTTAATTTTTAACGGTTCAAAATTTGTGGATATATACTCAACTTATATATGTATAACATATCCAAAAATCACAACGATCCAACGGTCGGATCAAAATTATAACTCACACAATAGAGCTTTAAGAACACTGGTTTGATTTTTAATACCTCCATTCTGACAAAAAATACTGATAAAACACCTCAACATTAATTCCTTCTTTTATGTCCACATAAAATAAATATTTTCTTATCATATAAATCAATAATTAATTATTCACAAATAATATTATAGAATAACAATAATGACAACCAGGCCGTTCCCAGGAAAGAGAGGGCTTTCAGATAAGGATTTCTCCTTACTGGCGCGCAATTAGGTGACCAAACCTCTCCTTGACAGAACTTTCTAGACATTGCCAATAATGCTATATAATAATATTATTTAAATAATATGAATTATTAATCTGATAATGGGAAATACTGTGCAGTGATAATTATTAAACAACAATAATATAAAATATCAACATAGTAATTATTGAACCAATAAAATAAAATATTGAACAGTAATTACTATAACAATTATTAAGTAGTGCCTTCTTACGTAAGAATCAATAATTCAAAAATACTGTGCAATACCGTGTGGTACTGTGCAACAACGTGTATTACTGTATTTTAACCACTAGGTATTCTAGCAGTTAACGGTAAAACTTTTGCCGTTGTTTTATAAAAAGATATTTTTGTCGTTTTTTCAATTCGACAATAATTCCGTTTTGTGGTCCACCAATGATCGTGCCGTCGTACGAATATTTCCTATTAAAACGAATATTTCCCAACCAATCGAATATTATATATCAACTTGCGTACTTTGAAAAATTTATAAATATTACCCATAACTATAACATTATATTAAATTTACTCCTTAATATTCAAAAATGATATTTATAGAAAATTCATTTTTATTCATAAAAGTTGGGGTCTTACAACCTCCCCTTCTTATGAAATTTCGCCCTCAAAATTAGGGTACGTACCTAGTATGTCGAAGAGGTAAGAATACCTTGATTTCATTTCAGATTATAACTCCCAGGTCATTTTCTCAACATCGTGGTTTCTCCATATAACTTTGACTTGAGGTATAACCTTGGAGCGTAAAATATGCTCCTTCTTATCCAAGATTTTAACAGGAACCTCTTCATACGTTAAATCTTTCTCTATTTCGTCCGGTTCTAACTCAATAATGTGATTCGGGTCTTTCACATATTTACGTAACATAGATATGTAAAAAATATTATGAACACGAGACATACTTGGCGGTAAGACGAGTTTATAGGCCACAGTTCTTACTCGTTCGAGGATTAGAAATGGGCCAATGAATCGAGGATTGAGCTTTCCTCTCTTTCTAAATCTCGTAACTCCTTTCCATGGAGCAACACGTAACAACATTTGTTCTCCAATATTGAATTACACGTCCTTTCGATGAAGATCAGCACAACTCTTTTGTCGATCTTGTGAGATTTTTATACGTTGTCGGATCGTTTGAACCTTTTCCGTAGTCGTACGTACCAACTTCGGTCCCAACAACGTTGCTTCACCCACCTCATCCTAGCATACTGGAGAACGACACTTTCTTCCATACAACGCCTCGAATGGAGCCATGCCAATACTTGCTTGATAACTGTTGTTGTAGGAAAACTCCACCAATGGTAAGAACTTGTCCCAACTTTCCTTGAAGTCAAGGACACAGAGTCTTAATAGATCTTCAAGAGTTTGAATAGTCCTTTCTGATTGCCCATTTGTTTGAGGATGATAAGCCGAACTAAATCATAAATTCGTGCCCATAGCTTTTTGCAAACTAACCCAAAATCTTGAAGTGAATCTTGGGTCTCGATCAGAAACTATGGATATTGGCATACCATGCAATCTTACAATCTCATTTATGTACATACGAGCAAGACGTTCAAGTGTATATGTTTCTCCTATAGGTAAGAAATGAGCCGACTTGGTCAATCTAGCAACAATGACCCAAATCGCATCTATGCCTTGAGAAACCTTGGGAAGACCGGTAACGAAATCCATGGTAATGTGCTCCCACTTCTATTCTGGAATTTTAAGTGGTTGCAATGGACCTTTTGGTACTTGATGCTTCGCCTTAACTCGTTGACAAGTTAGACACCTTGAGATAAACTCAGCGATCTCTCTCTTCTTATTGCTCCACCAAAATATATGTCGAAGATCATGATACATTTTAGTACTCCCAGGATGGATTGCAAACAGTGTATTGTGCGCCTCCATCATGATTTTATACTTTAAATCAGGGTCGTTAGGAACACAAAGTCTAGAGTTGACTCGAAGTATTCCTTCTTCATCAATTCTTACTTCTGGTATAGCACCTTCTTGCACTTTCTTCCTCATACGCATCAGCTCTAGGTCTGTAGCTTGAGCAGCTTTAACTTTATCAACTAAAGTCAGTTCTACTCGTATATTCGCTATCATTACATGGGTCCCTGGAGACTTTAACTCTATCTCCATCCTTTTCAAGTCATATAAAATGGGCCTTTGCATTGACAATATCCCACTCGTACCCGCATATGATCTTCTACTCAATGCGTCAGCTACTACGTTCGCTTTACCCGGATGGTATTGAATGGTATGATCATAATCTTTCAACAGTTCAAGCCAACGTTGTTGCCGCATGTTGAGTTCCTTTTGGGTGAAGAAATATTTAAGGCTTTTATGATCCGTAAAGATCTCCACTTTCTCCCCATACAAGTAATGCCCCCAAATTTTAAGTGCGAAGACAACAGCTGCCAACTTTAGATCATGAGTAGAATAATTCCTCTCATATTCTTTGAGTTGTCGAGAGGCATAGGCTATGACTTTCCCATATTGCATGAGAACACATCCTAACCCTTTGCCCGAAGTGTAAGACCCCAACTTATTAATGAATAAAATCAAATTTTCTTTAAATATTATTGTGAATAATAAGGGGTTAATTTGATATAATACTTTGGTTATGGGTGAAATGTGCAAATTTTACAAAATAAGCAAGTGGTTATAAAATATTCATTTTGTCGGGGAATATTCGTTTGGTCGTGGAATATTCTTGCTGTCGGGGAATATTCGTATGACGGCGCAGCCTTGTGTGGGCCCCATAACGGAAAGCGATTGGATGAAGAAAACGACAAGTATAAGTTGCTTATAAATAACGGCGTAGTTGTTACCGTTAATACTGTTGGAATACCCGGTGGTTAAAATACAGTAGCACATGGTATTGCACCAATTATTGATTCTTACGTAAGAAGGCACTACTCAATAATTGTTACAGTAGTTATTATTCAATATTTTATTTTATTGATTCAATAATTGCTGCGTTGATATTTTATATTATTGTTGTTTCAATAATTGTTGCTGCACAGTATTTTCCATTATCAGATCAATAATTCATATTATTTGAATAATATTATTAGATAACATTATTGGCAATGTCTAGAAAGTTCTGTCTAAGGAGAGGTTTGGTCATCTAATTGCGCGCCAGTAAGGAAAAATCCTTATTGGAAAGCCCCCTCTTTCCTGGGAACGGCCTGGTTGTCATAAATGTGATTCTGTAATATTATTTGTGAATAATTAATTATTGATTCATATGATAAGAAAATATTTATTTTATGTGGATATAAATGAGGGATATATTTTTGTGGTTAAAAATGAAGGAGTTAATGTTGAGATTTTTATCCGTATTTTTGTCGGAATGGAGGTATTAAAAATCAGGGTTTTTGAGATATTTTGCGGGGGTTATAATTTTTAATCCGACCGTTGGATCGTGGTAATTTTTGGATATGTTATACATATATAAGTTGAGTATATGCCCACAAATTTTGAACCGTTAAAAATGAACGTATGATTTATTATGAATTTTACAAGATGACTGGTTCAGAAATTGTTGAATTTTCGGAGTTTATCATTTTGATGGAAAATTCTAGAATTGGTGGGCCCCACTTGTGGTTGGTGAAGAAATGTGCTGAATTATATTTCAAATGTGGTGGGTGGGAATAGTAGCAGGTAAAGCCATCAGGTTGCAGGTCAAACCTACCAAAATTTTCCTATAAATAGAGGGCTAAGTTAGAATTGAAAATCACACCAGAAACAAGTTTTCTCTCTTTCTCTCTCTAGATTATTGAGTGTATTTTGTGAGTATTTAGATACTTTGAGAGTTTCTATTCATCAGAGCAAGTTTCTTTCAGCCTTATACCGGTATTCCGACCAGAAGTACTGATATTTTGAGGTAAGGGATATTATTTTCTTCTTAAATGATATTATTTTCTTCAATATCATTATGCTGAAATATTGATATGAGTTTTTATCAAATTTGAGAACTTTTTGTGTCGGGGTTACTATTCACGTATACGGCACTATTCACGTATACGGTACTATTCACGAATACGGCACTATTCACCGAAAAATAAAATTTTCTCTTTTTGTCCAAGATGTCTATTATGGTTACTATCTTTGATTGTATCCATGTTTTGATCTTTATTTTTGAATTCTGCTTCACAATTGATTATTATGAAGTATTATTGATCTTGGATAAACTGTTATACGAATCCCTACTATTTGTCCTTCTGTCTCACTGGATTCGTTCTCTTTAAGATATTTTTCATCATCCTCAGTCCTAAATGATGATATTACTGAATATCTTTGGCCTGTAGTGCAAAGATGTATGATTACTTGATGAATATCTTTGGCCTGTAGTGCAAAGATGAACAGGTGTTGAGATGAACATGACCGACAGGTGATACAAATGAATATCTTTGGCCTGTAGTGCAAAGATGAATATTTGGATAAAGATGATTATTAATTGATGTTACAGGGATAAAATATTGATGATGGACTTTTAAATCTTAGAAGATAGTAGAATTCTTTCTCTACTTGACTCTTCTAATGGTTTGCTGTTTCCGCTGCAGTTGTTGATCTAAAACTTGTTGTCGATTATATTCTATCAGATTTTTCCCTGTTGAAGACTAACGATAATTTGTTTGTATATTATCTTAGTCATAATATTCTTTACTGGGCTAGTTGAGCTCACCCTTTTCCTTTTTGTTCCATTTTTCTTCTCAGGAGGTGAGAACATAGCAGGATCTAGTCGGGGTATGGAGTGATGGTTCTAGAAAGATGTTTTAGCAGTCCTCACTATTTCTGTAAAATAGTGTTTGAATAATTGTAATGAGGATTTATTTGAGTGTGGATATTGTCTAGAAGACAATATTTGTATTTAAACTCACAGTATGTGTTGTCGTATTTTGCACGACAATTGTATTATTGAAGTTGTAGTTTGCTTTCTGTACCATGTATTTGGCGACTCAGAATGGGTGTTGTATACCTATTTTGGGGGCGTCACAGTTGGTATCAGAGCTTAGGGATATGATCCCTGGCTGAGATGTGAGACAAGAACTAGGAGGGGAGAGACGGGGAATTCCTTCGCTAGTATGACCTGACTAAGTTTATTTGGTGTTTATTTGGTCGGTCAGAGTATAGGGATAATATATGACATGACTATTAACCCTTGTTTTATGGCAGTATTTAAGAATGGCAGCTGAGAACGTTAATAATGGAGTAAATCAGACCGTGGAGACACCTTTGATCACTACCCAGGGGAACGTGCAACAGGAAGGCAATATTCCTCCTGTAAACAACGTTACCGAGCAAACGATGAATGATGGAATGTTTAGGAGCTTTTTGCAGTTCATGCAAAATCAGACGAGGGAGACTCGTGTGCAGAATACGGGTGGAAATGATAACAACGCGCGGTTTGTCACAGCTAAGCAGTTCAAAGAATTGGGACCACCAGAATTTAAGGGAAAGCCGGATCCGATCATGGCGGAAACGTGGGTCAAGCAAATTACCAAGATATTTGATGTCTTGGGATGCACGGAGGAACAGAAGGTTCCATTCGCCACATTTATGTTCCGCGGTGAGGCAGACTACTGGTGGGAGTCTGTGAAGCGTACCCAGCCTGACGCACTCAACATGTCCTGGGAAACATTTCAAAAACTGTTCAATGACAAGTACTTTCCTGAAAGTATTCGTCATATGAAGGAGGTTGAGTTTATTAGACTGGAACAAAACAACATGACGGTGTCCCAGTACGAGGCGAAGTTTGCAGAGTTATCCAGGTTTGCACCTCATTTGGTCGAAAATGAGGAACGAATGACAAGGATGTTTCTGAGAGGTCTAAAACCCGAGATTCGGCAATATCTTATCTCTCATAAATTTTTTTATATTCAGATGTTGTAAACAGGGCTCAATTATTAGAGCGAGATAATGAGTATGTGCAACCGAGGGACCACAACCAGGGTCATACCGGTGGCGGCAGTCATCGAAGCAATGAAAACCAGCAGGGAGGAAAACATTCGGACAAAAGCGGTAACCACTCTGGTGGTAATCGTGGTCGTGATAATAGAAGGAGCGAGTCGGGAGGAGATTTCAAGAAGAGAAGGTACAACAATGATAACGTGAAGACGTCAGCACAAACATCAACTGTTTCTAGGGGAGGAGAACGACCACCGGTCGTATGTTACAAATGTGGGAAAGAGGGACATATCAGCCCAAACTGCCCACAACAATCCAAGGTATGTTATAACTGTGGAAAGGAAGGTCATATAGCTCGAGAGTGTTCTGTAGCAAAACCAAGTTCAGCGGGGATGGTGACTCCAAAAGTTATCCCGGATAAGTCGAAATCAGCGGTTCCTGGAAGGGCGTTTGTCGTTACTGGCCAAAACGCGAGAAACCCGAACGAGGTGATCACGGGTAAGCTAATCTTGAATTCTTGCGAAGTTTATACTTTACTAGATACCGGTTCTACCCATTCTTTTATCTCTCCTGCTTGTGCTCAACGTTTAAACTTGACTCCGGAGAAATTGGACTTTAACTTATCTGTTGAAACTCCGTTGGGTGAAACCTTCGTTACATCTACAGTTTATAAATCTTGCATGATCCAAGTTGGCACTATCACATTACCTGTTGATCTTATCTCTTTAAAGATACTTGCTTTTGATGTGATTTTAGGAATTGATTGGTTAACCACTCATCATGCTAAAATTGATTGTTTTCGTAAGGTTGTTAGTTTTCATATTCCTAACCAACCTGTCATACGAATTCAAACTACTAAACCACTAAAATCAGTCACTGTCATATCAAGCCACAAAGCTATTCGTTTATTGAAAAACGGATGTCAAGCTTTCTTAGCCCATGTTATGGATTTGAACAAAGACAAGTCAGATTTGAATAATATTTCTATTGTTAGAGAATTTTCCGATGTATTTCCTGAAGAACTTCCCGGTCTACCCCCGGAACGAGAAATTGAATTCTTTATTGACCTTGAACCCGGTACAAAGCCCATTTCTAAAACCCCATATCGAATGGCTCCTATTGAACTTCAGGAGTTAAAAGTCCAACTACAGGAGTTGTTGGACATCGGTTTTATTCGTCCTAGTACGTCTCCTTGGGGTGCTCCTGTTTTATTCGTAAAGAAGAAAGACGGGAGTATGCGACTTTGTATTGACTATCGAGAATTGAACCATGTCACCATCAAGAATAGGTATCCGCTACCTCGCATTGATGACCTGTTTGACCAGTTGCAAGGAGCACAATTCTTTTCAAAGATCGATCTTCGTTCTGGATATCATCAGCTGAAGATTAAAACTGAGGATATTCCAAAGACTGCCTTCAGAACTCGGTACGGGCATTATGAATTCTTAGTAATGTCTTTTGGATTGACTAATGCTCCTGCTGCCTTCATGGATATGATGAACCGTGTATTCAAAGAATATTTGGATCAGTTCGTTGTTGTCTTTATTGATGACATCCTCATCTATTCCAAAAGCCGTGAAGATCATGAGCGCCATTTGAAGCTGGTACTGCAAAGGCTTCGTGAAAACAAGCTATATGCCAAACTGAAGAAATGCGAGTTCTGGCTTGAGGAAGTAGCATTCCTTGGGCACGTGGTGTCAAAACATGGAGTATCTGTCGACCCGGCGAAGATTGAAGCCATACAAAGTTGGGAGCAACCGAAGTCGGTAACCGAAGTACGTAGCTTTCTGGGCTTAGCTGGTTATTATCGGAGATTTGTGGAAGGATTTTCTCGAATCGCTACTCCGTTAACTCAGCTGACTCGGAAAGATACAAAATTCGTATGGAGTGAGGAATGCGAGAAGAGTTTCCAAGAACTCAAGAGGAGACTCATTTCGGCACCTGTTTTGACAATACCATCTGGTTCGGATGGATTTGTTATCTACAGCGATGCTTCAGGCAAAGGGTTAGGATGTGTTCTCATGCAACATGGGAAAGTCATAGCCTATGCCTCACGACAACTCAAAGAATATGAGAGGAATTATCCTACTCATGATTTGGAGTTGGCAGCAGTCGTTTTTGCGTTGAAGATCTGGAGACACTACCTGTATGGGGAGAAAGTGGAGATCTATACAGATCATAAAAGCCTCAAATATTTCTTCACCCAAAAGGAACTCAACATGCGGCACGACGTTGGCTTGAGCTGTTGAAAGATTACGATCATACCATCCAATATCATCCTGGAAAAGCAAACGTAGTAGCTGACGCATTGAGTAGAAGATCATATGCGGGTACGAGTGCAATGTTTTTAACACAAAGGCCCATTTTGTATGACTTGCAAAGGATGGAGATAGAGATGAAGGCTCCAAGTACCCACATGATGATATCAAATATACGAGTAGAACCGACTTTAATCGATAAAGTTAAAGCTGCTCAAGCTACGGACATGGAGCTGATGCGTATGAAGAAGAAAGTGCAAGAAGGTGCTATTCCAGAAGCAAGAATCGATGAAGAAGGAATACTTCGAGTCAACTCCAGACTTTGTGTTCCTAACGATTTTGACTTGAAGCATAGAATAATGATGGAGGCACACAACACACCGTTTGCAATCCATCCTGGGAGTACCAAAATGTATCACGATCTTCGACATACATTTTGGTGGAGCAATATGAAAAGAGAGATCGCGGAGTTTATCTCGAGATGTTTAACTTGTCAACGTGTAAAAGCGGAGCATCAAGTACCAAAGGGTCCATTGCAACCACTTGAGATTCCGAAATGGAAGTGGGAACACATTACTATGGATTTTGTTACAGGTCTTCCCAAGGTTTCTCAAGGCATAGATGCGATTTGGGTTATTGTTGATAGATTAACCAAGTCCGCTCATTTCTTGCCGATACGTGAGACTTATTCCCTTGAACGTCTTGCTAGTATGTACGTGAACGAGATTGTGAGATTGCATGGCATGCCAGTATCCATAGTTTCGGATCGTGACCCAAGATTCACTTCACGATTTTGGGTTAGCTTGCAGAAAGCTATGGGCACGGATTTACGATTCAGTTCAGCATACCATCCTCAAACGGACGGACAATCAGAGAGGACTATTCAAACTCTTGAAGATCTATTAAGACTTTGTGTCTTAGATCTCAAAGGGAGTTGGGATAAGTACCTACCATTGGTGGAATTCTCCTACAACAACAGTTATCAGGCGAGCATAGGTATGGCTCCATTTGAGGCGTTGTATGGAAGAAAATGTCGTTCTCCAGTATGCTGGGACGAGGTGGGTGAAGCAACATTGTTGGGACCAGAATTGGTACGCATTACTACAGAGAAGATCCAAACGATTCGACAACGTATACAAACGGCACAGGATCGACAAAAGAGTTATGCGGATCTTCATCGGAAGGACGTGGAATTTAATATTGGGGATCATGTATTGTTACGTGTTGCACCATGGAAGGGAGTTACAAGATTTGGGAAGAGAGGAAAGCTCAATCCAAGATTTGTTGGTCCATTTGAGATTCTTGAGCGAATAGGAAATGTGGCATATAGACTCGCATTACCTCCAAGCATGTCTCGTGTTCATAATGTTTTTCACATATCTATGCTTCGTAAATATGTTAAAGACCCGAACCACATTATTGAGTTAGAACCAGACGAGATAGCTGAAGATTTAACGTACGAGGAGGTACCTGTTAAGATCTTGGATAGGAAAGAGCATGTCCTACGCACGAAGGTTATACCACAAGTTAAGGTTTTGTGGAGAAACCATGCTATTGAAGAAATGACCTGGGAGTTGGAATCAGAAATGAAAGCGAGGTATCCTCACCTTTTTGAAACATCAGGTACGTACGTCAATTTCGAGGACGAAATTTCATAAGGAGGGGAGGTTGTAAGACCCCAACTTATTAATGAATAAAATCAAATTTTCTCTAAATATTATTGTGAATAATAAGGGGTTAATTTGATATAATACTTTGGTTATGGGTGAAATGTGCAAATTTTGCAAAATAAGCAAGTGGTTATAAAATATTCATTTTGTCGGGGAATATTCGTTTGGTCGTGGAATATTCTTGCTGTCGGGGAATATTCGTACGACGGCGCAGCCTTGTGTGGGCCCCATAACGGAAAGCGATTGGATGAAGAAAACGACAAGTATAAGTTGTTTATAAATAACGGCGTAGTTGTTACCGTTAATACTGTTGGAATACCCGGTGGTTAAAATACAGTAGCACACGGTATTGCACCAATTATTGATTCTTACGTAAGAAGGCACTACTCAATAATTGTTACAGTAGTTATTATTCAATATTTTATTTTATTGATTCAATAATTGCTGCGTTGATATTTTATATTATTGTTGTTTCAATAATTGTTGCTGCACAGTATTTTCCATTATCAGATCAATAATTCATATTATTTGAATAATATTATTAGATAACATTATTGGCAATGTCTAGAAAGTTCTGTCTAAGGAGAGGTTTGGTCATCTAATTGCGCGCCAGTAAGGAGAAATCCTTATTGGAAAGCCCCCTCTTTCCTGGGAACGGCCTGGTTGTCATAAATGTGATTCTGTAATATTATTTGTGAATAATTAATTATTGATTCATATGATAAGGAAATATTTATTTTATGTGGATATAAATGAGGGATATATTTTTGTGGTTAAAAATGAAGGAGTTAATGTTGAGGTTTTTATCAGTATTTTTGTCGGAATGGAGGTATTAAAAATCAGGGTTTTTGAGATATTTTGCGGGGGTTATAATTTTTAATCCGACCGTTGGATCGTGGTAATTTTTGGATATGTTATACATATATAAGTTGAGTATATGTCCACAAATTTTGAACCGTTAAAAATGAACGTATGATTTATTATGAATTTTACAAGATGACTGGTTCAGAAATTGTTGAATTTTCGGAGTTTATCATTTTGATGGAAAATTCTAGAATTGGTGGGCCCCACTTGTGGTTGGTGAAGAAATGTGCTGAATTATATTTCAAATGTGGTGGGTGGGAATAGTAGCAGGTAAAGCCATCAGGTTGCAGGTCAAACCTACCAAAATTTTCCTATAAATAGAGGGCTAAGTTAGAATTGAAAATCACACCAGAAACAAGTTTTCTCTCTTTCTCTCTCTAGATTATTGAGTGTATTTTGTGAGTATTTAGATACTTTGAGAGTTTCTATTCATCAGAGCAAGTTTCTTTCAGCCTTATACCGGTATTCCGACCAGAAGTACTGATATTTTGAGGTAAGGGATATTATTTTCTTCTTAATGATATTATTTTCTTCAATATCATTATGCTGAAATATTGATATGAGTTTTTATCAAATTTGGAACTTTTTGTGTCGGGGTTACTATTTACGTATACGGCACTATTCACGTATACGGCACTATTCACGAATACGGCACTATTCACCGAAAAATAAAATTTTTCTTTTTGTCCAAGATGTCTATTATGGTTACTATCTTTGATTGTATCCATGTTTTGATCTTTATTTTTGAATTCTGCTTCACAATTTATTATTATGAAGTATTATTGATCTTGGATAAACTGTTATACGAATCCCTACTATTTGTCCTTCTGTCTCACTGGATTCGTTCTCTTTAAGATATTTTTCATCATCCTCAGTCCTAAATGATGATATTACTGAATATCTTTGGCCTGTAGTGCAAAGATGTATGATTACTTGATGAATATCTTTGGCCTGTAGTGCAAAGATGAACAGGTGTTGAGATGAACATGACCGACAGGTGATACAAATGAATATCTTTGGCCTGTAGTGCAAAGATGAATATTTGGATAAAGATGATTATTAATTGATGTTACAGGGATAAAATATTGATGATGGACTTTTAAATCTTAGAAGATAGTAGAATTCTTTCTCTACTTGACTCTTCTAATGGTTTGTTGTTTCCGCTGCAGTTGTTGATCTAAAACTTGTTGTCGATTATATTCTATCAGATTTTTCCCTGTTGAAGACTAACGATAATTTGTTTGTATATTATCTTAGTCATAATATTCTTTACTGGGCTAGTTGAGCTCACCCTTTTCCTTTTTGTTCCATTTTTCTTCTCAGGAGGTGAGAACATAGCAGGATCTAGTCGGGGTACGAAGTGATGGTTCTAGAAAGATGTTTTAGCAGTCCTCACTATTTCTGTAAAATAGTGTTTGAATAATTGTAACGAGGACTTATTTGAGTGTGGATATTGTCTAGAAGACAATATTTGTATTTAAACTCACATTATGTGTTGTCGTATTTTGCAAGACAATTGTATTATTGAAGTTGTAGTTTGTTTTCTGTACCATGTATTTGGCGACTCAGAATGGGTGTTGTATACCTATTTTGGGGGCGTCACACGAAGCATCACTATAGATGACAAATCCCTCCGAGCCAGATGGTATTGTCAGAACAGGTGCTGAAATGAGTCTCCTCTTGAGTTCATAAAAACTCTTCTCATATTCCACGCTCCAACCGAATCTTGTATCTTTCCGAGTCAGCTGAGTTAATGGAGTAGCGATTTGAGAAAACCCTTCTACGAATCTCCAATAATAACTAGCTAAGCCGAGAAAGCTACGTACTTCGGTCACTGATTTAGGTTACTCCTAGCTTTGAATAGCTTTAATCTTTGTCGGGTCAATAGATATTCCATGACTTGATACTACGCGCCCAAGGAATGCTACTTCCTCAAGCCAGAACTCGCATTTCTTCAACTTGACATAAAGCTTGTTTTTACAAAGCTTTTGGAGTATCAACCTCAAGTGTTGCTCATGATCTTCACGGCTTTTGGAATATATGAGGATGTCATCAATAAAGACGACCACAAAGTGATCCAAATATTCCTTGAATACTCGATTCATCATATCCATGAAGGCAACATGAGCATTAGTCAATCCAAAAGACATGACTAGGAATTTATAAAGCTCGTACCGAGTTCTGAAATCCGTCTTTGGAATGTCATCGGTTTTAACCTTTAATTGATGATATCCAGAACGAAGATCGATCTTTGAAAAGAATTTAGCGCCTTGCAACTGGTCAAACAGGTCATCAATACGTGACAACGGATATCTATTTTTAACAGTGACATGATTTAACTCCCGATAATCAATACAAAGTCGTATACTCCCATCTTTCTTCTTCACTAATAGAATAGGAGCACCCCAAGGAGACGTACTAGGACGAATGAAACCGATGTCTAACAATTCCTGTAATTGGGTCTTTAACTCCTGAAGTTCAATAGGAGCCATTCGATATGGGGCTTTGGAAATGGGTTTTGTACCAGGTTCAAGGTCGATACAAAATTCAATTTCTCGCTCTGGGGGTAGGCCAGGAAGTTTTTCAGGGAATACGTCAGGAAATTTATTAACAATAGAAATATCATTCAAAACTAACGTATTTTTGTTTAAATCCGTGACATGAGCTAAGAAATCTTGACATCCGTTTTTCAATAAACGAATAGCTTTATGGCTTGAGATGACAGTGATTGATTTTAATGGTTTGGTTGCTTGAATTCGCATAATTGGTTGGTTAGGAATATGAAAGTTAACAACCTTACAAAAACAATCAATTTTTGCATGATGAGTAGTTAACCAATCAATCCCTAGAATTACTTCAAATACAAGTATTTTCAATGAAATAAGATCGACAGGTAATGTGAGAGTACCGATTTGAACCAGATAAGACTTATAAACAGTGGATGTAATGAAGGTTTCTCCCAACGGAGTTTCAACAGATAAGTCAAAGTCTAAATTCTTCGGAGTCAAATTTAAATGTTGAGTGCAAGTAGGAGAAATAAAAGAATGGATAGAACAGGTATCAAATAAGGTATAGACTTTGCTAGAGTTTATGATAAGTTTACCCGTGATGACCTCGTACGGGTTCCTTACTTTCTAGGAGGTCACGACAAACGTTCTCCCTTGAACTACCGGCTTTGACTTTTTTGGGACGGCCTTTGGTGCCTCCATCCCAGCTGGACTTATCTTCGGTGCACGACAAAATCGGGCTAGGTGACCTTCTCTTCCACAATTATAACATGCTTTGGACTACATCGCGCAGTTTGGACTGATGTGTCCCTCTCCTCCGCATTTAAACCATATGATAGGTGGCCGTTCTCCTTCCTTAACAACGGGTGCTGGTGCTAACGTCTTTCCATCATTATTGAATCTCTTCTTCTTGAAATGTCCACTCTTATTGTCTTGGCCATGATTACCACCGAAGTGGTTACCATTTCTGGCATGTTGATTTCCTCCACGTTTGTTGTCACCGCTTCAATGACTGCTACTATTGGTATTATCATTTTGCTGGCTGCTCTCTCTTGGTTGGGTTCACTCGTTATCACGTTCTAATAACTGAGCCCTATTCACAATATCTGAATACAAGAAAAGTTTGTGAGAGATAAGGTATTGACGAATCTTGGGTTTCAAACCTCTTAGAAACATCCGCGTCATTCTCTCCTCATTATCAACTAAGTGGGACGCAAATCGGGATAACTCGGCAAACTTGGCTTCGTACTATGACACGGTCATGTTGTTTTGCTCCAGTTTAATGAACTCTACCTCTTTCATATGACGAATACTTTCGGGAAAGTACTTATCATTGAACAGTCCTTGGAACTTCTCCCAAGACATCTTCAGTGCGGCAGGTTGAGTACGCTTTACAGATTCCCACCAGTAATCTTCTTCTGCCCGCAACATGAAGGTAGCAAAGGGAACCTTTTGCTCCTCGAAGCATCCTAAGACATAAAATATCTTGTTGATCTACTTTATCCACGTATCCGCCTTAAGTGGTTTTGGCTCTCTAAAAAACTCTGGTAGTCCCAGCTCCTTGAACTGTTTAGCAGTGACCGTCCGAGAGTTGCCAGTGTTTTCACCTGTATTTCAGACAGGAGTCTCTCTTGTCTGATGTTGCATGAATTGCAGAAAGCCTCTGAACATTCCATCGTTCATCATTTGATCGTTGTTGTTTACCTGAGGATTATTGTCTTCCTGTTGCACATTATCCTGGGTACTGATCTTTGGTTACTCAACGGTCTCCTGTGCTCCATTGCTATTCTCAATATTTTCGGATGTCATTTTCAAATACCGCCATAAAATAAGGGTTAATTGACATGCAACATATTATTCATATACTCTGACCGATCAATTAAATACCAAATAAACTTAGGTAGGTTATACTAGCGAAGGAATTCCCTGTCTCTCCCCTCCTAGTTCTAGTCTCACATCTTAGCCAAGGATCATATCCCTAAGCTCTGATACCAACTGTGACGCCCCCAAAATAGGCATACATCACACATCTTGAGTCGCTAAATATATGGTACAAAATACAAATACAAACTTAAATATACAACATGAGCTGTGCGTTTTAATACAAATATTGTCTTCTAGACAGTATTAAAACTCAAAATAAGTCCTCAATATATTTATTATCACACTATTTCACAGAATAGTGAGGACTACTAATGCTATCATCTGGACCGTCACTCCATTCCCCGACTAGTCCCGGCTGCGTTCTCATTTCCTGAAGAGGACAATGAAAGCAAAAGGGTAAGCTCAACTAGCCCAGTAAGAAATATTATGACTAAGATAATGCAGAATAATTTATCGTTAGCCTTTAACAGTGTTAAATTGATAAAATATAACAAACATCAAGTTTAACTGCAGCGGAACAAGCAATCCATTAGAAGAATCAAGTAGAGAATAAAATCTACTATCGTCTATGATTTAAAAGGTTTTTCATCCCTTTTATCGCTGAGACTCAGCTTAATAAATAATCCACATCATCCCTGCACTACGACCAATGATATTCATTAGTATCATGACCACAAATTATCCATGCACTACGGGCCAAGGATATTCATGTATTTATCAATGGTCATGATCATGCCAACAACAGTCTATCAATGCACTACGGGCCAATGAGAACTTTTACCACATCATTTGTAATATTACGGTCGTGATTATACCAAATAATCACTGGTCATAATCATACCAAGTCCATCTATGCACTACAGGCCACATATGACTTTCAACAGAATATAAACATGAGGATGATGACAATGATATAAGAATTCAATAAAACAAGTTCAAGAATAAAGTTTTAAAGATTTATAATTTAATTTATACCGAAATCAATAACGTCCAAATTGTCAACATGATACTACTTTGTGGAGTAAAATTCAATAATAATATTGTATCAAAAATAATTTAGACCGAAAACGAATCAATGTTTATCATGAATAGTACTCGGGTGAATAGTACTCAGGTGAATAGTACTGCGGGAATAGTAACCCCATGAATAGTACTCTAGCATGAAAAAGTTAAAACTTATCAAGAATGCTCAGAATAATATTTTCATGAAAAGATACTGGATGAAGCGCAAATATCAAGGATATTCAACTAATTTCATGGAGTTTAGAAGCCAAAACTTTAACAAAACGAGTATAGAATTCGAAATCTGAAACGAAATAATATTACTTACATACTATAGAGTATGGAAGAAAATATTATTTCAAGGGAATATTGAACAAAATAACATCCCTTACCTTGAAAATAAGAGTATTCCAACTGGTATAGCGGGGATATTCTTGAAGAAAACTTTCACTATTTTCTACGCTCAAAACTTTTTAAAACTCTAAAGAAATACGCTCAAGATTATAGAAGAAGAATTCTCTGATTCTGATGTGATTTTCAATTCTAACTTAAGCGCCTATTTATAGGAAAATGCTAGAACGTCATAGGAGACTAAAATTATATTATTTCAAAATTTTCTTCCTACGCATGCCAAGACTAGTTCAGCCCTCCACCTTTGAATTTTAATTCTAGCACATGTTTTCAACAAAAAACAAAAGTGGGTTCCACCCATAATTGTAATAAAAATATTTTAATTTCTAAAACTTCAACAATTCATAATAAATAGCCCTTTAATCATAAAAATTCAAATCTCATGTCCTTTTCATAGGAAATTTAATTTTCTACAACTTTGTAGAAGAAAGTTTTTCCAAATTCCAAACAAAAAATACCAGAAATTCACATACGGACGATTTTTAATACTTTCAAAAACTCATAACAAATCATACGTTAATTTTTAACGGTTCAAAATTTGTGGACATATACTCAACTTATATATGTATAACATATCCAAAAATCACAACGATCCAACGGTTGGATCAAAATTATAACTCACGTAATAGAACTTTAAGAACACTGATTTGATTATTAATACCTCCATTCCGACAAAAAATACTGATAAAACACCTGAACATTAATTCCTTCATTTATAACCACATAAAATAAATATTTTCCTATCCATCATTTATATCCACATAAAATAAATATTTTCTTATCATATAAATTAATAATTAATTATTCACAAATAATATTACAGAATCACAATAATGACAACCAGGCTGTTCCTAGGAAAGATGGGGCTTTCCGATAAGGATTTTTCCTTACTGGCGCGCAATTAGGTGACCAAACCTCTCCTTAACAGAACTTTCTAGACATTGCCTATAATGTTATCTAATAATATTATTCAAATAATATGAATTATTGATCTGATAATTGGAAATGCTGTGCAGTGATAATTATTGAACAATAATATAAAATATCAACGTAACAATTATCGAACCAATAAAATAAAATATTAAATAGTAATTATTGTAACAATTATTGAGTAGTGCCTTTTTATGTAAGAATTAATAATTCAAAAATACTGTGCAATACCGTGTGCTATCGTGCAACAACGCGTATTACTATATTTTAACCACCAGGTATTCTAACAGTTAACGGTAAAACTTTTGCCGTTATTTTATAAAAAGATATTTTTGTCATTTTCTCAATTCGACAATAATTCCATTGTGGGTCCACCAATGATCGTGTCGTCGTACGAATATTCCCTATTAAAACGAATATTCCCCGACCAATCGAATATTATATATCAACTTGCGTACTTTGTAAAATTTATAAATATTACCCATAACTATAACATTATATCAAATTTACTCCTTAATATTTAAAAATGATATTTATAGAAAATTCATCTTTATTCATAAAAGTTGGGGTCTTACAAAAATCTATGTGAATGACATTATTGTCAAGTCCCGAAGGGAGGAAGACCACCTAGACCATCTCAGAAAGCTCTTCAATAAGTTGTATAAGTACAACTTGAAGTTGAATCCAGCTAAGTGCGCCTTTGGCGTTAAATCAGGCAAGTTGCTAGGATTCCTAGTCAGCTACAAGGGGATTGAGCTGGATCCCATAAAAATCTAGGCCATCACGGAAATGCCCATTCCTCAAATAGAGAAGGAGATACGAGGATTTTTGGGAAGAATCAACTTTATCAGCAGGTTCATTTCTCAATTCACAGCAGCCTGTGAGCCTATTTTCAAACTGTTAAGAAAGAACTCCTCCATGAAGTGGAATGATGAGTGCCAGGAGGCCTTCCTTACAATCAAAGAGCAGCTAGTCAAAGCTCTTGTATTGGTACCACCCAGGGATGATGTTCCCCTGTTCATGTATTTGTCCATAAGTGACAATGTCATGGGCTGCATGCTGGGACAGAAAGATGATAGAGGCCAAGAGCGAACTATTTATTACCTCAGCAAAAAATTCATCAGCAGTGAACACAAGTATAGTCTGATTGAGAAGACTTGTTATGCTTTAGCATGGGCTTCCATGAGGTTATGACATTACCTCCATGGTCACACAACCCATCTCATATCCCGCATGGATCCTCTCAAGTACGTGTTCAGTAAACCCATGCTGAACTGCCGACTGTCCAGATGGCAGTTGATCCTACAATAATTTGACATAGTCTACATGACACAGAAGTCCATCAAAGGTCAAGGAATTACGGATAAACTTGCCGTCGCACCTTCAGGGGATTTCAAGCCCTTGGAAACATACTTCCCCGATGAAGGGGTAATGGCAATTCAGCAACACCATCGGTGCGATGCACTCCAAATATGGAAAATGTATTTCGATGGAGCTATGAACACTAAAGGTTCTGGGGCCAGAGCAGTTCTAGTATCTGTTACGAGGGAGAAACATCCCGTCGCCGTTAAATTACAGTTTGCCAATACCAACAATACAGCTGAGTATGAAGGCTGTATCATGGGGCTAAAACTTGCCCAATCAATGGGCATCAGACGGTTAACTGCCTTTAGAGATTCTGAGTTGGTAATCAGGCAAACCATAGGAATCTATCACACCAAAGGACTACACTTGCTGCCATACCATCCGCAGGTTTTACAGATGGCTTCAAAATTTGAAGAAATATCCTTCCTCCACATTCCTCAGAATAGGAATAATTTTGCGGATGCGCTAGCAACCTTGGCCTCCTTAATCAACATACATGATAAGGAAGACATGTCAACCCTCACATTTGCCCAACAAAAGGCTCCAGCCTATGGGAATCACATTGGAGAAGTATCGGATGAGCTACCTCCCATCCAACACCTTTGGTATCAGCATATCAAGGACTACTTACAAGATGGATCTACAACCCTTGAGGCAAGCCCAACTGAAAGAAGGCGGATCCATCGACAGGCTATGAAATTCTACCTGATCAGAGATGTATTCTACAAAAGAGATGCAAGATTAGGTCTCCTCAGATGTCTGGACAAGGACCAAGCTCAAAGACTCATGGATGAGATCCATGGTGGAGTATGTGGTCCACACATGAGCGGACCCCTACTTGTAAAGAAAATCCTAAGAACAGGGCATTACTAGCTCTCTCTCAAGGCTGACTGTGAGGATCACGTCAAGAGATGTTATCAGTACCAAATTTATGGGAATGCTATCCACACCCCTCCAAGGGAGCTCCACAATCTGAGTTCACCTGGCCCTTCTCAATGTGGGGAATGGACGTGATCGGGCCCATCGAGCCCAAAGCCAGTAATGGGCATCAATTTATCTTCACCATGATCGATTACTTCACCAAGTGGGTAGAAGCAACCTCCTTCCCCATGGTTACCAAAGAAGTCATCATTGCTTTCATCAGTAACAATGTCATTTGTCGATATGGACAACTAGAGGTAATTGTATCAAACAATGCTAAGAACCTCAACAACAAAATGATGGAGGAATTGTGCAGTAAATTCCACATCAAACATCTCAACTCCGTCATCTACCGTCCAAAAATGAATGGTGTTGTTGAAGTGGCTAACAAAAACATCAAGAAGATCATGCAAAAGATGTCCGCTAAACACAAAGGATGGCCTGACTTATTGCCTCTAACTCTGTTAGCTTACAGAACATCAATACACACTTCCACTGGGGCAACACCCTACGCATTAACCTATGGGATGGAAGTAGTGCTCCCCATAGAAGTGGAAATGGAATCCCTCAGAGTGTTGATAGACACTTAGCTGGATGAAGACCAATGGGTACAAGATAGGTATCACTAATTGTCCCTAATAGACGAAAGGTGAAGTGATGCTATTTTCCATGGTCAGTTATACCAACAAAGGATCGCCAGGTCCTACAACAGAAAAGTTCGGCTAAGGCAGTTTAAGCAACATGACTTGGTTTTGAAGAAGATCATTGAGAGCCAAGATCAATCTAAGGAGGTATTAATAGGAGGTGCTCTCAGATTACAGGAAATGGACGACCATGAATTTCCACAGCTCATCAACTCGGACACTGTGAAACGATACTATGTCTGATATTACCATCAAGAAAACATCCTGGTTTTGGATCACCAGATCCCCAGTCATTTCAGGTTTTCTAACCCTTCACTACATATAACTTCTCTTTACACTCATCTGCCCCATCAGGGACAAACACATTTTTCTAACCAGCAGCCTGGTTTTGGATCGCCAGATCCTTCTTTCAACTTTGTTTTGAACCCTTACTCAACTCCAGTTATCCCACCAGGGATTGAACCTTTCACACCTGCAGTCTTACCCCACTAGGGATAAAACTTTTTCACACCTGCAGTTTGTCCTGTACATGGGATTAAACTTTCTCCCCCGCAGTTTGTACTGAACATGGGATCAAACTTTTCATTGGCTGCAAACCGTCCTGAACATGAGGCGAACTACGCCGACCTGATCTCCTTGATACACGGGAGTACGTAGGCAGCCATATTTTATATCGTCCGGTAGCAATAAAATAAAAATAACAAAAACATTTCTACACCCTTCTCATTACAAAAAACAAAAACAACAAAAATATCTTTACACTCTTTTGACACATACAACATTGAACCTCTTACACCAGGTTCGAACTACGTAGACCTGATCTCCTCTTCAATGGGAGTACGTAAGCAGCCACTCATGGTTCGGTCTAACCCCGTACCAAAATACAAAAACTTGTCAACGGTACTGGGATCATCCTTCAATACATCACACTTCATCGGCTTCAGACCAAAGGGATGGAACTAACTGACCTCCCCATGTAAACGGGAGAATTGGCGACCATCTAAGCTGTGGTTGATCCTCAAAGAGAAATACCAATCCATAAGAGATGGAACTAACTGGGCTCTCCCATATAAAGGAGTACTGGTGACCATCTGTGGTGCGGTCAACCTCAGATAAGAAAGCCACACTCCTCTCCACATTTACATACAGAAATTAGTCCCAAGACACCAAAGAAGGTAGGGGATACATACAGATCAACAATCCATTCTGAAAGATCCGGAGACATCTCAATGTCCACGTGACACCCCTAAATTCGGGTACTTCATTCCCTCAAGATTTGGTGTTCACTTAACAAAATATTTATATCTAACTACCCAATTATAATAAAATTGAATAATAAACCTTCCCATTAAAGGAATAAAAGTCTCCAAGGTTATCTAACCTTTAAATATAATCATTCAAATGCAAAAAATTTAAATAACTTCATTACAATCATTAAAATAAAGCCTGATGATAAAATATCAACATGTTACAAGTCTTCAACACTTGTTCATCTTTTCTTTTCCTTTTTACTTGTGCTAGGTACATTGACCTTCTCATCCTTAACTATAATAGTTATACAAGCAAGAGTGAGCAAACAAAGCTCACTTGAAATAACAATGAATAAAACTTTACAACCACTGCCAAATAATAGGCACAATGAAACTGAACAAAATGCTTTATCAATGATAATCATAATCATGAAATATTTAATTGAGGGTCATAAGACCATGAACTATGTCTATAGTTATAAGTAATCTTTCAACTTAAACTTTAACAGTCATAAGACTATAGGGACTCCTCGTACTTAGGGGGATCGGCCCTTCATACAATGTATTGTGCACAAACATTTCAATGCTAAGCGTAAATTATCCTCTAATAATAGGGTTGTTCATCTCAGTATTTAGATTACAAGTCCGCACCAAAGTAAGTTTGGTTTGGATACATTTCAAGATAATTTAGAATTCAACGGTCATCAACTAAGGATTAGTTGAATAAAAAGGTAATCACATTATGCTATGGATTAAATCATAAGTGAATCAACATTGTATACTATAGTTATGCTTTAGGAATAATCTAAAAGCATAAACATTGAATAATTATAATGTACCTTGCTTGAACGATATTAAGCCAATATTTTTTAGAATTGAGTACTAAGCATGCATAACAAATTGATAAAACTTGATCAACATCAGAATATGTAAACTTGTATGCTAAATAACAAGTTAAAGACAAGAATAACTTGTTCAATATCAGAATAAGATTTAGATAACTTGCATCATCATAAACAAATTAGATACAAGAAACTTGCTCAATTGTAAGAATAAAATTGCACAATGTAATAATAATAGAACTAGCTCAACGAAAGTGTAGAGTTAGAAAACTTGCCTTGAGTGTAAGCTAAATCGTAACAACTCGAATCACAATACCCTATACATATATGTCATCATGACATAATTAGTCACTACCAACATTCCATATATAAATAAGTATAAACATCATATAAGCTTTGATTTTTAATCACATAATCAAATTACATTAGTAATAAAACTAGTAGCATATTAATAATATGTTCATTCATAGTATAATATATAATACCAAAATCACATCTTAACAGTTATACTATTTCAGTTAACAACTTTTTTAGACTTTGTGCAATTACAACACATTGTCTGACCATTCTATTAACTCGCGCTGCGGCGCCACAGTTTACACTGTGGGTCGACGCTGCGGCGCAGTTCTGGAGTTGCGGCGCGAGACGCGGGCCAATGATTGGCGCTGCGACGTGGCGCTGGCACTGCAGCGCGAGAATTGTACTGCTGGGAGCCTCGACAACAACATAAATAAAGCCAAATTTGGCCTACAAGCTACTTTCTAACAACCAAATTAACATGTAATACATATAGAGACTTCACATAAACATAATTTAAAGACTCTTAACATGATTTTACCCATATAACAATATAAACATCGAATTTAAAACATCTAATTTCACTGTTTTTGATAAAACTTCACTTTTTGTCATTTTCAGGGAAAGTCATCACTGTGATTTTGTTTTTTCAACCAAAACAGTTAATTCAAAATACCTTGTTTATGTTTATTCATCCTCTTTCAAATTCAATAGTCAATTTATATATTATACAAAGAATTAAACCTCAATTTTACTCTAAACCAAGCCATATTCATATATTTTAATACCAATTCACTGTAATATGGTTTTCTTCAAAAATAATTACATAACATGAATTAATTCATCTATAAAGTTATGAAAATAACTTTATAACAACCAATTTATCATATAAAACTATATATAACAAATAATTTAACCTCTACAAAGATTTTACAGAGAATTTTGGAAGAGAATAAAACTACAACTTTAAAAATTTAACAGAGTAAGATGATACCTTTGTTGTCTAGAAGATGATGGCTATTCAAGCTTTCTTTTCCCCAATTCTTTTCTCAAATTCTCTATACTTCTCTCATTTCTCTCTAACTTTTTCTCTGTAACTTTCTTCTTCTCTTCTTTTTTTTCTTCTGAGTTCTTTCTTCCTATTCTAAACTTACGTACTAATATTATAACGTAAATAATAATATATGTATTAATTATATAATATAAATATAGGTATAACTGATATCAGTTATCTTATTTTTGAAAATCAAAATTCATAAGGCTTGTTTAGCTAACATAATTAAAAATTAATCCATTACTTCTTATACCTTGTTTGGTAAAACACAATTGGATTGAAGACTTAATATGCATTAAGTCTTGTTTGACAAAACTGAATTAAACTCCTTTAATTTATTTTAATAACTCATTTATAGTAAGGTTATTTGTCACACTTTTATTTAATTAAATTTTTAATAATCAATTTAATTAATTCTAATAACAGTTTATTAAATTACTTTAACACATAAATCAATACAACATAATTGTAATTTTCTTTATAATTATAATTTTATTTAATCAACTAACACATTATTTTAATTACAAATTCAAATTAAAATATAATAATTTATTTAATCATTATAAACTCTCTAACTTAATTATTAAATTAAATTAGTATATTATCTCATAACAATTAATTTTCTTAACTCCTTAATTATTTACTTAACAAATAATTAACCATTCAAGTCAAATTAAATTAAATATTTATATAATTAAATAAATATTTAAAATTAAACACATCAATTAAATATTTATATAATTCAATAAATATTTAAAATTAAACACATCCATTAAATATTTATATAATTCAATAAATATTTAAAATTACAATTTAAAATTCTGGATCGTTACAGTTCATCTATCAAGGAGGAATTCAGAATACATCGAGATCACAAGCCTTGAAGAAACATGCAAATATCAAGCAAGCAACAAAGCATAACTAAAAGGGAAGTGAATAAAAAAATATTTCCCTGCTATATATAATGTTGTTTGATATATACAATATGAACTATACATGACAAAATGACTAAGCTAGTCTGTGCAGGAAAATACAAGCCCATCTACAAGTCAGTGTATATGCGAGCTATCAAGTCTAACATGGTATCCCTCTCAGAAGAAGGAGGTAGTGTTCTGATCTCCTGTACAAGGGTCTCTACGCGAGCAAACAGATCTACAACCATCTGCATGGTGACACTGTGCTCATCAATATATGCACTCATCTCTGCAATGATGCCAGTAGTAAGGGACCTCACTGTGGTACTGTCTGTAACGGCTACATCCCGGGCAGATATGGCGCTGTCACGCTCAACTATCACTGTATCTCTGGCTAATCTGGCCTCATCCCACTCAACAATAGCGGTATCTATACGAGCTAAGGCATCATCTCTCTCTAATAGAGCGACATCTCTCCCCTCAAGAGCTATCAACATCAATGTCCTAACCTGATCTCTCTCGAAGGTCATCAAATTCAAACTCCGCACTAAATACTCTGAAGGAGGAGTCACAGCTACAGAAGTACTTGGAGAGTCAACAAGAGCTATTGTCGAACCAGCAAACAGCTCCTCCTCCTCGGTGTGGGAATCAATGTCCTCTATGGGTTCTCCGCCATCTGAATCAATACCCGGCACTGTGGATACTACCGCAGCCGATGAAGTCTCTGTCTCCATCCACGCAAAATACTCTAACGAACAGACCGAATGGCTAATAGAAAACTCAGCACGCTCATGCTGATCCCAACAGGCATAAACCCGGGATCGATCCTCTGCTGGTAAGTGGCGAGAAGCTAAATGCTGACCTTACACCCCTTCAAAAGGATGAAAGTCTTGAAACTGGTCAAACTATGACATCACAGCCAGTGGGTGGTAGGTAGTCATGCCCCTCAAACCAGCCAGAGGGAGATAATCCATGCCAAGAGCGTGAGTAATGAAGCTGTAGGGTGAGCTGAGCCCTAAACACGACAGGATGCCAAACAGATCTCCGATCCCTGAAAAATATAACGACCAAGACATAGCGTCTATACACTCCGATGGATGAAAGGAGTAAGACATAGCTATATCATGGGTAAAGCAGTACCTGTGTCGACGGAACTTACCAATCGGTCTCAAGTGTGACATGAACCATACATATAACATGACCGAGTTACCTATAAATACCCCTGCAGGGTAGGTGCTGTAAAACGTGGCCGACCTCAATGTCTCCGCCATAATCATCGGAATAATGGTGTGACCCTCCCTGAGAGCTCTCACTGCCATGATGAAACCTATGTCCATCTCATCCATATACCGTGACATGTACACATATGCCACTATACACATCATGAGTACATCCACACTGGCCAAATGCCACTGATCCTCTGGTGTGGTAAAATCCCCGGAGTGCCGAGCATAGCTGTCCAATGAGCAAAATCTGTCTAACAGGAAACGTTGGGGCAATACATTGTCGGATGTAATCGCATCCTCTACTACTTTACTCTGTAACCCGGTGAGGGTCATGAACTGCCGGCGCATATCTCCGATAGCCATACGAGCGCAAGGTCTGTCTAAGGGCAAAGTCGTCAACCACTCGTACTCCTCCAATGTAGGAGTTAACTCCTGGGTACCAAATCAGAAAACTTGCCTCTCCGGTACCCAATGCTCCAGCATACCCTCTACAAAGCCCGCGGGAACTTGAAACATCAAGAGGGTCATGGAATGCTGTAGTAGCTTATCTACAGTCACCCTATCTGGGGGTGACATACTATCATACCAGGATCTTAGACGGGATGCTACCAATACTGCTGGGGTGTGATCTATGTGGCTGACTGTCGAAGAAGACATATGTGTGGACCGTATCATAAGACCATCCAGGGGTCAATGCTGAATATCTCTGGACATACATATATATGCATAACATGATAAATACATGACAGATAATAGATGGCAATATGATGTAGGGAATAGAAAATAATACATACATTCCTAAGTACATCATCATCTAAATACATCATCTTTGTACAACAGAAAAATACAGGGAAATGGGGCACATCCACCCAATATATGCCTGTGGCTCCCCTAGGTGGGGCCCACCCCTCTAGCTCAGTCCAATTCGAGTTGCAAAGGAGTTCTCACATGCTAAAAAGGCCAAATCAGGAAAAAAGATGCTACGCGATTGAGCGGATTATCCTGAAATCTTGGTTTTTGTGGACCAAACTACAGGTCTACATGTCATTCATTGGTATTCACCCGGACACAAGTTTACTATACCAATGAGCACAACTGTTGCAAACTACATATGGTAATACCTCACTAAGGTCCGATGCCGTCAGTTTGGGGTTGCAACTCCAAAGCGCTTCTCCCCCAACAGAAACTTCATACAAGTCAGTCGTTGAAGCACATTTCAACGAAGGTCATGCAACCTTTACAACACTCAGACGTTGGCAAGTAAATCTAACGAAGCATCGGAAGCCATCCGATGATTTCAGCCGTTGATATATACGTCAACGAAGGTCAAGCAGCCTTGACAGTATTCTCCAGCAGGATCCCATCCGTTGACGAACATGTCAGCGAAGGTCAGAAAATCATGACAACATAAACTGTTGGCAGTAACTCCGACAGAGCATCCTCATCGAGGAGGACCGATGGTGAAATATGTTATCACATCCTCAACAGGCAAAACACATCCCTACAAAGTCTCTTGTACATAAGAGATACATCTTCAGTGAAAGTTTATACCAAGGATTAAGGGCTTTGGTGATAATCCCAACGTCAACATCCTGGAAGTTCACGGTAGCTTTGGATCACACGTCCAAACAGTTTATCAGAGTGGTCATGAATAACCCTGCTCCCGATAGAAGTCAAGGGGAGCCGACAATCATCCCACCATGTTGGAGAACAATCCAACAAACCACATACATTTGCATCATGCTGCTGTACATTACATCATGATTATCTTATAACATTTCAAGTGTCTAGTATTATTTATATATCCTATCCATGCCATTACATTACATGAATATGATAAAGAGGGGCATCTATAAACACTCAAAATTTTCTGCATACCTGTTACTAACACTACAGGAGGGCAGAATCGTCTTTCAGAGATAACCCTGGAAGACAGCTCAGTTCAATCCTGGAGACAACCCTGGGATATTCAGTTATTACCATCTTAGAGATAACCCCGAGACATCCAGCGCAGTCTCAAAAACAACACCGAGAGTTTCAGTGTTAACCTCGGAGATAACCTCGAGAAATGCAGTTCAAATACCGAAAATCACACCGGAGAAGACCGTTTCATCTCGGAGATAACGCCGAGATACTCAGTCTCAGAAATAACACTGGGAAAGATAGTATCAACCTCAGAGATAACCCCGAAGATTGTCATTGTAGTTTCGAAGATAACCCCAGAGAGGCTCATTCCAACCCTTGCAGTCAGCTTCAAGCTCGGAGACAATGTCGAGGCACTCAACTCCAGTCCCGGAGATAACCCCGAGAGGACATGCCAACCTAAGAGACAAACCTGAGGACATTCAGCACTTGCAGCAGCCCAATCTCAGAGATAACCCTGAGCAACGATTGCTAAATCAGCCCAAACCGGAGATAACCCCGGTGAGGGGCAAAATCATCATTTTGCCACCTCGATCCTACATTGCGTTGTCTTAGTAAACATTTCATACATTACACATAGGAATATCCTACAAGAATCAAAGAGCTCCAATCCTGAGTGACTACTACACAAGATAACACACCGGATATAATTTAAAGCCTGAAGACCAAGGGCATGGTTCCATCTTCCTGACTTCGTATAACCTCTAATCCCATGTCATTGTGTAGCTCTCGACAACAGCATGCCGTAAAAGGTTTTATACACCTTGATCGAATGCCCGGATTAAAGTTTTGATAGTTCAAATGGACAACACGTTGCACGCGTGCACGTATTTCGAGACGAAGGGACCCGCAGAGTCCAGGGTAGCCCGGGCAGCCGCAGGTACACCTGCGGCTCCCCCCTCTATAAATAGAGGGCTTGGGGTAGCCATTTTGCATAGAGAAAAGGCGAGAAAACCCTGTCCAATTTGCTCTGTACACACCCTAAACTGGGTGTTTTCTCATTTCAAACAATTGTGAGCTTATATTTGGCTATATTTTTACCGGCGGGAGCCGAGTATTCATCCATTTAAAGCTATTGAAGTCTTCTTTGGCAGTCCACTGTAAGCCTTCTTACACCTTCTAAAGCCTTTCTCCACTACTGTGCACACACCGTTCTTCACGTTGAGAGTCATGTTTGCGTGTGTGTTTGCCCGGACTTCGGTCTGCCGCTTTTATGTCTGTTTGTATATATATATATATATATATATATATATATATATATATATATATATATATAAGTATATATACTTATATATAAACTATTGTCGAACTTTGTTCGATGAGCCTGGACTCACGTCCGGAGCGTTTATTTGCTTTTATATATATACTTATATATAAACTGTTGTCGAACTCTGTTCGATGAGCCTGGATTTTATATCCGGAACGTTTACTGCTTTTGTATATATATAAAAACTTATATATATGTTGTTGTCATCAAACTCTGTTTGATTGAGCCTGAATATACATACATATATATATATATATATATATATATATATATATATATATATATATATATATATATATATATATATATATACGGTCTGGATCAAGTGCATACCCCTTATCTTACTCACCCGTGCTTACCCCCCTTTAAGCGACGGTTTTGGTCATACAACCGTCGTCTATACTTTTAGCGACGCTATATGTTGTCCGTCGCTAAAAGTATAGACGACGGTTGTATGACCAAAATCGTCGCCTAAAGGGGGGTGAGCACGAGTGAGTAAGATAAGGGGTATGCACTTGATCCTTGCTATATATATATAATAAAATGGAAGTATCAAAGGCCTCAATTACTATTAAGCATAAGGGTTTGAAAAAATCTCTTTTATAAAATGTCATTGATATATCTTGTTAAAACTGAACTTTTATACAAAATTCAAACCCTTTGTATATATGTGCGAACGAGGCATAACACTACTTTCAAATAATTGCACATTGACCCACACAGACACACACATTCATATAACAGTTTAATTAAAAAGTGGCGGTCACCGTGGTAACACGGATGTCGGGGGGTGCCTAACACCTTCCCTTCACATAATCAAGTCCCCGGACCCTAACGAATCTCGGTTTCACAGACCCGTTAAGTAGTGTCACATCACTGGGTCAATGTACAAACCTTTTCTCGGTTGTGTTGGTACAACCATTTAAAAAACCAACTGGCGACTCTTATAGTCCAATCGTCGACATATACATGTCGGACCTTTTCACAACTTATTTTTTCAAACAAATCTCACCTAACATGAGAACACCAAAAGACAAGAACAAAAAAGGGACAAATAAAAATTCTGACGTCGACACGCATCATGGACTACCTAAGTGGCTGTAAATGATCACTTTTTACAATGGGTTAAATGGTAATCTACGTACTAGCATTGATGCAGCGCTTGGGGGAGATTTTATGGCTAAGAGTTATGAGGAAGCTTATAAATTGATTGAGACGATGGCGGTTAACAACTACCAGTGGCCCACATCGAGAATGATACAGCCTAAGGTAGCTGGGGTGTTAGAAGTAGATGGGGTGATAGCGTTAGCAGCACAGATTTCAGCTTTATAAAAGAAGATGGATGCTCTTACAGGTGCACAGACACAGAAGGTTGCTTATGTTTATGAGTTGTGTGCGGGGGAACATCCTACAAAATAGCGTGCCATTAATCCTGTAGTGGTACTGTTTGTGGGCAGCTATAATAGAATTTTGCAGAATTCGTATTAAAATGCCTACAATCCAGGGAATAGGAATCATCCAAATTTTTCATGGAGTAATAATCAAAATCAGCAGGCTCCACGACTATCTTATCCCCCTGGATTTCAAATTCAGCATCAACAACCAGCTCTACATCAAGAGAAAAAGTCAGATTTAGAAGAGCTGTTGTTAAAGTACATATCGGGTAACAAGGTAGCAATGAAAACACAAGCAGTGGTAATTAAGAACTTAGAAAATCATATGGGATAGCTTGCGTTATCGTTGAATAACAGGCCTTAAGGGACTCTACCTAGTGACACAGAGAAGAATTAGAAAGGGAATCATGAACAGTGTCAAGCAATCACTTTGAGAAGTGGAAAACTTCTTGAGGGATAAAATGCAAAAAATTTACCAAGGAAAGATGTCAAAGATAGTGAAGACAAAGGGAACAAGGAAAAATAGGGTGAAGATAAGCAAGTGGACAAGAGTCAGACAGATGTTGAGCCCGTTGTTTATCCTCTACCACCGTTTCAGCAGAGAGTTCAAAAACAGAAATTAGATAAGCAGTTCTCTAAGTTTTTGGAAGTTTTTACGAAATTGTAGATCAACATTCCTTTTACAGAAGCCCTATAACAAATGTCGAGCTATGCCAAATTTATGAAGGGTATTCTGCCGAGGAAGAAGAAGTTAGAGGACTATGAGACTGTGGCATTGACGGAGGAATACAGTGCAGTATTACAGAGAAAATTGCCTCCGAAGTTGAAGGATCCGGGGAGTTTTACCATTCCTTGAACAATCAGGAACATGACCTTCAACAAGTGTTCATGTGATTTGGGGGCAAGTGTGAACCTCATGCCATTGTCAGTATATACTCAGTTGGGTTTGCCAGCTCCGAAGCCTACAAACATATCACTATAGTTAGCAGATAGATTAGTGACTTATCCGAGAGGGATTGTTGAAGACATTTTAGTTAAGGTGGATAAGTTCATATTTCCAGCAAACTTTATTATTTTGGATTATGAAGAGGACAAAAATATCCCAATCATCTTAGGGAGGCCATTCTTGGCTACTGGGAGGACTCTCATTGACGTTCAGAAAGGGGAGTTAATAATAAGGGTACAAGACCAAGAAATAAAATTCAATGTGTTCAAGGCCATGAGGTTTCCTACAGACGAGGAAGAATGTTTTCGAATAGATGTGATCGACAGGATGGTAAACGAAGACTTGGTTAAAGGTTTGGTCAGGGCTCCGTTGGAAAATACTCTATTGGAAGATGATGACTTGGATGATCCAGAATTCGTGGACTACTTGCATATGCTGGATGCTTTGCCTAGAGTGAGCAGATTTAAGGTTCCATTTGAGCATCTACATATAGAAGAAAAAGTATCGGCACAAATAGAGCCTTCACTTGAGGAACCACCCACTCTTGAGCTTAAGCCTCTTCCTAAACACCTCAGGTACACATTTTTGGGTAATTCTAATACTTTACATGTTATTATTACATCTGCGCTTAACAAATTGTAGGAAAGTAAATTACTTAGGATACTTAGATAATACAAGTCTGCAATAGGATGGACAATTGCCGACATCAAGGGAATAAACCCTTCATTCTGTATGCACAAGATTCTCTTGGAAGAAGACTCAAAGCCAATAGTGGAACAACATAGAAGATTAAATCCAATCATGAAAGAAGTGGTGAAGAAAGAAATTTTGAAGTGGTTGGATGCTGGGATAATATACCCGATTTCAGACAGTACGTGGGTAAGTCCAATTCAATGTGTTCCAAAAAAGGGTGGAATGACGGTTGTGACAAATGACGATAATGAACTTATTCTGACGAGGACAGTGACCGGATGGAGGGTCTGTATGGATTACATGAAACTTAATAAGGCAATTCGGAAGGACCACTTTCCTCTTCCTTTTATCGATTAGATGTTGGACCGTTTGGCTGGGCATGAATGTTATTGCTTATTGGATACATATTTGGGGTACAACCAGATAGTCATCTCTCTTGAGGATCAATAAAAGACTACCTTCACGTGCCCATATGACACCTTTACTTTCAGGAGGATGTCCTTCAGGTTGTGTAATGCACCAGCAACCTTTAAGAGGTACATAATGGCCATCTTTTCAGATACAGTGGAGAGGAATGTTGAAGTTTTTATGGACGACTTCTCAGTTTATGGGAACACTCTTGATATTTATCTTAAAAACCTGATCATGGTTTTAAAATATTGTGTGGAAACTAACTTGATGCTGAATTGGGAGAAGTGCCACTTTATGGTTGAAGAATGAATTATTCTTGGGCACAAAGTCTCTGCAAAGGGTTTGGAAGTTGACCGGGCAAAGCTGGATACAATTGAAAATCTTCCACCGCCGACTTTAGTTAAGGGAATTCGCAATTTTCTTGGGCATGCTGGATTCTACCGCAGGTTCATTAAGGATTTCTCTAAGATTGCAAAACCACTCTGCAGTCTATTAGAGAAAGATGCAGTTTTTAGCTTTGATGAAGAATGTATGATAGCATTTGAGCAATTAAAGAAGAAATTGACTACAACTCCCTTGATTGTAGCACTGGATTAGACGATGTCGTTTGAATTAATATGTGATGCTAGCGATTGCGCGGTAGGGGCTATTTTGGGTCAATGCCTAGAGAATATCTTTCATGACATATATTATGCAAGTAAAACCCTCAAGGATGCTCAATTGAACTATAAAACCACCGAGAAGGAGCTACTTACAGTCGTGTACGCTTTTGATAAATTCAGAGCATATTTGATAGGAACAAATGTGGTGGTATACACGGATCACTCGACGATTCGTTATCTGATCTCAAAAAAGGATGCAAAGCCTAGGCTTATCAGATGGATTCTACTCCTTCAAGAATTTGATTTAGAAATAATGGATAGGAAGGGGACAAAAAATCAAGTGGCAGATCATCTTTCGAGACTGGAAAATTCGGATAAGGACAAGGCAGATAAGTGTTTGATCAATGAGTCATTTTCGGATGAGCAGTTATTTGGAGTAAACACTAAATTTCCATGGTATGCAGATTTTGCTAATTACTTGGTGAGCAAGATCCTTCCCCCTAATTTGACACGTCAGCAGACAAAGAAGTTCTTACATGATGTCAAGTGGTATATGTGGGATGAGCCCTATCTCTTCATACATTGTGCAGATAAAATGATTCGTAGATGTGTGCCTTACAGCAAAGTGAAGAATATCTTGCACGAATGTTACGCATCTGCGTATGGGGGGCACTATGGGAGTGAGTAGACAGCGGCTAAGATTCTTCAGGCAGGATTCTACTGGCCTACTGTTTTCAAGGATTCCCACCAATTCGTGAAAAGCTGTGATAGATGCCAAAGGGTGGGAAATATTTCAAAAAGGAATGAGATGTCGCTCAACACTATCATGGAAGTTAAAATTTTTGATGTATAGGGGATGGACTTCATGGGACCTTTTCCACCGTCATACAACAACTTATACATCTTATTAGCTGTGGATTATGTATCAAAGTGGGTTAAAGCTGTAACACTCCCTACTAATGATGCCAAGGTGGTTCTGAAGTTTCTTCAGAAAAATATTTTCACAAGGTTTGGCACGCCGAGAGCAATCATAAGTGACAAAGGAAGTCACTTTTGCAATAGATCTTTTACAGCTCTCTTGGGCTTAATCACAGGTTTGCAACAACTTATCATCCCCAAAAAAGTGGCTAAGCTGAGGTTTCCAGCAGAGAAGTGAAGCGAATTTTAGAGAAAGTGGCGAACTTGAACAGAAAGACTGGTCTCTAAAGTTAGACGACACTTTATGGGCTTATCAGACAGCATATAAGACACCAATTGGGATGTCTCCATATCAACTGGTTTATGGAAAAGCGTGTCATCTCCCCGTGGAACTTCAACATAAGGCATATTGGGCCATTCAAAAGCTGAACTTTGATCAAACAGATGCAGGAGAAAAGAGATTACTACAATTGAATGAACTTGACGAATTTCGACTGCAAGCTTATGAGAACTCAAAACTGCACAAAGAAAAGGTCAAGAAGTGGCACGATCAGAAGATTATGCAGAGAAAGTTTAAACTGGGATAATCTGTGTTACTGTTTAACTTAAGACTGAGATTGTTTCCCGAAAAGCTCAAATCGCGATGGTCGGGGCCATTCACTATCAAGACAGTGCTCCCATATGGCGCCGTTGAATTCTAGAGCAGAAATTCTCTCAAAACATTCAAAGTCAATGGGCAGCGACTAAAGCATTACTGGGGTGGCGACATCGACAACGAAGCCACTATAATCACACTTGCCGATGCACCATGAATATGGAGTAGTCAGGCTGAAAGACTCAAAAACAAGCGCTCATTGAGAGACAACCCAATTTTTATATCAATTACAGTATTTTTGTTTTATCTTATTCAATTTGTAGTTTAGTTCGTAATTTTAGTATCTCTTAGTTCAATTGTGTACAAGTTGTAGTTAGTTAGTTAGTAATTTTTATCAATTTCGAACTTACTTGCTAAATCTATATGATCTTATCTCATAATTATGGTTTTAATGTATTTCAGGTACTTAGGATGATATTGGACAAGCTCACGAGTCAAAGAAATTGAAAAATCAAAGTTCTACACAAAAGGGACCCCCGCCCCGGTAGGCCCTTTCCCAGCCTGACACACCCGCCCCGACGGGAGGGGGGGGGTCCTCTGTCCATACCCGTCCCAACGGGCCTTTATAGGCTTATTACCCCCCACCCCGGTGGGGGTACGGGTTTCCTAAATTTTTTTAAGCTGCAAACTTTGTCTTTCTGTGACGCCCCCAAAATAGGTATACATCATTCATTCTGAGTCGCCAAATACATGGTACAGAATACAAATACAAACTTAATTTATACAACTGTTAAATTTCGTGTAGAATACGACACAACATAAGCTATGAGTTTTAATATAAATATTATCTTTTAGACAGTATTAAAACTCAAAAGAAGTCCTCATTACATTTATTATTACACTATTTCACATAATAGTAAGGACTACTAATGCAAACATCTGGACCGTCACTCTGTTCACCGACTAGTCCCAGCTATATTCTCATTTTCTGAGGAGAACAATGAAAGCAAAGGGTGAGCTCAACTAGCCCAGTAAGAAATATTATGACTAAGATAATGCAGAATAAATTATCATTAGCCTCCAACAGTGTTAAACTGATAAAATACAATAAACATCAAGTTTAATTACAGCGGAACAAGCAATCCATTAGAAGAGTCAAGTAGAGCATGATATCTACTATCTTCTATGATTTAAAAAGTTTATCAATAGTTTTATTGCTGAGACTCAGCTTAATAAATAATCAACATCATCGAATCATCCCTACACTACGGGCCAAGGATATTCATTAGTATCACCAATGGTCATGATCATACCAACAACTGTCCATCAATGCACTACGGGCCAATGATGACTTTTACCACATCATTTGTAACATTACGGTCATGATTATACTGAATAATCCCTGGTCATAATCATACCAAGTCCATCTATGCCCTACGGGCCACAGATGACTTTCATCATAATATAAGTATGATGATGATGACAAGGATATAAGAATTCAATTAAAGGAGAGTAATGATAAATTTTAAAGATTTATAATTCAATTTATCCAGAATTCAATAATGTCCAAATTGCCAACATGATACTGCTTTGTGGAGTAAAATTCAAGAATAATATTGTATCAAAAATAATTTGGACAGAAAAGAAATTAATTTTTATCATGAATAGTACCTCGTGAATAGTACTTCATGAATAGTACCCTGTGAATAGTACTCCGGCATGAAAAGATTAAACTTTAACAAGAATGTTCAGAAAAATATCCTTGTGAACTGATACCAGATGAAGCACAAATTTTAAGGATATTCTACTAATTTTAAGGAGTATAGAAGCAATACTTAACAACATGAGTGTAGAATTCAAAATCTGAAATAAAATAATATTACTTACATACTATAAAATATGGAATAAAATATTATTTCATACGAATATTGAACAAAAATAATATCCCTTACGAATACAAAAGAAATAATACCCCTTACCTTAGTAGGAGATTGGATACTGAAATAGTGTAATAATATAATACTCTTCTTCTTTCTCTATGATTCTCTCTCTATAGAATTCTTTTGTGAGTCATAGTGAAATGGTGAGAATGAAAGAAGAAATAAGCTTCTATTTATAGAAGATTTCTAGCTTTGCCCTTGAAATGTGAAGAGGCAAGTGGCTTGACGACTGGTGATGTGAAAAAAAAGTGGTTTGACGCCTATAATGTGAAACAACAAGTGGTTCGACGCCTGCAATATGAAACGACAAGTGTTTCGACGCTTGTAATATGAAACCACAAGTGGTTCGACGCCTGTAATATGAAACGACAAGTGGTTCGACGCCTGTAATATGAAACGACAAGTGGTTCGACGTCTGGTAAAGGCAATTACTATTGGCGAAAATGACTCTTAGATGATGACATATGGGCCCCCATAGAACAAACAAAACTTACCACAAACGTCTCATAACAGACTTCTTATTTATATCAAATATTGAATAAATATTACCACAAATCATTTTATCTTCAATCAACACTTTTTTATTCTTCCAACAATTATTCATCATTAATATTATAACTCACAATATTTAACAACCAGATTATTCCCTGAAAAAAGGGGGCTTTTCGATAAGGATTTCTCCCTATTGGCGCGCAATTAGGTGACCAAACCTCTCCTCGATAGAACTTTTTAGATATCGTCAATATTATAAATAATAATATGAATAACTTTATCGTCTCAATTATTGATTTAATAATATAAAATATTATGCAGATGATACTATGACAATAATTGAATCAATAATGTGAGATACTATGCAGCAATTACTGTAGTAATAATTGAGTATAACTGAATGGCTTCTTACGCAAGCATCAATAATCAATACCGTGTGCTACTATGCAACCACACTTATTTTTACCACCGGGTATTTCAACCGTTAACGGTAAAACTTTCGCCATTATTTTTTATAAAAAGATATTTCTGTCATTTTCTAACTCCGACAATAATTATGTTATGGGGTCCACCAATGATTGTGCCATCGTACGAATATTCTCCAACAAAAAGAATATTCCCCGACCAAACGAATATTTAATAACAACTTGCTTACTTTGCAAAATTTATAAATATTACCCACAACTATAACATTATATCAAATCCACACCATAATATTCAAAATGATATTTAGAGAAAAAAATGATCTTTATTCATAAAAGTTGGGTTCTTACACTTTCCCTTTTCACATCTATTCTAACAGAACATACAACTCCTTCCAACCACGAAACCACACATTACCCCCTCATTCTCCATCAAATCCGAGCACATCTACCACTCTATATATCTAACCCTAATTTTATCCATCACACACCTATTACACATCAATTCCATCGAATTTCTACACTAAAAATTAGGGTTTCAACCAAGGTTCGGTTTTGTAAGCAACAAGGAAGGGGGAAACTTCAATTGGGGCACCATCACAACAAATACATCATTCAATTAGGAGGAAACTCAGTGGGTAAGCAATTTGTATCAAGTTTTTCTCCAAGTTGGATTTTAATTTGAAAAATTTGGTATTGTGAGTGGTGTTGCACACCAACTGTTTGTGTTATTGCCAAAGAAGAAGTTGGGGAATTTTGTTAATTGTATTGAATTCATGGCACCTAAGACTCCAACTAAACGCCAAAGGGGCGAGGGTTCTTCACCACCGGTTCGAGCCTTTGACAAGAGAAAGTTCGTTAGTACGAATGCAGCTAATAAATACAACTATCTTGTGCCTAAAGCACTAACACCTGAGAGGGGTTTGACACCAAATTCATTCGATGGCCAAATGAGGAGACAGATACATAAGCAGGGCTGGGAGATGCTCACAGATGATCCAGACCTGACTATAGTGAATGTGGTGAAGGAATTCTATGCCGATGCTGAGGACATGGCGCCACCATATATGGCATTTATAAGGGGTAAGCAGGTTTCGTTCAGTCCTGAAGCCATTAATGAGTATTATAGTCTGCGAGCCCCTACAGTATGCCAGTATTTTCAGCTATGTGACAATAATCCCAACTATGACCAGATCTTGACAGAAATATCTAAACCTGGCATAGTTTGGGCGAAAGGGTGGCACGATTTTCATGAGTAAGGACTTGAACCTTTATGGGAAAATCTGGTATGCGTTTCTGTGCACGAAGCTATTTCCTTTGATGCATACCAGTGAGGTTAAAAGGGAAAAAATGTTACTACTATATGCGATAGTGAAGGACTTCGACATCAATATCGGTTCTATTATCAGCTTCTTAACCCAATGATGTCTGCGCGGACCATTCTCAGGTAGACTGCCACACCCATCTCTTATATGTGGGTTGTGCAGGTATTCAGGCGTTAGATGGTCAGGTGATGAGCCTGTGCAGTAGTCACTCCAGCTATTAGACCCTAGGATGATTGCTAGATAGTATGTCTGGGCTAGAGAAGATTCGTATCAATGAGGTGTCAGGTTTGTATTTCCATACGCTCCTGAGGCTGAGGACAACTCAGAGGATGAGGAATTTTGGGCTGATGAGGTGACTGGGGAAGAAGAAGCTGTGGGGAGCAGTCGATCTGAAAAATACATGTTCAGTTCCCAGTTTCACAGTCTTCAGTGACATATGGATGATAGAGACAAAGCAGCTGATAGAAAGATGAAGCGGCTGACAGCCATGCAGGACCACATGTTCAATACCATGAACAATTCATTTGCCTCGTTGAATGCACCATTACAAATCTTGAATCTTGCCGTTGTCAATCAATTCTAGTTCCAGACGCCTGAGCCCATGCCACAGTACCCTCCATCGAATTCAGATGTGGAGGAGCACAGAGTTTTTATTCCACGACCACCACGACCACCACCATCACCTCCTGCTTAGCACTTTATAGGGAAGTCCTCTTGCACTTTACTGCTATATTTTTACAATGAGAGCATTGTCACTGCTAAGTTTGGGGGAGTTAGTTTTAATTTTAAGTTCAATGTTTTAGTTTTTGTTTTTGATAAGTATGTTTAGTTTGCATTTGTTAGTTTAGTTTGTAGTTATATTCATTTATGTTTGCATTCATGTAGTTGCATAGTAGTTTGCATAGTAGTGTAATTATGTGAATAGTTTAATGTAATTAGTTTCTTGTTCTGTTATTATTTTAAAAAAAATGGAAAAATGGAAAATTTTCAAAAATATTAGTTAATTTACTGTGTTTATACTGCATTTAGTACATACTTGCATGTTTCCAGCTGTTAGATAGTGTAAGTCTGTTTTGGCCAATGATGATATTGGAATTACGTAGACAAGTATAGTATTAATTATTAAGGTTTTGATGTGATTTCTTGTCATGAATTGAATCTTTATTTGTTTGAAACTGATATAATTAGGTTAGCACTATAGAAATAGCTATGTTGACTGATTGAGTTTAAATTGACACATAATGGAATTCTTAAAGATAATCCTAGTTTGAATGAAAGAAAGAGATGAATAGGCAGAGATGGCTAAGATTATACAAGAACTTAAGTTTGGGGGAAAATTTGGGATATATAAGCTATATAATAAAAAAAAAGGAATAAGAAAATATAAAATTAAAGAAAAAAAGTAAGAATAAACACCGTGGTTAGTTCAGTTTTGTGGCCTTTGTTACTTGAGTAAGTACGCCCGAGGGGATGTCTCTACACCTAGCGCCCTAAAGCCTTACGGTTTACGAGTCGTTGGTTGAAAGCTCGCCAAGGGGTAGCATTGGAAAGCCTAAGAGGACTAGACATTGCACATCCATGAGAAAAATTAAAAAGTGAAAAACGGGAAAAAAGAGCGAAAAGCACCCGTGAATGAAAAATAAAGCATAAGTATCCCGTTTTGCTATTTGATTTTAGTTGGATCTTGCTTGTTTTTGGATTTCTTGAGTTTACACTGTATGATTCCTTTAAAGAGGTTTATTATGTGTTGTATTTGAATTTATATCAGTTAACATGGTTGTAGAGCACATACGCACTATATCAGTTATAACAGTCTAAGGTTTAATGATTGACTGGGAAGTTATTGATTTGCCTTGATATGATATACTATCGTGTTTACTTAATTTCTCTGAGGCCGGGTGAATAGACTTTATTCTGTCTTAATGCTGGATTCGTAGGCATGTAGTTAGGTACATTATTTTGCATTGGATTGTATATTGTGTTGTGCTTGAGGACTAGCACAGTTTAAGTCTGGGGGAGTTTGATGAGTGAGTTTTATACCTACGAATCGGGTTTCGATTTGGACTTAAACGGTCTGTAATCGAGTTATTTCTATACAGTTTTACTTGTTTTGTGTTTGTTTTGTGTTTAGGTTGCATTATGTGTAAATTGTAGTACATTGGTGGCATTGCAGTGGAAAACATCATTCAAAAGCAAAGAAAATAACTTCTCAGTTTGACCCCCCGTCGGGGCGGGCCCTATAAAGAACAAAACCCCTGCCGGGCCGGGGGTGTACGTGGCAGAAAGATCATGACCCCCGCCGGGGCGGGGGTACGCGGATAGTGACAGAGACTTCAGATGCAATTCAAACACTGTGGTAGCATGGACTGATCAACTTTGGCTTGGATTGGGACTGTGTTTGGTCGTCTTTATCAGTGATTACAGAAACATAAGGCAAGAGATACAGACTTGAATCATACAACAATCAATTACACTTTGGAGCCCTAATTTTTGAAAATTTGGAGGAGCAGAACAAGGAATCAAGATTCACGAAAATTGCAGATTTGAGTGAGGATAAGAGTGGTGTATTACTATTTTTAGTCTTTTAATTCAATTTCTGTAATTGGGATGATGAATTTCTTTATCTTTTCAGTTTTTAATTTATCTATGATGAACTAAATTACTTTTTAAGCTTGCAATGGATCTTTAATGTGAAACGATGATTGTCATGCTTTAATTTCAGTTTATTAAATCTATCTATTCAGTTCATCTATTGTGATTTATACTTAATTTATGAATTGCTTGATCACCAATTTTATGTGGATTTTATGTATGGATCTAGACCTAATCACAATAGCATGTGTTATTGAATTATGCATTTTGATGGAACTCTTGATGAATGTTTAGGATAGAGATATACCTAACATCGCATGTAATCATAAAAGAACTTGAGATTTAAACCTTATTTGATTTTAATTCACATAAAAATATAGTGAATTAGTTAATTAGGGTGTTTGGCTTAATTCTATCAAATTGTGGATTTAAGTTAATATGGTGTTAGTGCATCGAGAGATGACTAATTCTACCTTAGTGTTCTTGATTAATGAACTAAGATAGTAAATTAAATTAGGAAAAAGTGTGATAATTTGAGTGAAGCTTAAAGTGAAGTTATAGGCTTAATTCTCCGTTATCTTATTAAAATTTGTGGTAATAATTTGTATTAATTTATTTTGATTTTTAGTTTATTAGTTTTTATTAATTATAATCATTAATTCGTTTAGTTTAATAAAATTGAAATAATATAAAACTGGTAAAAACTCTTCAGACGCATAAATAGGCCATTAGCCTATCCTATTTCATTTCCACTGTTGATATAGCTTATGATGACTGGGAGAATGGTGGGGCGGGGGGGGGGGGGAGCAGATAACTGCTTTTCACCAAATCCCCCATATCCAATAGTTTCTTCTTCTTCTTTTTGGTTTAAATCTGTGGGCAAAGCCATTGTTTGGTCAATGGTTCCTCTATAAATAAAGACTACTCCTCTTCATTCTCGTTTGTTTAAGTGTCTGAGTTTTGCTATTGAAAGTTAGTAGAATTGGAGAGTGAATGTGGTAGAATTGAGAAACAATTAGAGAATTGAGGAGTTATAGTTACCAATTAAAGCTTCAAGATGTAACTTTACTATCATTCATGTTATTAATTCCAAAGTTTGATAAATTCTCATAATTCTCCAAAATTCTCTGTTAAGTGGGTGGAAAATTGAGTGTTATGGTATTAACCTAGTTTACATGTGTATTATGTATCAATGTAATGTGTTGAGCATGATGATTGGGTGATTATAATTTATATACATATATGTTCTTCATTTCAAGATTTTGAATTTCTTAGAAATGTCAAGAAAATACTTACTTTTAAGTCAAAAAATTGATGGCTAAGGATGGTTGTAATCCATGAATTGTTCTTAGATATTGATAATACAGTCAAATGTGAAAACAAAGGAAGTTAAACGAACTAATTTGGTTTAGAAACGAATTCGTAGTGAATGAATTATCTAAATTTGTCAAAACATAAAAATTTAGTATGAACATGAGTTTTGGATTAACATTTGGGTTAGTTAATGTTTATGTTAATTGTTTATTATTTGGTATGTTGTATTTTTATGAGTTACGAATCCATAGAATCGAAAACCAACTAATTCTGACTTAAAATGAAGAAGTTATGAAGATTTGAACTAAAAACATTAAGAAAACTGTAATCTGGGCAAGGCCAAGAGCGGGCACGCTGCCTAGGAGCGCGGGCATGCTGCTGGGTACTGCTAGCTGACGTGGGCGCGTTGGAGTGTGAAGGAAATGGGCACGGCCGCGCCCAAAGTGTGTTAAATGTGACTGCTTTGACCTATTTTGGTAAAACAGCCATAACATTTTCATACGGACTCCGATTGAGGCGATTCAAGATGATCCAGAACGAAGAAGAATAGACCTACAACTTTTGTTCTTTAAGATTGTCAATTTGAGGTTTTTAGAAGGGGTTAAAATAGTCATCTTTAGAACTGATGTGTGATAAGAGGCAATCGGAGGGCGTCGGGCATGCACGTATGCAAGTGTAGTGCTCCCGACGATAAAATATGTTATTCTAAGTGATAACACATAAATATGCATCATAATAGACATGTCATATAGCTGAGATTACTTTACTTATAATGGAATGCTTTAACATGATTTTCTAAAAGAAAACTTAAAGTTTTTGAGAAAAGGAAATTGATGAATTTGGTGTCCTTTAAGTTCTGACCTTGGACCCTATGTAAGCATATAAATGTGCATGAAATGTATTTTTAAAGTTACCTTGCATATACTAGATTGATATAGCTTGGTTTAAATTTTTTTGAAAGAAAACTCAGAAATTTTGAGAACTAATAGTTTCAAATATTGTGTAAAGTATACTCTGACCATTCTAGCATTCATACTAAGATGCCTTATGCCTCTAGACATGATGAATATGTTCATCATCTTGCTAAGCATGAATTAGCCCTTTCAAGTGTGGTTTAAAATAAGTTTTCAAATAATAAATTATGCTATGTCTATGAAAATAAGATATATACATGTGAGCATGCTATTCGAGGCTTATTAGTACCAATATATGGTTTAAAAGCTTATAACATCAAATCTTGTTAAAGAAAGTTGTTAAGCCTTATCGATTGAAATAAATCATTATGGAGCTAAGTAGTTTGAATATGAACTTGAAAATAGATCACAACCTACTTGATGTATGTTTACAGTACGTATCAGAATACATGTTATGTTAGAAATTATATTGGGCAATAAAAAGCCTAAGTCTGGTTCTGGCAGGGAGTAGCACGACCGTGCCACTCCCAAGCTTAAATACAGCGCGACCGCGCCATTCTGTAGAGTGACCAAGAGCAGTTCGTTAACTGTATGGTCTTAAGTTATGGTTATATATTGTCCTTAAGGACTACAAGATATGAAACAAGATTGTTTAGATAAATATGATAGTAGAATGAGTTAGTCTCATGGTTATCCTAAGTTCAAGTAAAAATGAAACCAAGTTAGGGAACAATATTTGTTCTTATATTAAGAGCATATAAAATGTATGACTGATGGGTATGAATCCATGATTATATAACTGTGTAGGAATACACGCAGTGTAGATAAGCTTTAAGCAGTTAAGTCGTAATTGATAAACTACGAATCAGACAAGTCTTTCAGTTCCTATTTGATATATGAATTCAATAACTGTTAGTTGAGCTATATTATGCTATGAGAATGTTGATGTATATATATGAAATGCATATGAGATATGTATGAAATTTAAAAGTTGATCTTTGATGATAAGCTTGTGAAGTAAACCTATATGCCTGTTATATGAGAAGTAACATGAGTAGTAAATATTAATGGATTATGAATGCATGAGCTGAGTATGTTATTATATGTTATGTGCTGCATAAAAAATGTTAGAATTGTTGGGCTGTCGAGCTCACCCTTGCAAATAACCACTTTTGCAGGTTAAGGACTCACGGTAAAGATTGCGTGCTACTTGATTGATAGAGCTCAATAGTATCAAAGGAGATTGATTCATTTATTTAAATATATGCTCTTGAACCATGTTTAGGTTCTAGAAGATGTACATGATAGTATTTTACGATGTGTAATACATGTTGAGTTATAAAATTGTACTATGTGAAGCATAGAGGAATTCAAATCGAGATGTAAAAATTTATACAGTAATTCGAATAGAATGAATCATAACATAATTTGATTCAAGGATATGTAATTAATTCAAGTTAAGAAATCAATAAAAGATTTTTTTAAAGGAGATTGAAAAAGTTTAAATTATTTCGCATATTTTTATAACATCGAATATGATGTAAGATATGGATGGTAAATGACCAATATTTAAAACTTATAAAAGTTTGGGGTCATTATACAAATCCTAAAAATGAAAAGAATTTATATTCTAAAATGTAATAAGAAAGGTTATATTCATTAAGTTATGAATAAAAGATATAAATAGTTTGACAAGAGTATTATCGTGGCGGACCGAATTCGAGGTTCGAAGGGACCCGGATTTGGGGGTGTCACAGCTCCACAGGATCCTCCTTATCTATCTCTACCTCATCCTCCTGATCAAACTCAGGCTCATTCTCCTGACCCTCGACAGTGATCAACGGAGGTGGCTCCCTCTGAATCAACTGCTCCCAGACTCGGGGTTCCTCCTCCCCAGCCCGACTAGATCCTCCAATATCAGTCATCCTGACAAATTTTTTTTAAGTTTTAATTACTAATCGATACTCGTGAGCACATAAGTATATCACATAAGCACATAAAGTCTTTTATTATCTTCAACGAATTCCTTAATTCATTCCTTAGAACTCGATAAGAGTTTATCACCACTATGTTCTCAATCTTCCATAAGGCAGAACCTAAGGTTTTCCCCCCACGTAAAGTTCATAACTTACGGCTTTGATACCAACTTGTGACACCCTCAAATCTTGTTACTCAAATTTTCCACAGATTTGGTGTTTACTCACCAGAATAACACATCTAACTTCCCATAAATAAATAAACTAATAAATGAAATAGAAATCCTCCCAATAAAGGATTACAACATCTTCAAGAGATCAATCCCATGTTATCTAACCTTAATACATCAAATGCGAAAACATCATAAACAAATAAATCTTAAACATAACATCATAAGTCTTAATAATAACATTCTCAAATAATAATAAACAAATCTTCATCACTTGTTTGCTTTGCCTTTACCCTTACTGGTATATGGCTCATCAACCCTTTCAACCTTAGCTGCAATGTTATCTTGCAAGAGTGAGCAACAATTGTCCACAAGTATAACAATAATAATAATAATAACATGCGAGTAAACAATAGATGCCAGAATAATAGAAAGCTCTGCTTTTGAATTAAGATAGAAAACAAGAATAAAAAGTACATCTGAGGGTCACAAGATCAAGAACTATGTCCCAAGTTATCAAGTATTTCTTTTTTAAACCTGTAAAGACCCCAAACTCGGATACTTGAAACCCGAACTCAGTTCTTCACGATACCATTTCTATGAGCAGAATAATACTAATAATAATAACAATAATATAAATATCAACTTAACTTACATTTATCAGAGTCTAATCCCAAGTACGTAACATTTACTATATTCTTTACATGATATATAATACATATCATTATCTTAAATACATTCTAACTATTACAAAAGACACCATTTAAACATGTTCTGTTTGCTTTCCTTTTCACTTGTTCTTGTCTGAACCTTTGAGATGTTCATGCCTAGCTGAAAACATTTAATTTAAAGCAAGGGTGAGCATTTGAGTGCCCAGCAAGTAATAACAATTATAAATATAATTAGCTGAAAGAAATAAATGTTTCCTTTGTACATCACTTCTGCAACGAATTTATAGTTGGGAAGTAAACTGAATCGATAATAATAACATAACAATTCTATCTCAAATTTTTGAAACTACGTATAGACTATATATATAGGGTAGTCAACATACTATGAACATTGTTTTTAGTTTTCGCTAAGGTTTAACAGACCTTCATCCGCAAACCGGCATAACTTACAGGCACGAGGGTGATCTGCCCAATGTGCCCTGTATTGATCAATACTACATTACAAGAACGATAAGATCGTTCACTCTGTCCGCCTTGGGCGCATAAAAGTTTTACCGTAATCGGGATGTTCATACTTACACTGGAATCCGAACCAAAATAATTTGATTGGATACAAAAAGATTTTAACTTATTCAACGATATTTCTGAATTTGTGTCTAGTTGATCAAGTAGCTTAGACAGCTTATATATATATATATATATATATATATATATATATATATATATATATATATATATATATATATATATATATATCAACATGTGATTAAATACAATGATTATCCAAGTGGGGTCACTCGTATAACCATATTTAGAAATTAATGAACAGAATATATATCTGAATTACCATATACTAACATGTTGATAAACAATGATCGGGGATATAGAATATATCACAATAGATTTAATAATATAGCATAATAATAATAATATAATTCCGAAACTTCTTACTCATGTCCATTGCATAAAGAAAATACAAAGGTAAGATACTTGCCTGAAGCGCTGCTTACAATTTGTAATTTAGATTTATCGCTTATCTCACGACCTATCATTAATAAGATCGTTCGTTCGGTTAGAATAACATACTATAACACATAACACAACTTATTACAGTCAGTGTGACAAACGAGATTTTTGTAATTAATTTCTAATATTTATTGAATTAAATAAATATTTTTCGATGATTTAATTATTGGATTAAATAATTAATTGATGTAATTATGTTAGATTAATTTAATTATATGTGTTACATTTATTAAATTAATGTAGAGAATTTTTATTATCAAAGTATGTAATTATGTGAGATTATTGAATTAAATGAATTATTTAATAAGCATATTGGTATTTTAATTAATTTAATTATTAATTAGAGATTTGATAAATTGACATTATTTATTAATGAGATAATTAATTATGTGACTATGTAAAATTATGAGAAATTATTATATTTTATTTATATTAAATTAAATAAGATATATGGATTATTGTGCAAGTGGACGTGATATTAATTAAACTATATTGTAAAGGTTTTATTAAATTAATTGGTTTTGTAATATATTAAACTAGCCAAACGTGGCCTTAGAAGGAGTTATGGTCAGTTAACCCATGATGGGTAATTGACCATGATGCGCGTCAGTTTTTTTTTCCTTTATACGTACTCTCCTTCCCTTTTCTTTTTCATTATTTCCTAAGTCTAGAATAACATATCAGAGAGTTCAGAGAGAAAATTTAGAAGTTTTGAGAGAAATTGTAAGTGTATAATCAACATATACTTGTGAAAAGATTTTCATTGATCATCTCCTAATCTATACTCTGGGTAATTTTCTCCAAACTAATTTCTATTTTACGTATTTAGGTTTTCTAGAAAATGGCTTTCAAAACCTCTGTTATGTCTCTGTAATTGAAATTGTGAGAGTTATGTGCATATATGTGTTAAGATGTCATTTTAATGTGTTTTAATATATATTGTATATAATTCCTTATCATCAATTCATAATTTTACGTCGTATATGATTGCTGCAAAATTACAGAGTTTGGGTTTTGGCCTTATGGCCTTATACGTGAAATTTTATGTAGTGATCGTATATTATCCCTAAATTTTACACTCCTACATTATTATGCATGTTGATACGAAGAGACCAAGCCTTAAACGAACGGATTCGGTATTATAATGAATTCATAGTGTTAAATTTATGATTTTGTTCATTAACTTCAAGAACATCAAGAAAGTCCAAATTTACATGATTTAATTCTGTTATTGGGTGTTAAGATGGGTTAAAATCACTCTATAGAGGTTGGGTAATGATTATATGTGAATATTAACATGTGGGTATGTTAAATTAGTGAGTTTAATGACCATGAAATGTGTAATTCGTCGAACTCTGTGTTCTTCGCGAACTGGGAAACAGAATCTGGAGTCTCGCGCCGCGGCGCCAACTCTAGAACTGAGATCCCGCGCCGCAGTGCCACTGCACCGCAGCGCCAAGACTCGAACCACAGCGCCACAGCGTCAAGTGTTCGGCTGCAGCGCCACCGCGCCGCAGCGCGACGATCACGTGTATCAGTGGCGCCGCAGCGCCACTCTCTAGAAAATTCAGAAATGAGATTTTTAAAATATTAAAGTCTAACAAGTGTTAGTGAATTGATGTAATGAACATGCAAATATGATAGAACAATAATGTGATGATAAAAATAGTTGTTTAAACATGTAAATAACATAATTACATGTGATTTAAATTATTGAATTCCTAACTAGATTATTATTCATGAAGTACAAATTATGTGATAATGAGATAAATTGACTAAGTATAGTCGATAATTAAAGTAGACAACGAGAATGAGTTTACGTTGATTAATTAATTTATAATTAACTGGTATTGTGTATATGTATGGTATGTAGGATTTAATTCAAAGAACGTGCTTAGTTAAAGTATAATCTACGCGCGAGACAAGTTTTCTAAACTTAAACTCTTAAATTTGAGCAAGTTTCCTAATCATATTTATCATTATTGTTCAAGTTTATTATTTACCTCGAGTAAATTATCATTACTATCATTCAAGTTCAAATGTTATATTAAAGATTGATTATCTTTTCAAAGCATGATTCAGTTATACAATAATTGTCCTATTGTATACTTTTGAGATTATTATTCAAATCAAATATCAATTATTGTTGAACCTTATTAGACTAGTGAAACCTTAATGACTCAACTAGTCCTTAGTTGATGAGCATTCTAAAATTCAGAACCCTTGATGAACTATCCAAACCAAACTTCCTTTGGTGCGGACTCGAACGTCAAACTGAGATGAACAACCCTGTATAGGGGATTATTTACGCTTTAGCATTAAGATATTGTGCATAGTATGGTACTAAGGGATGATCCCCCTAAGTACGAGAAGAAGGTCCATAGTCTTATGACTGTTAAAGGTTTCAAGTATAACCCTTGTTAACCTAGGACATAGTTCAAGGTCTTATGACTTTCAGAATTCTTTTTATTCTTGTTATTCACTCTTGATTCAAAAGTTAAGCTTTTATTCAGATGTCTTTGATTTATTCGCATGTTGTTATACTGTTATTTCATTTTTATACTTGTGGGCATTTGTGCTTACTCTTGCTTAATAATAACATTGCAGTTAAGAACGAAAGAGCTGACGAACCTTCCACTAGTAAGGGCAAGGGCAAAGTTAACAAATGATGAAGACTGGTTATTTGATATGACTTGTTATTTTATATGATGTATTTGTTTAAGACTTAAGTTAAAGATGTTGTTTAAGACTTATTTGTTAGAATTCCGCACAGATGTTTTAAGGTTAGTTTAACCTGGGATTGTATTATTATTATTCAGATGTTGTAACCCTATAAGGGGAAGATTTTTATTTCTATTATTGCATAATTTGCATTATTATGGGCAGGTAGATAGATGATATTTGTATCGTGAACACCGAATCCTATGAAAATTGAAGTACCGGATTTGGGGGTGTCACAGGTTGGTGTCAAAGCTGTAGGTTATGAACCTTAGGTGGGGGAACAACCTTAGGTAGTAACCTTATAGAAAGAAGATAGTAAAGAAAAACTCTTATCGAGTTTTAAGAAATAAATTTTTGGTAATTCATTGAAGATAATAAAATACATTATATGTCTATGTGTTAATTTATGTGCTCGTTAGTACGACTTAGTAACTAAAACTTAAAATTTTGTTGTCAGGATGATGAATGTTGGAGAAGCTAGTCAAGTTGGGGACAAAGAACCCCGATTACCTATAGTACCTACAGAGGAGGAGCCCCGAGACATACATGTTATTAGGGAACAGTTAGTTCAAAGGGAGTCATCTCCATTGATCACCGTTGTTGGTCAAGAGCATGAGCCCGAGACTGATCCTGAGGAGGAGTTTGATGAGGAAGAGGAAGAAGAGGAGTTACCACGGTACACCGTTGATGCAGAGATGTATGACACGTTATACGACCGTAACGTGGAATTACAAGACGAGGTTCAGGAATTGACTGAGCGAGCGACTGTTCAGCAGTCTACTTTAGAGGAGAAGGAGAGGGAGATTTCGACTCTTCACACACGATTGGGAAATGTAGAATGGGATTTGGTCCATGAGAATGGTCAAACCGAAGATAAGACCGAGGAGATAGAGAAGCTGAAAAAGGAACTGAAAGAAACCTCCAGAAGACTGAAAATAGCAGAGGAAGGATGGGTAAGAGAATCACGTCGAGCTGATCGTGCAGAAGATGATAGTCGCGCAAAGAAGGCAAAGTTTGAAGAGACATACTCCACATTTAATCATGCAATGGATGAGGCTCAGAAACGAGTTTTGAGATACCCTATCCAGTTCGAAGGACTTCCGTCGTATATGCTGGATCGCAGGACGATGTCTCATATCTTGGATGAGGAGCGTGGCAAGGCTATTCAACACCTTGATAGACAATATTAGAATCCGTTTAATTATGTGAAAGACTTAATTAGTTTTTATATGTAAATTCCGATGTGTTTATGAACGAAGGAATATGTTAATATTTTAAATCCTATAGATTCTTTATTTCAGGATAGTTGATGTAAATAGCAGTTATGCTATAGTTTGATGTTAAAACTTTGAGTTGAATTAAATATATTAAGTTGTTTGATATTATGTGTTAAATTGTTGAGTAATGCCTTAACTATTTAGAGAAATAAATAAAGTCCTAATAAGCATTTATTTTATCAGAAATATGCCGCCAAGGAGAAGATAACAATGTCAACCAGCTCAGGATGAGTCAACCAATAATAACAATAACGCTAACGCTAATCATGTTCAGCAGTTGGTGAACTTACTGACGGGAACAATAAACAATCAACCTCAAGCTCCACCAAACACAATGTTTAAACACTTCAAGGTGGTGGGACCGCCAGAATTCAAAGGTTCCAGGAATCCAATCGAGGCTCAAACGTGGGTCATGAAAATGGAGAAAGTATTCGACGTTGCTAGGGTTAGAGAATACCAGAAGACCGTTTTCGCAACGTTTATGCTGAAGACTGAGGCTAGCTATTGGTGGCAAGCAAACAAAGTGCGAGGAGGTGAAGGTGTAATTATGTGGGAGAGATTTAAAGAAATGTTTTTCGAAATGTACTTCCCAACTAGTTCGCAGAATCATATAGAAATTCAATTTCTAGAACTGAAGCAAGGAAACATGAGCGTACCTGAATACGCGGCTAAATTCGATGAGTTGGCAAGGTTTGCCCCGTACCAAGTACACACTAACGAAAGAAAGGCCAAAAGATTCGAACAAGGACTAAAGCCTTGGGTTTACAGTAAGGTGTCAATGTTCCAGATAAACACATTTGCCGGGGTACTGGAAAAGGCCATCCTCGCTGAAGGTGGGAGCGATGCGGTGACCAAGTACAATCAAGAGCAGAAGAAGAAGAAAAGTGAAGGTGAAGGAAATAACAAGACTGGTGGGAGTAACACTGGGGGTAGTCATAATCAGAAGAGGAAGTGGACGGATAACTCGTCAGCGGGAAGTCAACAAGGAGGGCAGAAGAAGAAAATTGAAGCGTGCTCAAACTGTGGAAAAGCTCATCTGGGAGTTTGCATGAAAGGGAAGCGAGTGTGCTACAATTGTGGTCAGGAAGGCCACATAGCACCAAACTGTCCAAACCCAAAGAAGGGTGCTTGTTTTAACTGTGATTCTAAGGATCATCTAGCAAGAGACTGCCCAAAGAAGGGATCAGGAGGAGCAGTACCAGGAGGTAACCGTGGAAATAACAGTGGAAATGCCTTAACCATCACCGGACCAGCCGCAACAAACCGACCGACCGCCAGAACTTTCAATATGACAGTACAAGACGTAATCCAGTCTCGTGAGGTGGTGTCAGGTATCATTCCGATCAATGAAATTTATGCTTATGTTTTATTTGATTCGGGTGCTACTTGTTCCTTTATATCCGAAGACTTTGCTAATAGTTTAGATTTGCTTATGGATGAGTTGGAATATCCCATGAATATAAAAATTGCGAATAGAGAGATAATTCATGTTAAGTATGTGTTTAAGAACTGTAGGGTGGATATTAAGAGTAATATCATGAATGTAGATCTTATCCCTATTCGGCTTGGGGAATTTGAAGTTATTTTGGGAATGGATTGGTTATCCAATTATGGGGCGGTAATTAACTGTTAGAAGAAGCGTATTAACCTTATGACTCCGTCAAAGGTTGTGTTTTATGGTAGCAAGTCGCCTAGACAAGCGAGTTATCTGACGATGATGCAGGCCAGGAGGTTGTTAAGACAAGGCTGTGTAGGATATCTAGCTTACATAGTCGGCAGTCGAAAAGAGAATCTGAAGGTAGAAGAGATACCGATTGTGAAGGACTTTGTCGATGTATTTCCAGACGATTTGCTAGGACTTCCACCAGATAGAGAGGTAGATTTCGTGATCGATTTGGCACCCGGAATCGCTCCAATATTAAAGGCACCATACCGAATGGCACCAGTAGAGATGAAAGAACTGATGGTCCAACTACAAGAATTGTTGGACAAGAAGTACATTCAACCGAGCGTATCGCCATGGGGAGCGCCGGTATTATTCGTGAAAAGGAAGGATGGATCAATGCGGCTCTGCATTGACTATAGAGAACTGAACAAGGTCACGATTAAGAATAGATATCCATTACCAAGAATCGACGATCTGTTTGATCAATTAAAGGGAGCAAGATACTTTTCCAAGATAGACTTGAGGAGTGGTTATCACCAACTAAAGGTGAGGCCAGAGGATGTACCGAAGACATCGTTCAGAACGCGATACGGTCACTATGAATTTTTAGTAATGTCGTTTGGTCTAACGAATGCTCCTGCAGCATTTATGGGACTAATGAATGGTGTGTTCAAGCCGTTTTTGGACAAATTCGTGGTGTTATTTATAGATGACATTCTGGTATATTCCAAAACCAAAGAAGAACACGAAGAACATTTGAGGTTAATGTTGGAAGTATTGAGAAGGGAGAAGTTGTACGCTAAATTTTTGAAATACGAATTCTGGATCGAGCGAGTACAATTTCTTGGTCACGTGATCGATAAAAACGGAATTTCGGTAGATCCATCTAAAGTAGAAGCTGTGATTAATTGGGAACAACCAAGAACGTCGTCAGAAGTAAGAAGTTTTCTTGGATTGGCGGGATATTATAGATGATTCATTCAAGATTTTTCCAAGATCGCAACTCCGTTAACGAATTTAACTCGAAAAGCTGTGAAATTTGTTTGGACGGAGAAGTGTGAGGAGAGCTTTCAAGAATTAAAGAAGAGGTTGAGTACGGCACCTGTGTTATCTCTTCCGGATGATACAGGCAATTTTGTTATTTTTAGTGATGCGTCGCATAAAGGACTTGGCTGTGTGCTAATGCAAAACGGTAAAGTCATCGCGTATGCATCACGACAGTTGAAGGATTACGAGAAGGGATACCCGACTCATGATTTGGAGTTAGCTGCAGTGATTTTTGCTTTAAAAATTTGGAGGCATTATCTATACGGGGAGAAGTGTGAGATATATACAGACCACAAGAGTCTGAAATATATTTTCACACAGAAGGATTTGAATATGAGTTAAAGAAGATGGTTAGAATTAATTAAGGATTACGACTGTGAGATTTTATACCATCTGGGTAAAGCAAATGTAGTTGCCGACGCCTTAAGTAGAAAGGGTCGTGAGAAATTGATGATGTTTACTGCTCAGGAGGAGCTAATAACAGAAATGGAGAAACTGGAATTGGAAGTGAAGTATCCAACGGAGATTGATGAGAAGCTATTTCAGATGCAATCTGGTACAACTCTACTAGATAAAGTGAAGGAGGCTCAGCTTCAGGATGATGAATACAAAAAGGTGGCAAAGAAGATATCCGAAGGGACCGAACCGAGATTTAAGATGGATAAGGAAGGAATACTGAGATTTGAGAGTAGAATTTGGGTACCGCCAGTACAAGAGATTAAGGAGGATATTTTAAGCGAGGCTCATAGTTCACGATATACGATTCACCCTGGTAGTACCAAGATGTACCAAGATCTTAGACAACATTTCTGGTGGCCGAATTTGAAGCGTGATGTTGCAGAATGTGTTGCCAAGTGTCTGACCTGTCAGAAAGTGAAAGCAGAACATCAGAGACCGAGTGGATTGCTACAACCGTTAAAAATCCTAGAGTGGAAATGGGAACATATTACAATGGACTTCGTGGTTGGCCTTCTGACGACTCAGAAAGGCTACGACGTAGTATGGGTTATCGTTGACCGACTAACGAAATCTGCACACTTCCTTCTAATCAAAATAAGATTCAACTTAGACCAGTTGGCCAGGCTATACGTAAAAGAGATTATTTCGAGGCATGGAGTTCCGGTATCAATTGTTTCAGATAGGGATCCGCGCTTCATATCAAATTTCTGGAAACATCTTCAGGAATGCATGGGTACGCAATTACGAATGAGTACAGCTTACCACCCTCAAACAGACAGACAGAATGAGAGAACGATTCAGACATTATAAGATATGCTAAGAGCCTGTGTGATAGACTTTAAAGGAAATTGGGATGATCACCTACCATTAGTAGAGTTCGGCTACAACAACAGTTACCACGCTAGTATTGGCATGCCGCCTTACGAAGCATTATACGGCAGAAAGTGCAGAACTCCACTTTACTGGGATAAAGTTGGCGAAAGACAATTGCTAGGGCCAGAATTGGTACAGTAGACAGCAGAAATAGTCAAAGTAATCCGAGCACGACTGGTAGCGGCTCAAGACCGACAGAAGAAATACGCTGATCCACATCGTAAAACTATCGAGTTTGAATCAGGTAGTTATGTTTTCTTGAAGGTCTCTCCCTGGAAGGGAAAGATCAGGTTCGGAAAGAAAGGGAAATTAAGCCCAAGATTCATTGGACCCTTTGAAGTACTGAGAAGAATCGGAGAAGTTGCGTATGAGGTAGCCTTACCTCCAGCACTCGAGAATATCCATAACGTCTTCCATGTTTCTGTATTGCGACCCTACAATCCTGATTACAAGCATGTAATTGAATACGAACCCATACATTTTGAGAAAGACTTATCTTACGAAGAAATTCATATCCAAATTGTCGACCGAAAAGAACAAGTTCTGAGAAATAAAGTTATACCTTCAGTTAAGGTAATTTGGAGAAACCACAACGCTGAAGAAGCTACGTGGGAACTAGAAGAGAATATGATGAAGAATTACCCTCATTTATTTGCTTAAATATGTATATGCGATTCTGGGGATAAAATCTCTGTAAGGGGGGAGAATGTAACGGGTCAAAATTTATTGAGTCGTGATTCTGGGGACAGAATCCTTTTAAGGAGGAAAAGATGTGACAAACGAGATTTTTGTAATTAATTTCTAATATTTATTGAATTAAATAAATATTTTTCGATGATTTAATTATTGGATTAAATAATTAATTGATGTAATTATGTTAGATTAATTTAATTATATGTGTTACATTTATTAAATTAATGTAGAGAATTTTTATTATCAAAGTATGCAATTATGTGAGCTTATTGAATTAAATAAATTATTTAATAAGCATATTGGTATTTTAATTAATTTAATTATTAATTAGAGATTTGATAAATTGACATTATTTATTAATGAGATAATTAATTATGTGACTATGTAAAATTATGAGAAATTATTATATTTTATTTATATTAAATTAAATAAGATATATGGATTATTGTGCAAGTGGATGTGATATTAATTAAACTATATTGTAAAGGTTTTATTAAATTAATTGGTTTTGTAATATATTAAGCTAGCCAAACGTGGCCTTAGAAGGAGTTATGGCCAGTTAACCCATGATGGGCAACTGACCATGATGCGCGTCAGTTTTCTTTTCCTTTATACGTACTCTCCTTCCCTTGTTTTTTCATTATTGCCTAAGTCTAGAATAGCATATCAAAGAGAGTTCAGAGAGAAAATTTAGAAGTTCAGAGAGAAATTGTAAGTGTATAATCAACAGGTACTTGTGAAAAGATTTTCATTGATCATCTCCTAATCTATACTCTGGGTAATTTTCTCCAAACTAATTTCTATTTCACGTATTTAGGTTTTCTAGAAAATGGCTTTCAAAACCTCTGTTATGTCTCTGTAATTGAAATTGTGAGAGTTATGTGCATATATGTGTTAAGATGTCATTTTAATATGTTTTAATATATATTGTATTTAATTCCTTATCATCAATTCATAATTTTACGTCGTATATGATTGCTGCAAAATTACAGAGTTTGGGTTTTGGCCTTATGGCCTTATACGTGAAATTTTATGTAGTGATCGTATATTATCCCTAAATTTTACACTCCTACATTATTATGCATGTTGATACGAAGAGACCAAGCCTTAAACGAGTGGATTCAGTGTTATAATGAATTCATAGTGTTAAATTTATGATTTTGTTCATTAACTTCAAGAACATCAAGAATAGTCCAATTTTACATGATTTAATTCTGTTATCGGGTGTTTAGATGGGTTAAAATCACTCTATAGAGGTTGGGTAATGATTATATGTGAATATTAACATGTGGGTATGTTAAATTAGTGAGTTTAATGACCATGAAATGTGTAATTCGTCGAACTGGGAAACAGAATCTGGAGTCTCGCGCCGCGGCGCCAACTCTAGAACTGAGATCCCGCGTCGCAGCGCCACCGCACTGCAGCGCCACCGCACCGCAGCGCCAAGACTCGAACCACAGCGCCACAGCGTCAAGTGTTCGGCTGCAGCGCCACCGCGCCGCAGCGCAACGATCACGTGTATCAGCGGCGCCGCAGCGCCACTCTCCAGAAAATTTAGAAATGAGATTTTAAAAATATTAAAGTCTAACAAGTGTTAGTGAATTGATGTAATGAACATGCAAATATGATAGAACAATAATGTGATGATAAAAATAGTTGTTTAAACATGTAAATAACATAATTACATGTGATTTAAATTATTGAATTCCTAACTAGATTATTATTCATGAAGTACAAATTATGTGATAATGAGATAAATTGACTAAGTATAGTCGATAATTAAAGTAGACAACGAGAATGAGTTTATGTTGATTAATTAATTTATAATTAAATGGTATTGTGTATATGTATGGTATATAGGATTTAATTCAAAGAAAGTGCTTAGTTAAAGTATAATCTACGCGCGAAGCAAGTTTCCTAAACTTAAACTCTTAAATTTGAGCAAGTTTCCTAACCCTATTTATCATTATTGTTCAAGTTTATTATTTACCTCGAGTAAATTATCATTACTATCATTCAAGTTCAAATGTTATATTAAAGATTGATTATCTTTTCAAAGCATGATTCAGTTATACAATAATTGTCCTATTGTATACTTTTGAGATTATTATTCAAATCGAATATCAATTATTGTTGAACCTTATTAGACTAGTGAAACCTTAATGACTCAACTAGTCCTTAGTTGATGAGCATTCTAAAATTCAGAACCCTTGATGAACTATCCAAACCAAACTTCCTTTGGTTCGGACTCGAACGTCAAACTGAGATGAACAACCTTGTATAGGGGATTATTTACGTTTTAGCATTAAGATATTGTGCACAGTATGGTACTAAGGGATGATCCCCCTAAGTACGAGAAGACGGTCCATAGTCTTATGGCTGTTAAAGGTTTCAAGTATAACCCTTGTTAACCTAGGACATAGTTCAAGGTCTTATGACTCTCAGAATTCTTTTGATTCTTGTTATTCACTCTTGATTCAAAAGTTGAGTTTTTATTCAGATGTCTTTGATTTATTCGCATGTTGTTATACTGTTATTTCATTTTTATACTTGTGGGCATTTGTGCTCACTCTTGCTTAATAATAACATTGCAGTTAAGAACGAAAGAGCTGACGAACCTTCCACTAGTAAGGGCAAGGGCCAAGTTAGCAAATGATGAAGACTGGTTATTTGATATGACTTGTTATTTTATATGATGTATTTGTTTAAGACTTAAGTTAAAGATGTTGTTTAAGACTTATTTGTTAGAATTTCGCACAGATGTTTTAAGGTTAGTTTAACATGGGATTGTATTATTATTATTCAGATGTTGTAACCCTATAAGGGGAAGATTTTTATTTCTATTATTGCATAGTTTGCATTATTATGGGTAGGTAGATAGATGATATTTGTATCGTGAACACCGAATCCTGTGGAAATAGAAGTACCGGATTTGGGGGTGTCACAGTCAGCACATACCCTAATCACATTGGCACATATGTTTAATAACCATTGAATCACAAATAATCACTTATCTAATCACATTATCTAAGTCCAGATCAATTTCTAAAATATATCGGTGTACCGACAACTTTATCGGGTAATTATCGAGTCTAAGACTCTGTACTGTAACTTAGTATCAGTCATATTATTTTTAAATGACTTAATATAATTTTAAAACATTTATTATAATTTATCACGAAATTTCAAACATCGGAATCACATTAAAATGATTTAAATACTAATCAATTCTATTATCATTAATATTTAATTAATATTAAACTATTAATGAAATCATTTCCAAAATGTTACAGTTATTTATAATAACTCAAAATACTTTTAAAATATTAATATTACCCTTAAATGATTTTTAAAATATTTAAAATTATTTTTTAAATAATTACCATTAATATTAAAGTATTAATGTTCTATTTATCAAAATATTAAAAGTCATTATTCAAAAATTAAAATATTTTTAATTCATTTATATCCCTTTTACACGATTTTTAAATTAATAAAACCATTTATAAACTATTTATTTAATATAATTATTAAATAAATTTAAAATCATTAATAATAACTTAATAATCATTAATATTTAATTATTAATGAAATTATTCTTTAAATATTAAAAGTTATGTTTTATAACTTAAAATATATTTAAACACTTTATTTTCATTTAAAATAATTATTATAATATTAAAATTATTTTTAAACTAAATTATTTAATATAATTATTAAATAAATTTAATATCATTAATAATAATTAATTAATAAAATTTATCTTTAAATATTAAAAGTTATATTTTATAACTTAAAATATTTTTAAATACCTTATTATTATTTAAAATAATTTTTAATATAATAAAATCATTTTTAATTAATTTATTTAATTCATTTAGTAAATAACTTAATTATCATTAATATTAATTTATTAATGAAATTTATCATAAAATATTAAAAGTCATTAAAAATAACTTAAAATATTTTCTTATATCATAATATAATTTTAAATGATTTTTCAAGTATAAAAATCATTTTTAAATAATTTATTTAATATTATAATTAAATAAATTAAATACTTTTAATATTCCAAAAATATTAAATATTTATGAAATATATTAAAAATAATTAAAAACTAATTTTCAGAATTTTAAATAATTTTTAATAATTAAAAACTAATTTTTTCTATTTTTTATTAATTTCAAGAAAAATAAATAATATCTGTCGCGAAAGACCACCTATAGCGACAGAACCGTCGCTATAGGTGTTCTTGGTGTTCTTCAAGCAAAACCCAGAAATCAAGTCAGAGACCGGGCTAGCTACTTTGACCGAAATTAAATTCGTGTGTGATGTGTTTCTGGACAATTTGTTGATCAGATCGTGTAGTGTTACTGTAAGACTACAAGATCCAACAACAAAAATATTCATAACACCTATAACCAAGAAGATCTGAGCCTCCAAAAGTGTTGTCAGAGGCTGTTCTTCATTTCTGGGTTACCCAGAAATGAAGAATAGTTCGACTGTTCATATTTGGGCCTACACAACTTGTGATCTAAGTGTTATTTTTGTGATCTATAAGCTGCAGTGTCTAGCCAACATGTCAAAGAGTAGATCTATCGCAAAACATAACAATAACAACAACAGATTAAGCAAATACAAGCCGGTCAAAGGCTGTCAGAATTTGTGTTCTTTACTATTTTGGAAATTCCAAAAAATGAAATTGTGACCGAGTGGCCTGATTTGACCACTCACTACGTTCTATCAGTTGGGTATTTAAGGGATCTAAAGGTCAGGATTCAAAGGTTTTATGCAAACAACAACACTGACCAGATGATGAATGATGGAATGTTCAGAGGTTTTATGCAATTCATGCAACAACAGGTGAAAGCGGCTCCTGTCCACAACGTAGGTGGAAATACTGGAAACTCTCAGGCGGTCACCGCTAAACAGTTTAAGGAGCTGGGACCACCGGAGTTTAAGGGAGAACCCAAACCACTTGTAGCTGAAACATGGATAAAGCAGATCACCAAGATATTTGATGTCTTGGGTTGCTCCGAGGAGCAAAAGGTTCCCTTTGCCGCCTTTATGTTGCGAGGAGAGGCAGATTACTGGTGGGAATCGATAAAGCGTACTCAATCTGCCGCACTGAAGATGTCTTGGGAGAAGTTCCAAGAGCTGTTTAATGACAAATACTTTCCCGAGAGTATTCGTCACATGAAAGAGGTGGAGTTAATCAAATTGGAGCAGAATAATATGACCGTGTCGCAGTACGAGGCAAAATTTGCGGAGTTATCCCGATTTACGTCCCACCTGGTAGATAATGAAGAAAGAATGACGCGGATGTTTTTAAGAGGTTTGAAGCTGGAGATACGTCAACATCTTGTTTCTCATAAATTGTGTTTGTATTCAGATGTTGTAAATAGAGCTCAGTTGGTGGAGCGCGATAACGAGACAACGCAACCAAAAGAGAGCAGCCAGCAAAATGATAATACTAGTGAAAGCAGTCATCGAAGCGGTGACAACAAGCGTGGAGGGAATCAACAGGCCAGAAATGGTAACCACTTCGGTGGTAATCAGGGCCAAAATAATAAGAATGGGCATTTCAAGAAGAGGAGATTCAACAATGATGGAAAGACGTCAGCACCAGCACATGTCGTTAAGGAAGGAGAACGACCACCTATCATATGTTTCAAATGCGGAGGGGAGGGGCACATCAGTCCAAACTGCGCGATGCCGTCCAAAATATGTTATAATTGTGGAAGAGAAGCTCATTTAGCCCGATTTTGTCGTTTACCGAAGACAAATTCAGCTAGGATGGAGGCACCAAAAGCCGTCCCAGAAAAGTCAAAACCGGTTGTGCAAGGAAGAGCGTTTGTTGTGAACTCCCAGAAAGCAAGGAACCCGAATGAGGTCATCACGGGTAAGCTTATCATAAACTCTAATGAAGTCTATACTTTATTTGATACCGGTTCTACCCATTCTTTTATTTCTCCTACTTGCGCTCATCGATTAAATTTGATTCCGGAAAAATTAGACTTTGACTTAGCAGTTGAAACTCCATTGGGAGAAACCTTCATTACATCCACGGTTTATAAGTCTTGTTTGGTTCAAGTTGGTACCCACACATTACCTGTTGATCTTATTTCATTAAAAATACTTGCATTTGACGTGATTCTAGGGATTGATTGGTTAACTACTCATCATGCAAAAATTGATTATTTTCGTAAGGTTGTTAGCTTTCATATTCCTAATCGACCTATTATGCGAATTCAAGCAACCAAACCATTAAAATCAATCGTTGTTATCTCAAGCCATAAAGCTATTCGTTTATTGAAAAATGGATGTAAAGCTTTCTTAGCTCATGTCACAGATCTAAACAAAAATACGTCAGTTTTGAATGATATTTCTGTTGTTAATAAATTTCCTGACGTATTTCCCGAAGAACTTTCTGGCCTACCCCCAGAGCGTGAAATTAAATTTTGTATCGACCTTGAACCCAATACAAAACCCATTTCCAAAGCCCCATATCGAATGGCTCCTATTGAACTTCAGGAGTTAAAGACCCAACTGCAGGAATTGTTAGACATTGGTTTTATTCGTCCTAGTACTTCTCCTTGGGGTGCTCCTTTTATGTTCGTGAAGAAGAAAGATGGAAGTATGCGACTTTGTATTGATTATCGGGAGTTGAATCATGTCACCATTAAAAATAGGTACCCATTGCCACGTATTGATGACCTGTTTGACAAGTTGCAAGGAGTACAATTCTTTTCAAAGATCGATCTTCGTTCTGGATATCATCAGCTGAAGGTTAGAACTGAGGATATTCCAAAGACTGCCTTCAAAACTCGGTACGGGCATTATGAATTCTTAGTTATGTCTTTTGGATTGACTAATGCTCCTGCTGCCTTCATGGATATGATGAACAGGGTATTCAAGGAATATTTGGATCACTTTGTGGTCGTCTTTATCGATGACATCCTAGTTTATTCCAAAAGCCGTGAAGATCATGAGCAACACTTGAGGTTGGTACTCCAAAAGCTTCGTGAATACAAACTTTATGCCAAGTTAAAGAAATGCGAGTTCTGGCTGGAAGAGGTAGCCTTCCTTGGGCACGTAGTATCAAGTCGTGGAATATCTGTTGACCCGGCAAAGATTGAAGCTATTCAAAGCTGGGAGCAACCTAAATCAGTAACCGAAGTACGTAGCTTTCTCGGTCTAGCTGGTTATTATCGGAGATTCGTGGAAGGATTTTCTCGAATCGCTACTCCATTAACTTAGCTGACTCGGAAAGATACAAAGTTCGGTTGGAGCGAAGAATGTGAGCAGAGTTTTCAAGAACTCAAGAGGAGACTCATTTCAGCACCTGTTCTAACAATACCATCTGGCTCGGAGGGATTTGTCATCTACAGTGATGCTTCGAGCAAAGGGTTGGGATGCGTTCTCATGCAACATGGAAAAGTCATAGCCTATGCATCAAGACAACTCAAGGAATATGAGAGGAATTATCCTACTCATGATCTAGAGTTGGCAGCTGTTATCTTTGCACTTAAAATTTGGAGGCATTACTTGTATGGGGAGAAGGTGGAGATCTTTACGGATCATAAAAGCCTTAAATATTTCTTCACTCAAAAGGAACTCAACATGCGACAACGACGTTGGCTTGAACTGTTGAAAGATTATGATCATACCATTCAATACCATCCTGGAAAAGCAAACGTGGTAGCTGACGCATTGAGTAGAAGATCATATGCAAGTACGAGTACAATATTGTCAACACAAAGGCCCATTTTGTGTGACTTGCAAAGGATGGAGATAGAGTTAAAGACTCCAGGGACCCATGTGATGATGGCGAATATACGAGTAGAACCAACTTTAATCGATAAAGTTAAAGCTGCTCAAGCTACAGACCTAGAGCTGATGCGTATGAGGAAGAAAGTGCAAGAAGGTTCTATACCGGAAGCAAGAATCGATGAAGAAGGAATACTTCGAGTCAACTCCAGACTTTGTGTTCCTAATAACCCTGATTTAAAGTATGAAATCATGATGGAGGCGCACAACACACCGTTTGCAATCCATCCTGGAAGTACCAAAATGCATCATGATCTTCGTCATACATTTTGGTGGAGCAATATGAAGAGAGAGATAGCGCTGTTTATCTCAAGGTGTCTAACTTGTCAACGAGTCAAAGCGGAGCATCAAGTACCAAAAGGTCCATTGCAACCACTTGAAATTCCAAAATGGAAGTGGGAGCACATTACCATGGATTTCGTTACCGGTCTTCCTAGGGTTTCTCAAGGTATTGATGCGATTTGGGTCATTGTTGATAGATTGACCAAGTCTGCTCATTTCTTACCGATACGAGAAACTTATACACTTGAACGTCTTGCTCGTATGTACATAAACGAGATTGTAAGACTGCATGGTATGCCAGTATCCATAGTTTCTGACCAAGACCCAAGATTCACTTCACGATTTTGGGTTAGTTTACAAAAAGCTATGGGAACGGAGTTACGATTTAGTTCAGCATATCATCCTCAGACGGACGGACAATCAGAGAGGACTATTCAAACTCTTGAAGATCTATTAAGACTCTGTGTCTTTGACTTCAAGGGAAGTTGGGACAAGTTCTTACCATTGGTGGAGTTTTCCTACAACAACAGTTATCAAGCAAGTATTGGCATGGCTCCATTCGAAGCATTGTATGGAAGAAAATGTCGTTCTCCAGTATGATGGGATGAGGTGGGTGAAGCAACGTTGTTGGGACCGGAGTTGGTACGTATGACTACAGAAAAGATTCAAACGATCCGACAACGTATAAAAACCTCACAAGATCGACAAAAGAGTTATGCTGATCTTCATCGGAAGGACGTGGAATTTGATGTAGGAGATCATGTGTTCTTACGTGTTACTCCATGGAAAGGAGTTACGAGATTTGGAAAGAGAGGAAAGCTCAATCCTCAATTCATCGGTCCATTTTTAATCCTCGATCGAGTAGGAACTGTGGCTTATAGACTCGCTTTACCGCCAAGTATGTCTCGTGTTCATAACGTTTTTCACATATCCATGTTACGCAAATATGTGGAAGACCCGAACCACATTATTGAGTTAGAACCGGACGAAATAGCGGAAGATTTGACGTATGAAGAAGTTCCTGTTCAAATCTTAGATAAGAAGGAACATATTCTACGCTCCAAGGTTATACCTCAAGTCAAAGCTTTGTGGAAAAATCATGAAGTTGAGGAAATGACTTGGGAGTTAGAATCTGAAATGAAATCAAGGTATCCTTACCTCTTCGACATACTAGGTACGTACCCTAATTTCGAGGGCGAAATTTCATAAGGGGAGGTTGTAAGACCCCAACTTTTATAAATAAAGATGAATTTTCTATAAATGTCAGTTTTGAATATTATGGAGTTAATTTGATATAATGTTATAGTTGTGGGTAATATTTATAAATTTTGCAAAGTACGCAAGTTGTTATATAATATTCGATTGGTCGGGGAATATTCGTTTTAACAGGGAATATTCGTACAACGACACAATCATTGGTGGACCCCACAACAGAATTATTGTCGGATTGAGAAAACGACAAAAATATTTTATTAAAAATAAAGGCGGAAATTTTACCATTGTTACTGTTGAACTACTCGGTAGTAAAAGTACAGTAATACGTGTGGTTGCATAGTAGCACACAGTATTGATTATTAATGCTTATGTGAGAAGTCACTCAGTTTGATTCAATTATTGTCAGTTAATAATATGAATTATTTAGCGATAATGACGTTTTGTTTTATTCGTATTATTAACGTAATAAAACAGAAACATCTTTTTATATAAAACAGAATACTTTATTAAAGTTATTCTATAAATAGAATATATTATATTTTATTTAAAGATTTTTCTTTAAATATGGACCGTCAGATTAAAGTAATCAATCTGGACCGTTCATGGATTAGTTACTATGCATTCTATTTTTCTATAAATAGCAGCTCATTCCTTCATTATTTCTTACGAATTCACTGAACTCTAGAGAGAGAAACTATAGAGAGAAACTATAGAGAGAGAGAAGAAGAGTATTCTGCTACTTAACTACTTCCTTATTTCAGCTCGTCTTTAAAACGGTAGAGAATATTATTTCTTTTATATTCATGAAGAGAACTTCTGTTATTCCATTCTTTATTATTCTGTTGGAATAACCTGTATACGCGGTCTACCCTATACTTGGTGACATTCTTCTATTATTCTGTTGGAACATCCTGTCTGTGTGTTTTACACCGGACCTGGTTCCGTTTTTATTATTATTCTGTTGGAACATCCTGTCTGTGTGTTTTACACCGGACCTGGTTCCGTCTTGTTATTATTCTGTTGGAACATCCTGTCTGTGTGTTTTACACCGGACCTGGTTCCGTCTTGTTATTATTCTGTTGGAACATCCTGTCTGTGTGTTTTACACCGGACCTGGTTCCATTATTTATTATTCTGTCGGAATATCCTGTCTGTGCGTTTACGCCGGACCTGGTTCCATTATTTATTATTCTGTTGGAATAACCTGTCTGTGCGGTCTATCGCATGCATGGTGATTTCTTTTGTTATTCCATTCTTTATTGTACTCAGTTGGTTAAGTTTTGACTTCTATACTCCATGAAATTTGTGGAATATCCTTGATATTTGCGCTTCATCTAGTATCTTTTCATGAAAATATTCTCCTGATCATTCTTGAATTTTACTCCACAAAGCAGTATCATGTTGACAATTTGGACGTTGTTAATTCTTGGATAAATTAATTCTTGAACTTGTTTTATTGAATTCTTATATCATTGTCATCATCCTCATGTTTATAAAATGTTGAAAGTCATCTGTGGCCTGTAGTGCATAGATGGACTTGGTATGATTATGACCAGGGATTATTCGGTATAATCATGACCGTAATGTTACAAATGATGTGGTAAAAGTCCTCATTGGCCCGTAGTGCATTGATGGACAGTTGTTGGCATGATCATGACCATTAATGAATATACGAATATCCTTGGCCGTAGTGCAGGGGTGATTCGATGATGTGGATTATTTTATTAAGCTGAGTCTCAGCGATCACAGTGTTGAAAATCTTTTAAATCATAAAAGATAGTAGAGTTTATTTTCTACTTGACTCTTTTAATGGATTGCTTGTTCCGCTGCAGTTAAACTTGATGTCTATTATATTTTATCAGTTTAACATTGTTGAAGGCTAATGATAATTTATTCTGCATTATCTTAGTCATAATATTTCTTACTGGGCTAGTTGAGCTCACCCTTTCTTTCACTGTTCTCTTCAGGAAATGAGAACGTAGCTGGGGCAAGTCGGGGAACGGAGTGATGGTCCGAATGATAGTATTAGTTAGTAGTCCTCACTATTCTATGTAATGGTGTGTTAATAAATGTAATGAGGACTCCTTTTGAGTATGAATACTCTCTAGAAGATAATATTTGTATTCAAACTCACAGTTTATGTTTTGTCGTATTGTACACGACAGTTGTATTAGTAAGTTGTATTTGTATTTTGTACTATGTATCTGACGACCCAAGATGGGTGATGTATACCTAATTTTGGGGGCGTCACAGTTGGTATCAGAGCTTAGGGATATGATCCCTGGCTAAGATGTGAGAATAGAACTAGGAGGGGAGAGACGGGAAATTCCTTCGCTAGTATGACCTACCTAAGTTTATTTGCATGGTATTTAATTGGTCGGTCATAATATAAGGATAATATATGACATCAATTAACTTTTATTTTGTGGCAGTATCTGAAAATGGCATCTGAGAATGTTGAGAATAGCAATGGAGCACAGACGATTATTGATTCACCACATATCAATAATCAGGATAATGTTCATCAGGAAGGTGACAATCCTCATGCAAACAACAACACTGACCAGATGATGAATGATGGAATGTTCAGAGGTTTTATGCAATTCATGCAACAACAGGTGAAAGCGGCTCCTGTCCACAACGTAGGTGGAAATACTGGAAACTCTCAGGCGGTCACCGCTAAACAGTTTAAGGAGCTGGGACCACCGGAGTTTAAGGGAGAACCCAAACCACTTGTAGCTGAAACATGGATAAAGCAGATCACCAAGATATTTGATGTCTTGGGTTGCTCCGAGGAGCAAAAGGTTCCCTTTGCCGCCTTTATGTTGCGAGGAGAGGCAGATTACTGGTGGGAATCGATAAAGCGTACTCAACCTGCCGCACTGAAGATGTCTTGGGAGAAGTTCCAAGAGCTGTTTAACGACAAATACTTTCCCGAGAGTATTCGTCACATGAAGGAGGTGGAGTTCATCAAATTGGAGCAGAATAATATGACCGTGTCGCAGTACGAGGCAAAATTTGCGGAGTTATCCCGGTTTGCGTCCCACCTGGTGGATAATGAAGAAAGAATGACGCGGATGTTTTTAAGAGGTTTGAAGCCGGAGATACGTCAACATCTTGTTTCTCATAAATTGTGTTTGTATTCAGATGTTGTAAATAGGGCTCAGTTGGTGGAGCGCGATAACGAGACAACGCAACCAAAAGAGAGCAGCCGGCAAAATGATAATACCAGTGAAAGCAGTCATCGAAGCGGTGACAACAAGCGTGGAGGGAATCAACAGGCCAGAAATGGTAACCACTTCGGTGGTAATCAGGGCCAAAATAATAAGAATGGGCATTTCAAGAAGAGGAGATTCAACAATGATGGAAAGACGTCAGCACCAGCACCTGTCGTTAAGGAAGGAGAACGACCACCTATCATATGTTTCAAATGCGGAGGGGAGGGGCACATCAGTCCAAACTGCGCGATGCCGTCCAAAGCATGTTATAATTGTGGAAGAGAAGGTCATTTAGCCCGATTTTGTCGTTTACCGAAGACAAATTCAGCTAGGATGGAGGCACCAAAGGCCGTCCCAGAAAAGTCAAAACCGGTTGTGCAAGGAAGAGCGTTTGTTGTGAACTCCCAGAAAGCAAGGAACCCGAATGAGGTCATCACGGGTAAGCTTATCATAAACTCTAACGAAGTCTATACTTTATTTGATACCGGTTCTACCCATTCTTTTATTTCTCCTACTTGCGCTCATCGATTAAATTTGATTCCGGAGAAATTAGACTTTGACTTAGCAGTTGAAACTCCATTGGGAGAAACCTTCATTACATCCACGGTTTATAAGTCTTGTTTGGTTCAAGTTGGTACCCACACATTACCTGTCGATCTTATTTCATTAAAAATACTTGCATTTGACGTGATTCTAGGGATTGATTGGTTAACTACTCATCATGCAAAAATTGATTATTTTCGTAAGGTTGTTAGCTTTCATATTCCTAATCGACCTATTATGCGAATTCAAGCAACCAAACCATTAAAATCAATCGCTGTCATCTCAAGCCATAAAGCTATTCGTTTATTGAAAAACGGATGTCAAGCTTTCTTAGCTCATGTCACAGATCTAAACAAAAATACGTCAGTTTTGAATGATATTTCTGTTGTTAATAAATTTCCTGACGTATTTCCCGAAGAACTTCCTGGCCTACCCCCAGAGCGTGAAATTGAATTTTGTATCGACCTTGAACCCGGTACAAAACCCATTTCCAAAGCCCCATATCGAATGGCTCCTATTGAACTTCAGGAGTTAAAGACCCAACTGCAGGAATTGTTAGACATTGGTTTTATTCGTCCTAGTACTTCTCCTTGGGGTGCTCCTGTTCTGTTCGTGAAGAAGAAAGATGGAAGTATGCGACTTTGTATTGATTATCGGGAGTTGAATCATGTCACCATTAAAAATAGGTACCCATTGCCACGTATTGATGACCTGTTTGACCAGTTGCAAGGAGCACAATTCTTTTCAAAGATCGATCTTCGTTCTGGATATCATCAGCTGAAGGTTAGAACTGAGGATATTCCAAAGACTGCCTTCAGAACTCGGTACGGGCATTATGAATTCTTAGTTATGTCTTTTGGATTGACTAATGCTCCTGCTGCCTTCATGGATATGATGAACAGGGTATTCAAGGAATATTTGGATCACTTTGTGGTCGTCTTTATCGATGACATCCTAGTTTATTCCAAAAGCCGTGAAGATCATGAGCAACACTTGAGGTTGGTACTCCAAAAGCTTCGTGAATACAAACTTTATGCCAAGTTGAAGAAATGCGAGTTCTGGCTGGAAGAGGTAGCATTCCTTGGGCACGTAGTATCAAGTCGTGGAATATCTGTTGACCCGGCAAAGATTGAAGCTATTCAAAGCTGGGAGCAACCTAAATCAGTGACCGAAGTACGTAGCTTTCTCGGTTTAGCTGGTTATTATCGGAGATTCGTGGAAGGATTTTCTCGAATCGCTACTCCATTAACTCAGCTGACTCGGAAAGATACAAAGTTCGGTTGGAGCGAAGAATGTGAGCAGAGTTTTCAAGAACTCAAGAGGAGACTCATTTCAGCACCTGTTCTAACAATACCATCTGGCTCGGAGGGATTTGTCATCTACAGTGATGCTTCGAGCAAAGGGTTGGGATGCGTTCTCATGCAACATGGAAAAGTCATAGCCTATGCATCAAGACAACTCAAGGAATATGAGAGGAATTATCCTACTCATGATCTAGAGTTGGCAGCTGTTGTCTTTGCACTTAAAATTTGGAGGCATTACTTGTATGGGGAGAAGGTGGAGATCTTTACGGATCATAAAAGCCTCAAATATTTCTTCACTCAAAAGGAACTCAACATGCGACAACGACGTTGGCTTGAACTGTTGAAAGATTATGATCATACCATTCAATACCATCCTGGAAAAGCGAACGTGGTAGCTGACGCATTGAGTAGAAGATCATATGCAAGTACGAGTGCAATATTGTCAACACAAAGGCCCATTTTGTGTGACTTGCAAAGGATGGAGATAGAGTTAAAGACTCCAGGGACCCATGTGATGATGGCGAATATACGAGTAGAACCAACTTTAATCGATAAAGTTAAAGCTGCTCAAGCTACAGACCTGGAGCTGATGCGTATGAGGAAGAAAGTGCAAGAAGGTCTATGCCGGAAGCAAGAATCGATGAAGAAGGAATACTTCGAGTCAACTCCAGACTTTGTGTTCCTAACAACCCTGATTTAAAGTATGAAATCATGATGGAGGCGCACAACACACCGTTTGCAATCCATCCTGGAAGTACCAAAATGTATCATGATCTTCGTCATACATTTTGGTGGAGCAATATGAAGAGAGAGATAGCGTTGTTTATCTCAAGGTGTCTAACTTGTCAACGAGTCAAAGCGGAGCATCAAGTACCAAAAGGTCCATTGCAACCACTTGAAATTCCAAAATGGAAGTGGGAGCACATTACCATGGATTTCGTTACCGGTCTTCCTAGGGTTTCTCAAGGTATTGATGCGATTTGGGTCATTGTTGATAGATTGACCAAGTCTGCTCATTTCTTACCGATACGAGAAACTTATACACTTGAACGTCTTGCTCGTATGTACATAAACGAGATTGTAAGACTGCATGGTATGCCAGTATCCATAGTTTCTGACCGAGACCCAAGATTCACTTCACGATTTTGGGTTAGTTTACAAAAAGCTATGGGCACGGAGTTACGATTTAGTTCAGCATATCATCCTCAGACGGACGGACAATCAGAGAGGACTATTCAAACTCTTGAAGATCTATTAAGACTCTGTGTCTTTGACTTCAAGGGAAGTTGGGACAAGTTCTTACCATTGGTGGAGTTTTCCTACAACAACAGTTATCAAGCAAGTATTGGCATGGCTCCATTCGAAGCATTGTATGGAAGAAAATGTCGTTCTCCAGTATGCTGGGATGAGGTGGGTGAAGCAACGTTGTTGGGACCGGAGTTGGTACGTATGACTACAGAAAAGATTCAAACGATCCGACAACGTATAAAAACCTCACAAGATCGACAAAAGAGTTATGCTGATCTTCATCGAAAGGACGTGGAATTTGATGTAGGAGATCATGTGTTCTTACGTGTTGCTCCATGGAAAGGAGTTACGAGATTTGGAAAGAGAGGAAAGCTCAATCCTCGATTCATCGGTCCATTTTTAATCCTCGATCGAGTAGGAACTGTGGCTTATAGACTCGCTTTACCGCCAAGTATGTCTCGTGTTCATAACGTTTTTCACATATCCATGTTACGCAAATATGTGGAAGACCCGAACCACATTATTGAGTTAGAACCGGACGAAATAGCGGAAGATTTGACGTATGAAGAAGTTCCTGTTCAAATCTTGGATAAGAAGGAACATATTCTACGCTCCAAGGTTATACCTCAAGTCAAAGTTTTGTGGAAAAACCACGATGTTGAGGAAATGACTTGGGAGTTAGAATCTGAAATGAAATCAAGGTATCCTTACCTCTTCGACATACCAGGTACGTACCCTAATTTCGAGGGCGAAATTTCATAAGGGGAGGTTGTAAGACCCCAACTTTTATAAATAAAGATGAATTTTCTATAAATGTCAGTTTTGAATATTATGGAGTTAATTTGATATAATGTTATAGTTGTGGGTAATATTTATAAATTTTGCAAAGTACGCAAGTTGTTATATAATATTCAATTGGTCGGGGAATATTCGTTTTAACAGGGAATATTCGTACAACGACACAATCATTGGTGGACCCCACAACAGAATTATTGTCGGATTGAGAAAACGACAAAAATATTTTATTAAAAATAAAGGCAGAAATTTTACCATTGTTACTGTTGAACTACTCGGTAGTAAAAGTACAGTAATACGCGTGGTTGCATAGTAGCACACGGTATTGATTATTAATGCTTATGTGAGAAGTCACTCAGTTTGATTCAATTATTGTCAGTTAATAATATGAATTATTTAGCGATAATGACGTTTTGTTTTATTCGTATTATTAACGTAATAAAACAGAAACATCTTTTTATATAAAACAAAATAATTTATTAAAGTTATTCTATAAATAGAATATATTATATTTTATTTAAAAGATTTTTCTTTAAATATGGACCGTCAGATTAAAGTAATCAATCTGGACCGTTCATGGATTAGTTACTATGCATTCTATTTTTCTATAAATAGCAGCTCATTCCTTCATTATTTCTTACGAATTCACTGAACTCTAGAGAGAGAAACTATAGAGAGAAACTATAGAGAGAGAGAAGAAGAGTATTCTGCTACTTAACTACTTCCTTATTTCAGCTCGTCTTCAAAACGGTAGAGAATATTATTTCTTTTATATTCATGAAGAGAACTTCTGTTATTCCATTCTTTATTATTCTGTTGGAATAAACAGTATATGCGGTCTACCCTATACTTGGTGACATTCTTCTATTATTCTGTTGGAACATCCTGTCTGTGTGTTTTACACCGAACCTGGTTCCGTTTTTATTATTATTCTGTTGGAACATCCTGTCTGTGTGTTTTACACCGGACCTGGTTCCGTCTTGTTATTATTCTGTTGGAACATCCTGTCTGTGTGTTTTACATCGGACCTGGTTCCATTATTTATTATTCTGTCGGAATATCCGGTCTGTGCGTTTACGCCGGACCTGGTTCCATTATTTATTATTCTGTTGGAATAACCTGTTTGTGCGGTCTATCGCATGCATGGTGATTTCTTTTGTTATTCCATTCTTTATTGTACTCAGTTGGTTAAGTTTTGACTTCTATACTCCATGAAATTTGTGGAATATCCTTGACATTTGCGCTTCATCTAGTATCTATTCATGAAAATATTCTCCTGATCATTCTTGAATTTTACTCCACAAAGTAGTATCATGTTGACAATTTGGACGTTGTTAATTCTTAGATAAATTAATTCTTGAACTTGTTTTATTGAATTCTTATATCATTGTCATCATCCTCATGTTTATAAATGTTGAAAGTCATCTGTGACCTGTAGTGCATAGATGGACTTGGTATGATTATGACCAGAGATTATTCGGTATAATCATGACCGTAATGTTACAAATGATGTGGTAAAAGTCCTCATTGACCCGTAGTGCGTTGATGGACAGTTGTTGGCATGATCATGACCATTAATGAATATACGAATATCCTTGGCCGTAGTGCAAGGGTGATTCGATGATGTGAATTATTTTATTAAGCTGAGTCTCAGCGATCACAGTGTTAGAAAATCTTTTAAATCATAAAAGATAGTAGAGTTTATTTTCTACTTGACTCTTTTAATGGATTGCTTGTTCCGCTGCAGTTAAACTTGATGTCTATTATATTTTATCAGTTTAACATTGTTGAAGGCTAATGATAATTTATTCTGCATTATCTTAGTCATGATATTTCTTACTGGGCTAGTTGAGCTCACCCTTTCTTTCACTGTTCTCTTCAGGAAATGAGAACGTAGTTGGGGCAAGTCGGGGAACGGAGTGATGGTCCGAATGATAGTATTAGTTAGTAGTCCTCACTATTCTATGTAATGGTGTGTTAATAAATGTAATGAGGACTCCTTTTGAGTATGAATACTCTCTAGAAGATAATATTTGTATTCAAACTCACAGTTTATGTTTTGTCGTATTGTACACGACAGTTGTATTAGTAAGTTGTATTTGTATTTTGTACTATGTATCTGACGACCCAAGATGGGTGATGTATACCTAATTTTGGGGGCGTCACATGTCATCTTTGCACTACGGGCCAAAGATATTCATCAACAATTCATCTTTGCACTACAGGCCAAAGATATTAATATCTCAAAGAAATATATAATCATTTCAGAATTTATATAAACAATAATTATAACCATGTTGATCAATTCACCTTTGCACTTAAGCTAAAGATATTCACTTATAAATTCAATGGTCATGATCATACCAATCAATGATTCAACTTTGCACTACTGGATAAAGAGAACCCATAGTCATGATCATACCAAAAATCTACCCATCTTTACACTCAAGTCAAAGAGAATTTCAACATTAGGGTTATAAAAATGTTATATATAATAATAAAATCAATATAATCAACATATAGATTTAATCTCAAGAGTAATATTCATAACTCAACTATAATTTGGTCAGAAAAAAAAACTAATTTTGTCATGAATAGTAACTCGTGAATAGTAACCCATGAATAGTAACTTATGAATAGTAACTCATAAATAGTAAACCCGACACAAAAAGGTAAAAATTCCACAATAAAATACATACCATTATTTCGATATAATGATATTGAAAGAATAATATTTCTTAAGCTTATAAACAATTTATTTAAATTGTTTACACTTTACTAAATAATGCATTTAATCATTCTAAAATACCAAACTCATAAGATTTTATCACCAATAATCAAAACCCTCATCAAAAATCTGCATATACCTCATATAGGATTCTCAAGTCATAAAATCCTATTTTTCAATTTTCTTACTTCACAAAACATTTTTAATTCATTTACTCATAACTAGACTATTTTCATGAAAAATATCAAATCAGTTCCAAAAATATTTCTTTTCTGGGATTTAGCATAATATAGTTCCATGGTGAACATATATTTTTCTCAAAATTTTTAAAAGTCATTTACTATTTTTCATATGGCCAAAACAGCCGAATATTTAGACATTTATCAAAAATTATACTTTTGTCCAAAAGTTCTGAAATTTACAGGGTATACTTCTATCATATACATGTACTCTCAATAAAATTTTTATCAATTTTGGAGTTAACCACAAAGAATTATAAGCGGTTACTTTTAAAATAGTATTTTCTCATAAAATTCATAATTCTCAATCTATAGATCCAAAAATCACCATTTTTGGACAAAATCAAGAAAACTCATCAAAATATCATTTTAAATTTTTCCAGAATTTTTGCAGGTCAGAAAAATTACGAAACTGAAAAACATAACAATCCTTAAAATTCCTTACTATCTCTTACCTCAAAAGAGCAGTACTTCTGATCGGTATGCAAAGCCGAAGAAAACTTGCACTGAATAGCAACTCTCAAAGTATCTAAATACTCACAAAATATGCTTCATAATATAGAGAGAGAAAGAGAGAAAACTTGTTTCTTGTGTGATTTTCAATTCTAACTTAGCCCTCTATTTATAGGAAAATTTTAGTAGGCTTGACCTGCAACTTGATGGCTTTACCTGCTACTATTCTCACCCACCACATTTGAAATATAATTCAGCACATTTCTTCACCAACCACAAGTGGGGCCCACCAATTTTAGAATTTTCTATCAAAATGATAAACTCCGAAAATTCAATAATTTCTGAACCAGTCATCTTGTAAAATTCATAATAAATCATACGTTCATTTTTAACGATTCAAAATTTGTGGACATATACTCAACTTATATATGTATAACATATCCAAAAATTACCACGATCCAACGGTCGGATTAAAAATTATAACCCTCGTAAAATATCTCAAAAATCCTAATTTAATTTTCAATACCTCCGTTCCGACAAAAATACAGATAAAACACCTCAACATTAACTCCATTTTTAACCACAAAAATATATCTCTCATTTATATCCACATAAAATAAATATTTCCTTATCATATGAATCAATAATTAATTATTCACAGATAATATTACAGAATCACATTTATGACAACCAGGTCGTTCCCAAGAAAGAGGGGGCTTTCCAATAAGGATTTCTCCTTACTGACGCACAATTAGGTGACCAAACCTCTCCTTAGACAGAACTTTCTAGACATTGCCAATAATGTTATCTAATAATATTATTCAAATAATATGAATTATTGATCTGATAATGGAAAATACTGTGCAGTAACAATTATTGAACAACAATAATATAAAATTTCAACGTAACAATTATTGAATCAATAAAATAAAATATTGAACAGTAATTACTGCAACAATTATTGAGTAGTGCCTTCTTACGTAAGAATTAATAATTTCAAAAATACTGTGCAATACCGTGTGCTACTGTGCAATAACGCGTATTACTGTATTTTAACCACCGGGTATTTCAACAGTATTAACGGTAACAACTACGCCGTTATTTGTAAAAACTCAAATTTGTCGTTTTCTTTATCCGACAGTTATTCGTTATGGGGCCCACAAATAGCTGCGCCGTCGTACGAATATTCCCCGACAGAAAGAATATTCCACGACCAAACGAATATTTCCCGACAACAATGATTATTTTATAACCACTTGCTTATTTTGAAAAAAAATTCACAAATCACCCTTAACTTTAATATTTATCAATTTAACCATTTACTGAATAGTAATTATAAGAAAAATTGAATACTTTTATTTCATAAAATTCGGGGTCTTACAAAGACTCTGTACTGTAACTTAGTATCAGTCATATTATTTTTAAATGACTTAATATAATTTTAAAATATTTATTATAATTTATCACGAAATTTCAAACATCGGAATCACATTAAAATGATTTAAATACTAATCAATTCTATTATCATTAATATTTAATTAATATTAAACTATTAATGAAATCATTTCCAAAATGTTACAGTTATTTATAATAACTCAAAATACTTTTAAAGTATTAATATTACCCTTAAATGATTTTTAAAACATTTAAAATTATTTTTTAAATAATTACCATTAATATTACTGTATTAATGTTCTATTTATCAAAATATTAAAAGTCATTATTCATAACTCAAAATATTTTTAATTCATTTATATCCCTTTTACATGATTTTTAAATTAATAAAACCATTTATAAACTATTTATTTAATATAATTATTAAATAAATTTAAAATCATTAATAATAACTTAATAATCATTAATATTTAATTATTAATGAAATTATTCTTTAAATATTAAAAGTTATGTTTTATAACTTAAAATATCTTTAAACACTTTATTTTCACTTAAAATAATTATTTTAATATTAAAATTATTTTTAAACTAAATTATTTAATATAATTATTAAATAACTTTAATATCATTAATAATAATTAATTAATGAAATTTATCTTTAAATATTAAAAGTTATATTTTATAACTTAAAATATTTTTAAATACCTTATTATTATTTAAAATGATTTTTAATATAATAAAATCATTTTTAATTAATTTATTTGATTCATTTAGTAAATAACTTAATTATCATTAATATTAATTTATTAATAAAATTTATCATAAAATATTAAAAGTCATTAAAAATAACTTAAAATATTTTCTTATATCATAATATAATTTTAAATGATTTTTCAAGTATAAAAATCATTTTTAAATAATTTATTTAATATTATAATTAAATAAATTAAATACTTTTAATATTCCAAAAATATTAAATATTTATGAAATATATTAAAAATAATTAAAAACTAATTTTCAAAATTTTAAATAATTTTTAATAATTTACTTTATATTTTTAATAATTAAAAACTATTTTTTCTATTTTTTTATTAATTTCAAGAAAAATAAATAATATCTATCGCGAAAGACCACCTATAGCGACAGAACCGTCGCTATAGGTGTTCTTGGTTTTCTTCAAGCAAAACCCAGAAATCGAGTCAGAGACCGGGCTAGATACTTTGACCGAAATTAAATCCGTGTGTGATGTGTTTCTGGACAATTTGTTGATCAGATCGTGTAGTGTTACTGTGTAAGACTACAAGATTCAGCAACAAAAATATTCATAACACCTATAACCAAGGAGATCTGAGCCTCCAAAAGTGTTGTCAGAGGCTGTTCTTCATTTCTGGGTTACCCAGAAATGAAGAGCAGTTCGACTGTTCATATTTGGGCCTACACAACTTGTGATCTAAGTGTTGTTTTTGTGATCTATAAGCTGCAGTGTCTAACCAACATGTCAAAGAGTAGATCTATCACAAAACATAACAATAACAACAACAGATTAAGCAGATACAAGCCGGTCAAAGGCTGTCAGAATTTGTGTTCTTCACTATTCTGAAAATTCCAGAAAATGAAATTGTGACCGAGTGGCCTGATTTGACCACTCACTACGTTCTATCAGTTGGGTATTTAAGGGATCTAAAGGTCAGGATTCAAATTCCAGATTATAGTCTAAAATCCAGTTATAAAAACATCATCAAAGCTTCAATAATCTGACATATCTTTGCCTTCAAACATGTTGTCAGGCGCTGAAAACCCATTTCTGGGTTACCCAAAAACCTTGCAAGTCATGGTCGGTCAACGCAGTTTGACCTTCCATAACTTGCAATATACATACGATCTAAGCCTGATTCCAAGCCCAGATCCAAGAGAACATATCAGACTACAACTACAAAGTTTCAAAACACAAAATTCGTAACAAATCACAGAGATATAAGGTCTGACATTCGTTATCAGACCACCAAGAATAAATTTTCTAGATTTTTGAAAAACACAAATTCGAGCTTCTAAATGTTATGGATCCAACATTTAGCAACCCAGATCATCAAAATGGACTACAACCAACATATTTTAACAATAAAAACTAACATCTAACACAGAATCTATGGACAGAAATTATGCTAGGGTTTTATACCTTCTTTGATCAATTGATGATTCTGTGCTTATGCTATGTTATGGTTGATCGTGGGGCTTTGATTTAGGACTGATATAGTTGTATATTTCGGAGGTTAGAGAAAGAGAGAGCTTAGTTTGAGAGTTGGGCAAAATGTAAGTAACAAATGAATTATTTCTCTCTCCAATCTATTTATATAATGTGTATGATGCATGTATGGCTGCTGAAATGGCTGATCTGCTGAGATTTTGAGCATGTGGAGTGGGTATGAGTTAGTCACCAACTCACCTAAATGTCAAAACCTATTCCATAGCTTTAATAATGCAAAGGGGCATAATGGTCTTTTGATAAATCATTTTAATGGCAAAATTAGAACTTGTCCTACCCTTAGGGTTTAACCCTAAGGTTTTGCACAAATAGTAGAATTTAGCAATTAGGGTTTGCACAAAAATAAAATTAAATAAAAATTAAATAAAAAAATAAATAACTTTTAGTTTCTAAAATTTTGAAATTAGGGTTTCCTAATTATGATTAATTATCTAATTACTTAATACAGGAACATTAGGGTTTAGATCATATAATTATCATTAACCTTGATAAAATAACAATTAGGGTCTAAGATTTTGATAATTAGGGTTACCGATTATAATTAGGTTTTTCTAATTATCAAATTAGGGTCTAAAAATTTAGGGTTTTCAAAATTAGCAATTGAAATTATAAAACTTGCTAATTAATCACATTAACACAATTACAACCAATCTCGAACTCTAATTTAAATTTCAAATTAGGGTTCCTCATTTTCCAAAAATTATTTAGGGTTTTTAGATTATAATAAGGGTTTACCTAATTAATCAAATCATTATATAATACACCTCATAAAATATATAACACCATTATAACAGTCTTAAACTCACAGTTGATTTTTAAATTAGGGTTTCCCCTAATAAAATTAGGGTTTAACCAAATAATATTAGGGTTTTGAAATTAAACACCATAATTGACCAATCATCATCAATACGTACATACAGTACATATTTATAACACTGAAAAATTAAAATATAATTAATATTATATTATTATTTTCATACCTTGACAATAATCCAAAATTAGAGTTTAGATTCCATATCTGATTTATTCTTCATATTTAACCTTAATAATTAAGGTAAAATAATTAATTTAATATTCCATACTAAAATTCATATAATAAAATAATTATTATAATTATTCTAAAAATCACTTCATATATTATTTAAATAATATATGATTATATTTTTATAGAAAATAATTAATAAAAACATTTCTACCATAATTTAATTATTATTAGAATATACTTTATAATAAACAATAATTCTAAAATAAAATTACTTGTAAATATTTATGTAATAAATATATTTTTATTTACCACATAAATACACATACACATTATCTTGTACAAATCCTCATCCTTAAATAAATAAATAAAAATTATACAAAAAATTTCGAATTTATTTATGTAGAAAATATCGGGTTGTTACAAAACCTTTAACAGTAGTAAGATTATATGGACCTTACTTCTCGTACTTAGGAGGATCGGCCCTTAGTACTATGTATGTGCACATCTCAACGCTAACGCGTAATATAATTCCCTAATAATAGGGTTGTTCATCTCAGCTTTAACATTAGAGTCTGTACCAAAGAGAGTTTGGTTTGGATTAATTTCGAGGGTAATTTAGAGTTCAATAATCATCAACTAAGGATTAGTTGAATCAATGGGGATTCACTAGCCTTTCAAGGTTTTAACATGATAATGCAATCGATATTTAAATCAAAGATTGAATTTTAACTCTATACAATTGAATGGGCATTGTATAACAGAAGTAATACTTCAAAAGAACTAGGACATTTAATTTGAAATCATGAACTTGAATGATTAATATAAGATCCCAACTTTTTATGAATAAATATTTAATTTCTCTATTTATTATTTTGAAATAGTAAGGGGTTAATTTGATTAATGTGGGTAGTTATGGGTAAAATACGTAAATATTTTAAATAAGTAAGTGGTTATAAAATACTCATTGTTGTCAAAAAATATTAGTTTGGTCGTGGAATATTCTTGTTGTTAGGGAATATTCGTACGATGGCGCAGCCATCTGTGGGTCCCATAATAGAAAACTGTCGAATGTGGAAAACGACAAGTATAAGTTTTTTATAAATAACGGTGTAGTTGTTACCGTTAACACTGTTGAAATACCTGGTGGTTAAAGTAAAGTAATATACGTTGTTGCACAGTAGCACACGGTATTGCACAATAATGCTAATTATTGATTCTTACATAAGAAGTCACTACTCAATAATTGTTACAGTAATTAATGTTCAATATTTTATTTTATTGATTTAATATTTGCTACATTAATATTTTATATTATTAATTCAATAATTGTCACTGCACAGTATTTCTCATTATCAGATCAATAATTCATATTATTTGAATAATATTATTAAATAACATTATTGGCAATGTCTAAGGAAGTTCTGTCTAGGAAAGGGGTTTGGTCACCTAATTGCGCGCCAGTAAAAAAAATTCTTATCAAAAAGTCACCTCTTTCCTGGGAACTACCTGGTTGTCATTATTGTGATTCTGTAATATTATTTATGAATAATTAATTATTGATAAAATTGATAAAAAAATATTTATTTAATGGAGAAATTTTTAAAGAGACAATTATTAAGAGTTAATATTTTATCTTCTTCGATAAAATAATTTATTCAAATATATTATTGTATTATTATATTATAAGTCTATGATGTAATAATATAATAATATAATAATGTTGATATTTTTACAATGAATGCACGATATATGAATAAATGAGGAGGAAGAGAACAAATTGGGTCCGGAGTATTTTTGTTACAAAAAATATGTTAAATATGTTGATGGGCCCTATTTTTGACAGAAATTTGATTATAGCCTGTAAGATCATTCGTATGTGGATTTCGGTCATTTTCCATTTAGAATTTGGAAAAACTTTCATCTACAAAGTTGTAGAGAATTAAATTTCCTATAAATGGACATAAGATTTAAAATTTTTCTGATAAAATGGCTATTTATTATGAATTATTAAAGTTCTGAAATAATTGATCTTTGGAGTTATAAATATTTTTTTTAAGAAAAACATTTTTTTTGTTGGTGGGCCCCACCGGTGTGCTAAAATCTGATTTTCAAGGTGGGCATGAATTTTTTTATAAATAATAATAATTTGTTAAAATTTTTACTTTGGCTTTCTAAGTATTTTCTTATAAATAGGGTGCTTAGGTTAGAATTGAAAATTACACGAGAATCAAAAGTTTTCTCTCTCTATAATATCGAGCGTATTTTTATGAGTATTTAGATACTTTGAGAGTTGATAAGCAGTGCAAATTTTTTCAGCATTATATCTGATATTCCAGTCAGAAGTACTATTCTTTTGAGGTAAGAGATGTTATTTTTTCATAAATGATGTTATTCTTTCAATATCATTATACCGAAATATTGGTATGAATTTTATTTTAAAATTTTTACCTTTTCATGTTGAAGTTACTATTCATGTATACGATACTATTCACGTATACGTCACTATTCACGAATACGGTACTATTCACGAGTACTATTCACGAAGTATGGTGTAACAATCACCATTAATTTCCATATTTGTATAAAATTGTTGGACTAGTCTAGGATATGCTTTGGACAGAGGAAAAACCATAGAGGATAAGCCACATGATTCAAAAAGATGTTTCAAAGGAGACTCTTGATAGTAAAATGTATCAACAGATTTTTCATACACAAATTATTTATGAACTATAGAAGTTTTAAATCGAGTCTCAAAATGATGACCACGAAAGAAAATTTCAGTTTCTCCTAAAACAGGGGTGAAAGAATTTACCATAGGAGGTGGAGAATCCGACTGATGTGGAGGAGGGTTTTCTAAAAACTTTTGTTGCTTTGATCTCCTTGGTCAAGATGGTCCAGGCAATTACAAGAAAGTAGAAATAGCGTTTGACTCATTGGAGGACATCGAGTGGTCGGAGGACGATCGTACAAACGCACCCTTCTTGATTCCTTTAAATTTCCTCTTTGTTCTTGTAGTTGGCTTGGATGGAGGAGATTTGAAGGAGTAATCTTCATCTTCGGATACAAGAGGACGTTTACCGGTACGAGTTCTCATGATTTGAGAGGAAATAAGAAAATGGAGAGGGTTTAGAGGTTGAAGAGGGTTTGTTTTGAGAAGAGAGAACACACAATGGAAATGGTTTTCGAGATGATAAGGATAAGACGTCTGAAGAGATAGGAGAGTAAGAGAGATACGGAAGATGAGGAGTTTGACTCCAGTAATGATGTCGCGTCTTCCCAAGATGAAGATGAGATGGCTTCTCTTTTTTAAATTTCGAAGGGATGTCTATACGGTTTACGATAATCGACATTAATAATTAAGTACGTGAATCCAGGACATGGTTTATTCAGATAGAGATAAAAAATTTCAATCAGATAAATCTTATTTAAAACATGTATATCAAAGTTTTATTAATAATAAATTATGTCTGTATGACCAATGCACAAAATTGAATATCGCTAACTGTCTAATTATGCATGTCATAATATTCAAATATGCAGACAAAAATTATACTATCCACATTCTAAGCTCCCTTCTTAAAGTACAAAATCTTTCTTCACTTTATGGTTTTGTGAAAATATCTGCTAATTGATTTTTTATGGGAATAAAAATTAATTTACTTAAAACCTTTTAAAACATTATCCCTTAAAAAATTATGTCTTACCTCTATGTGTTTGGTACGAGAATGCAAAACATGATTTTTTGATATATCTGTAGTGCTAGAGTTATCACAGTATATGGGCACACAATCATATAAAATATCAAAATCAGATAAAGTTTGTCTTAACCTTAAAATTTGAGAACAACAACTCCCTGCAGCTAAATATTCATCCTCAGTGGTTGATAGGGCAACTGAAGTTTACTTTTTTACTATGCCAAGTCACAAGACTTTGTCCCAAAAATGTGCAAGCACCACTTGTGCTTTTTCTATCTATTTGACATCATGTATAGTCAGCATCTGAGTAACTCATTATTTCAAAGTTATCGCACTTTGGATAAAGTAATCCCAAATTTATAGTACCACTTAAATATTGAAAAATTCTCTTAACAACTTGTAAGTGGGATTCCTTAGGTTTTGCTTGAAAACGAGCAGAAAGACATACACTATACATTTTGTCAGGTCTAAATGCAGTTAAATAAAATAAACAACCAATCATACCTCGGTATTTTGTCAATTCTACATCTATACCTTTTTCATCTGATATAAGCTTTATTAATGTGATCATGGGTGTAGCCTTTGAGTTGGTTCCTTCAAAACCAAATCTTTTGAGTAGTCCTTTTGTAAATTTGGTTTGATGAATGTAGATTCCCTCCTTTGTTTTCTTGATTTGAAGTCCTAAAAAGTAATTTAGTTCTCCCATTAAGCTCATATCGAACTCTTTATGCATGTACTTGGAAAACCACTCACAAAAAAAATCATTAGTAGCACCAAATATTATATCATCTACATATATTTACAAAATGATAATATCCTTATTTTTATGCTTAATAAATAATGTAGAGTCAATTTTACCTCTGATAAAACTATTTGAAATGAGATACTTACTCAAACTTTCGTACCAAGCCCTTGGAGCTTATTTGAGACCATAAAGAGCTTTCTTTAGTTTATAGACATGATTAGGATACTTCTCATGCTCGAATCCGGGAGGCTATTTGATGTATCCTTCTTCATTGATGTATCCATTGAGGAATGAGCTTTATACATCCATTTGCTAAAGTTTAAACCTTTTGTAACATGCAAAAGCAAACAATATTTGAATTGACTCTAGCCTTACAACTGGACCAAAAGTTTCTTCGTAGTCGATCCCTTCTTGTTGGTTGTATCCTTGAGCTACTAACCTAGCTTTATTGCGAGTGATTGTCCCATGCTCATCAAGCTTATTTTTAAATACCCACTTTGTTTCAATAATTGAGACATCTTTAGGAGGAGGCATTAGTTCTCACACTTGGCATCATTCAAACCGTTGAAGTTCCTCTTGCATTGCCAATAACCAACTTTCATCAAGAACAACTTCTTTAGCATTCTTTGGCTCAACTTGTGATAAAATGCAGAGAATGCATAATGATTTTGTAAACCTCTTGGCATGGTTATCCCTTTGTTTATATCTCCAACGATATTTTCTAGAGGATAAGTTTTGAGATATCATGTTGTCTTTGGCATCTAGATATTATGGATTACTTCTTTTTGTTGGTTTAGATCATCATAAACATCTTCTTGTGATATTTCTGGTTCTTGCTCTTGCTGAACGTCTAATTCAGTTTACTGAGTTTGATCATCCGGTTTGTTGTTTTGTGCTTTTCGGTTTACTGGAATCACAACAGTCTCCAAATTTCCTACATCCTCATCTCTTTCTTTTGGAAGATCATTGTAGTTTCATTAAATGTAATATGGACAGACTCTTCAACACATAACTTTTTAATATTAAATATACGATATGCCTTGCTATTTTGTGAATAACCAATGAAAATACCTTCATAAGATTTAGCATCAAATTTTTTCAAGTTATCACTAGTATTTAGAATAAAACATTTATACCCAAACACTTTGAAATAACTTATATTAGGAATCTTATTATTTAAGAGCTCATAAAGTGTTTTCAAAATAATTGGATAAATGAGTACTCTATTTAGAACATAACATGATGTGCTTATCGCCTCAGTCCAAAATTTCTTTGGAAGCTTACTTTCTTGTAGTAGTGTCCTAGCAGTTTCTTGTAGTGTCCTATTCTTTCTTTCCACTAATCCATTTTGTTGAGGGGTCCTTGGGGTCGAGAACTCATGATTGATTCCTTTTTTTATCACAAAATATTATGAAATCTTTTTGAAATTCGGTGCTATGATCACTTCTAATTTTTATGAGTTTGAGATTATATTTTATTTCCAGATTTCTTATTAATTTCTCAAATTCTTTAAATGTTTCATCTTTAGTTCTTAGAAATAATACCCATATTTATTCAGAGAAATCATCAACTATCACAAATGCATAAAAGTTATCATTAATACTAGCATGTCTTTCCAGTCCAAATAAATCAAGATGAAGTATTTGCAAGGAAAAAGAAGTTGATACCATGTTCTTTGCAGTGAAGGATGTCCTTACTTGTTTCCCAAGTTGACAAGGAATACATATCCCCTTCTTTTCAAACTTTATTTTTGGCAATCCCTTTACGAAATTTTTCAAAGATAACTTCTTGATCAAATCCATATGAACATGTCATCCTTTTATTCCATAGATTAGCCTCATCTTGTACTGTGGCAAGACATAGTTCTTCATTCTGTTGCTCAAAATAAAGAGTATATATATTTCCTTCCCTTTGTGCAACTAGAGTAGTATTGTTAGTACCATGGAATATTGTATATTTTTCTTTCTCAAAATTTACTTGATGGCCACTATCCATTAATTGACTAACACTTATAAGATTGAATTCAAGACCATTAACAAGATGAACATTATTAATATTAACCTTACCATTACCGATTTTACCTTTTCCAATTATTTTACAAGTTCAATTATCACCAAATATGACTGTTCCATTTTTCTTCTTGAGATTTAGCTCAACGAACTTTGATTTGTCATTGGTCACGTGATGAGAGCATCCTCTATCAAGAATCCATTTTTGAGATGGAACCCTTGCCTTGAAACACACCTGTTAAGAAAAAATAATTCAACCTTTTGGTACCCATATCTTTTTGGGTCCACTTCTGTTAGTTGCAAGTAAATCACTCTTTTTAATCCACACATTTTTATCTTGTTTTCCTTCTTAAAATAATTCACATCTAAGTGACTTTTAATACCACAATTTTTACATGTTGTGAAAGGAGAATAATAATTTAATTTAAAACGTGATTTGGATTTTAGCATTTTTACATCTTTCTTTTTATAAGTGGGATTATAACCAATTCCTTATTTTTTATAGCTAAGTCTTTATTTACCTAACATAACTGCTAAGTTTTCTTCTCCTTGAACGAATTTAGCTAGAGACAATTTGAATGAATCTATTTCCTTTTGTAGTTCATTAGTTGGAAAAGTTTTTCAATGAGATTCATCACTAAATGCATCAATACATATATCTCTCATTTTTAATTCGTTAGTCAACTTTTTAACTTCTTTATTCAAATGATTTACCTTATTGAAAAGTATTTTGTTATGATTGTCTAGATAATTAATTTTTGCAATCAAAATCTTTTCCTATTTACATGATGATTCTTTTTCAATTTCTTTCTTTTCATCTATTAAGGAATCAATTTCACTCATTAACGTATTTACTAAGTCTTTTATATATGCATTCTTTTCTTTTAATTTTTTATTTTCTTGTTTCAAGGAATTAAATTCAAAAAGAGATACCTGATTTGATTCACCTTCAATTCCCACGAAGCATATTGAGCTATTTCATCTTTCGCTTCGATCTCTACTTCAGATTCATCATCATCACTCCAAGTAACCAAAGCTTTGTTCTTTTTTATTGTCCTTGTAGCTTGTTTTCCCTTCGTTCTTTAATTGAAAACTATCTTTCTTGAAGTGGCCTGGACGTCCACATTCAAAGCATGTCTCTTCGGTTTGTTTTCCTTTGAATTTATTTATGTTGAAAGTATTCCTCCTTTTTTTTCTTCCTTTGTAGTAGTCCTTTGAGTCTTCGAGACATCATGGCTAGTTTTTCATTCAAGTCATCATCTAGCTCTTCTTCATTTTCTGCATTAAGAGCTAAGACTTTTCTTCGAGGAGTTTCCTCCTCATCATCATATCTCTTTAATTGATGTTCATATTCTTCTAATTCACCAAAAAGAATTAAAGTATCCATAGTGAAATCGTAATAGAATATTGAAGAGTAGTTGTAAGACCCCGAATTTTATGAAATAAAAGTATTCAATTTTTCTTATAATTACAATTCAGTAAATGGTTAAATTGATAACAAGTTAAAGTTAAGGGTAATATATGAAATTTTTCAAAATACGCAAGTGGTTATAAAATATTCATTGTTGTCGGGGAATATTCGTTTGGTCGTGGAATATTCTTTCTGTCGGGAAATATTCGTACGACGGCGCAGCCATTTGTGGGCCCCATAACAGAATAACTGTCGGATGAAAAAAACGACAAATTTGAGTTTTTACAAATAACGGCGTAGTTGTTACCGTTAACACTGTTGGAATACCCGGTGGTTAAAATACAGTTATACGCGTTATTGCACAGTAGCACACGGTATTGCACAGTATTTTTGAAATTATTGATTCTTACGTAAGAAGGCACTACTAAATAATTGTCACAGTAATTACTGTTCAATATTTTATTTTATTGATTCAATAATTGCTGCGTTGATATTTTATATTATTGTTATTTCAATAATTGTTGCTGCACAGTATTTCCTATTATCAGATCAATAATTCATATTATTTAAATAATATTATTAGATAGCATTATTGACAATGTCTAGAAAGTTCTGTCTAAGGAGAGGTTTGGTCATCTAATTGCGCGCTAGTAAGGAGAAATCCTTATTGGAAAGCCCCCTCTTTCCTGGGAACGGCCTGACTGTCATAAATGTGATTCTGTAATATTATTTGTGAATAATTAATTATTGATTCATATGATAAGGAAATATTTATTTTATGTGGATATAAATGAGGGATATATTTTTGTGGTTAAAAATGAAGGAGTTAATGTTGAGGTTTTTATCAGTATTTTTGTCGGAATTGAGGTATTTAAAATCAGGGTTTTTGAGATATTTTGCGGGGGTTATAATCTTTAATCCGACCGTTGGATCGTGGTAATATTTGGATATATTATACATATATAAGTTGAGTATATGTCCACAAATTTTGAACCGTTAAAAATGAACGTATGATTTATTATGAATTTTACAAGATGACTGGTTCAGAAATTATTGAATTTTCGGAGTTTATCATTTTGATGAAAAATTCTAGAATTGGTGGGCCCCACTTGTGGTTGGTGAAGAAATGTGCTGAGATTTTTATTCAAATGTGGTGGGTGGGAATAGTACCAGGTAAAGCCATCAGGTTGCAGGTTAAGTCTGCTTCGGTGTGCTAATATTTTCCTATAAATAGAGGGCTAAGTTAGAATTGAAAATCACACCAGAATTCATAAGTTTTCTCTCTTTCTCTCTCTAGATTATTGAGTGTATTTTGTGAGTATTTAGATACTTTGAGAGTTGCTATTCAGTGCAAGTTTCCTTCGACTTTGCATTCCAGTCAGAAATACTGCATTTTTGAGGTAAGGGATAGTAAGGGATAGTAAGAGATTTTAAGGGTTGTTATGTTTTTCAGTTTCGTAATTTTTCTGACCTTCAGAAAATTCTAGAAAAATTTGAAATAATATTTTGATGAGTTTTATTGATTGTGTCCAAAAATGGTGATTTTTGGATGTATAGATTAAGAGTTATGAATTTTACGGAAAAAGACTATTTTAAAAGTAACCGCTTATAACTTCTTGTGGTTAACTCCAAAATTGATAAAATTTTTATTGGGAGTACATGTATATGATAGGAGTATACTCTGTGAATTTCAGAATTTTTGGACAAAAGTACAATTTTTGATAAATGTCTAAATATTCGGCTGTTTTGGCCATATGAAAAATAGTAAATGACTTTTAAAAATTCTAAGAAAAATATATGTTCACTATGGGACTATATTATGCTAAATCCCAGAAAAGAAATATTTTTGGAATTGATTTGGTATTTTTTATGAAAATGGTCTAGTTATGAGTAAATGAATTAAATATGTTTTGTGAAGTAAGAAAATTGGAAAATAGGATTTTATGACTTGAGAATCCTATATGAGGTATATGCAGATTTTTTATGAGGGTTTTGATTATTGGTGATAAAATCTTATGAGTTTGGTATTTTAAAATGATTAAATGCATTATTTAGTAAAGTGTAAACAATTTAAATAAATTGTTTATAAGCTCAAGAAATATTATTCTTTCAATATCATTATACCGAAATACTGGTATGGATTTTATTGTGGAATTTCTACCTTTTTGTGTCGGGTTTACTATTTATGAGTTACTATTCATGAGTTACTATTCATGAGTTACTATTCACGATAAAAATTGGTTTCTTTTTCTAACCAAATTATAGTTGATTTACGAATATTACTCTTGAGATTAAAACTAGATGTTGATCATATTATTTTTATTATTATATATAATATTTTTATAACCCTAATGATGATATTTCTCTTTGACTTTAGTGTAAAGATGGGTAGATTTTTGGTATGATCATAACTATGGGTTATCTTTGGCCAGTAGTGCAAAGTTGAATCGTTGATTGGTATGATCATGACCATTGAATTTATAAGTGAATATCTTTAGCTTAAGTGCAAAGGTGAATTGATCAACATGGTTATAATTATTGTTTATATAAATTCTGAAATGATTATATATTTCTTTGAGATATTAATATCTTTGGCCTGTAGTGCAAAGATGAAATATTGATGAATATCTTTGGCCTGTAGTGAAAAGATGAATTGTTGATGAATATCTTTGGCCCGTAGTGCAAAGATGACATGTTGTTGAATATCTTTGGCCAGTAGTGCAAAGATGAACAGATGTTGAGATAAACATGACCAACTGGTGATACAAATGAATATCTTTGGCCGTAGTGCAAAGATGAAGTTATTAGTATGATTATGAACAGGAAATGTGTTTTGGTGTAACCATGATCTTTGATGTTTCAGGTAAAGATAGGTGATGAAAATTATCTTCGTCCTGGATGAGAAGATGAATTTAGAACTACAGTTATGATTATGAGTTATTCATATGATTGTGGACCAGAATTGTTGATTGATGTTACAGGGATAAAACATTGTTGGTGGATTTTTAACATGGAGAAGATAATAGACTTTATAGTCTATTTGACTCTTCTAATGGATTGCTCGTTCCGCTGCAACTATGGTTGAAATTTTTATTTACCATATGTTCTAAATCTCTGATTTATTATTGATGAAGGCTATTGATAATTTAATTATCTTTAGTCGTGATATTCTTTACTGAGCTAGTTGTGCTCACCCTTTTGCTTCACAATTCCTTTCAGGTAATAAGAGTGTAGCTGGGTCGAGCGAGGGTAACGGGGAGATAGAACGGTGGTCTCTAGCTGTGGATGTTCTCCCGAAGCAGTATAGAAAAGTTCATTTAGTAGTTTTATTTGGTGAATCTAATAGGGTAAGGTGTATCCAACGTTGGAAGGGTGGTTTGCCACTATCATACAAGATGTCTAACGACATACAACCTCGTGTCATCATAAGACAGGGATGTGCTCATCCACTTGCTGAGTATATATACGAGCACTACCTATATAATCTTGGTATTTGTTTGAAGTATAATTCTCAATTAGAGATAGTAGAGATAATGATATGTCAAGAGAAGACTCACCATTGAGAAGAATATGATAATAATCTTCTCGTTTTTCTTTGGGGTCTATTGGGTCAACCAAGAATAATTCTGTGGCCATATGATATATATCATAACCTAGACGCATGGCCTCCCATGTACGAAGGTTTCCTTGAGCACTTCCCAAAGATTCTAATTTCTAAAACAGTTTTTGACTATACCTTTATGTAAGGTGTCATTGTGAGGTGATGTCCACGGTTGGAACATGAGTCACATTTGGTATATATTTGTATCCAAACTCACAGTATATGTGTTGTTGTATTTTGCACGACAATTGTTGTAATAAAGTTACAGTTGTTTTCTGTACCATGTATTTGGCGACTCAGAATAGGTTGGATGAAATGGACCTATTTTGGGGTTGTTACATTTGGTATCAGAGCTTAGGGATATGATCTCTGGCGGAGATCGGGGAATAAAACTAGGAGGGGAGAGATGAGTAAATCCTTCGCTAGTGTGTCCTACCTAAGCTTATTTGTTGGTCAGTCATAATATTGGGATATTATGTGATATGTTAATTTGTTCAATTAACCTTTGTTTTGAAGCTGTATTCTAGAATGATATCTGAAATACAGGAGATGAGCAATGGAGAAATTATGAGGACATGGAATATGAAATCTGAAATGAAAGTAAGGTATTCTCAACTCTTCGAAATACCAGGTACGTAAATTTTGGGGACGAAATTTCATAAGGAGGGGAGATTGTAAGCCCCCGAATTTTATGAAATAAAAGTATTCAATTTTTCTTATAATTACAATTCAGTAAATGGTTAAATTGATAACAAGTTAAAGTTAAGGGTAATATATGAAATTTTTCAAAATACGCAAGTGGTTATAAAATATTCATTGTTGTCGGGGAATATTCGTTTGGTCGTGGAATATTCTTTCTGTCGGAAAATATTCGTACGACGGCGCAGCCATTTGTGGGCCCCATAACAGAATAACTGTCGGATGAAGAAAATGACAAATTTGAGTTTTTACAAATAACGGCATAGTTGTTACCGTTAACACTGTTGGAATACCCGGTGGTTAAAATACAGTAATACGCGTTATTGCACAGTAGCACACGGTATTGCACAGTATTTTTGAAATTATTGATTCTTACGTAAGAAGGCACTACTGAATAATTGTCACAGTAATTACTGTTCAATATTTTATTTTATTGATTCAATAATTGCTGCGTTGATATTTTATATTATTGTTATTTCAATAATTATTGCTGCACAGTATTTCCCATTATCAGATCAATAATTCATATTATTTAAATAATATTATTAGATAGCATTATTGATAATGTCTAGAAAGTTCTGTCTAAGGAGAGGTTTGGTCATCTAATTGCGCGCTAGTAAGGAAAAATCCTTATTGGAAAGCCCCCTCTTTCCTGGGAACGGCCTGATTGTCATAAATGTGATTCTGTAATATTATTTGTGAATAATTAATTATTGATTCATATGATAAGGAAATATTTATTTTATGTGGATATAAATGAGGGATATATTTTTCTGGTTAAAAATGAAGGAGTTAATGTTAAGGTTTTTATCAGTATTTTTGTCAGAATTGAGGTATTTAAAATCAGGGTTTTTGAGATATTTTGCGGGGGTTATAATTTTTAATCCGACCGTTGGATCGTGGTAATATTTGGATATGTTATACATATATAAGTTGAGTATATGTCCATAAATTTTGAACCGTTAAAAATAAACGTATGATTTATTACGAATTTTACAAGATGACTGGTTCAGAAATTGTTCAATTTTCGGAGTTTATCATTTTGATGGAAAATTATAGAATTGGTGGGCCCCACTTGTGGTTGGTGAAGAAATGTGCTGAATTTTTATTCAAATGTGGTGGGTGGGAATAGTAGCAGGTAAAGCCATCATGTTGCAGGTTAAGTCTGCTTCGGTGTGCTAACATTTTCCTATAAATAGAGGGCTAAGTTAGAATTGAAAATCACACCAGAATTAATAAGTTTTCTCTCTTTCTCTCTCTAGATTATTGAGTGTATTTTGTGAGTATTTAGATACTTTGAGAGTTGCTATTCAGTGCAAGTTTCCTTCGACTTTGCATTCCAGTCAGAAATACTGCATTTTTGAGGTAAGGGATAGTAAGCGATAGTAAGAGATTTTAAGGGTTGTTATGTTTTTCAGTTTCGTAATTTTTTTGAACTTCAGAAAATTCTAGAAAAATTTGAAATAATATTTTGATGAGTTTTATTGATTGTGTCCAAAAATGGTGATTTTTGGATGTATAGATTAAGAGTTATGAATTTTACGGGAAAAGACTATTTTAAAAGTAACCGCTTATAACTTCTTGTGGTTAACTCCAAAATTGATAAAATTTTTATTGGGAGTACATGTATATGATAGGAGTATACTCTGTGAATTTCAGAATTTTTGGACAAAAGTACAATTTTTGATAAATGTCTAAATATTCGGCTGTTTTGGCCATATGAAAAATAGTAAATGACTTTTAAAAATTCTAAGAAAAATATATGTTCACTATGGGACTATATTATGCTAAATCCCAGAAAAGAAATATTTTTGGAATTGATTTGGTATATTTTATGAAAATGGTTTAGTTATGAGTAAATGAATTAAATATGTTTTGTGAAGTAAGAAAATTGGAAAATAGGATTTTATGACTTGAGAATCCTATATGAGGTATATGCAGATTTTTGATGAGGGTTTTGATTATTGGTGATAAAATCTTATGAGTTTGGTATTTTAAAATGATTAAATACATTATTTAGTAAAGTGTAAACAATTTAAATAAATTGTTTATAAGCTCAAGAAATATTATTCTTTCAATATCATTATACCGAAATACTGGTATGGATTTTATTGTTGAATTTCTGCCTTTTTGTGTCGGGTTTACTATTTATGAGTTACTATTCACGAGTTACTATTCATGAGTTACTATTCACGAGTTACTATTCACGATAAAAATTAATTTCTTTTTCTAACCAAATTATAGTTGATTTACGAATATTACTCTTGAGATTAAAACTAGATGTTGATCATATTATTTTTATTATTATATATAACATTTTTATAACCCTAATGATGATATTTCTCTTTGACTTGAGTGTAAAGATGGGTAGATTTTTGGTATGATCATGACTATGGGTTATCTTTGGCCAGTAGTGCAAAGTTGAATTGTTGATTTGTATGATCATGACCATTAAATTTATAAGTGAATATCTTTAGCTTAAGTGCAAAGGTGAATTGATCAACATGGTTATAATTATTGTTTATATAAATTCTGAAATGATTATATATTTCTTTGAGATATTAATATCTTTGGCCTGTAGTGCAAAGATGAAATATTGATGAATATCTTTGGCCTGTAGGGAAAAGATGAATTGTTGATGAATATCTTTGGCCCGTAGTGCAAAGATGACATGTTGTTGAATATCTTTGGCCAGTAGTGCAAAGATGAACAGATGTTGAGATAAACATGACCAACTGGTGATACAAATGAATATCTTTGGCCGTAGTGCAAAGATGAAGTTATTAGTATGATTATGAACAGGAAATGTGTTTTGGTGTAACCATGATCTTTGATGTTTCAGGTAAAGATAGGTGATGAAAATTATCTTCGTCCTGGATGAGAAGAGGAATTTAGAACTACAGTTATGATTATGAGTTATTCATATGATTGTGGACCAGAATTGTTGATTGATGTTACAGGGATAAAACATTGTTGGTGGATTTTTAACATGGAGAAGATAATAGACTTTATAGTCTATTTGACTCTTCTAATGGATTGCTCGTTCCGCTGCAACTATGGTTGAAATTTTTATTTACCATATGTTCTAAATCTCTGATTTATTATTGATGAAGGCTATTGATAATTTAATTATCTTTAGTCGTGATATTCTTTACTGAGCTAGTTGTGCTCACCCTTTTGCTTCACAATTCCTTTCAGGTAATAAGAGTGTAGCTGGGTCGAGCGAGGGTAACGGGGAGATAGAACGGTGGTCTCTAGCTGTGGATGTTCTCCCGAAGCAGTATAGAAAAGTTCATTTAGTAGTTTTATTTGGTGAATACAATAGGGTAAGGTGTATCCAACGTTGGAAGGGTGGTTTGCCACTATCATACAAGATGTCTAACGACATACAACCTTGTGTCATCATAAGATAGGGATGTGCTCATCCACTTGCTGAGTATATATACGAGCACTACCTATATAATCTTGGTGTTTGTTTGAAGTATAATTCTCAATTAGAGACAGTAGAGATAATGATATGTCAAGAGAAGACTCACCATTGGAAAAAATATGATAATAATCTTCTCGTTTTTCTTTGGGGTCTATTGGGTCAACCAAGAATAATTCTGTGGCCATATAATATCTATCATAACCTAGACGATTGGCCTCCCATGTACGAAGGTTTCCTTGAGCACTTCCCAAAGATTCTAATTTCTAAAAGAGTTTTTGACTATACCTTTATGTAAGGTGTCATTGTGAGGTGATGTCCACGGTTGGAACATGAGTCACATTTGGTATATATTTGTATCCAAACTCACAGCATATGTGTTGTTGTATTTTGCACGACAATTGTTGTAATAAAGTTACAGTTGTTTTCTGTACCATGTATTTGGCGACTCAGAATAGGTTGGATGGAATGGACCTATTTTGGGGTTGTTACAGTAGTATTCTTAGAAGCAAACCTTTTGGGCATAGTCCGAAGTAACTTACGGTTGATCTCACTTTGTGGAATTGATTTATCAAGTAGCTTCAAGGAATTTATAAGGACTATAAATCTTGCTTGAGTCATTTTGATGGTTTCTTCTTTTTCAAGTTTGAACATTTCATAGTTATGCATGAGCATGCTTAGTTTGACTTCTCGTACCTTAGATGTACCTTCATGGCTTACTATTAGATTATCCCATATATCCTTAACTATGTTGCATGAGGAAACTTTATCTATCTCAGATTGTACCATATCGCTACGTAGTGTGTTCATAGTCCTTGAGTCATATGAAACCATATAGGTTTCGGTTGAGTCCATATCTAGTAGAGTCTTTGGAGTCCCATCATCTTTCCTTGGAATAACCGGTCCATTTTCTACGACCCACCATTCCCAAGGATCTCTTTTAAGGTAGATCCTCGTACAAAACTTCTAAAAGTTATAATTCTCGGTTCCATGTAGCAGTGGTGGTCTATTGGTTGATTGACCTCCTTGATAGTTTTTCCCGAATTATGCCACGTCAGAATCTTTCCCTACAAGTCACCTTTAAGAATAAGATAAGTAGAGCCAAACTTTGATACCAAATGAAATTCAGATAAGCACACTTAGAAGGGGGTTGAATAAGTAAGAGAACAAACTATGAACAATTTTTATTTTATGTTAAACTTATTTTCTATACTCAATTCAGCTTGCTGAATAAATGAATTCAGGTTACTGGATTAACAATGCAGTTTACTAATTTACGGATACAGTTTGCTGAATTGATAATCTTAAAATATTATGATACTAAATGTTTTTATATTTCCTTGAGATAATTAAACTATCCAAATTATATTTTTAAATAATATCTTGTAAGCAAAGAAAATAAACACAAGCAATCAAATGAACACCAAGATTTTTTACGTGGTTCAACTACTACCCTCTATAATAGTAGTCTACTCCACATCTAATATTAACTAGTATTGGAGACTCACTTTATTTATTTCTTTGAATTACAAATTAACTCTTTTACAAAAGAGATTCTTTCAAAAACTTGAACACTTAATTCTCTTGAGCACTTTTGCTCCTTATGAACCTATGCACCCTTAAACACCTTTGCTTCCTTGAACCTATTTGTAACAATTCTTAATCCACTCGGATTAAATATCTTTAGACTACACTTATTCTAATTAAAAAGAGAATTACAAAGATAGAGGTCTATGATCAAAGCCAATAATAAATTAACAATGCAAGGCTCAACTATGAATGCAATGCAATGATCAAAGAGTAAGAAAATATCACTAGTTTAGAGTTCACAAAAGAAATAAGCTGGAAGAATATCAGATATTATTTGAATGCACAACAGCTTACTATCTGCACCAAAATAAATCACTTGCGTTGCTTTTCTTAATCTCTTTTGTGCAGTATATATTTCGTAATTAAAACTGAGATAAAGCCACTCATTTTATAGCCAAAAGAAATATTATCGTTGCATGTTAAAGTCAAACTAAACAAAACTTTCTCTCTTCCCGTTTAAGATATATCTCCCAGCAATATCCGTTTAGAGCAAGTTTAGGAGGACACTAGTAAATATCAAACCATCCAAGTATATCTTCTTTGAATAAGGATATCTGATTTGAACAAGTCAGGTATATATATTACACTTCATCATTTTACTTTTTCGAATAAACCAACTAAAGAGGTCTGCAAGGGTTATAAGGAATAAATAATACACGTAATAATGATTTACGTGTATTAACACAACAATTACTGATCGAATATCCCAGGATATTAGTAATATTTTTTAAATCATTTCCAATAGTCACACACGACTTTACTAGGTGATATTTACTGATCTCCTTATTTAATGGAGATCATCAATATCCACAATATAAATTAGGTAACAATCACCTAGCTCATTTTATAGTCCCGTTAAATTAAAAGTATTTAATTAGATAACAAACTAATTAAAACATGATTAGATCAGATTACCCTTATAATTATGATCTTCCATTTTATTTAACTAATTATCATATTAAATGCACATAAAATGTCCTAGAGCCTTGAGTGAGAATTAATTAATGCAATGACCTTACTAGGACTCAAAAGCCTTCAATCTTTAGAACAAGTCACCAATAATTCTTTTATCAAGTTCCTCAAATGTCACAGTAGAGGATTTAGTACAAAATTCAAGTCATCATCAATACATAAGGTTAGAATATGAACAAGTCAACAGTATGTGTAATGTATGATTACAAGTGAAGGAATTTATAGGTAATTTCTCTAAAACCCTAGAAGAATTCGTTTCCAACTCTAATTCAAAAAATCTAAGCAGATACAATTTCTTTATTAACTTCGAACTTAGTTTCCATAGCAGATGTAATAACCCATATTTTTTTTATAAAAAATTAAATATTAATTGATTTTATCTTATACAATTGTACTTAAATTGAAAAAAGGTAAATGATTTTGTTTCCCTCTTTTCTTCCTTGTTTTGTTTGGAAAATTAAATTCTTTTAGTAGATAATTAAATAACTGATTAATTTAAAATTGAGGAAGATAATTCCTTTTGTTAAAGTCTTGTGGTAAAATCATTCGGAGCGGGAAGCTACTTGGGAGATAGAGTCTATTCGAGCGGAGTATCCGCACCTTTTGATAATTAGGTACGTTCATTCTTTTAATTCCGGGGACGAAATCTTTTTTTAAGGGATAGGTGATGTAATACCCGGTAAAAAAATAAAAATAAATAATATTTAAATCCATATTTCAATTGGGTTTTTCTTATGTTTGGGTCAAATTGTATTTAAGTTGTGTGACTTATAATAAGTAGGTGATTACATTAATTTGGACTTTTATACTAATTGGGTCTATTTTGTATTTGGGTAATATTAAAATCCTATTAAAATTAGGAGACACAATGAGATATATTAATTAATAAATAAGCAAAACCTAATTGCTTCATCATATTTTATACCGACTGAAAGAAAAGAAAGAGGTGGCACTAGAAACCGAACTAGAGGAGAAAAAAAAAAAAAGAAGCAAAGGCGCATGCAATTAATTCACATATAGAGAGAAGAACACTGACAAGTTGATTTGAATTGTCATTCCGGTCTGTATGAATTGTATATTAAATTATTGAGGGAATAAGTTGCCATGTTAATAGGTATTTAATTAATGGATAGCACTACATGATCAATATAGTACATGCATCGTATTTTTATATAAGTATGGTTGTCAGATTCAAAAAGTGGATTCGGAAGAATAAAGTCAATACTATGAATACTATAACATTGGATATTTGGACTATATATATACGTTTTAAATCTGTTGCTATAAAAATAAATAAATTCTTTTTCATCATGTGAAAAGCTGCTGTCATGTAATAAGGAAGTAATGATTATAATATATTATGTTTATATATCACGTTTGGGTGCCTACAACATTGATGTCACTATATATTATATATATTTATATATTATATTTTAATAAGTTTTAGCCATGAATTGTATAATCGGAAATTGTAAATTAAATTAAAGTTATGCAATTAATTTGAATTAATTAATTAATTTTACCGACATAAGTATTAAAGTTCTTAATAATAAATTTAATAGTATTGTGTTATTAATGATTGGATTATAATAAAATCTTATTAAATTATTTAGATTTAACGGAGAGAGTCTAACGAGTATATTTGGAATATAAATTTTGGAATATTAATAATTGATAAAAGGCGATGATTAAAGGCATATTAAATAGATTATGAACTATTTTGGAATTTTTAGTTTGTATTGTTTTTAATTTGAGGTGAATATGTTTAGGTTGTGAATAACGTTTCGTATTTGATATCGTTGGCATTTGAGGGTAAGATCTTGTGGAGTGTGCTATAAATGGTTTGGAAGTATCAGGTACGGATTTCGTACTTCTTCGACGATACTCTTGTTAAATTTGATTCGTTCGTTTTGTTCCTTATTTTGAATTTCGTCATTATTTCACATAATTGTCTCTTGTGAAATTCATATAATAGTTTTATTTTGGAGTTGATACATATGACTCGTATTTGTACTCTTTGAGTTAGGTTATCATGTTTAGTACTATTTGTAAGACCCAGAATTTAATGAAATAAAAGTATTAAATTTTTCTTATAATTACAATTCAGTAAATGGTTAAATTGATAAAAAGTTAAAATTATGGGTGAAATGTGAAAATTTTTCAAAATAAACAAGTGGTTATAAAATATTCATTGTTGTCGGGGAATATTCGTTTGGTCATGGAATATTCTTTCTGTCGGGGAATATTCGTACGACGGCGCAACTATTTGTGGGCCCCATAACAGAATAACTGTCGGATGAAGAAAACGATAAAATTGAGTTTTTATAAATAACGGCGTAGTTGTTACTGTTAATACTGTTAGAATACCCGGTGGTTAAAATACAGTAATACGCGTAGTTACACAGTAGCACACGGTATTGCACATTATTTTTTTCAATTATTGATTCTTACGTGAGAAAGCACTACTCAATAATTGTCACAGTAATTTCTGTTCAATATTTTATTTTATTGAATCAATAATTGCTACGTTAATATTTTATATTATTGTTGTAAGAGATACTGCACTTTTGAGGTAATGGATAGTAAGAAATTTTAAGGGTTGTTATGTTTTTCAGTTTCGTAATTTTTCAGACCTTCAAAAATTCTGGAAAAATTTAAAATGATATTTTGATGAGTTTTCTTGATTGTGTCCAAAAATAGTGATTTTTGGATGTATAGATTAAGAGTTATAAATTTTATGAGAAAATACTATTTTAAAAGTAACCGCTTATAACTCCTTGTGGTTAACTCCAAAATTGATGAAATTTTTATTGGGAGTACATGTATATGATAGGAGTATACTATGTGAATTTTAGAATTTTTAGATAAAAGTACAATTTTTGATAAATATCTAAATATTCGACTGTTTTGGCCATATGAAAAATAGTAAATGACTTTTAAAAATTCTGAAAAAAATATATGTTCACTATGGGACTATATTATGCTAAATCCGAGAAAAGAAATATTTTTGGAACTGATTTGTTATTTTTCATGTAAATGGTCTAGTTATGAGTAAATGAATTAAATATGTTTTGTGAAGTAAGAAAATTAGAAAATAGGATTTTATAGTTTGAGAATCCTATATGAGGTATATGCAAATTTTTGATGAGGGTTTTTAGTTATTGGTAATGAAATCTTATGAGTTTGGCATTTTAGGATGATTAAATACATTATTTAGTAAAGTGTAAATAATTAAAATAAATTGTTTATAAATTTAAGAAATGTTATTCTTTCAATATCATTATACCAAAATATTGGTATAAATTTTATTGTGGAATTTCTACCTTTTTGTGTCGAATTTACTATTCATGAGTTACTATTCACGAGTTACTATTCATGAGTTACTATTTATGAGTTACTATTCATGGGTTACTATTCACGAGTTACTATTCATGACAAAATTAGTTTCTTTTTCTGACCAAATTATAGTTGAGTTATGAATATTACTCTTGAGATTAAATCTATATGTTGATTATATTGATTTCATTATCATATATAATATTTTTATAACCCTAATGATGATATTTCTCTTTGACTTGAGTGTAAAGATGGATAGACTTTTGGTATGATCATGACTATGGATTCCGTTTGGTCAGTAGTGCAAAGTTAAATTGTTGACTGGTATGATCATGACCATTGAATTTATAAATGAATATCTTTAGCTTAAGTGCAAAGGTGAAATGATCAACATGGTTATAATTATTGTTTATATAAATTTTGAAATTATTATATATTTCTTTGAGATATGAATATATTTGGCCTGTAGTGCAAATATGAACTGTTGAGGAATATCTTTGGCATGTAGTGTAAAGATGAATTGTTGATGAATATCTTTGGCCCGTAGTGCAAAGATGACCTGTTGTTGAATATCTTTGGCCAGTAGTGCAAAGATGAACTGTTGACGAATATCGTTGGCCTGTAGTGCAAAGATGAATTTATTAATATGATTATGAATAGAAACTGTGATTTGGTATAACCATGATCTTTGATGTTTCAGGTAAAGATAGGTGATGAAAATTATCTTCGTCCTGGATGAGAAGAGGAATTTAGAATTACAATTATGATTATGAGTTATTCATAATATTGTGGACCAGAATTGTTGATTGATGTTACAAGGATAAAATATTGTTGGTGGATTTTTAACATGGAGAAGATAATAGACTTTGTAGTCTATTTGACTCTTCTAATGGATTGCTCGTTCCGCTGCAACTATGGTTGAAATTTTTATCATCAACCATATGTTCTAAATCTCTGATTTAATTCTGTTGAAGGCTATTGATAACTTATTTATCTTTAGTCATGATATTCTTTACTGGGCTAGTTGTGCTCACCCTTCTGCTTCACAATTCCTTTCAGGTAATAAGAGTGTAGCTGGGTCGAGCGGGCGTAACAGGGGAATAGAACGGCGGTCATCATTTAGTAGTTATATTTGGTGAATCATCTAGGGTGAAGCGAACCCAACGTTGGAAGGGTGTTTTGCCACTGTCATACAAGATGTCTAATGACATACAACCTCGTGTCATCATTAGATAGGGTTGTGCACATTCACTTGCTGAGTATATATACGAGCACTACCTATATAATCTTGGTGTTTGTTTGAAGTATAATTCTCAATTAGAGACAGTAGAGATAATGATATGTCAAGTGAAGACTCACCATTGGGAAGAATATGATAGTAATCTTCTCGTTTTTCTTTGGGGTCTATTGGGTCAACCAAGGATAATTCTGTGGCCATATGATATCTATCGTAACCTAGACGTATGGCCTCCCATGTACGAAGGTTTCCTTGAGAACTTCCCAAAGATTTTAGTTTCTAAAATAGTTTTTGACTGTACCTTTATGTAAGGTACCTTTGTGAGGTGCTGACACATGATGGTGTCCAATATCACATTTGGTATATATTTGTATCCAAACTCACGTCATATGTGTTGTTGTATTTTGCACGACAATTGTTGTAATAAAGTTATAGTTATTTTTTGTACCATGTATTTGGCGACTCAGAATGTGTTGGATGGAATGAACCTATTTTGGAGACGTCACAGGTGGTATCAGAGCTTAGGGATATGATCTTTGGCAGAGATCGGGAAATAGAACTAGGAGGGAAGAGATGAGTAAATCCTTCGCTAGTGTGTCCTACCTAAGCTTATTTGTTGGTCAGTCATAATATCGGGATATTATGTGATATGTTAATTTGTTCAATTAACCTTGGTTTTGAAGCTGTATTCTAGAATGATATCTGAAATACAGGTGATAAGCAATGGAGAAATTATGATGACAGGAAAGATGGAATCTGAAATGAAAGCAAGGTATTCTCAACTCTTCGAAATACCAGGTACGCAAATTTCGAGGACGAAATTTCATAAGGAGGGGAGATTGTAAGACCCCGAATTTAATGAAATAAAAGTATTAAATTTTTCTTATAATTACAATTCAGTAAATGGTTAAATTGATAAAAAGTTAAAGTTATGGGTAAAATGTGAAAATTTTTCAAAATAAACAAGTGGTTATAAAATATTCATTGTTGTCGGGGAATATTCGTTTGGTCGTGGAATATTCTTTCTGTCGGGGAATATTCGTACGACGGCGCAATCATTTGTGGGCCCCATAACAGAATAACTGTCTGATGAAAAAAATGACAAAATTGAGTTTTTATAAATAGCGGCGTAGTTGTTACTGTTAACACTGTTGGAATACCCGGTGGTTAAAATACAGTAATACGCGTAGTTGCACAGTAGCACACGGTATTGCACAGTATTTTTTTTAATTATTGATTCTTACGTGAGAAGGCACTACTCAATAATTGTTACAGTAATTTCTGTTCAATATTTTATTTTATTGAATCAATAATTGCTACGTTAATATTTTATATTATTGTTATATCAATAATTATTGCTGCACAGTATTTTCCATTATCAGATCAATAATTCATATTATTTGAATAATATTATTGGATATCATTATTGGCAATGTCTAGAAAGTTCTGTCTAAGGAGAGATTTGGTCATCTAATTGCGCGCCAGTAAGGAGAAATCCTTATCAGAAAGCCCCCTCTTTTCTGAGAACTGTCTGGTTGTCATTATTGTGATTCTGTAATATTATTTGTGAATAATTAATTATTGATTCATATGATAAGGAAATATTTATTTTCTGTGGATATAAATGAGGGATATATTTTTGTGGTTAAAAATGAAGGAGTTAATGTTGAGGTGTTTTATCTGTATTTTTATCGGAATGGAGGTATTAAAAATCAAATTAGGGTTTTTAAGATATTTTACGGGGGTTATAATTTTTAATCCGACTGTTGGATCGTGGTAATTTTTGGATATGTTATACATATATAAGTTGAGTATATGTCCATAAATTTTGAACCGTTAAAAATGAACGTATGATTTGTTATGAATTTTACGAGATGACTGGTTCAGAAATTGTTGAATTTTCGGAGTTAATCATTTTGGTAGAAAATTCTAGAATTGGTGGGCCCCACTCTTGGTTGATGAAAAATGTGCTAAAATTTTTATTCAAATATGGTGGGTGGGAATAGTAGCAGGTAAAGCCATCAGGTTACAGGTTAAGTCTGTTTCGGCGTGCTAACATTTTCCTATAAATAGAGGGCTAAGTTAGAATTGAAAATCACACCAGAAACATAAGCTTTCTCTCTTTCTCTCTCTATATTATGAAGCATATTTTGTGAGTATTTAGATACTTTGAGAGTTGCTATTCAGTGCAAGTTTCCTTCGATTTTGCATTCCAGTCAGAAATACTGCACTTTTGAGGTAAGGGATAGTAAGAGATTTTAAGGATTGATATGTTTTTCAGTTTCGTAATTTTTTTGAACTTCAGAAAATTCTAGAAAAATTTAAAATGATATTTTGATGAGTTTTCTTGATTGTGTCCAAAAATGGTGATTTTTGAATGTATAGATTAAGAGTTATAAATTTTATGAGAAAATACTATTTTAAAAGTAACCGCTTATAACTCCTTGTGGTTAACTCCAAAATTGATAAAAATTTTATTGAGAGTACATGTATATGATAGGAGTATACTCTGTGAATTTCAGAATTTTTAGATAAAAGTACAATTTTTTGATAAATGTCTAAATATTCGGCTGTTTTGGCCATATGAAAAATAGTAAATGACTTTTAAAAATTTTGAGAAAAATATATGTTCACTATGGGACTATATTATGCTAAATCCGAGAAAAGAAATATTTTTGGAACTAATTTGGTATTTTTCATAAAAATGGTCTAGTTATGAGTAAATGAATTAAATATGTTTTGTGAAGTAAGAAAATTAGAAAATAGAATTTTATGGCTTGAGAATCCTATATGAGGTATATGCAGATTTTTTATGAGGATTTTTGGTTATTGGTAATGAAATCTTATGAGTTTGGCATTTTAGGATGATTAAATGTATTATTTAGTAAAGTGTAAACAATTAAAATAAATTGTTTATAAATTTAAGAAATGTTATTCTTTCAATATCATTATACCGAAATATTGGTATGAATTTTATTGTGAAATTTCTACCTTTTTGTGTCGAATTTACTATTCATGAGTTACTATTCACGAGTTACTATTCATTAGTTACTATTCACGAGTTACTATTCATGGGTTACTATTCATGAGTTACTATTCATGACAAAATTGGTTTCTTTTTCTGACCAAATTATAGTTGAGTTATGAATATTACTCTTGAGATTAAATCTATATGTTGATTATATTGATTTCATTATCATATATAACATTTTTATAACCCTAATGATGATATTTCTCTTTGACTTGAGTGTAAAGATGGGTAGATTTTTGGTATGATCATGACTATGGGTTCCGTTTGGTCAGTAGTGTAAAGTTGAATTGTTGACTGGTATGATCATGACCATTGAATTTATAAATGAATATCTTTAGCTCAAGTGCAAAGGTGAAATGATCAACATGGTTATAATTATTGTTTATATAAATTTTGAAATTATTATATATTTCTTTGAGATATGAATATATTTGGCCTGTAGTGCAAATATGAACTATTGAGGAATATCTTTGGCCTGTAGTGCAAAGATGAATTGTTGATGAATATCTTTGGCCCGTAGTGCAAAGATGACCTGTTGTTGAATATTTTTGGCCAATAGTGCAAAGATGAACTGTTGACGAATATCGTTGGCCTGTAGTGCAAAGATGAATTTATTAATATGATTATGAACAGGAACTGTGATTTGGTATAACCATGATCTTTGATGTTTCAGGTAAAGATAGGTGATGAAAATTATCTTCGTCCTGGATGAGAAGAGGAATTTAGAACTACAATTATGATTATGAGTTATTCATATGATTGTGGACCAGAATTGTTTATTGATGTTACAAGGATAAAATATTGTTGGTGGATTTTTAACATGGAGAAGATAATAGACTTTGTAGTCTATTTGACTCTTCTAATGGATTGCTCGTTCCGCTGCAACTATGGTTGAAATTTTTATCATCAACCATATGTTCTAAATCTCTGATTTAATTCTGTTGAAGGCTATTGATAACTTATTTATCTTTAGTCATGATATTCTTTACTGGGCTAGTTGTGCTCACCCTTCTGCTTCACAATTCCTTTCAGGTAATAAGAGTGTAGCTGGGTCGAGCGGGCGTAACAGGGGAATAGAACGGCGGTCATCATTTAGTAGTTATATTTGGTGAATCATCTAGGGTGAAGCGAACCCAACGTTGGAAGGGTGTTTTGCCACTGTCATACAAGATGTCTAATGACATACAACCTCGTGTCATCATAAGACAGGGTTGTGCACATCCACTTGCTGAGTATATATACGAGCACTACCTATATAATCTTGGTGTTTGTTTGAAGTATAATTCTCAATTAGAGACAGTAAAGATAATGATATGTCAAGAGAAGACTCACCATTGGGAAGAATATGATAGTAATCTTCTCGTTTTTCTTTGGGGTCTATTGGGTCAACCATGATTATTCTGTGGCCATATGATATCTATCGTAACCTAGACGCATGGCCTCCCATGTACGAAGGTTTCCTTGAGCACTTCCCAAATATTCTAGTTTCTAAAATAGTTTATGACTGTACCTTTATGTAAGGTACCTTTGTGAGGTGCTGACACATGACGGTGTCCAATGTCACATTTGGTATATATTTGTATCCAAACTCACGGCATATGTGTTGTTGTACTTTGCACGACAATTATTGTAATAAAGTTGTAGTTATTTTCTTTACCATGTATTTGGCGACTCAGAATGGGTTGGATGGAATGGACCTATTTTGGAGACGTCACACTATTTATTTTTGATAATTGTAGAGCGGTATATGTTGCTACCTTCTTTTTGAAACCTTGTGACTATAATTTGATTTGGTTCGACATGTACATATAGAACCCTTTTGTTGGTATTATGTCGCATGTGTTGTGACATGGTATTTTTGTTAGAATATACCGTAGGGTATACCTGAGCTATAACCACCTGTGGGGGTACCACAGGCATGTCGTCTTGGCACGAGAGGCATGACATTTTCCGTGACAGTGTGATTAGTCCACGGCGTCTCCGTTTTGGGCTCCGGAGGAAGTGGACCATTTGGTGTTTTGTTGTGGGAGGCGTATGGGTTAACCTTAATTTTCTGTTCTGCTGATTGGTGATGTTGTGTCAAACACACCTATCCGATTTGCATACATTTGGATTCGCGGTCCAATGTGTGATTTGCCTGTGTGGCATCATTTGACTTGCCTGTGTGGCATTGTTTTGATTTGCCTGTGTGGCAAGATATATTTTTGAGCTCAATCGGTATGAAATAACCTCAACCATTTGTTTTAGCCTTTTATTTTATTTTATTAGTTTTGGTGCTTCTGTTTAGTTCAATTCATTAAGTTAGTTACTTCAGTTCATTATTTCTTTATTCGTCTATTGGTTTCGTCAATTCTGTTGATTCAGCTATATTTTATTCAGATCTTTGGAGATTATATTTTCGTCAGTATTTACACTTAAGGCTTTATTCAGTATTTTGTCTCAGTTGTTTTCGTATATTAGTTGTATATCTTTTGTATATCTGTATCCGTACTGGGCAATTGGCTCATGCTGTATTTTTCTTTCGGCAGGTTTGCAAGGGTGATCAGGGCTAGTGTGATGAGAGAGTTGCCTTTGACCATCTAGGTTGTTTCGAATTTTTAGTTTTGATTATTTTAACTCTATTTGGAGAATTGTATTTAGTATGCTATTAATGGATCATCACTATTAATATTTTGAGGTTATTAGTGCTCTGTTTTCTTATTTTTGAGGTTTATTGTGCTTTGCACATGACCTCCCTTTCCTTTTCGGGAAGGGGGTGTTACAGCAGACTCTACTTCAATAACTAGTTGTAGCTTCCATATTAGATCATAACTCTAGTTTCAAATACTATTACAAATTGAATTCCTGTGCGCCAGTTCCTCAGATTTGATCCAAATCGATATCCATAAGTTGACTCACGAACGTGGTGTGAAATTTCTGAACAAAAAACGTAAAATCATAGGTTGTAAAGTGAACACAAAATTGTAGAGTGCAACATTTATTCGTGAAGTGAATTTCTTTTTGCCGCCAGCCTTTCTTAAACCACAAATTTGAGAATGAAAATGACCTCAACCGGAGAACTCTAGTAAGGATGGCAGGGAGCACAGAAATCCTTTTCCGAAAACATATTATATATAATAGACAATCGGACAACGAGTTGGAAGTTATGGCCGTTTCTTCGAACCAGCTCTTTTACCCAACTTTCTATCCAACTCTTCTTCATACTCCAAATCCAATTTTTCTACATCAGTTTCTCAGTCAGGACAATCTTGGAGTAATTGTTCGTAGAGTATCTTCACTATGATCGTATACTTCAAAGCCAGATAAACGTAGAGTCCTCTGCCCGATCATAGAGTGCCCTTATAGTGCAATTGTATATTACAACTTGCAATCGTCGAGTGACTCTGCTCAAGCCTTTACCACGATCTTAGATTCAAACAGCCACCCAATCGTAGAGTGCAACTTTCGTTCTACGATTTCTGCCTGGATTCCTCTCTTCATTCAACAATCGTAAAACACTTTCACAGAACAGCTGGAAACTAAGCATTTTACTTCATATATGCTAAATATTCTCTAAGTTATCCTAAAATCAATAAACACCTTTAATCAGCTTAAATACACAAAAAACATGTAATAAAACTAAACATACGAGAATAAAAAACATAGACTATTCAGCACTTATCAAATTCTGCCACACTTAATCTTTACATGCCCTGATCATGTAAACAGAAACATAAATCATACTACAACTCATAGGATTTATTCAACCAAAATTCCCAAGATCTCCCTTAATGAATATCAATACTAATCAAAAGAAATATGACTAAAACTTCATCAATCCTTCACACCAATAACTTTGCCATTCTCCACTAAAAATTTTTAAGTCAAAATGCATCCACAGAAGTATCTCTCCTATAATCTGTGACACCCCCAAATCCAGGTACTTCGTTCCCACAAGATTTGGTGTTCACTTTCTATACATTCATACTATCTACCCAAATATAATAACATTTAAATCATAAATCCTCCCATGAAAGGGTTACATCATTAATCAAAAGTCTTCCCAGGTTGTCTAAGCTTAAACATCAATCAAGTGCGAAAATAAAATAATTACATCACATCATTAACTAAAAAAAAAAGTCTATCATCATGACAATAAATGAAATTACAAGTCTTCATCACTTATACATTTTTTCCTTTCCTTTGCTAGTTGTAGGTTCGTCGACCTTCTCAACTTTAGCTGCAATGAGTGTATATATATGCAAGAGTGAGCGAAACAAATGCTCACTAGATATACCAATGAATTAATAGGAGAATAATAACTGCCAATGAATAGGCTCAACAAAACTGAATAGTACTCTATCAATGATAACCAAAGACTGAACTCAAAATATGAAATATATCTGAGTGTCATAAGACCACAAACTATGTCTACGGTAACAAGTAATCTTTCAACTTTAACCTAAACAGTTATACTATAGGGACTTCACGTACTTAGGGGGATCAGCCCTTTGTACCATGTATTGTGCACAAACATCTAAACGCATTGTGTATCCCCTATAATAAGGTTGTTCTTCTCAATTTTTAGAGTTCAAGTCCGCACCAAAGAAAGTTTGGTTTGGATATGCTTAAAAGGGTAATTTAGAATTTCACAATCATCAACTAAGGGATTAGTTGAATCAACAAGACCTAACAACACTATGAGTGATCAATAATATTTTAAGGTAAAATATTAAGAATAATAGACATTCGTAGAGATAATCAAAGTATAAGCATTGAATGAAACAATCAACCTTGCTTGAACAACATTAAGCTAAGGCTATGATCTTATTAAATAACATATAGAATTATTGAATATGTATTAACTAATAGCAAGCTGAAAGTAAAACTTGCTCAACAGGATAATAACTTGTGCAAAGTAATTGAAATAAGACAATTCGATATTGGGAATTGGAATTCAAGAAATTGCATTCACAATACAAGAATGAAATTAAAGAAAACTTGTCTAACAATAAACAAGTTAGAATAAATCAATAACTATTGGAATTCAAAACTTGTCCGAAATAAAGATAAAGACATAGCTTGCTCGAATAAAATTTAGGAACAAAGCTTGCTCAATGTAAAGAGGTAGAGTTTAGAAACTTGCCTCGTGCATAAGCTATAAATTATAACTCACGTTCACCTACACATAGTATTATAATCACAATATCTATTAGATATACTAACATCCACTTTCCAAAATAATACTCACTCTTTAACTAAACTTGTTATTTTAGTACAAGTCTCACCTTACCATTCATATTTCAGAATCACAAGTGTAATTTCATAACACTTATTCATTATTCACGAGGTTTCTTAAATCATAACATATCATTTTATAACATACTAATTTTACATTTTTAAAGTTACTAACCACATGATACTACTCTGTTTTAACCTTGTCATTACATGTTTCTCACATTAACATATCACTAAACTAGGTTACATTAAGGTTTCAAAGTCTGGAGAAATAACAGACTTCACTGGGTCTGGCAGACTACTGGGCGTCCGCGCCAGTTTTGCCTTAGATTCCTGCGCGCTCGCGCCAAGAGGTCGCGCGCCCGCGCTATGCACTAGTTCCATTTTTTGCAAAACGTGATTTCGACACTGTTCTTAAGCCAACTAACACGAATTTCACCCACAAAACAGTAAAATTAACATATACAATTGGTATAGAACGAACACAAACATGATTCCTAACATTTTCATCAACTTAGAATAATTAAACAACAACTTCAACTAATTTAATTCCTTAATTTTCATGTTTTCATACAAAAAATACATTTTTGACATCCTTTATAGAAATTCACATTGTGGTCACAATTCAATACCAAATTACTTCATTCAAACTACGTTCTCTTCGTTTCTTAATGGACTAGAATAATCAAGACTCAATTTACAGATTAACATACAAATTAACCACCATATTTGGTACTTTTACAAGCCATATATATAAAACATGTACTGTAAATATTCTTCTTCCTTTTTAACCGTAATTAACATAACAATTCATGTCTAAACACTAGTTATAGCATCACAAACACATACAATCACCATAATTTAGTTGTATAGCAACAATTCAAAAAAATGGAATTCACAGAATATAAAAAATGTTGTCGTGAAACATATATATGTATATATATATATATATATATATATATATATATATATATATATATATATATATATATATTAAAGTTATGTAAAAATACCTTCTTATGCTTGAACAATCCTTGCTAAACACAAGATTTTATTTGAAAATCTCAAAAAATCTCTCTCAACTCTCTCTCAACTCTCTGCAACTTTCTTCCTCAGTGTAGCAAATAACAAAACTGATAACCTAAGTATACATAAAATGAAAGAAACTGGTATGGCCTTAATACGCGTACTAAATATATCAGTTACTATATAATAAACGTATAGACTATATATATATTTTATTTATTATTTGATTTGTTTTATTTATTTTAATTATTATAATAAAATTCAAAATTAAAAAATTAAAAAATTCAAAAGCCATAAGGCTTTGTTTGGCAAAAACTCTTTAAAATTAAAGATTTAATATCTTTAGCCTTGTTTAGCTAAATCAATTTAAAACTACTTTAATTTTATTTTAATAAACAATTCAGTTTATAATTTATAATCACATATAATTTATTTGGGTTTCCATATCTAGCATTAATCAAATAAATTAATTACACATACTATATTTTAAATAATTTTTCCACTTAAACAATTATCGCCAAAATTATAATCTCATTATAATTTTATTTAATGATTTAACATACCATTTTAAATTACTAAATTAAAACAACAGTATAACATCTCATGTTATCTTACAATTCTCTAAATTATAAATTTAATTAATTTAGAATATTATCTAACAAATTTAATTCATAAATATTTACTAACAACCATCACATCAATAAAATATTTATTCAACAATTTCAACAATAAATCCATCAAATAAATATTTATATAATTCAATAAATATTTAAAATTATAATTTGAAATTTTGAATTGTTACATCCTTCCCTCCTTACAAGGATTCTGTCCCCGGAATCATAATTCAAACAATAAAATCGTCACATTCTTCCCTTCTTACAAAGATTCTATCCCCAGAATCGAAGACACAGATTAAACAAATAACTCAGGATAATTTTTCATCATTTCAGTTTCGCGTTCTCACGTAGCCTCTTCGACATTGTGGTTCCTCCATATCACCTTCACAGAAGGTATCACCTTATTCTTGAGCACTTGTTCTTTCCTGTCAACTATCTGAATTGGAACATCTTTATAAGACAAATCTTTACTAAATTGTAACGGTTCATACTCGATCACATGTTTGTAATCGGGTTTATATGGTCGCAACACCGACACATGAAAAATGTTGTGCACATGTTCTAATTCTAGAGGTAAAGCTACCTCATAAGTTACTTCTCCCACTCTTCGTAATATCTCGAAAGGTCCAATAAACCATGGGCTGAGCTTTCCTTTCTTGCCAAAATGAATTTTTCCCTTCCAAGGAGAAACTTTCAGGAAAACAAAATTTCCTACGTCAAATTCGCGATTATGTCTGTGTTAATCAGCATACTTCTTCTGTCTATCTTGAGCAGCTACCAGTCTTGATCTAATGAGTTTGATAACTTTAGTGGTCTGCTGTACCAGTTCTGGTCCTAATAGTTGACGTTCACCAACTTCATCCCAGCACAGTGGAGTTCTGCATTTCCTGCTGTATAATGCCTCGTATGGTGACATGTCAATGCTTGCGTGGTAACTGTTATTATATGAAACTTCCACCAACGATAGATGATCATCCCAGTTTTCTTTAAAATCCATGATGCACGCTCTAAGCATATCCTCTAACGTCTGGATTATTCGTTCGCTTTGACCATCCATTTGTGGATGATATGCTGTACTCATCTTCAGCTGCGTTCCCATGCATTCTTGCAGTCTCTTCCAGAAATTTGATATGAATCTCGGGTCTCTATCTGATACTATTGACACTGGAACTCCATGTCTCGATACGATCTCTTTAACGTATAATTTTGCCAACTAATCAAGATTAAATCTAATCCTTATTGTCAAAAAGTGTGCTGATTTCGTTAATCTATCCACTATCACCCATATCGTATCGTATCCTTTTTGAGTTGTTGGAAGACCTGTCACAAAATCTATTGTGATATGCTCCTATTTCCATTCTGGTATTTCCAATGGTTGAAGTAATCCACTTGGCCTCTGATGCTTGACCTTCACTCTCTGACATGTCAAGCACTTTGCAACGCATTCTGCAACGTCTCTTTTCATATTTGGCCACCAAAAATGTCGTCGCAAATCATGATACATTTTTGTACTTCCCGAACGAATCGAATATCTCGAGCTATGAGCTTCTGTCAAGATTTCTTCTTTAATATCCGGTACTGTTGGAACCCAAATTCGTCCCTCGAATCTTAGCATTCCTTCAGTATCAATCTTGTATTTCACCTCTTTACCCTCGACCACACTTTCTTTTATTTTTCTGCATTCTTCATCTTGTAGTTGAGCATTCTTCACCTTGTCCACCAAAGTTGGACTAGATTCCATTTGGTATAATTTTTCGTCGGACTCTTTTGGAAATTTGATTTTCAACTCTAACCTTGCCATCGCTGAAATAAGTTCCTCCTGGTTGGTTAATAACATCAACTTCTCACGACCCTTTCTACTCAAGGCATCCGCAACAACGTTTGCTTTGCCCGGATGATAAAAGATCTCGCAATCATAATCTTTTATTAATTCCATCCATCTTCTTTGACGCATGTTCAGGTCTTCCTGTGTTAAAATATACTTCAGGCTCATATGGCCTATGTAGATCTCATACTTCTCTCTATAGAGATAATGTCTCCATATCTTCAAAGCAAACACTACTGCAGCCAACTCTAAGTCGTGAGTCGGATACCCTTTTTCGTAATCTTTCAATTGCCTTGATGCATACGCAATGACCTTGTCGTTCTGCATAAGGACACAACCCAATCCTTTATGTGAGGCATTACTATACACCACAAAATTTTCGGTATTATCTGGTAATGACAAGACAGGTGCTACACTGATCATCTTCTTCAATTTCGTAAAACTTTCCTCACATTTTTCCGTCCAAACAAATTTTACAGATTTTCTTGTCAAATTTGTCAACGGAGTAGCAATCTTGAAAAAATCCTGAATAAACCGTCTATAATAATCTAGCAATCCCAAGAAACTTCTTAATTCTGATGGAGTTCTTGGTTGTTCCCAATTTATCACAGCTTTGACTTTTGATGGATCCACTAAAATTCCATCCTTGTCAATTATATGCCCAAGAAATTGTACACGTTCCAGCCAAAATTCATATTTAGAGAATTTCGCATACTACTTTTCTTTTCTTAGCGTCTCCAACATCAAACGTAAATGTTCCACGTGTTCCTCTTGAGATTTGGAGTACACCAAAATATCATCGATAAATACCACCACAAACTTGTTTAAAAATGGTTTAAACACATTGTTCATCAAATCCATGAACGATGCAAGGGCGTTTGTCAAACCAAACGACATCACCAAAAATTCGTAATGTCCATACCGAGTTCGGAATGCCGTCTTCAGTACATCCTCCTTCCTTACTTTCAGTTGGTGATAACCACTTCTCAAATCTATTTTCGAGAAATATCTAGCACCCTTCAGTTGATCAAACAAGTCATCTATCCTTGGCAACGGATACTTGTTTTTAATAATGACTTTGTTTAATTCCCAATAATCAATGCAAAGACGCATTGACCCATCCTTCTTCTTCACGAATAACACCGGCGCTCCCCACGGTGATACACTCGGTTGAATATACTTCTTATCTAACAGTTCTTGCAGTTGTACCATCAGTTCCTTCATCTCTGCCGGAGCCATTCTGTACGGGGCCTTCGATATTGGAGAAGTTCCTAGTGCTAAATCAATCACGAACTCGATTTCCCTGTTAGGCCGAAGTCCCGGCAAATCCTCCGGAAACATATCTACAAAATCCTTAACCACTGGTATTTCCTCCAGTTTCATCTCCTTCTTTTGAGTATCAACTATGTAGGCTAAATATCCTACACAGCCTTGACTCAACAACTTTTTGGCTTGCATAATCGTTAGACACCTTGCTTGTCTAGGTGATTTGCTACCATAGAAAACTACCTTTGACGGAGTCATAAGGTTTACACATTTCTTTTGGCAGTCAATTATCGCTCCTTAATTGAATAGCCAATCCATTCCCAATATAACATCGAACTCTATCAATTAGCATATTCAAGTACTCATATAAAACATATTCAATTTAACACCATTTCAACTGTGGATCCTGACTTAGTTATCGTCATTCATCAATTACTTAAGCATCAACCAAATTCTATCAATTAGCATCAATTTTTTCTCGACGTTTTCAACATTCAAAAGCTTAGCCAAATAAATTCGTAAAACCACAACATAAAATTGTAGAGTTAATTTTTTTTCAAAATTGTTCAAATTTTTTTCCAAAACATACTAAATCTCATCAAACATAACCTAACCTAAACCCCTCTCCTACACTCAAACCTTACATTATCCCCAATGTAAGACAATAATGCAAAGAAAAAGTACCGAAATAATGTGACGCCCCCAAAATAGGTCCAATCCATCCAACCCATTCTGAGTCGCCAAATACATGGTATAGAAAATAACTACAACTTTATTATTACAATTATCGTGCAAAATACGACAACACATATACTGTGAGTTTAAATACAAATATTGTCATCTAGACAGTATTCATACTCAATTAAGTCCTCATTATACTTATTGATATACTATTTTACAAAATAGTGAGGACTACTAAAACAACTGTCTTGAACCATCATTCCACACCCCGACTAGTACTCGCTACATTCTCGCCTCCTGAGAAGAAAGATGGAACAACAAGGAAAAGGATGAGCTCAACTAGCCCAGTAAAGAATATTATGACTAAGATAATATACAACAAATTATCGTTAGTCTTCAACAGGAAAAAATTTAATAGAATACAATAGACAACAAGTTTTAAATCATTATTCGCAGCGGAAATTAATAATTCATAGAAGAGTTACGTAGAGAATGAAATCTACGATTATCTATGAATTTAAAAGTCCATCATCAATATTTTATCCATGTAACATCAATAAATATCTGGAATCAAATAGTTATCATTGCACTACAGGCCAAAGATATTCATCACTTGGTCATGTTCATCTCAACACCTGTTCATCTTTGCACTACGGGCCAAAGATATTCATCAGAAATCATTAATCTTTGTACTACAGGCCAAAGATATTCAATTATATCATCATTTAGGACTGAGGATGATGAAAAATATTTAAAGGAAACGTATCCAGTGAAACAAAACAATAAATATTAAGGATTCGTATTTCAGCTATTCCATGTCCAAAAATACCTCATAAATAATCATAGTGGAGTAAAATTCAAGAATGATCAAAACATGGATACAATCAAAGCTAGTATCCAGAATAGATATTTTGGACAAAAAGAAGAAAATTTCATTTTTCGGTGAATAGTGTCGTATTCGTAAATAGTATCGTATACGTGAATAGTGCCGTATACGTGAATAGTAACTCCGACACCAAAAGATAAAAATTTCACAAAAACATCATCATGCTTCGTGAATAGTAACTCGTGAATAGTAACTCATGAATAGTAGCACGTGAATAGTAACTCATGAATAGTAACTCATGAATAGTAGCCCCGACATGAAAAGTTTTAAATTTAATAAAAAGTTCAGATCAATACTTCGGCATAATGATATTGAAGAAAATAATATCATTTAAGAAGAAGTAACATCCCTTACCTCGGAAAGACGGTACTTTTGACTGGAATACTAGATATAGTGCTGAAGGAAACTTGCACCGTATAGCAATACTCAAAGTATCAAATACTCACAAGAATACGCTCGATATAGAGAGAGAAATAGAGAGAAACTTGTGTTTCTGGTGTGATTTTCAATTCTAACCTAAGCACCCTATTTATAGGAAAATGCTTAGAACACCAAAGCAGAAAATTTAATATAATATTAATATATTTATCAAATTTTTCTTAGCTCACCTCTAGACATCTGATCTCAGCCCATTTATATCACATGTTAGCCCACTTAAATGCCAAAAAACGTTTTTCTTCAAAATAATAAATAAAACTTCCAAAAATCAATTATTTCGGAACTTCAGAACTTCAATAATTCATAATAAATAGCCCTTTTATCAGAAAATTCGAATCTCGCTTATTTTTATAGGAAATTCAATTCTCTACAACTTTGCAGAAGAAAGTTTTTCCAAATTCCAAACAGAAATTGACCGAAATTCACAAACGGGCGATTTTACAATCAATAATAAATTTTCGGTCAAGAATTGTGTCCACCAACACACAAAACATGTGTTAATCATTTAATGCCACAAAAATACTCTTCCTCCTCATATACTCATATATCTCATATTCATTATAAAAATATCACCATCAATATATTATTAAAATAATATATTTAAATGAATTATTTTATCAGAAAAAGATAAATTATTAATTTTCAACAATTGTCACATTAAAAATTTTCTCCATCTATATCCACATAAAATCAATATTTTCCTCATCATATAAATCAATAATTAATTATACACAAATAATATTACAAAATCACAGTACTGGCAACCAGGCTGTTCTTAGGAAAGAGGGGACTTTTCAATAAGGATCTCTCCTTACTGGCGCGCAATTAGATGACCAAACCTCTCCTTAGACAAAACTTTCTAGATATTGCCAATAATGTTATCTAATAATATTATTCAGATAATATGAATTATTGCTCCGATAATAGAAAATACTGTGTAGTGACAGTTATTAAAACAACAGTAATATAAAATATCAACGCAGCAGTTATTGAATCAATAAAATAAAATACTGAACAGTAATTACTGTAACAATTATTGAGTAATGCCTTCTTACGTAAAAATCAATAATTGGTGCAATACCGTGTGCTACTGTGCAACAACGCGTATTACTGTGTTTTAACCACGGGGTATTTCAACAGTATTAACGGTAACAACTACGCCGTTATTTATAAACAACTTATTTTTGTCGTTTTCTTCATTCAATCGCTTTCCGTTATGGGGCCCACAAAAGACTGCGCCGTCGTACGAATATTCTCCGACAGTAAGAATATTCCACGACCAAGCGAATATTCCCTGACAACAATGAATATTTTATAACCACCTGCTTATTTAAAATATTTGCGCATTTTACCCATAAATAATCACATTAATCAAATCAACCCCTACTATTTCAGAATAATAAATAGAGGAAATTAAATTTTATTTATTAATAATTTGGGGTCTTACAACCTCCCCTTCTTATGAAATTTCGTCCTCGAAATTGACATACGTACCTAGTGTTTCGAAAAGATGAGGATACCTCGCTTTCATTTCTGTTTCCAACTCCCAGGTCATTTCCTCAATAGCATGGTTTCTCCACAAAACTTTTACTTGTGGTATGACCTTCGTGCGTAGGACATGCTCCTTCCTATCCAAGATCTTGACAGGTACATCTCCGCACGTTAAGTCTTCGGCTATCTCGTCCGGTTCTAACTCAATAATGTGGTTCGGGTCTTTCACATATTTACGAAGCACAGATATATGAAAAATATTATGAACACGAGACATACTTGGAGGTAACGCGAGTCTATAGGCCACATTTCCTACTCGGTCAAGAATCTGAAATGGACCAATAAATCGTGGATTGAGCTTTTCTCTCTTCCCAAATCTTGTAACTCCTTTCCATGGAGCTACACGTAATAATACATGATCCCCAATGTCAAATTCCACGTCCTTTCGATGAAGATCCGCATAACTCTTTTGTCGATCCTGTGCCGTTTGTATACGTTGTCGAATCGTTTGGATCTTCTCTGTAGTCATTCGTACCAACTCTGGTCCCAACAACGTTGTTTCTCCCACCTCATCCCAACATACTGGAGAGCGACACTTTTATCCATACAATGCTTCAAAGGGAGCCACACCTATACTTGCCTGATAACTCTTGTTGTAGGAGAATTCCACCAATGGTAGGTACTTATCCCAACTTCCTTTGAAATCTAGGACACAAAGTCTTAATAGATCTTCAAGAGTTTGAATAGTCCTCTCTGATTGCCCGTCCGTTTGAGGATGGTATGCCGAACTCTACCGTAAATCTGTGCCCATAGCTTTTTGCAAACTGACCCAAAATCTTGAAGTGAATCTTGGGTCACGATCCGAAACTATGGATACTGGCATGCCATTCAACCTTACAATCTCATTCACGTACATACTAGCAAGACGTTCAAGGGAATAAGTCTCCCGTATCGGCAAGAAATGAGCAGACTTGGTTAATCTATCAACTATAACCCAAATAGCATTTATGCCTTGAGAAACTGTGGGAAGACCCATAATGAAATTCATGGTAATGTGTTCCCACTTCTATTTTGGAATCTCAAGTGGTTGCAATGGACTCTTTGGTACTTGATGCTCCGCCTTTACACGTTGACAAGTTAAACACCTCGAGATAAACTTTGCAATCTCTCTCTTCATATTGTTCCACCAAAATGTATGTCAAAGATCACGATACATTTTAGTACTTCCAGGATGGATTGCAAATGGTGTATTGTGTGCCTCCATCATGATCTTGTACTTCAAATCAGAATCGTTAGGAACACAAAGTCTGGAGTGGACTCGAAGTATTCCTTCTTCATCGATTCTTGCTTTTGGAATAACACTTTCTTGCACTTTCTTCTTCATACGCATCAGCTCCGGGTCTGTGGCTTAAGCAACTTTAACTTTATCGATTAAAGTTGATTCTACGCGTATACTTGACATCATCGCACTCGTTCTTGCATATGATCTTCTACTCAATGCGTCAGCTACCACGTTTGCTTTTCTAGGATGGTATTGGATGGTATGATCGAAATCTTTCAACATCTCGAGCCAACGTCGGTGTCGCGTGTTGAATGCTTGGAAGCTCTTCTCGCATTCCTCGGTCCATTCGAAGTTTGTATCTTTTTGAGTCAGCTGAGTTAATGTAGTAGCGATTCGAGAAAATCCTTTTTTGAATCTCCGATAATAACCAGAAAGCTACGTATTTCGATTACTGACTTAGGTTGCTCTCAACTGTGACTCATATCCCAATCTTGGATATTACGTCACAATGGCACCTATCAGTTTACTACCGCACGAATATGGCGTCCCTTACGGAGAGTTTGGCTTCAATGCATTCCTCAAAGGAAGTCACCAGATAGAGGCTCGGTTATCAATTTCTATAGTTGGGTTTTTAACTCCTGAAGTTCAATAGGAGCCATTCGATATGAGATTTTAGAAATGGGTTTTGTACCGGGTTCAAAGTCGATACAAAATTCAATATCACGCTCTGGGAGTAAGCCAGGAAATTCTTCAGGAAATACGTCAAAAATTTTACTAACAACAGAAATATCATTCAAATCTGACGTATTTTTGTTCAAGTCCATGACATGGCTAAGAAAGCTTGACATCCGTTTTTCAATAAACGAATGACTTTACGGCTTGATATGAAAGAGTTTGACTTCAATGGTTTGGTTACTTGAATTCGAATAACAGGTTGCTTAGGAATATGAAAACTAACAACCTTACAAAAGCAATCAATTTTGGCATGATGAGTAGTTAACCAATCAATTCCTAAAATCACATCAAAAACAAGTATCTTTAAAGAGATAAGGTCAATAGATAATGTGATAGTGCCAACTTGGTTCAAACAAGATTTATAAACAGTGGATGCAATGAAAGTTTCTCCTAACGGAGTTTCAACAGATAAGTCAAAGTCTAATTTTCTCCGGAGTCAAGTTTAAACGTTGAGTATAAGCAGGAGAGATAAATGAATGGGTAGAACCGGTATCTAATAAGGTATAGACTTCGCAAAAATTTATAATTAACTAACCCGTGCTAACTTCGTTCGGGTTCCTCGCATTCTGACCAGTCACGAAAAACGCTCTTCCAGGAACCGTTGACTTTGACTTTTCTGGAACAACTTTTTGAGTCACCACTCCCGTTGGACTTGGTTTCGCTACAGTGTAATCTCGAGCGATATGTCCTTCCTTTCCACATTTATAACATACCTTAAACTGTTGTGGGCAGTTTAGGCTGATATGTCCTTCTTTTCCGTATTTATAGCATATGACCAGTGGTCGCTCTCCTCCCTTGGAACCCGTTGCTGCTGGTGCTGACGTCTTCGTATTTTCATTGTTGAATCTCCTCTCGACTCGCTTCTTCTATTTTCATGGCCACGATTACCACTAGAGTGGTTGCCGTTCTTGTCCGTATTCTTCTTTCTCTGCTGGTTATCATTGTTCTGATGACTGCTGTCACCGGTATGATCCTGGTTGTAGTCCCTCGATTGACCGTACTCGTTATCTCGCTCTAATAATTGAGCCCTGTTGACAACATCTGAATAGAGAGAAAATTTATGAGAAATGAGATATTGACGTATGCCGGGTTTCAAACCTCTCAGAAACATCTGCGTCATACGTTCCTCATTCTCCACCAAATGAGGTGCAAACCTAGACAACTCTGCAAACTTTCCCTCGTACTGGGACACCGTTATGTTGTTTTGCTCCAGTCTAATAAACTCCACTTCCTTTATATGACGAACACTTTCAGGAAAGTATTTGTCATTGAACAGTTTCTGAAATGTCTCCCAAGACATGCTGAGTGCGGCTGGATGGGTACGTTTCACAGACTCCCACCAGTAGTCTGCCTCGCCATGGAACATAAAGGTGACGAATGGAACCTTCTGTTCCTCCGTGCATCCCAAGACATCGAATATCTTGGTAATTTGCTTGACCCACGTTTTCGCTATGATCGGATCCGGCTTTCCCTTAAATTCTGGTGGTCCCAACTCTTTGAACTGCTTAGCTGTGACCAGCTGTGCGTTGCCATTGTTTCTTCCTATATTTTGAACAGAAATCTCCTTCGTCTGGTTTTGCATGAACCGCAAAAAACTTCTAAACATCTCATCGTTCATAGTCTGCTCATTGGTGTTGTTCACAGGAGGAACATTGCCAACCTGTTGCACGTTCTCCTCGTTGGTGAGTACAGGCGTCTCCACGGTTTCATTTACTCGACTGTTAACATTCTCAGTCGACATTCTCAAATACTGCGATAAAATAAGGGTTAATTTAACAAATTAACATATCACATAATATCCCTATAATATGACCGACCAACAGATAAGCTTAGGTAGGACACACTAGCGAAGGATTTACTCGTATCTCCCCTCCTAGTTCTATTCCCCGATCTCCGCCAGAGATCATATCCCTAAGCTCTGATACCAACTGTGATGCCCCCAAAATAGGTCCAATCCATCCAACCCATTCTGAGTCGCCAAATACATGGTACAGAAAATAACTACAACTTTATTATTACAATTGTCGTGCAAAATACGACAACACATATACTTTGAGTTTAAATACAAATATTATCATCTAGACAGTATTCATACTCAATTAAGTCCTCATTATACTTATTGATACACTATTTTACAAAATAGTGAGGACTACTAAAATAACTGTCTTGAACCATCATTCCACACCCCGACTAGTACTCGCTACATTCTCGCCTCCTAAGAAGAAAGATGGAACAATAAGGAAAATGGTGAGCTCAACTAGCCCAGTAAAGAATATTATGACTAAGATAATATACAACAAATTATTGTTAGTCTTCAACAGGAAAAAATTTAATAGAATACAATAGACAACAAGTTTTAAATCAATATTCGCAGCGGAAATTAGTAATTCATAGAAGAGTTACGTAGAGAATGAAATCTATGATTATCTATGAATTTAAAAGTCCATCATCAACATTTTATCCCTGTAACATCAATAAATATCTGGAATCAAATAGTCATCATTGCACTACAGGCCAAAGATATTTATTAGTTGGTCATGTTCATCTCAACACCTGTTCATCTTTGCACTACGGGCCAAAGATATTCATCAGAAATCATTAATCTTTGCACTACAAGCCAAAGATATTCAATTATATCATCATTTAGGACTGAGGATGATGAAAAATATTTAAAGGAAACGAATCCAGTGAAACAAAATAATAAATATTAAGGATTCGTATTTCAGCTATTCCATGTCCAAAAATACCTCATAAATAATCATAGTGGAGTAAAATTCAAGAATGATCAAAACATGGATACAATCAAAGCTAGTATCCAGAATAGATATTTTGGACAAAAAGAAGAAAATTTCATTTTTTGGTGAATAGTACCGTATTCGTGAATAGTACCGTATACGTGAATAGTGCCGTATACGTGAATAGTAACTCCGACACCAAAAGATAGAAATTTCACAAAAACATCATCATGCTTCATGAATAGTAACTCGTGAATAGTAACTCATGAATAGTAACTCATGAATAGTAACCCCGACATGAAAAGTTTTAAATTTGATAAAAAGTTCAGATCAATACTTCGGCATAATGATATTGAAGAAAATAATATCATTTAAGAAGAAGTAACATCCCTTACCTCGGAAAGACGGTACTTTTGACTGGAATACTAGATATAGTGCTGAAGAAAACTTGCACCGTATAGCAACACTCAAAGTATCAAATACTCACAAGAATACACTCGATATAGAGAGAGAAATAGAGAGAAACTTGTGTTTCTGATGTGATTTTCAATTCTAACCTAAGCACCCTATTTATAGGAAAATGCTTAGAACACCAAAGCAGAAAATTTAATATAATATTAATATATTTATCAAATTTTCCTTAACTCACCTCTAGACATCTGATCTCAGCCCATTTATATCACATGTTAGCCTACTTAAATGCCAAAAAACATTTTTCTTCAGAATAATAAATAAAACTTCAAAAAATCAATTATTTCGGAACTTTAGAACTTCAATAATTCATAATAAATAGCTCTTTTATCAGAAAATTCGAATCTTGCGTGTTTTTATAGGAAATTCAATTCTCTACAACTTTACAGAAGAAAGTTTTTCCAAATTCCAAACAAAAATTGACCGAAATCCAGTCAATAATAAATTTTCGGTCAAGAATTGTGTCCACCAACACACAAAATATGTGTTAATCATTTAATGCCACAAAAATACTCTTTCTCCTCATATACTCATATATCCCATATTCACTGTAAAAATATCACCATCAATATATTATTAAAATAATATATTTAAATGAATTATTTTATCAGAAAAAGATAAAATATTAATTTTCAACAATTGTCACATTAAAATTTTTTTCCATCTATATCTACATAAAATCAATATTTTCCTCATCATATAAATCAATAATTAATTATACACAAATAATATTACAGAATCACAGTACTGGCAACCAGGCCGTTCCTAGGAAAGAGGGGACTTTTCAATAAGGATCTCTCCTTACTGGCGCGCAATTAGATGACCAAACCTCTCCTTAGACAAAACTTTCTAGATATTGCCAATAATGTTATCTAATAATATTATTCAGATAATATGAATTATTGCTCCGATAATAGAAAATACTGTGTAGTGACAGTTATTAAAACAACAGTAATATAAAATATCAACGCAGCAATTATTGAATCAATAAAATAAAATACTGAACAGTAATTACTGTAACAATTATTGAGTAATGTCTTCTTACGTAAAAATCAATAATTGGTGCAATACCGTGTACTACTGTGCAACAACGCGTATTACTGTGTTTTAACCACGGGGTATTTCAACAGTATTAACGGTAACAACTACGCCGTTATTTATAAATAACTTATTTTTTTCGTTTTCTTCATCCAATCGCTTTCCGTTATGGGGCCCACAAAAGACTGCGTCGTCGTACGAATATTCTCCGACAGTAAGAATATTCTACGACCAAGCGAATATTCCCCGACAACAATGAATATTTTATAACCACTTGCTTATTTAAAATATTTGCGCATTTTACCCATAACTAACCACATTAATCAAATCAACCCTTATTATTTCAGAATAATAAATAGAGGAAATTAAATTTCATTTATTAATAATTTGGGGTCTTACAAATAATATGAAACTAAAATAAAAATAAAAATGGATAGAAAATCAAATATGATATCTTTGGTTGCCTCCCAAGCATCTGCCCTTGTTTAATGTCATTGGATTGACAACATTCCTCTTAATCTTCATAAACTGGATTCTCTAAATCTATCAGCTCAACATCCTCCACCTTATAACCTTCATAGAAAGGTTTAAGCCTGTGACCATTCACCTTAAATATCTTCCTTGTTCTTGGACTTTGAATTTCCACTGCACCATAAAGAAATATGTTAGTAATAACTAAAAGACCAACCCACCTAGAACGCAACTTACCTGGAAATAACTTAAGCCTTGAATGGTAAAGGAAAACTTTCTGCCCCATAGAAAATTTCTTCCTCACATGTCTACTATCATGAAAAGTTTTAGTCTTCTCTTTATGTAATCTAGAGCTCTCATATGCATCATTCCTTAATTCCTCTAGCTCTTGTAACTGTAACTTCCTATGTTCTCTAACTTGATTCAACTCCATGTTATAGTGCTTAATAGCCCAGAAAGCCTAGTGTTTTAACTCCACATGTATATGATATGGTTTCCCAAATACCAACTTATAGGGTGACATACCAATAGGTGTTTTGAATATTATTCTGTAGGCCAAGAGTGCATCATCCAATCTTAGAGTAGGGATCATATCTTCTCTGAGGTTGTGCCTAAAAATTCTCCACTACATTGGCTTGTTGCACAGTGTCATCTTCTTGCAGTGTTGGGCATGAATTAGTGGAATGACTTAACAACAAATAGATCCCACAAGCTTTTTTTGCTAACATGTTTCCTTCAACCATTTGTCTAACCATAGCAGTTAAATCAAAAATTTGATGTTCAATATTACTAGTACTTATCTCATTCACCATTTTTGGTGTATGATCCATCCTAGTTCTATATTGTTGTGAGTTGACTGCCAAATTTGCAATTAAGTTTCTTGCAGCCTCAACTGTTTTGTCAACTAACTTTTTGCGTCAATCATGCTCCTATCCATTAGTAGTAGTCCCTCATAGAAGTATTGAATTAGGTGATGATCATCAATTTGATGTGGTGGACAAATAGAGCATATCTTTTTGAATCTCTCCCAGTACTCATAAAGAGTCACTCCATTGAACTATCTAATTCCACATATCTCCTTCCATATTTTGACAACCCTTAAAGCAAGAAAATACTTCTACAAGAACAACCTTATTATATCATTCCATGATTGCATTGATTATGAAGGAAGATAGTATAACCAGTCCTTCACTAAATCTACTAGTAAGAAAGGGAAAGCTCTAAGCTTGATCTGCTTTTCAGTTACACCTTGTGGTTTCATGGTCGAACACACCACATGGAACTCCTTTAGATGCTTGTTATGGATCTTCACCTATAAGACCATGAAAAGTAGACAAAAGATGAATTAGTCCTGATTTTAATTCAAAAGCAGCATTCAAAGTAGGATATTCAATACACAATGGTTGTTGGCTCAGATCAGGAGTAGCCAACTCCTTTAAAGTCCTGTTATTATTTGCAGCAGCCATATCTTCTCCTTCTGAATCACTGGATGAACTATTTGAAAGCAATTTAAGTGCTTTATTTAGGTTAGGTGATGCAATAACAACTTCTTCAAAATTTGTAGTTGTCTGTTCAGTCCTATGATTCTCTTTTCTTAGCATTTTTGTAGTCTTCTCTATATCTGGATCAAAGTTCAACTCACCAGTTTGAGAGGATTGAGTCATAAACTAAAAGGAAACTAAGAATAAACAAAAACAAGTGATACCACCCGACAACGGTGCCAAAATTTTGGAAGCTGTCATTTCACTCCCAAAATTTAAACCTTACTTTACTCTATGAATTTGAAACTTAATCAGTATAGAAGCATGCAAGGATTGAACCCATTGAGAATGATCTTGTTTTAAATTTATTCTAATATTTTTAAAAATAAGTAAAAATGGGGGGTTGAGTTTGAATTAGCTAACTAAGAGAAACAAAATTAATGACAAAGGAAATCAATAAATAAAAGCTTCAGTTCTGTAGTTTAGTATCAATTTCTCACAACAATAGATTAATCAAGTATAACAGTATTAATCCTTCAATGAAATTAATATTCTTAAGTAATAACAAACTCTATTACCTAAAATTTCCCTTAGATTATCACTTAATGAAACAAGCTCTTCACCAGATTCTAACTATTACACAACTTAGAACAAGCTCTCTAGATTTAATATAACAACAAAATTAATAACTAGGGAATTAGACTATTCCAAGCAATAATCACTCAATTTTAAATTGTTTAGTTTGTCTTCTGATAATCATATCAATAATTAAAAGCTTGATCACAATCATGTATTACTAAGCGCAAATAATGACTAGGAACAATATCAATTACGTAAAACTTTTCTTGTATCTAGGAGATAATATTAATCAGATTCATCTAACTGGCCATATTAAATCAATTAGATCAAATAACATTCAAATAGTTAAAACATATTATCGAGAATGTATTTCATATAAGAAGGAATAAACAATGTTACTTAATCAAACCATCAACTGTAATAAAAGTTCAACATCCCAGAGAACTAAATAAGAAAAGCCTAGCCTAACATGCTTCAATAATAACTCTGAATAATAATATACATATATGTGTATGTGTAATGTATGATTACAAGTGAATTTATTTATAGGTAATTTCTCTAAAACCCTAGAAGAATTCGTTTCCAACTCTAATTCAAATAATCTAAGCCGATACAATTTTCTTATTAACTTCGAACTTAGTTTCCATAGCAGACTCTACTTCCATAACTAATTGTAGCTTCCATATTAGATCATAACTCCAGTTTTAAATACTATTACAAATTGAACTCCTTTGCTCCAGCATCTCAGATACGATCTAAATTAATATCCATAAGTCAACTCATGAACGCGGTGAAAACGTAAAATCATAGGTCGTAGAGTGAACACAAAATTGTATAGTGCAACAGTTAGTCGTAGAGTGAATTTGTTTATGCCGAAAACCTGCCTAAAATCACGAATTTGAGGATGAAAACGACCTCAATCTGGTAGGGGTGAGCATGGTGCAGTTTGGTGCGGTTTGAAGTCCAAACCGCACCCGAAACCGCTCAGGTGCGGTTTAAAAAATTCAAAACCTCACATGAAACCGCTTGTGATTGGTACGGTGCGGTTTTAATGTATTCGGTGTGATTTTAATTGGTGCGGTTTCGGTTCCAAAACCAATTGAAACAATAAAAAAGTCTAAGCCTTCAATAAAATTTAACATAGAACTTACATCGAGCAATTAACTTAGTGACAGAGTTGGCAATGAGAATAATATCAAGCAGTGAACTAAAGTTCCTTCTGCCAAACATGTCAAATTCACCATCAAATCATAGAACAGTGAGACACGTAAAATAGTTTTAGTTTATAATAAAGGAATGATGCTTTAAAACTAAAATATACGCTATATAAAACAACGGAGACTATATTTTCGATAACAAGCAAGAAGGTTTATCTAGTTCCCCAAAAATTAAAAGTATATATTGGAGATAGAATGAAATTCTATCTTATATATTGCAGGGAGGACTTATAGAATATAATCCTAACTATACCTAATTTGAAAAATAATCTACTAGACTATTACTATTATAGCATTGACCTTAACCAATGTATCAAGTGCTCGAACTAACGAATTTGGCCCCTCAGCTATAAGCCCCTCCAATAACGCATCAAATAAATTCGAAATTCCAAAACCCAATTGCTTAATTTTTGACTCTATAACCTCTAACAATCTTCTTTCAATTAGTGAAAAAATGACAATGTAAGACTAGGGTTTTCTCTGAGCGTATTCAAGAGAAAAGTAACTTTAGAATTTACTAGAGATAATACATACATACACACACATGGTGCGGTTTCGGTTTTATGCGTGCAATTTTGGCTAGTAACCAAATCGAAACCGTAAATTTGGTTATTCAACCCACCTAAAATCGCCACATACGCCGGAACCGTTGGTGCGATTTTAATTGGTGCGGTTCGTGCGGTTTTTGGTGCGGTTTCGCTTCCAATTTGGTTACTTGCTCAGCCCTACAACCGGAGAACCCCGGTTGGGATGGTATGGAGCAGAAAAATACCTTTCTGAAAACATTTTATAATAGGCAATCGTACAACTGAGCTGAAAGTTATGCCCATTTCTCTGCACCAGCTCTTTTACCCAATTTTCTATCCAACTCTTCTTCAAACTCCAAAGCTAATTGTCCTACATCAGTTTCTTAGTCAGGAAAATCTTGAAGTAATAATTCATAGAGTATCTTAACTTGATCGTAGACTGCAAAGCAAAATGAACGTAGAGTCCTCAGCATGATCCTGGAGTGCCTTTATAGTGCAATCGTAGAGTACAAATAGTAATTGTCTAGTGACTCTTCCCAAGCCTTTACCACGATCGTAGAGTCAAACAACCACCCAATCATATAGTGTAGCTTCCAACCTACGATTTTTACCTAGATTCCTCTTTTCATTCAACGATCGTAGAACACTTTCACAGAACACCTGGAAACTAAGAATTCTGCTTCATATCTTCTAAATCATCTCTAATTCTTCCTAAAATCAATAAACAACTTTAATCAGCTTAAATACATAGAAAACATGTAATAAAACTAAACATAAGGGAATAAAAAACATAGAATATTCTGTACTTATCAAAAACCTTACAACATTCCTTCATTCTAGAATTGTAATATTTACATCTTCCTCTCAAAATCATATACATTATGATTTAATCTAATACATTAATTATGAGTATTCATAAGCTTACAATCCAAAGCTAACTTTTTTCCTATACATTCTTCTTCAACTAATCATCTGTGACTTGTAATATTAACACTCATCTAGCATAAATAAATGTTATACTAACAAGATTTCTAACATTTATCATCACAAAATGTATTTACCCTAAAAGGGTTACATCAACATATTTAATCAATCCTAACAACAAAGTTTTGTTACCAAAAACTTAAACTTTGATCGCTTCTATTCATTAAGCATTCATTTTCCTTTATCTTTAACGGAACCTCCGGTTTCCTTGGCTTTGCTGAAAATATTTATTTAAAGTAAGAGTGAACAACTATGTTTCTCAACAAGTTTAACATCTATCATATAACACATAATTTACATTTCAACATGTTTCACATTTTCTCATGATTCACATTTTATAAGTGCTTCATGTTTCTCATGTTGTACATTTTATACATTCTTGATAATACTCATGTTTCAGATTTATCAAACTATATAGTTCACATAAAACAATGACTTATATCATCAACTGAATATTAACAGTTATTATCACATTGTTGCACAAAGTGAACAATAAAACAAGTTCACAAGAATTTCACATAATATTAAAAAATTGCAAGCAACACATGGCAACAAATTTTGAAAAACTTACACATACTACAAATAGGTTCTGAAAAACTTACAAATAGTACAAACAGGTTCTAAAAAACTTTCACATAGTACAAAAAGGTCCTGAAAAACTTGCACATAGTATAAACATGTTCTAAAAAACTTGCTTGCACTTAATACGTCGTCCTTAAACACGTTACTACCCTTTTTCAGAAGGTTACCTACAATATTCGTAAGAATTTATTTAGATAGCTTACACAGTAACTATTACATCACATCGCCGATAAATAACTGTAACTTAAGACAGTAATTTATTCTTTAACCGTAAATTCACTTAATCATTACATTACCTCGTAATTGTAATGACCCCAAAATTCATACCATTTAAAAACTCGACTTCGGTCATTAACCATACATTCAACCTCTAATTTTACATCATTATTCGATATTAAAATCACTAAAAACGCGAAATATTTAAAACTTTTATACATTAAACATTACACAATATTCCCAAGGTCGAGAACCTTCATATACTACCTAAATCAATATCCTATCAGACATACAAGGTTATTATCCTACATTACTATTACAAACTTATCTGCACACATAATCCAAAGTTGACTTGTCTTTTGACTTTTTCTGTATCCGATGTATTCATCCTAATCTGCAATGTTTATCATGATATAACAAGGATGAGCAACAATTTTGCCCAGCAAGTATAACTTCAATTAAGGATATATCATGATTAAAATAATTGAACAATAAGCTGGCTAACTTTCTACAATATATACACTGTGAAAGAGCATGAATAAATTTTCATAGCTGAACGAATAATGAACATGAATAAATCAACTGAACCAAACGGTAATGAAGGTGATCAGCCTTTCATACCTGATGAATACATGCAATGTGTACAGAGTGTGAATCAATAATTCATAGACATGGTATAATCAGTAATGATTAACCCCAAGCATATTTCAAAAATATCAACTCGAGATCGAGTTAAAGAACTTGCATGACAATAAATCGTTAAACAAGATATTAGAAATAGAGAATTTGCACAAGTATAACATAACAGTGAAAAGTAACCTTACTGAATAATAAAGTAGCAAAGGTTAGGAAACTTACCTTAAGCACAAGCTAAACCTTATAACTTGAATCTCAATACCCTATATATGTCATCATGACATAATTAGTCTTTACCAACAAGTATATACATCATGTAGGTTTGATTTTCAATTCACATAATCGAATTACAAACAAGTTAATTGCTAATAACATGCTCATTCATGGTATAGAAATACTGAAATCATAATTTAACAGTCCTACTATTAGCACATAACAATTCCTTCAAATTTTGAGTACAAAAAGTACACTGTCAGACCATTCTGCTAACCCGCGCTGTGGCGCCACAGTTTATACTGTGGGTCGCGCTGCGGCGCGGAGATGGCGCTGCGGCTCGAGAATAAAGCTACAAGGCCGCGCTGCGGCATGGTGCCGGCGCTGCGGCGCCACTAACGTACTGCTGGGCCGCGGCGCGGCGCAAAACTGCAGTTTTGACTGACAGCTTCGGTAACAATACAAGAAAAAGCCAATTTGGCCTACAAGCTCCAATCTAATAGACTAATTAACATGAAATTCATATAGAGACTTCATGTAAACATATTGTGAAGACTTCTAACATGATTCTACCCATAAAATATCATAAACATCAAATTTACAACACCCAATTTAAATATTTTTGGCAAAAACTCCACTTTTGATGTTTTCAATGAAAATCAACACTGTGATTTTGTTTTTCAACCAAAACAGTTAATTCAAAATACCATGGCTATGATTATACATACTCTATCAAATTCGATAGTCAATTTATATATATTAACAATTAATCAAACCTTAATTTCATTTTAAACTTAGTCATACTCATATATTTTTCATATGAACACTCTGTAATATTTTCTTCACAAATTGTATACATACCTCACTTAATTTCTCTATAATCACATACAAACTCATGAAACAACCTTATAACTACTAATCATACAAAATTATATACATATCAACAATTCATCTTATACATATATTTTACAGAGACTTTTTGGGAAGAGAAAAACTAAACTTTTAAAGAAAGAGATTGAGCTCCTACCTTTGATTAAAAAGATGATATCCTAGAGTTAGATTATCCTTTTGATTATCAAGCTTCTTCTCCCCCAATTCCTTTCTCAATTTCTCTAGCCTTCCTTCCTCTCTTCTTTTCTCTCTATAAACTTCAACTGAGTCTTCTTCTCTAACACACGTACTAACAATATAACGTATATAGTAATAATATATATTAATGATATAATATAAATATAGATATAATTATATCAGTTATGTTTTATTTGAAAATCAAAAGCCATAAGGCTTGTTTGGCTAATCAAAATAAAATAACTCATTAACCCTTACACCTTGTTTGGTAAAATTAATTAAAATAAATGGATTAATCCTTATACCTTGTTTGATAAAACATCATTAGATTAAAGATTTATTATGCATTAAGACATGTTTGGCAAAAATTAAAATTAAACTCTTTTAATTTATTTTAATAACTCATTTATAGTAAGGTTATTTGTCACACTTCTATTTAAATTAAATAATCGATTTAATCAATTAAATATTAATCTATTAAATTACTTTAACACATAAATCATTATCTCATAATTATAATTTCCTTTATAATCATAACTTTATTTAATCCACTAACACATCCTTTTAATTTACAAATTCAAATTAAAATATAATAATTTATTTAATCAAAATTCTCTAACTTATTAATTAAATTAAATTAAATTAGCAAAAATAATTAATTTCCTTAATTATTTATTTAACAAATAGTTAACCAAATTGAATCAAATTTGAACAATTATTTATTTAATAATAAACACATCCACTAACACATCCTTTAAATACTTATATAATTCAATAAATATTTAACATTATAATTTAAAATTCTGGAATGTTACATCATTCCCTCCTTACAAGGATTCTGTCATCAGAATCACAATTCAAACAATTCATTCGTCACATTCTCCCCTACTTACAAAGATTTTGTCCCCAGAATCGAAGACACGGATTAAACAAATAACTCAGACTATTAATACAAATCAAACACCAATTAACACTTAAATTCTCTTCACACCAATTCACATATTTCACAATATATAACACATATACACATACTCGTACTTAAACATCTTAAAATAAGAATTTTATTTATTAAATTCTCATTTATTAATTCTTAAAAAATTCGGGATGTCACAGTAATTATAATATTAATATAAAAATGACCATTTTACCCTTAGTCTTGTTCATCCATCTTTATCGCGTATAAGTTAAAAAAATTATTTTATATAACTTTTATATTAATCCTTTAGTTAACTTTCTTAATTTCATTAACTCAAGTTATTTATGAATATTAATTAAATACCTTATTAGTTTTCTTCCTTATGGCCACACTTAGTTAATATTATTTCACGCGTAAAATATATTTCCCTTAATTTTTCTGCTTTATTTAATATTTTTAAATAGCCATTTATGCTCAAAATTGTAACATTTTTTATAATTTGAGGCTTTATCCAAAAATCACAAAATTTATAATGCAGCTTCCTTATATCAAGACAAATTATAGTAAAAAATTTAGCCTCATCAGAGTTATACAACTCTAGAGTTATCCGTTTTAATTTGAAAAATCTAAATTTTTAATTGACCGTAATTCTCTCATACGAAGTCGGAACGAGCTCATTTTTGGACTGGAACTTCCTTATATCGAGTACTTTCAAAATACAAAAGGGACTAAATTTTGGTTAATGTTAAATGGCCCAAACAGAGGCCGAAAAATTTCTGCAGTTTAAGGTTTTTAATTTTTTTCACAGTTTGGACAGTTTTGGTAGGAAAATCACCATAAATTAAAATTTTAACATTTTTTCATTCATTCCACTTGAGTTAGTTAAAAAAATCATAGATTTAACACCCAAAACTTACAGATCGCAAAAATTATAAAACCACATAGAATTATGACCGTTCAAAATTTTAGTTTCATGCTAGGGTTTTGTCGACGTCAGGAAAAATTTCCTCTTTTTTTGGGAATTCCTTTTTTTACCGTTTATGTTTTCTATGTGTTGAGTTTTGTTTGAAAGGGCGAGTTTGAAAAGAGTCCGACAAAAAATGTCGACGATTTGAAAATTCAGCGTCGTCAGTTGGTAGTAGTGAAATGGTTGTATCAACTCAATCGATTTTGAAAATATTTACACAAAGTCCCAATTGTTGGACTTTATTTAACAGGCCTTGAAAACCGAGATTCATAGAGTTCGGGGGGCTTAATTAAGCGGGGAAAGGTGTTAGGCTCCCCCCCCCCCGACTTCCGTGAAAACACGGTTACCATGTCTTTTTAATACCTTAATTATTTGAAGTGTGTGTGTTTATTGGGCCTAAGTGCATTATTTGGAAGTAGTTTTATGTCACGTTTACACCTATATACAAAGGGTTTGATTTGCATAAAAGTTCAGTTTTAAACAATATATATAGAAATGATGTTTTGAATACATATTTTCAAACCCTTCTGTTCACATAGTAATTTAGGCATTTGATACTTCTATTTTACTCCGTATTCGGCTTGATTTGATTTTATTCTTGAGATGCGAAGCAACTTCGACAAAATAATATACATATAAGTGTCGGGCTCCTTGTGGGCATGAAAACCATCTAAGGATGTATAAACACCACAAATATGATCTACAAGCTAACTGTACAACTGAAAAAGTTCATCATGAGAACTAGATCTAGATCCGTCAGCTGGATCTTAGATCCCGCGGCTCCTAGGCTCACATAATAAAAACTAGAAAGAAAACAAGATTTAAATAAATCTTAGCCATTCTAGCTCAACGGTTCCTGTTTAGCAACTTTTGAACCGGTTAAAAGTTAGATATGACTAGATTTAGATAAATCTAGTCCACATATTCAAATAATATGGATTTACATTGAATGAACAGTTACAACATATATTTAAAAATAGTAAACAGTATATATATATATATATATATATATATATATATATATATATATATATATAAGCAGTAAAAAGGCCACGAATTTAGAATCCAAGCCAAACTGGTAAATATAAATAAATTTATATGTATATATGATTATATATATAATAAAGCAGTAAAAATGCCACGAATTACCAAACCAGGCCAAACCGGTATATATATATATAAGTAGTAGAAAGCTTCAAATCTAAAAAAAAAATCTTATAGTGTGTTGCAAAACTCAGTTTCCATCGGTTAAAATTTTATATGTCGAAATATATATGTATACAAGTGTTTAGAAAGAAGAATATTGAAGTTTGGAACACTATAGGAGGGGTTAACAGCTGAAATGGATAGAGTTTTCTCTATTTTTCTCCATTTTTCTTACATTTTATGGCTGATGGGAAGTCTTATTTATAGACCAAAGTAGTCGCGGGTCAACCTGCGGCTTTTCGGGTGGGCCAGGGCCCAGTGGATCCTGTCGTCTTGAAGTACGTGCACTCCAGTCAACGCGTTGTCTGCTCAAATTTTCATAACTTTCAATCCGGGAGTTCGATGGAGACGTGCCATTCCATTCCATTCTGGAAAGCTCTTTCCGACAGCTACGCAATGACATAGGGCTCACCCTTTTCAAAATTTGGGAAGAAGGGTCCATGACCGAAATGGCATATTCGGGTTTTGGCAAGCAGTCTGTTGAGCTATTTTGCGTAGTTTGCGCTCAAAAGTGATGTAATGGCTCTTTATGACCCTATTTATAGCTTTATTAGGTTTGTTAAAGTTGACATGTTAAAATTACCGTTTTTCCCTTTCGGGGGTTGTCTCCAAGGTTGACGAGGCTTTTGGTTGTGCTTCGGGGTTGTCTCCATGATTTGATTGCTGCCACCTTTTCTTTTCCTTAGTGTTAATCTCCAAGTTTTATTTGATTTTCTACGGGGATTTCTCCGTGGTTAGATTTGACGTTGTGGTCCTCCAAGGTTATCTCTAGAGTGTGAAAAAGTCATTTTTTCCCTACTGCATAGTTAGTAACAGTTAGATAAAATTTTGTGTGTTTACAGCTTTTACTGGTAAAAATGTTCATGTTCTTATTTTCTTTCCATCTTAAGTTCTTACACATTTTAACGCATAGTAACACATAATCTCCTACAAAACTGCCTTGTAAATTCGGAATCCACCATGATTCCCCATCACAAACAAAACTCCCACAACCAAGCATGCCATAACAAAACCAACAAAGCTAAAATTTTAAACTAAAGTCTTTAAGTCTAGAGAACTTTTAAACCTTTTTTTATCTTCTTCCTCTTTAATGGCTTGCTAGATCTTGCCTTCCTCTCCTCCTTGGTGAATCCGAAAATAGCCTTCTCTTTCTTTCTCTCTACTTCTCTCTTTCTCTCAAATATTTCTGTAAGACCCCAACTTTTTATAAATAAAGATTTAATTTCTCTAATTATTATTTTAAAATAGTAAGGGGTTGATTTGATTAATGTGGTTAGTTATGGGTAAAATGCGCAAATATTTTAAATAAACAAGTGGTTATGGAATATTCTTGTTGTCGGGGAATATTCGTTTGGTCGTGGAATATTCTTACTGTCGGGGAATATTCGTACGACGGCGCAGCCTTGTGTGGGCCCCATAACGAAAAGCGATTGGATAAAAAAAATGACAAGTATAGTTGTTTGCAAATAACGGCGTAGTTGTTACCGTTAATACTGTTGAAATACCCGGTGGATAAAACACAGTAATACGCGTTGTTGCACAGTAGCACACGGTATTGCACCAATTATTGATTCTTACGAAAGAAGGCACTACTCAATAATTGTTATAGTAATTACTGTTCAATATTTTATTTTATTGATTCAATAATTGCTGCGTTGATATTTTATATTACTGTTGTTTCAATAATTGTCACTACACAGTATTTTCCATTATCGAAGCAATAATTCATATTATCTAAATAATATTATTAGATAACATTATTGGCAATGTCTAGAAAGTTCTGTCTAAAGAGAGGTTTGGTCACCTAATTGCGCGCCAGTAAGGAGAAATCCTTATTGGAAAGTCCCCTCTTTCCTGGGAACGGCCTGGTTGCCAGTACTGTGATTCTGTAATATTATTTGTGAATAATTAATTATTAATTTATATGATGAGAAAAATATTGATTTTATGTGGATATAGATGGAGAAAATTTTTAAATGTGACAATTGTTGAAAATTAATATTTTATCTTTTTCTGATAAAATAATTCATTTAAATATATTATTTTAATAATATATTAATGGTGATATTTTTACAATTAATGTGGGATATATGAGTATATGAGGAGAAAGAGTATTTTTGTTACATTAAATGATTAACACATATTTTGTGTGTCGGTAGACCCCATTTCTTGACTAAAATTTGATTATAGCCTGTAAAATCGTCCGTTTGTGGATTTCGGTCAATTTCTGTTTAGAATTTGGAAAAATTTTCTTCTACAAAGTTGTAGAGAATTGAATTTCCTATAGAAAATTGCGAGATTCGAATTTTCTGATAAAAAGGCTATTTGCTGTGAATTATTAAAGTTTCGGAGTTTCGAAATAATTGATTTTTGGAAGTTTTAATTATTATTTTGAAGAAAAATGTTTTATTGCATTCAAGTGGGCTAACATGTGATATAAATGGGCTGAGATCAGTTGTCTAAGGTGGGCTTGACAATTGTATAAATATATTATTATTATATTAAATTTTCTACTTTGGTGTTCTAAGTATTTTCCTATAAATAGGGTACTTAGGTTAGAATTGAAAATCACACCAGAAACTGAAAACTTCTATATCTTTCTCTCTCAATATATTGAGCGTATTCTTGTGAGTATTTTAATACTTTGAGTGTTGCTATACGGTGCAAGTTCAAGTCATAGCCTATATCTGGTGTTCAACCAGAAGTACTGTCTTTACAAGGTAAGGGATGTTATTTTATTCGAAAATGATATTATTTCTTCAATATCATTATCCCGAAATATTGGTTGGAGTTTTTATCAAATTTGGAACTTTTTCATGTCGGAGTTACTATTCATGAGTTACTATTCATGAGTTACTATTCACGAGTTACTATTCACGAGTACTATTCACGAAACATGATGATATTTTTTGTAAAATTTCTATCTTTTAGTGTCGGAGTTACTATTCACGTATACGACACTATTCACGTATACGTATACGGCACTATTCACTAAAAAATAAAATTTTCTTCTTTTCGTCCAAAATATCTATTCTGGATACTAGCTTTGATTGTATCCATGTTTTGATCATTCTTGAATTTTACTCCACTATGATTATTTATGAGGTATTTTTGGACATGGAATAGCTAAAATATGAATCCTTAATATTTATTCTTTTGTTTCACTGGATTCGTTTTCTTTAAAATATTTTTCATCATCCTTAGTCCTAAATGATGATGTTACTGAATATCTTTGGCCTGTGGTGCAAAGATGAATGATTTCTGATGAATATCTTTGGCCCGTAGTGCAAAGATGAACAGGTGTTTAGATGAACATGACCAACTGATGAATATCTTTGGCCTGTAGTGCAAAGATGAATGATTGATTCCAAATATATATTGATTGATGTTATATGGATAAAAGATAGACGATGAACTTTTAAATTCATATATAGAAGATAGTAGATTTCATTCTCTACTAAACTACTCTTCTAATGATTATTATTTCCGCTACGAATATTAATTTAAAACGTGTTGTCTATTGTATTCTATTAAATTTTTCCCTGTTGAAGACTAACGATAATTTGTTCTGTATTATCTTAGTCATAATGTTCTTTACTGGGCTAGTTGAGCTCACCCTTTTTCTTGTTGTTCTATTTTTCTTCTCAGGAGGCGAGAATGTAGCGAGTACTAGTCGGGGTGTGGAATGATGGTTCTAGAAGTGGTTCTAGTAGTCCTCACTATTCTGTAAAATAATGTATTAATAATTATAATGAGAACTTATTTGAGTGTGGATATTGTCTAGATGACAATATTTGTATTTAAACTCACAGTTTAAGTGTTGTCGTATTTTGCACGACAATTGTTTTAATAAAGTTGTAGTTGTTTCTGCACCATGTATTTTGGCGACTCAGAATGGGTTGTGGATTGGACCTGTTTTGGGGACGTCACAATTTCTCACTATCTCAAGTATTCTCTCTTGTTTTTCTTTACAACGAGACTTAGGGAGTGTTTAATAAAAACTTAATGAATCTAAATCTAAATCTGAATTAAATCTGAATCTGAATGAAAAAAGTTGTTTAATAATTGACATATCTGAAACATCTAAATGACAAAACTTTATTATTTTACCCCTCTCAAAGAATTCAAAATTATTGTAAATTTATTTAATATTACTTAATATAATATTTAATATATTTTTTTAATTTTTTAATTTTTTTTTACTTCATTCAACAGCTTATTCAGCCATTCAACTAAAAAAATTTGACTTAGTCATTCAGCTCGTCCATATTACCGATTCAGCCATTCAGATCAAAACAAACGTATTGACCGATTCAGCCATTCAGATTCAGCTCCATTCAGCTCTAAACAAACACCCCCTTAGTGGAAGTGTTAAGTGACTAAAGGATTGCACGTATTTGTCGGGGAAGGCATTTATAGAACAACCCATGTCTTGCAAAACTTATACATATATTATATGTATGTATATATTTATACCACCAATCCACCCATGCTTCTTACAAAGCTTACAATGTTTTTTATTTAACTAAAAAGGAATCTACATCTCCCCATACATTTATTATATGTATGTATATATTTATACCACCAATGCAACCATGCTTCTTACAAAACTTATAATGCTTTTTATTTAACTAAAAAGGAATCTACATCTCCCCATACATATATTATATGTATGTATATATTTATACCACCAAATCAAAGTTAACCCATAACTTCCTTACATGTCTTTGCTATGTGTCACTTAGAATTATTGCATGATCAACACTTAACATTCCACTAATTAAATTATATACTTACGTGTGTGTGTGTGTGTGTGTGTGTGTATATATATATATTTCACAATACTTGCTTTTTAATTCATTTAACATAATTTTGGCCACCAATTGGTCTAATTTATAATTAATTAGCACACTCACAAGCCTAATTCAATTTTGGCTTACATAACTACTTGCGAGTATAACGTAAAACTTGGGTCTAACATAAATTCAAATTGTGCACCATAATTGGGCTACTTACTAAACCCTACTTGGACCTTTTACATAAGACTTAATATATAATTCATTGGGCCATATAACATATCATATATTACATATAATACATGTAATACATTACAATGTTGGGCTTAATTAATTTCCTCATTGGATTATTATTTAAACAAAATAAGTGAATTACTTACACTTCTCATGAATCTTTATTTCATACATTAACACATTGCCACACAACGCTCAAATTCAAGCTATATTAATTCATAATTTAAGCTTTATCTTGTTCCCAAATAATTAATCAAAATTAATTATTCCACTAAGCTTTTTCTTTTTATTTCTTATTTAGTTCAAACTAACTAAATTTATTAGCCTGTTTAAATATTAGTTTTAATCTCTCAATATATATATATATATATTCAACCCCATCATTTACACATAAAGCTTTTTAAATAAGAAAATTATTTCTTCATGACTACTACACCTCTCATATCTTAATTGGCTTATATAACACATATTTATACATTCACATTCCTGGTACCTTATCATAAAATTTTAAATTTCATTTACGAAATTCTTACCTAATTCTCATTCAAATAGGTTTTGAAAATCCGAGTCATTACATAGACCTTGTATGAATACCACCCTTTATTAATGGAAGGGGATTTTCATCCATATGCGCCTGCCCAACAGTTTGTTCAGTTGGCGATACCCTCGTTCCTTCCACTAACCCAAGGCAGACATTCCGAAGAAAAAGTCTAAGGAGGGTTTGACTACGCATTCTTGGAAAAAAGCTATGAAGCATATCAAATAAATGTAGGAGTTCGACACCAGTTATGCGAACCTAATCCCAATAAAGCATGGAAATAAAGAGATGAATTTGTAAAGAGAAAATCTTACCCCATACCTCAGGGCATATGTAAGACATTAACTTTTTATGAATAAGATTTAATTTTTTTTAATATTATTCTAAGTAATAATGTGTTGATTTAATAAATATTGTAGTTATGGGCGATATGTGAAAATTTTATGAAGTAAACAGTTTGTCAGGAAATATTCATTTTTTCGCGGAATATTCATACGACAGAGCCGAAATAACTAATCATTGGTGGGCCCACAACAGAATAACGGTCGGATATAGAAAGCGACAAAAATAACCTTTTTAAAAATTAGCGACATAATTTTTACCGTTAACTGTTAAAATACCTGGTGATAAAAGTACAGTAATACGTGTTATTCCTCAGTAGCACGTGGTACTTCATAGTAGTACACGGTATTGCATAGTATTTATGATTATTAATTCAATAATTGTTACGGTAGAAGCCACTCAGTATTTCATTAAATAATTACCATAGTAGTTACTGCATAATATCACATATTATTGATTCGATAATTGTTACAGTAACATCCACATTGTATTTTATATTACTAAATCAATAAAACGGCACAGTAACTTATATTATTTGATATGATATTATTAAACTATTTAGCATTATTGACAATATCTAGAAGTTCTGTCGAGTAAATGAGTTAGTTAATTACGTGTCGCTTATAAGAAAAACCTATTCTTTCCTAGGAATGCGCTAGTTATCAATATTGTGAGTTTATAATATTAATGGTGAATAATTGTTGAAAGATTATGTTGATTAAAGATAAGTATAATAATTGATGTCTGGTAGATATTTGTTCAATTTGTAATATAAATAAATGATTTTAGCATGAGGCGTTTATTGTAAGTTTGACTTATTATTCTATGAACCCACCACTTATCAAATTGTCAAATCGTCAAATCGTCAACAATTTTTTTTTGAGTATTTGTTTTATTATTATTATTATAATAGTAATAAAATAAAAAACTTTTTATATAAAACAGATAACTTTTATAAAGTTTTTTATTTTATTAGAATATAATATATTATATATAAAGTTATTTGTTTTATTATAATACTTTATTAATAAAAAAAAAAAAAACAAACGAACGATTTGTGTAAGACCCCAACTTATTAATAAATGAAATTAAATTTTCTCTGTTTATTATTCTGAAATAGAAAGGGTTGATTTGATTAATGTGGTTAGTTATGGGTAAAATGCGCAAATATTTCAAATAAGCAAGTGGTTATAAAATATTCATTTTTGGTCGGTGAATATTCGTGTGGTCATGGAATATTCTTTCTGTCGGGGAATATTCGTACGACGGCGCAGCTATTTGTGGGCCCCATAACGGAAAGCGATTGGATGAAGATAACGACAAAAATGGAGTTTTTATAAATAACGGCGTAGTTGTTACTGTTAACACTGTTGGAATACCCTGTGGTTAAAATACAGTAATACGCGTGGTTGCACAGTAGCACACGGATTGCACAGTATTTTAGAATTATTGATTCTTACGAAGGAAGGCACTACTCAATAATTATTACAGTAGTTACTGTTTAATATTTTATTTTATTGATTCAATAATTGCTGCGTTGATATTTTATATTATTGTTGTTTCAATAATTATTGTTGCACATTATTTTTCTTTATCAGATCAATAATTCATATTATTTAAATAATATTATTAGATAGCATTATTGATAATGTCTAGAAAGTTTTGTCTAAGGAGAGGTTTGGTCATCTAATTGCGCGCTAGTAAGGAGAAATCCTTATTGAAAAGCCCCCTCTTTCCTTGGAACAGCCTGATTATCATAAATGTAATTCTGTAATATTAATTGTGAACAATTAATTATTGATTCATATGTTAAGAAAATATTTATTTTATGTGAATATAAATGTTAGATATATTTTGTGGTTAAAAATGAAGGAGTTAATGTTGAGGTGTTTTATCAGTATTTTTGTCGGAATGAAAGTATTAAAAATCAATCAGGGTTTTTGAGATATATTGCGGGGATTATAATTTTTAATCCGACCGTTGGATCGTTGTGATTTTTGGATATGTTATACATATATAAGTTGAGTATATGTCCACAAACTTTGAACCGTTAAAAATGAACGTATGATTTGTTATGAATTTTACGAGATGACTGGTTCAAAAATTATAGAAGTTGCGGAATTTGTCATTTTGGTGAAAAATTCTAAAATTGGTGGGCCCCACTCTTGGTTGGTGAAAAAATGTGCTGAGATTTTTATTCAAATGTGGTGGGTGGGAATAGTAGCAGGTAAAGCCATCAGGTTGCAGGTTAAGTCTGCTTCGGCGTGCTAATATTTTCCTATAAATAGAGGGCTAAGTTAGAAATAAAAATCACACCAGAATTCATAAGTTTTCTCTCTTTCTCTCTCTAGATTATTGAGTGTATTTTGTGAGTATTTAGATACTTTAAGAGTTGTTATTCAGCACAAGTTTTATTCAGCCTCATATCCGATATTCAGTCAGAAGTACGGTTATTTTGAGGTAAGGGATATTATTTTCTTCTTAAATGATATTATTTTCTTCAATATCATTATGCTGAAATATTGATATGAGTTTTTATCAAATTTGAAACTTTTTGTGTCGGGGTTACTATTCACGTATACGGCACTATTCACGTATACGGTACTATTCACGAATACGACACTATTCACCGAAAAATAAAATTTTTCCTTTTTGTCCAAAATGTCTATTATGGTTACTATATTTGATTGTATCCATGTTTTGATCTTTATTTTTGAATTCTGCTTCACAATTGATTATTATGAAGTATTATTGATATTGGATAAATTGTTATACGAATCCCTAATATTTTTCCTTCTGTCTCACTGGATTCGTTCTCTTTAAGATATTTTTCATCATCCTCAGTCCTAAATGAAGATATTACTGAATATCTTTGGCCTGTAGTGTAAAGATGTATAATTACTTGATGAATATCTTTTGCCTGTAGTGCAAAGATGAACAGGTCTTGAGATGAACATGACTGACAGGTGATACAAATGAATATCTTTGGCCTGTAGTACAAAGATGAATATTTGGATAAAGATGATTATTAATTGATGTTTCAGGGATAAAATATTGATGAATGACTTTTAAATCTTAGAAGATAGTAGAATTCTTTCTCTACTTGACTCTTCTAATGGTTTGCTGTTTCCGCTGCAGTTGTTGATCTAAAACTTGTTGTCGATTATATTCTATCAGATTTTTCTCTGTTGAAGACTAACGATAATTTGTTGTATATTATCTTAGTCATAATATTCTTTACTAGGCTAGTTGAGCTCACCCTTTTCCTTTTTGTTCCATTTTTCTTCTCAGGAGGTGAGAACATAGCAGGATCTAGTCGGGGTATGGAGTGATGGTTCTAGAAAGATGTTTTAGCAGTCCTCACTATTTCTGTAAAATAATGTTTGAATAATTGTAATGAGGATTTATTTGAGTGTGGATATTGTCCAGAAGATAATATTTGTATTTAAACTCACAGTATGTGTTGTCGTATTTTGTACGACAATTGTATTATTGAAGTTATAGTTTGCTTTCTGTACCATGTATTTGGCGACTCAGAATGGGTGTTGTATACCTATTTTGGGGGCGTCACAGTTGGTATCAGAGCTTAGGGATATGATCCTTGGCTAAGATGTGAGACAAGAACTAGGAGGGGAGAGACGGGGAATTCCTTCGCTAGTATGACCTGACTAAGTTTATTTGGTGTTTATTTGGTCGGTCAGAGTATAGGGATAATATATGACATGACTATTAACCCTTGTTTTATGGCAGTATTTAAGAATGGCAGCTGAGAACGTTAATAATGGAGTAAATCAGACCGTAGAGACATCTTTGATCACCACCCAGGGGAACGTGTAATAGGAAGGCAATATTCCTCCTATAAACAACGTTACCGAGCAAACGATGAATGATGGAATGTTTAGGAGCTTTTTGTAGTTCATGCAAAATCAGACGAGGGAGACTCGTGTGCAGAATACGGGTGGAAATGATAACAACGCGCGGTTTGTCACAGCTAAGCAGTTCAAAGAATTGAGACCACCAGAATTTAAGGGAAAGCCGGATCCGATCATGGCGGAAACGTGGGTCAAGCAAATTACCAAGATATTCGATGTCTTGGGATGCACGGAGGAACAGAAGGTTCCATTCGCCACATTTATGTTTCGTGGTGAGGCAGACTACTGGTGGGAGTCTGTGAAGCGTACCCAGCCTGACGCACTCAACATGTCCTGGGAAACATTTCAAAAACTGTTCAATGACAAGTACTTTCCTGAAAGTATTCGTCATATGAAGGAGGTGGAGTTTATCAGACTGGAACAAAACAACATGACGGTGTCCCAGTACGAGGCGAAGTTTGCAGAGTTATCTAGGTTTGCACCTCATTTGGTCGAAAATGAGGAACGAATGACAAGGATGTTTCTGAGAGGTCTAAAATCCGAGATTTGGCAATATCTTATCTCTCATAAATTTTCTTTATATTTAGATGTTGTAAATAGGGCTCAATTATTAGAGCGAGATAATGAGTATGTGCAACCGAGGGACCACAACCAGGGTCATACCGGTGGCGGCAGTCATCGAAGCAATGAAAACCAGCAGGGAGAAAAACATTCGGACAAAAGCAGTAACCACTCTGGTGGTAATCGTGGTCGTGATAATAAAAGGAGCGAGTCAGGAGGAGATTTTAAGAAGAGAAGGTACAACAATGATAATGTGAAGACGTCAGCACAAACATCAACTGTTTCTAGGGGAGGAGAACGACCACCGGTCGTATGTTACAAATGTGGGAAAGAGGGACATATCAGCCCAAACTGCCCACAACAATCTAAGGTATGTTATAACTGTGGAAAGGAGGGTCATATAGCTCGAGAGTGTTCTGTAGCAAAACCAAGTTCAGTGGGGATGGTGACTCCAAAAGTTGTCCCGGATAAATCAAAATCAGCGGTTCCGAAAAGAGCGTTTGTCGTGACTGGCCAAAACGCGAGAAACCCGAACGAGGTGATCACGGGTAAGCTAATATTGAATTCTTGCGAAGTTTATACTTTACTAGATACCGGTTCTACCCATTCTTTTATCTCTCCTGCTCGTGCTCAACGTTTAAACTTGACTTCGGAGAAATTGGACTTTGACTTATCTGTTGAAACTCCGTTGGGTGAAACCTTCGTTACATCTACAGTTTATAAATCTTGCATGATCCAAGTTGGCACTATCACATTACCTGTTGATCTTATCTCTTTAAAGATACTTGCTTTTGATGTGATTTTAGGAATTGATTGGTTAACCACTCATCATGCTAAAATTGATTGTTTTCGTAAGGTTGTTAGTTTTCATATTCCTAACCAACCTGCCATACGAATTCAAACTACTAAACCACTAAAATCAGTCACTGTCATATCAAGCCACAAAGCTATTCGTTTATTGAAAAACGGATGTCAAGCTTTCTTAGCCCATGTTATGGATTTGAACAAAGACAAGTCAGATTTGAATAATATTTCTATTGTTAGAGAATTTTCCGATGTATTTCCTGAAGAACTTCCTGGTCTACCCCCAGAACGTGAAGTTAAATTCTTTATTGACCTTGAACCCGGTACAAAGCCCATTTCTAAAACTCCATATCGAATGACTCCTATTGAACTTCAGGAGTTAAAAGTCCAACTACAGGAGTTGTTGGACATCGATTTTATTCGTCCTAGTACATCTCCTTGGGGTGCTCCTGTGTTATTCGTAAAGAAGAAAGACGGGAGTATGCGACTTTGTATCGACTATCGAGAATTGAATCATGTCGCTATCAAGAATAGGTATCCGCTACCTCGCATTGATGACCTGTTTGACCAGTTGCAAGGAGCACAATTCTTTTCAAAGATCGATCTTCGTTCTGGATATCATCAGCTGAAGATTAAAACTGAGGATATTCTAAAGACTGCCTTCAGAACTCGGTACATGCATTATGAATTCTTAGTCATGTCTTTTGGATTGACTAATGCTCCTGCTGCCTTCATGGATATGATGAACCGTGTATTCAAAGAATATTTGGATCAGTTCGTTGTTGTCTTTATTGATGACATCCTCATCTATTCCAAAAGCCGTGAAGATCATGAGCACTATTTGAAGCTGATATTGCAAAGGCTTCGTGAAAATAAGCTATATGCCAAACTGAAGAAATGCGAGTTCTGGCTTGAGGAAGTAGCATTCATTGGGCACGTGGTGTCAAAACATGAAGTATCTGTTGACCTGGCGAAGATTGAAGCCATACAAAATTGGGAGCAACCGAAGTCGGGGTATGCGACTTGGCGAAGATTCGTCCTAATACGTCGACTTGGCGACTTGTCAAAACATGGAGTATCTGTCGACCTGGCGAAGATTCGTCCTAATACGTCTCCTTGGGGTGCTCCTGTTTTATTCGTAAAGAAGAAAGACGGGAGTATGCGACTTTGTATTGACTATCGAGAATTGAATCATGTCACTATCAAGAATAGGTATCCGCTACCTCGTATTGATGACCTGTTTGACCAGTTGCAAGGAGCACAATTCTTTTCAAAGATCGATCTTCGTTCTGGATATCATCAGCTGAAGATTAAAACTGAGGATATTCCAAAGACTGCCTTCAGAACTCGGTACGGGCATTATGAATTCTTAGTCATGTCTTTTGGATTGACTAATGCTCCTGCTGCCTTCATGGATATGATGAACCGTGTATTCAAAGAATATTTGGATCAGTTCGTTGTTGTCTTTATTGATGACATCCTTATCTATTCCAAAAGTCGTGAAGATCATGAGCGCCATTTGAAGCTGGTATTGCAAAGGCTTCGTGAAAACAAGCTATATGGTAAACTGAAGAAATGCGAGTTCTGGCTTGAGGAAGTAGCATTCCTTGGGCACGTGGTGTCAAAACATGGAGTATCTGTCGACCCGGCGAAGATTGAAGCCATACAAAGTTGGGATCAACCGAAGTCAGTAACCGAAGTACGTAGCTTTCTGGGCTTAGCTGGTTATTATCGGAGATTCGTGGAAGGATTTTCTCGAATCGCTACTCCGTTAACTCAGCTGACTCGTAAAGATACAAAATTCGGTTGGAGCGAGGATTGTGAGAAGAGTTTTCAAGAACTCAAGAGGAGACTCATTTCGGCACCTGTTCTGACAATACCATCTGGTTCGGATGGATTTGTTATCTACAGCGATGCTTCAGGCAAAGGGTTAGGATGTGTTCTCATGCAACATGGGAAAGTCATAGCCTATGCCTCACGACAACTCAAAGAATATGAGAGGAATTATCCTACTCATGATTTGGAGTTGGCAGCAGTCGTTTTTGCGTTGAAGATCTGGAGACACTACCTGTATGGGGAGAAAGTGGAGATCTATACAGATCATAAAAGCCTCAAATATTTCTTCACCCAAAAGGAACTCAACATGCGGCAGCGACGTTGGCTCGAGCTGTTGAAAGATTACGATCATACCATCCAATATCATCCTGGAAAAGCAAACGTAGTAGCTGACGCATTGAGTAGAAGATCATATGCGGGTACGAGTGCAATGTTGTTAACACAAAGGCCCATTTTGTATGACTTGCAAAGGATGGAGATAGAGATGAAGGCTCCAAGTACCCACATGATGATATCAAATATACGAGTAGAACCGACTTTAATCGATAAAGTTAAAGCTGCTCAAGCTACGGACATGGAGCTAATGCGTATGAAGAAGAAAGTGCAAGAAGGTGTTATTCCAGAAGCAAGAATCGATGAAGAAGGAATACTTCGAGTCAACTCAGGACTTTGTGTTCCTAACGATTTTAACTTGAAGCATAGAATAATGATGGAGGCACACAACACACCGTTTGCAATCCATCCTGGGAGTACCAAAATGTATCATGATCTTCGACATACATTTTGGTGGAGCAATATGAAAAGAGAGATCGCGGAGTTTATCTCGAGATGTTTAACTTGTGAACGTGTAAAAGCGGAGTATCAAGTACCAAAGGGTTCATTACAACCACTTGAGATTCTGAAATAGAAGTGTGAACACATTACTATGGATTTTGTTACAGGTCTTCCCAAAGTTTCTCAAGGAATAGATGCGATTTGGGTTATTGTTGATAGATTAACCAAGTTCGCTCATTTCTTACCGATACGTGAGACTTATTCCCTTGAACGTCTTGCTAGTATGTACGTGAGCGAGATTGTGAGATTGCATGGCATGCCAGTATCCATAGTTTCGGATCGTGACCCAAGATTCACTTCACGATTTTGGGTTAGCTTACAGAAAGCTATGGGCACGGATTTACGATTCAGTTCGGCATACCATCCTCAAACGGACGGACAATCAGAGAGGACTATTCAAACTCTTGAAGATCTATTAAGACTTTGTGTCCTAGATCTCAAAGGGAGTTGGGATAAGTACCTACCATTGGTGGAATTCTCCTATAACAACAGTTATCAGGCGAGCATAGGTGTGGCTCCATTCGAGACGTTGTATGGAAGAAAATGTCGTTCTCCAGTATGCTGGGATGAGGTGGGTGAAGCAACATTATTGGGACCAGAGTTGGTACGCATTACTACAGAGAAGATCCAAACAATTTGACAACGTATACAAATGACACAGGATCGACAAAAGAGTTATGCGGATCTTCATCGGAAGGACGTGGAATTTAATATTGGGGATCATGTATTGTTACGTGTTGCACCATGGAAGGGAGTTACAAGATTTGGGAAGAGAGGAAAGCTCAATTCAAGATTTGTTGGTCCATTTGAGATTCTTGAGCGAATAGGAAATGTGACATATAGACTCGCATTACCTCCAAGCATGTCTCGTGTTCATAATGTTTTTCACATATCTATGCTTCGTAAATATGTTAAAGACCCGAACCACATTATTGAGTTAGAACCAGACGAGATAGCTGAAGATTTAACGTACGAGGAGGTACCTGTTAAGATCTTAGATAGGAAAGAGCATGTCCTACGCACGAAGGTTATACCACAAGTTAAGGTTTTGTGGAGAAACCATGCTATTGAAGAAATGACCTGGGAGTTGGAATCAGAAATGAAAGCGAGGTATCCTTACCTTTTTGAAACATCAGGTACGTACGTCAATTTCGAGGACGAAGTTTCATAAGGAGGGGAGGTTGTAAGACCCCAACTTATTAATGAATAAAATCAAATTTTCTCTAAATATTATTATGAATAATAAGGAGTTAATTTGATATAATACTTTGGTTATGGGTGAAATGTGCAAATTTTGCAAAATAAGCAAGTGGTTATAAAATATTCATTTTGTCGGGGAATATTCGTCTGGTCGTGGAATATTCTTGCTGTCGGGGAATATTCGTACGACGGCGCAGCCTTATGTGGGCCCCATAACGGAAAGCGATTGGATGAAGAAAACGACAAGTATAAGTTATTTATAAATAACGGCGTATTTGTTACCGTTAATACTGTTAGAATACCCGGTGGTTAAAATAAAGTAGCACACGGTATTACACCAATTATTGATTCTTACGTAAGAAGGCACTACTCAATAATTGTTATAGTAGTTATTGTTCAAAATTTTATTTTATTGATTCAATAATTGCTGCGTTGATATTTTATATTATTGTTGTTTCAATAATTGTTGCTGCACAGTATTTTCTATTATCAGATCAATAATTCATATTATTTGAATAATATTATTAGATAATATTATTGACAATGTCTAGAAAGTTCTGTCTAAAAAGAGGTTTGGTCATCTAATTGCGCGACAGTAGGGAGAAATCCTTATTGGAAAGCCCCCTCTTTCCTGGGAACGGCCTGGTTGTCATAAATGTGATTCTGTAATATTATTTATGAATAATTAATTTTTGATTCATATGATAAGGAAATATTTATTTTATGTGGATATAAATGAGAGATATATTTTTGTGGTTAAAAATGAAGGAGTTAATGTTGAGGTTTTTATCAGTATTTTTGTCGGAATGGAGGTATTAAAAATCAGAATTTTTGAGATATTTTACGGGGGTTATAATTTTTAATCCGACCGTTGGATCGTTGTGATTTTTGGATATGTTATACATATATAAGTTGAGTATATGTCCACAAATTTTGAACCGTTAAAAATGAACGTATGATTTGTTATGAATTTTACGAGATGACTGGTTCAAAAATTGTAGAAGTTGCGGAATTTGTCATTTTGGTGAAAAATTCTAGAATTGGTGGGCTCCACTCTTGGTTGGTGAAGAAATGTGCTGAGATTTTTATTCAAATGTGGTGGGTGGGAATAGTAGCAGGTAAAGCCATCAGGTTGCAGGTTAAGTCTGCTTCGGCGTGCTAACATTTTCCTATAAATAGAGGGCTAAGTTAGAATTGAAAATCACACCAGAAATAAGTTTTCTCTCTTTCTCTCTCTAGATTATTGAGTGTATTTTGTGAGTATTTAGATACTTTGAGAGTTTCTATTCATCAGAGCAAGTTTTTTTCAGCCTTATACCGGTATTCCGACCCGAAGTACTGATATTTTGAGGTAAGGGATATTATTTTCTTCTTAAATGATATTATTTTCTCCAATATCATTATGCTAAAATATTAACATGAGTTTTTATCAAAATTGGAACTTTTTGTGTCGGGGTTACTATTCACGTATACGGCACTATTCACGTATACGGTACTATTCACGAATACGGCACTATTCACCGAAAAATAAAATTTTCCCTTTTTGTCCAAGATGTCTATTATGGTTACTATCTTTGATTGTATCCATATTTTGATCTTTATTTTTGAATTCTGCTTCACAATTGATTATTATGAAGTATTATTGATCTTGGATAAACTGTTATACGAATCCCTAATATTTGTCCTTCTGTCTCACTGGATTCGTTCTCTTTAAGATATTTTTCATCATCCTCAGCCCTAAATGATGATATTACTGAATATCTTTGGCCTGTAGTGCAAAGATGTATAATTACTTGATGAATATCTTTTGCCTGTAGTGCAAAGATGAACAGGTGTTGAGATGAACATGACTGACAGGTGATACAAATGAATATCTTTGGCCTGTAGTGCAAAGATGAATATTTGGATAAAGATGATTATTAATTGATATTTCAGGGATAAAATATTGATGATGGACTTTTAAATCTTAGAAGATAGTAGAATTCTTTCTCTACTTGACTCTTCTAATGGTTTGCTGTTTCCGCTGCAGTTGTTGATCTAAAACTTGTTGTCGATTATATTCTATCAGATTTTTTCCTGTTGAAGACTAACGATAATTTGTTGTATATTATCTTAGTCATAATATTCTTTACTGGGCTAGTTGAGCTCACCCTTTTCCTTTTTGTTCCATTTTTCTTCTCAGGAGGTGAGAACATAGCAGGATCTAGTCGGGGTATGGAGTGATGGTTCTAGAAAGATGTTTTAGCAGTCCTCACTATTTCTGTAAAATAGTGTTTGAATAATTGTAATAAGGATTTATTTGAGTGTGGATATTGTCCAGAAGACAATATTTGTATTTAAACTCACAGTATGTGTTGTCGTATTTTGCACGACAATTGTATTATTGAAGTTGTAGTTTGCTTTCTGTACCATGTATTTGGCGACTCAGAATGAGTGTTGTATACCTATTTTGGGGGCGTCACAGTAGGTGCCATTGTGACTTGCTATCCAAGATTAGGATATGAATCACAATTGAGAGCAACCGAAGTCGGTGACCAAAGTACGTAGCTTTCTGGGCTTAACTGGTTACTATCGGAGATTCATGGAAGGATTTTCTCGAATCGCTACTCCGTTAACTTAGCTGACTCAGAAAGATACAAAATTCGTATGGAGCGAGGAATGCGAGAAGATTTTCCGATAGCTCAAGAGGCGACTCATTCGGAACCTGTTCTGACCATACCATCCTGGAAAAGCGAACGTGGTAGCTGACGCGTTAAGTAAAAGATTGTACGCGAGTACGAGTGCGATATTGTTGAATATAAAGACCTATTTTGTATAATTTATAAATGATAGAGATAGAGTTAATGACTCTAGGGACCCACGTGATGATATACGAGTAAAATCGACTTTAATCGATAATGTTAAAGCCGCTCAAGCTACAGACCTGAAGCTGATGAATATAAAGAAGAAGGTGCAAGAATGTGTTATTCTAGAAGTAAGAGTCGATGAAGAGAAGAAAGCTCAAGCCTTCGATTTATTTGAAATCCTCGATCGAGTAGGAACTGTGGCCTATAGACTCGCCTTAACGCTAAGTATGTCGCGTGTTCATAACGTTTTTCACGTATCGATGTTACGTAAATATGTGGATGACCCGAATCATATTATTGCGTTAGAACCAGACGAGATAACCGAAGATTTAACGTACGAGGAGGTACCTGTTAAAATATTGGATTGGAAAGAACATGTCCTATGCACGAAGGTTATACCACAAGTTAAGGTTTTGTGGAGAAACCATGCTATTGAAGAAATAACTTGGGAGTTAGAATCAGAAATGAAAGCGAGGTATCCTTACCTTTTCGAAACACCAGGTACGTACGTCAATTTCGAGGACGAAATTTCATAAGGAGGGGAGATTGTAAGACCCCAACTTATTAATAAATGAAATTAAATTTCCTCTATTTATTATTCTGAAATAGAAATGGTTGATTTGATTAATGTGGTTAGTTATGGGTAAAATGCACAAATATTTTAAATAAGCAAGTGGTTATAAAATATTCACTTTTGGTCGGTGAATATTCGTGTGGTCATGAAATATTCTTTCTGTCGGGGAATATTCGTATGACGGCGCAGCTATTTGTGGGCCCTATAACGGAAAGCGATTGGATAAAGATAACGACAGAAATTAAGTTTTTATAAATAACGGCGTAGTTGTTACTGTTAACACTGTTAGAATACCCGGTGGTTAAAATACGGTAATACGCGTGGTTGCACAGTAGCACACGGATTGCACAGTATTTTATAATTATTGATTCTTACGAAGGAAGGCACTACTCAATAATTATTACAGTAGTTACTGTTCAATATTTTATTTTATTGATTCAATAATTGCTGTATTGATATTTTATATTATTATTGTTTCAATAATTGTTGCTACACAGTATTTTTCTTTATCAGATCAATAATTCATATTATTTAAATAATATTATTATATAGCATTATTGGCAATGTCTAGAAAGTTCTGTCTAAGGAGAGGTTTGGTCATCTAATTGCGCGCTAGTAAGGAGAAATCCTTATTGGAAGCCCCCTCTTTCCTGGGAACGACCTGGTTGTCATAAATGTGATTCTGTAATATTAATTGTGGACAATTAATTATTGATTCATATGTTAAGAAAATATTTATTTTATGTGAATATAAATGTTAGATATATTTTTTGGTTAAAAATGAAGGAGTTAATGTTGAGGTGTTTTATCAGTATTTTTGTCGGAATGGAAGTATTAAAAGTCAATCAGGGTTTTTGAGATATATTGCGGGGATTATAATTTTTAATCCGACCGTTGGATCGTTGTGATTTTTGGATATGTTATACATATATAAGTTGAGTATATGTCCACAAATTTTGAACCGTTAAAAATGAACGTATGATTTGTTATGAATTTTACGAGATGACTGGTTCAGAAATTGTAGAAGTTGCGGAATTTATCATTTTGGTGGAAAATTCTAGAATTGGTGGACCCCACTCTTGGTTGGTGAAGAAATGTGCTGAGATTTTTATTCAAATGTGGTGGGTGGGAATAGTAGCAGGTAAACCATCAGGTTGCTGGTTAAGTCTGCTTCGGCGTGCTAACATTTTTCTATAAATAGAGGGCTAAGTTAGAATTAAAAATAACACCAGAATTCATAAGTTTTCTCTCTTTCTCTCTCTAGATTATTGAGTGTATTTTGTGAGTATTTAGATACTTTGAGAGTTGCTATGCAACACAAGTTTCATTCAGCCTCATATCCGATATTCAGTCAGAAATACGGTTATTTTGAGGTAAGGAATATTATTTTCTTCTTAAATGATATTATTATTTTCTTCAATATCATTATGCTGAAATATTGATATGAGTTTTTATCAAATTTAGAACTTTTTATGTCGGAGTTACTATTCACGTATACGGCACTATTCACGAATACGACACTATTCACCGAAAAATGAAATTTTCTTCTTTTTGTCTAAGATGTCTATTATGGTTACTATCTTTGATTGTATCCATGTTTTGATCTTTATTTTTTTAAATTCTGCTTCACAATTGATTATTATAAAGTATTATTGATCTTGGATAAATTGTTATACGAATCCCTACTATTTGTCCTTCTGTCTCACTGGGTTCGTTTTCTTTAAGATATTTTTCATCATCCTCAGTCCTAATTAATGATGATATTACTGAATATCTTTGGCCTGTAGTGCAAAGATGTATGATTACCTGATGAATATCTTTGGCCTGTAGTGCAAAGATGAACAGGTGTTGAGATGAACATGACTGACTGGTGATACAAATGAATATCTTTGGCCTGTAGTGCAAAGATGAATAATTGGTTAAAGATGATTATTAATTGATGTTACAGGAATAAAATATTGATGATGGACTTTTAAATCTTAGAAGATAGTAGAATTCATTCTCTACTTAACTCTTCTAATGGTTTGCTGTTTCCGCTGCAGTTGTTGATCTAAAACTTGTTGTCGATTATATTCTATCAGATTTTTTCCTGTTGAATACTAATGATAATTTTTTGTATATTATCTTAGTCATAATATTCTTTACTGGGCTAGTTGAGCTCACCCTTTTCCTTTTTATTCTATTTTTCTTCTCAGGAGGTGAGAACATAGCAAGATTTAGTCGGGGAATGGAGTGATGGTTCTAGAAAGATGTTTTAGTTGTCCTCACTATTTCTGTAAAATAGTGTTTGAATAATTATAATGATGACTTATTTGAGTTTGGATATTGTCTAGAAGATAATATTTGTATTTAAACTCACAGTATGTGTTGTCGTATTTTGCACGACAATTGTATTATTGAAGTTGTAGTTTGTTTTTTTGTACCATGTATTTGGCGACTCAGAATGGGTGTTGTATACCTATTTTGGGGGCGTCACAATTTGCACTACATTTCATTTATCCAATGAATTTGTCAAAGGTGGTGTGCTAAGAATTTTTCTATAAATAGGTTGTTTAGTTGAGGTTTGAAACTCACACCAGAATAAAAAAATTCTTCTTTTATAATATTGTGTGTATTTCTTTTGAGAATAATGATACTTTGAGTGTAGCTAATAGTGCAAGATTTTTTCAAGACAATCTCATTTATTCCAGTCAGATCTAGTCTCTTACTAAGGTAAATGATATTATTATTTTTCATTACTCATAAGGAATATCATTTTCTTTTATACTCCATATTATGGTAAGAAGTTATTATTCATTTCTATAACTATTTCGTTAAACGGTGAAAATGCCTAAATTGTTCTTTCTTAATAGTTTGCACTTCATTTAATATCTTTTTACCTAAATCTTCCTATTGTGTTTTACACGTTTTAGTTGAAATGTGAATCTTATTTATTCTATTCTTGAACTCTAATTGATTTTCAAGATATCATGTTGACAATTTGGACATTCTTGGACTCTGGATAAATTAAATTATAAATATCTAATGTTTATTCTTGACCTTATTTTTCTTATTATTTCTATTTATCCTTTATATCATTTTCATAATTCTCAAACTTAAATTATGGTGAAAAGTTATCTTTAGCCCGTAGTGCAAAGATGGACTATTGATTTAGTATGATTATGACCAAAAATTATGTATTTGTATAATCATGACTTTTAGTGTTATAGATAAATGCTTGTGGTAAAAGTTCTCTTTAGCCGTAGTGCAAAGATGGACTGGAGTTTGGCATGATCATGACCACTGTTGATACAAATGAATATCTTTGACCCGTAGTGCAAAGATAAACTGTTGATTTGCATAATTATGAACATAAACTGTTGATTGGTGTTATATGGATAAAAATATTGGTGATTGACTTTTAAATCGTAGAAGATAGTAGGCATCATGCTCTACTTGACTCTTCTAATAGATTATTTGTTCCGCTATAGTTATCGTTAAAAACTTATATTATCTTTAAATCTCTGATTTATCACTGTTGAATGTTATACATAATTTATTCTTTATTATGTTAGTCATAATATTTTTTATTGATCTATTTGAGCTCACCATTTTTCTTTTTGTTCCATTGTTCTTCTCAGGAAATGAGAGTGTATTTAAGACTAGTCAGGGAATGGAGTGATAGTCCGAGTTAGTTATTATAGTAGTCTTCACCATGTTGTAAAATAGTATAACACTAATTGTACCGAAGACTTAAAATTTGTGTTATCGTATTTTCTACGGTATTGTAATAATTTGGGTTTGAATATTGTCATACTATATGCGGTACGATATTTGTATTGAAACTCACAGTATGTGTGTTGTCGTATTTTGCATGACAGTTTAATAGTTGTAAATAGGAAAGTTTATAATTGGATTTTGTAGCATGTATTTAGCGACTCAAAATGGATTGTGTGGACCTATTTTGGGTGTGTCACAATATATATAGGGACGGCGATTCATTCACCCTTCGAGCTGATACATCCTCTTCGATAGGAATGGAGCTTGAAGTTCGTATTAATCTAGTATTTGGTTCAAATATGGAAGATCTTGTGTTGACGTGGGAGTAAACTTTTTTAGAGTGATAACGTTCCCGACTGCGGTGACAACAACGAACTGAGTTGTGGGGAGGGGTATGGTGTCAATGAATAAGGTGATCATTTTTTCAGTAGGGTGGTCATGTTGTTTTTTGTGTATCTGTGTTGGTGGTTTGTATCATTACAGCAGATTGTGTTGTGGTTAGGGTTGTTTAAATAGTTGGGGTGGTTGCAGTAGAGGTTTGGTCGACTAGAAGAGTGGTATTGTTGGCGGGGTGGTGGACATAATGAAGGAAGTATGTTCGGCGGGTGCTACAACTTGACGAGGGAGATGGAGTATTGGTAGGAGATAGCGCATGTGCTCTCTGAGAAGTTTGAATGTGTAGATGAGAAGTGGCAGTTCAGATGCTTAGGGAGGGGGAAGTTAAAGATAACAAATTGTACGTATGAAAATGACACACATTTTCTCATTTACGGCATAATGATGAAAGTGGGGGGGAGGGGGGAGCTCTGTCAATCTTGTGGCATACTGGGTAGGTGGTTTAACTTTTGTGGTGACATGAGTATATTATTTGCTGACTAATTCTTTATACTCTTTTATTTTAACTTTTTTATAATAAGAAAGTTGTGGGCAATGTTAAAGTGTGGTTTGATGGGTTCAAGAGATCCAGGGGGACCCACGCCAAGTGGATGTGAAAGTTTAAGGCAAAAAACACCTTTTCCCCCCTGTGGTCGTCGACTTGTAAGCAATTGGCCTCTGAACTTTAAAAATATGCAATTGGACCACTGTGCTTTCTAAAAATGAAAATTCAAGTCATTCCGTCCAATTTCTTGGACGGACGTCTATTTATTACACACGTGGTAGTTCAAAAGTAAAATAAAAATAAAAGAAATGACATGTAAATGCTGAGGTGGCTCATCTTCTTCCTTTAATCGGGTCAACCCGACCCATGCACATTCTAAAAGCAAATGTCATAACTCTCTTGTTTTAATTTCAAATATTTGTGCAATTTGCTCTGGTGAGTTATATTATTATGTTACCGAGACAACACTTGTCCACTCTGCCGCTGCAATTTGCCTAAGAACATTCCCATTTGCCTAAGAACATTCCAATCGAGTTTGCGTTACAACACTTGATTACAGTGTTGGAACTGCAAAATGGCGACTCCCTTAGGCTCGTATATCATCCGTTTTAGTGCATTCTTTATCTACTTGTGAGAGACGAAGAAAATTCCCAACGTGCAATGCCATTCCTTCTCCAAACAAGGCAACATCTTCGTAAATGGTTAGTGTTCGGGAGTGTTTTCCCGACCCTCTTTTGGGCTGAAGGCTTGAGTCGGGTCATAGGAGGTCGGGCTCGTATGTTCAGAGATGTAAGATCGGGGTCGGTTACCCGATCCCAATAGGCTGGGGCCCGTGGTCATCGTAAGGTTTGAGTTCGGGCCTATTGGGTTTGGCTATTGGTTTGGGCCTGAGCGTATGAGCAGTTCACATGCAGAGTTGGTGCGACAAGGAGTTTACGTGATTAAGGGTGTCAACCCTAATCCTACGTCAACAAGGTAACTCTGGATGTAGTGGTGGAAAGGGATTCCACTTGCACTTCTCAAGGAGATTGTGTTGGACCCAAATATGGTAGCTAACATATTTAGGAGTCCTACTCTAATCCAAAGAAGAGGATACCAAGGTGATGGGAGCTCTATAAATACAAGGCCAATGTTACAATTAACAGGTAATATCTACTTTGAGCACTAAACATATAAACCTCCATTGTTAAACCTTGTGAACGGCCTGTGCTTATTCTCACACCGGAGCTATCCCCCGGCGGTACGGCCGTCAAGCTTCTGTGTGATCTGTTATTGTGCAGGATTCAGCGCGTGGATTTTGTGATTGGACGCGCAGACGAAACTTGGCGTTAACATTGGCGCTAGAAGGAGGGCGTGCTTCTTTGCAACCACAAATACTTTTTTTCGGCAGCAATCATGACGAGTAGAGATAATATCGCTGTCTCGGAAAGGGCCAAGACCCAGCAGTCCCACCAAACAACTCAGGCGAGGGGGTCAGTGAAGGACCGACTGGGGTCTAAAATACAGGAGGTAGAAGAGTTACCGGTCCATGATCTTCGGCGGAAGCTCTTTCCCGAGAGTCAACACACGCCTCATCAAGCGAGTCAGGCTGACGAGAGGCACTCTCAAGCCCTCGTGAGGCAAGACCGGGGAGCAGGAAGCCGAGACCAACGAGAGTTTCTCTTGCAGAAGAGACTGGACCAGAATAAAGACGCCATGTTGGCGCTCCAGCTACAACAATTGGAGTTGGAGAGACAGATGGCCAACATGGTCGGTGATCAAGAAGTGAGTTCCAGAAGGCGTAGGAATCGAAGCCGGTCCCGATCGCCTCGGCGGGGAGAGGCAAGAAGAGAACAGAGCAGGCACCGGAGTCGCTCTAGAGATGGAAGGAGCAGAAGGAGGAGTCCTTCGGCCGGGCGCCGATCAGAACACCGAGGCAGGACGGGACAGATAGAAAGGGAAGCGTCTCCTGATTATGGGAGGGACAAACCTCGATCGTCCCCTCATAAGGAAGGATCCGACCCCCTTACCCGGAGAGTGTCTGAATTAGAAAGGTTGCTAGGGACAAAAAACTCGACGGGGACATCTTCGGCAGGTTTAGGATCTCCCTTTTCGCCCGAAATCAACCGGGTGATAGCCGATCCAAAGAAGAAGATGCCCCCGATGGAGACATATGACGGATTGGGAGATCCCTACGACCATTCGGATGGATATGATCGGCTGATGTCGTACTATGGGCATTCGGATGCAGCCAAATGCCACATGTTCGCTACAACACTTAAGAAGAGTGCCAGGGAGTGGTTGGGGACCCTGGCACCAGGATCAATCGGGTCATGGAACGATCTTCGTGAAAAATTCCATGCTCGGTTCGGCAGCAACCGAAGACGAGGGAAGATCACGGCGTCCCTCATGCAGGTACGGCAGAAATCAGACGAGACCCTAAGTCAGTTCGTCAAACGATTTAGAGAGGCAGTGGGATCTGTAGCGGAGCTGAATTCCCCACAAGCACTGGGATTTTTTACGACCGGCTTAGACATCGGGAGATCTAAGAAGCTGGTAAAGGATTTGGTGATTAACCCTCCGGCAGACTTGACCGAGGCCTTTCATCGGGCAGAAGGGTTCATCGCTATAGAAGAAGCTTTGGGAAATTTCAAACCACACCAACAACCTTACGAGAAATCGAAAGATCGGGAAAAACCGACCTACCAACGTTCGGACAATAACCAGTGGAAATCAGACCGAACGGAAAAGAAAAACTTCAACGGGGGAGGTTCAGGTAGCAACCGGCCTCCACTACCCAACCGTAACGTCAGCAAGGTCTATACTCCCCTCACCGCGGATCGGTCGAAAATCCTGCAGGAAATGAAAAACCAACCATTCTACGAGCCATGCCCCAGGCGAACTAAGCCCGGAAAGCGTGGTCGGGATAAGTATTGTGAATACCATCAGAGTACCGGACACTCGACCGAAGCATGCGTTAATCTGATGGATATGATCGAGAAAAATGTCCAAAACGGACAACTGTTACAATACGTGGCAGGCCGGGGAAATGCCGAGGTGCCCAGAGAGGAGACCGCAGATCAGATCCCGGATACCCAGACGCCGCAGAACCCCCCAGCCCGAGGTGTAGTTGATGTCATTTCGGGGGGTTCCGTTAGACGGGTATCGGGAAGAAAAAGAAGTGGGACTCTGGAAGCAGTGCTATCTGTTTCGGGGTCAACCCCTAGAAAGGATCGGGCATATCCGGGAACGTCTATCTCATTTACGGACGAAGATTACCCGACAGATCTCATTGAGCCCCACGATGGTGCTTTGGTAATAACGGCTCAGGTCGGGATAGTGGATATGAAAAGAATGATGATAGATAACGGGTCTTTGGTCGACATCCTGTATTCTCACGCCTATCAGAGGTTAGACCTGCAAGGAAAGAAGATGGATTTGGGAGGGGAAGGCCCCTTGTACGGATTTAGTGGAGATCCGATGCTTGTGTTGGGCACCATCGAGATGCCAGTCAAATTTGGTACGGCACCTAATCAAGTCGAAATAGTGGTGAAATTTTTTGTCGTCCAAATAGACTCGGCATACAACGCGATCCTCGGAAGGCCTACCTTGGCAGCCCTGCAAGCGGTAACATCGATACCCCATTTTAAAATCAAGTTTCCAACACCGAACGGGATCGGGGAGGTAAAAGGTGACCTAGATATAGCCCGAAGGTGTTACCGAAACAGCTTGATTTCTTCAGGGGTCGGGGTCTGCAAACAAAAACAGACAATGGCCATTGAGATCGAACCATTCACGGAGGGAAGCACAGAGCCACTTGCTCTTCCGGCCGAAGAAACTGATGATGTAGAATTGGTACCTGGGCAGGAAGACAAAATAATTAAGATCGGGTCGGGGTTATCAGAACCCTTCCGGACCGGGCTGATAGAATTACTCCGAGTCTATGCCGATATCTTTGCATGGGAACCCAGCGACATGCCGGGGGTAAGTGAATCAGTGGCTCTACACCGGCTGCACGTGGACCCGGACAAGAAACCGGTCATACAGAAGCGGAGGATTTTCGCCCCAGAAAGGCAAAAAATCATCGACGAAGAGATCGCCAAGCTCCTGGAGGCCGAATTCATCTTCGAGATTGATTACCCGGAGTGGTTGGCCAACGTGGTATTGGTCCAGAAGCAAAATGGGAAATGGAGGTTGTGTATTGATTACACGGATCTAAACAGGGCGTGTCCGAAGGATTTCTACCCTTTGCCCAACATAGATCAACTGATCGACGCCACGTCGGGATACGGTATGTTGAGTTTTATGGATGCATTCTCTGGGTACCACCAGATTTCGATGAACAAGGAAGACATCCCGAAGACAAGTTTTATCACACATCGGGCGATATACGCATACAGGAAAATGACCTTCGGGCTATTAAATGCCGGGGCAACTTATCAACGAATGATGAACCTGGTGTTCACGAAACAATTGGGGAGGAGCATGGAGGTCTACGTAGACGACATGATCGTTAAAAGCATGTCAGTCCGTGAACATCTTGAAGATCTGGAGGACTGTTTCGAGACGGTCCGAAAACGCAAGCTAAGGCTAAACCCGACCAAATGCACTTTTGGGCTGGGATCGGGTAAATTTCTAGGATACTTGGTCAGCAAAAGGGGAATCGAAGCAAACCCAGAGAAAATCCAGGCAGTCCTGGATATGAAATCACCAAAGTCATACAAGGATGTGCAGAGACTAACGGGTCGGATAGCGGCCCTACGAAGGTTCGTCTCTAAATCAGCTGAGAGGTGCCTTCCATTTTTTGACACCTTGAAAGGACCCAAGAACGAGAAAAGCTTCCAGTGGACCTCAGAATGCGAGGACGCGTTCCAAGGGATCAAACGATATCTTTCTTCGGCACCTCTGCTGATGAAACCAATTCCTTCAGAACCCCTATATCTTTATCTGGCGGCAAGTTCGATGGCAGTGGGGGCGGCATTGGTTCGGGACCAAGGAGGAAATCAGTTCCCCGTGTACTACGTCAGCCACGTACTTCGGGATGCAGAACTCCGATACCCGAACCTGGAAAAATTCGCCTATGCCTTAATCATTGCAAGCAGAAAACTTCGGCATTATTTCCAGGGTCGGGTGGTGGTGGTATACACCGATCAGCCGTTGAAGAAAATTCTACACCGACCTGAGGTTTCTGGAAGACTGGCGGCATGGGCAATGGAGCTAACACAGTTCGCGATAGAGTATCATCCCCGAACGGCAATCAAAGGGCAGGCGCTAGCAGACTTCGTCGTGGAATGTTCGTTTTCGGAGCCAGATGTGGGATCGGTGGCCGAAACACAACCCATAAAGACTTCATGGACACTATATGTCGATGGCTCGTCAACGTCAGACATCAGTGGTGCAGGGGTCATATTGACGAGCCCCGAAGGATTCAAGGTCCAACAAGCTATTCGATTTAAGTTCAGAGCGACCAACAACGAAGCAGAATATGAGGCCATTCTAGCCGGGTTAAAATTGGCCCGAAGCCTAGAAGTACAAAACTTGGTCATCTACAGTGACTCGCAGCTGGTCGTCAAACAGATATCGGGAGAGTATGCGGCTCGGGGGGCGAGAATGACGAAGTACTTAGCCGAGACAAAGAATAAACTGACATACTTCCACACGGTCAGCTGTCAGGGAATTGACCGATCCGACAATACAATAGCAGATGCCCTGGCCAGACTGGCGACAACCGATGCCAACTCCTTCAACGGTTCGGTATATCTAGAGACATTGGAGCAGCCTAGTGTCTCAAAAGAGGAGACATTATGTGTTGATCGGCTAGACTGTTGGCTTACGCCCTACATCTATTATCTGGCTGACGGAACCTTACCATCAGACCGCATCCTAGCAAGAAAGATCAAGCATCGAAGTTCAAATTTTGTACTGATTGATGGAGATTTGTATCGAAGGGCCTTCAGCTCTCCCTTACTTAAATGTTTAACACCGTCAGAGGCAATCTACGCACTTCGGGAGGTACATGAAGGGATCTGTGGAGATCACATGGGCGCCAAGTCACTGGCGAATAAAATTCTAAGACAGGGGTATTACTGGCCAACCATTTACACAGAGGCCAAGGAACTCGTCAAAAAATGTCCCAAGTGTCAACTGAACAGCAACATCCCGCATCAACCCCCCGAAGAACTCTACTCGGTCTTATCCCCGATCCCCTTCGCAGTATGGGGAATCGACATCCTAGGACCTCTGCCGAAGGCCAAAGGGCAAGTCAGCTTTATAATAGTGGCTATCGATTACATGACAAAGTGGGTCGAAGCCAAACCACTGCAGAAGATTACCGAACAGGAATGTCTTAAATTTGTGAAAGAAGGAATAGTTTATCGGTTCGGCATCCCGATGGCTGTAGTATCGGATAACGGTAGACAGTTCGTGGGGTCAAAATTTGAAAGCTTCCTGAAAGAATTGGGAATTCAACACCGGAAGACCTCGGTTGCCCACCCTCAGTCAAACGGTCAAGTGGAAGTGACAAATCGAACCCTACTCAACGGCATAAAAAGAAGATTGGATGAACTGAAGGGTCGGTGGCCCGAGGAACTGCTTAGCGTTTTGTGGGCATACCGGACGACCCCAAGGACAACAACTGGAGACTCCCCCTTCCGTCTGGCCTATGGGACCGATGCACTCATACCGGTAGAGATTGGGTCACCCACCCTTCGGGTCAGCCAGTTCAAAGAACTATACAACGATGAAGGTTTGAAAATGAATCTGGATCTGCTAGATGAAGCTCGTGACGCCGCGGTGTTGAGGTTGGCCATTTATCAGCAGAAGACAGCCCGACATTACAACCAGAAGGTGAAGTTGAGGAGGTTCGAGATAGGAGATTTGGTGCTTCGGGAGGCAGAGGCGTCAACCCCCCAGAACACAGGAAAGTTAATGCCTAACTGGGAGGGGCCTTATGAGATATTAGAAGTGCCGAAGCCAGGGACTTACCGGCTTCGAGCAATGGATGGGTCGGAAGTAAAGAATACATGGCATGCTGGAAGACTTAGGAGATATTACCAGTAAATACATGCCTGTTCTTTCCTGATAACGGTGTAATTTATGCGATTTATCAATGAAATGAAAACTTCTCTCAAGAGAAACGTTTGTACTTCGTTTTAATCTTGCACTGCTTTACCGATCAGATAAGCTTCGAGCGTGAAACGATCAGACGGTCCTAAAAAACTTAACTGATCGATAAACGCCACAAGTGTAACTGATCGACAAAGATACACGTCCGATCAGACAAGCTTCGAGCGTAAAACAACCAGACAGTCCGAAAGAACTTAACTGGCTGATAAAACGCCACAAGTATAACTGATCGATAAAAGTTACCTATCCGAGACAGTACACTTTAGACGAAAATGGACCAGACGGTCAGAAATGACCTAACTGGGCGATAAAAATAAAGTTAAACTGATCGAGATAACTACTTAGAAATCTTTTGTCTCCATTCATATTATAAAGGTTTTACAATTCCCGATCAGATAGGTTTCGGGTACATACACCGTCGGCCTCTCTGGTCAGGTTGAATTACAAAACTTAAAAAAAAATGGTGGCCCATGCAGGTCACGAACCTGCGTGGGGTCAAAAAAAAACAGGGAAATTACAAGTATGAACAAATTCAAGAAAAAATTAAGGGGAACCAGCATCGGCTTCGGCCTCGGACTCCTCGTCAGAAGAATCAAGGATCGAGGCGTCCAAACCAGCATCAACAAGCTTCGCTCGGGCCTTCTCCCGATAAGCTTCAACACCCTCGGCAAACTGGGTCATAATCTTATCGGTCAGGGCAGGCGATTCTTCGTATTCCCTGATGGCAGCCTGTTTGATGATGGCCTGTTCGGCCATCAAAGTGTTGTTCGCGTGGATCAAGTTACTCAGCTGAGCGTGAACCCCCGCGAACTTCCCTTCGATGACCTGAAGGTTTCCCACCAAGGTCCTATTCTCTTCGACCAGAAGTTCCTTATCCTGCACCAGCTTTTTGGCATGATCGTTGAGACCGACGAACTCATGTTGAAGTAGGGAATTTTGTTCTTCGAGTTCGCCAATCCGGCGATTAGCCTGGGATACTTTATTACGGGTATCGCATGGAGATCCCGCTCCCTCTTCAGCTCCGAATCCCGACCCGATAATTCGGCCTGGAGAAGCTCCACGTCGGTTCTTAGCTGGACCTCTCTCTTGGTAGATCGGGCAAGGGGAGCGATAGCTCGAGCAAGGATGGCGTTGGCCTAAATACATAGGCGAATTGGTCAGACAGCAAAAAAAAATGAATGAAGACATATATACAAATGAGGATAAATACCTGAGTCTGGGCTCGGAGATAGGTAACCAGAAAATCCTCTGACGAAAAGTTCTTGAACCGTTCATCATCACCGGAAAGCCTGAATTGATCAAGCAAATGGAAAGGGAATTTGTCAGCTGGGCTCTTCGGCCAGCAGGTGGTTGGGGATCCTCCGGAAGAGCTAGCCTTGGACTTCGGGGAAGAAGCATTGATCGGGGCAACGACCTCCTCGGCATGGGAGGGCCCCTCGACCAACCGCGGCTTCTTCGAAGCGGGTTCCAGAAGCTGATCTTCAGTACCCTCCGAATCTTCGGCCACCGTCACTATGATCGGAGGTGGAGGAGTTGATTTCAGAGCAGGCTTCGGCGGGGGCGCAACGATGGCCTTGGGGGGAGCTCGAACAGAAGGTCTTTTCTTTGACTTCTTTAGTAAAGCCATCTTGTCGGCCCCCTTCATCTGCAACACACTTTTCGTGGAAGCATCAGCCTTGGAAGGTTCGGGAAGAGGGCCGGTTGACGAACCGACAGACATTTCGGCAATTAGAACAGCCTCGTCTGAAGGAGAGTCATCAGCGGCTGGGAGATGGATTGGCTCGACAAGGATCGGCAGTGGGGACAGGGCCTCTTCAGTATTGTTTAGCTTGAAGATAGTCACTACAACATAAAATAAAAGGATCATTATGAAAATCGAAGCAAAAGATCAGGTGAATAAGAAAACAAGGTCGGATAGATTAACTTACAGCCGTGTTCGTAGAGCCAGGATTCGTTGGACACGATTCCTAGACCCCAATTAGTCTGCCTCAGAAGGGCGTAAAACTTCTTGAAGGCTGCCGAACGACTCTTCGGAAATTTGTTGACTTTCATGGGGACATCTTCGGGACCGGCCCAGTTGGGGAGAAGGTTAAGATCGGTTCCCATCATGAAGAACCATTGTGAATGCCACCCCTTGTTGCTGGATGGGGTCTTCACGAAGGTGTCCCGTCCAGGAACACGGTTCAGATGCCGAAGGCCGGGCTCCTTTGACCGACCCATCGAGAACAGGACGAAGAAGAAATCCAGCCCGGGGGTGATTCCAGCCTCCTGGCAGAGGGCGATGAAGCTGATCAGCTGGATATAGGAGTTGGGAGCCAGCTGGGAGAACCCGATCCCTACCAGGCAGAGGAAAGAAGAGATGAATTCGTGGAGGGGGAACCGAACCATTTACCTTAGGGCATATAGATGGACGGCTACCCATTCGCCCTCGGGTCGGTGGTACATCCTCTCGCTGGCCTCGGGAACCCGAAGCTTGTATTCTTTGGGAATGTTGAATAAAGTTTGGATGTTCGACAGTTGAGAGTGGGTGATGGAAGATTTGGTGTTGATGACAGCGTAGTCGGTTTCCGAAGCGTAGAGTTGGCGAATTCTGGTTTCGGCGTTCTCCACGGAGAGTTCGACCGGAGTAGCCTCCAGCTCGATTTGGAGAAGGTCATCGGAGTTAAGAGTGGGAGTGCCGGCTGCTATGGTTGGTGTGGGACGAGGATCTCTGGAATCAGCCATTTATGGTGGTTTAAAGGGAAGAGAGGTACAAGACAAGAGCTTAGTGGAGAAATGGCACGGACTGAAGAAATCTGGAAAAATGAGTGTCTCGCCGGAAATCGCTCTTGCCGGAAAAGTTCGACAGAGATTCAAAATATTAAAGGCTCGAAAAAGTGACGCTGCTGAATGTTGGGGGGCTTATATAGCCCGTCTGGCACGGCTTCCAAAGGCGGCTATTTATGGCAGGTGGGCCCAATTATGAGAAAACGTGTACTAGCTCGCGGACCGAGGAGAAACCGTTTGGGTTCTCGAGACAACTCATCATTATGGCGTGACTATCAGAATTCATGTCCTTTCAAGTCTCGTGTCATAAATATCTTATAACAAGAGACTGGGGGGCAATGTTCGGGAGTGTTTTCCCGACCCTCTTTTGGGCTGAAGGCTTGAGTCGGGTCATAGGAGGTCGGGCTCGTATGTTCAGAGATGTAAGATCGGGGTCGGTTACCCGATCCCAATAGGCTGGGGCCCGTGGTCATCGTAAGGTTTGAGTTCGGGCCTATTGGGTTTGGCTATTGGTTTGGGCCTGAGCGTATGAGCAGTTCACATGCAGAGTTGGTGCGACAAGGAGTTTACGTGATTAAGGGTGTCAACCCTAATCCTACGTCAACAAGGTAACTCTGGATGTAGTGGTGGAAAGGGATTCCACTTGCACTTCTCAAGGAGATTGTGTTGGACCCAAATATGGTAGCTAACATATTTAGGAGTCCTACTCTAATCCAAAGAAGAGGATACCAAGGTGATGGGAGCTCTATAAATACAAGGCCAAGGTTACAATTAACAGGTAATATCTACTTTGAGCACTAAACATATAAACCTCCATTGTTAAACCTTGTGAACGGCCTGTGCTTATTCTCACACCGGAGCTATCCCCCGGCGGTACGGCCGTCAAGCTTCTGTGTGATCTGTTATTGTGCAGGATTCAGCGCGTGGATTTTGTGATTGGACGCGCAGACGAAACTTGGCGTTAACAGTTAGCATGAATGATTTGATTGCGCTTGATTTTTTCTCCAAACAGAACAGGAAGGCACCATGGTGCTTTGATTGATTGTTATATAATCGAATTTATTTAGTTAATGGATGGATTGTGAAACTGTTATTGTCCATGCTTAGACTGTTGAAGATGAAAAAGTGTCGTTTTCCCTCTCTTTTTCAATTTTTTCTCTCATTCAGATGAGATTAATTAATATTTTCAATTTAGTTAATGCATGGTTAGGATTTTTTACAAATGTCTGATTTATTTCCCTTAAATTAATATTTCACGAAAAAGTTCCATGTTGACACTTTTAGATTCAATTCTTAAACTCCCAATACACCCAAATCATCTTCCACCGCAAAAACCCCTAAAATCTAAAATTTAATATAATATAAACCCAATAAATCCACATAAGAAATACAAAAAACCACCACTCTTCACTCTTGTTTTTTGATTTTGATTTAGTTCTGTTTTTTATTTTATTTTGTTTTTTTTTTATTTTTATGTTTAGTTATTAATAGATTTTAATATTTTAAATAGTATGTTTGTTTTATGTTTAAGCCTAAATTTAATGATTTCATTGTATTAATATTAATATTAATTTTCAAAATGAAAATAATAATTAAAAGAAAGGAAAAGAGATGAAGGAAAAGAAAAAAAATATAAATAAAATGAATTAAAATATTTATTTTAATTTTATTATTATTTTAATCATTTTTCCACATAATAAATTATTTTATTTTTTAATTATTTTTTGTGTTGCCAAATCAGAAAATAATAATTTTTTTTATTTTTTTATCAATGCCATGTCTGAAAATATTTGACGTCCGTCCAAAAAATTGGACGAAATGGCCTGAATTTTTATTTTTAGAAAGCATAGTAGTCTAATTGTATATTTTTAAAGTTTAGTGGCCAATTGCTTACAAGTCGACGACCACAAGGGGGTAAAGGTGTTTTTTGCCGAAAGTTTAATAATAATCTAGAAGGGGGTTGAATAGATTATTACCGTTTGAAAATTTATTTTAGGCCTTTTTAAATTTTTAGTTAATTAATTTGCAGTTTTAAAATTAATATACAAGACAATAAAAATTCAATCACACAATGTGTGACGCCCCCAAAATAAGTATACATCACCCATTTTGAGTCGTCAAATACATGGTACATAACTTAAATACAAACTTCATTTATACAATACGACCAAACGTAGCTGAGAGTTTTAACACGGATATTGTCTCGTAGACAGTATCCAAACTCAAATAAAGTTCTCATTATAATTATTATCACACTATTTTATAAAATAGTGAGGACTACTACAGCTACCATCTCGGACCGTCACTCTATTCCCCGACTAGTCTCGACTACGTTCTCATTTCCTAAAGAGAACAATGAAAGCAAAAGGGTGAGCTCAACTAGCCCAATAAAAAATATTATGACTAAAATAATGCAGAATAAATTAACGTTAGCCTTCAACAGTGTTAAATTGATAAAATATAATAAACAACAAGTCTAACTGCAGCGGAACAAGCAATCCATTAAAAGAGTCAAGTAGAGCATGATATCTACTGTCTTCTATAATTTAAAAAGTTTATCATCAATTTTATTGCTGAGACTCAGCTCAATAAATAATCCACATCACTGAATTATCCATGCACTACGGGCCAAGAATATTCGTGTTATCACCAATGGTCATGATCATGCCAGCAACTGTCCATCAACGCACTACGGGCCAACGATAACTTTTACCACATCATTTGTAACATTACAGGTCATGATTCTACCAAATAATTCCTAGTCATAATCATACCAAAAAATAGTTTATCTATGCACTACGGGCCAAATATGACTTTCATCACAATATAAATATGAGGATGATGACAATGATATAAGAATTCAATTAAATGAAAACAAATGATAAACTTTAAAGATTTATAATTCAATTTATCCATAATTCAATAATATCCAAATTGTCAACATGATACTACTTTGTGGAGTAGAATTCAAAACTAATATTATATCAAAAATAATTTGGACCGAAAAAAAATTAATTTTTGTCATGACTAGTACCCCGGGTGAATAGTATCCGAGTGATCTAGTATTCCGTAAATAGTATCCCGGCATTAAAAGGTTAAAATTATCAAGAATGTTCATAATAATATTTCTGTGAAAAGATACTAGATGAATCACAAATTTCAAGGATATTCTATTAATTTCAAGGAGTATAGAAGCAATACTTAACAAAATAAGTGTAGAATTTAGAATCTAAAACGAAATAATATTACTTACATACTACAGAGTATGGAAGAAAATATTATTTCTTACGAATATTGAACAAAAATAATATCTCTTACCTTAAAAAGAGAGTACTTCTGACTAGTATAGCGGGAATATTCTTAAAGAAAACTTGCACTATTTTCTACAGTCAAAGATTCTTTAAACTCTAATTAAAGAGATACACTCAATATTATAGAAGAAGAATTCTCTGATTCTGGTGTGATTTTTAATTCTAAACTAAGCATCCTATTTATAGGAGAATGTCAAGATACTATTTGAAAAGAAAAATCACTGACGCACAGTAAAACCTTCACGAATTTTTGACGAATTTTTTAATTTTACTATGCAACACTATGCATAATAAAATATAATATATTCTATTTTACATAAAAAAATAAAAATATATATATATATATATATATATATATATATATATACACACACACACCATGCACCCGTGATACCCCCTATTCCCCTGTGACTTTTTATAATATATATATATATATAAACAAAACTGAAATAACTTCTACCGACAGTTTAGAAAAATGGTTAAATGGGGGGTTCAAATAATAAGCCAAATTTACAACAATTACTTCATAAAAATCTCCTCAATATTTTTAATAACATTTATTCATTAATAATATAACTTGTAATATTAACAACCAGATCATTCCCAAGAAAGAGGGGGCCTTCCGATAAAGATTTCTCCCTATTGACGCGTAATTAGGTGACCAAACTCATCTCCTCGACATAACTTTCTCGAAATTATCAATAATACAAATAATAATATGAATAACTTGTCATCTCAATTATTGATTTAATAATATAAAATATTGTGATAATAATTGAATCAATAACATGAGATACTATGCAATAATTATTGTGGCAATAATTGAAATAAACTAAGTGACTTCTCATGTAACATCAATAATCAAAGATAGTGTACAATACCATGTGCTACTATACAATCACGTGTATTATTGTTCTTTTATCACCGGGTATTTCAACAGTTAACGGTAAAACTTTCGCCGTTATTTTTATAAAAAAGATATTTTTGTCGTTTTCTAACTCCGACAGTAATTTCGTTGTGGACTCCACCAATGATTGTGTCGTTATACGAATATTTCCTGATAAAACGAATATTCCCTGACCAATCGAATATTTTATAACAACTTGCTTACTTTACAAAATTTATAAATATTACCCACAACTAAAATATTATATCAAATCCACACCATAATATTAAAAATAATATTTAGAAAAAAAAATTCATCTTTAATCATAAAAGTTAGGGTCTTACACAATGCACATAGATTTTTCTGGTTCACAACATACATCCCGAGTTTGTTGCTACGTCTAGTCTCAAGCTCCTCTCCAGGACTTGAGATCCTATTAATCCAAGTAATAAATACTCCTTCAACAGGCGGAGAAGCCTTTACAAAGTTTTATAGACAAACTTACAACTATTCTCAACTAACTATCTTGGATAGCAAACTCCCAGCTCCCTCCTTAAGTTAGTTGCATTTTCCTTTGACTTCAGTTTTATTCTGTTATCTGGTCTTGAAACGACAATCTCTTCTTCACCTTACAAGTACACTAGAGACCCAACTCTCGATGACCTCTCTAAGACTCTGGTCTTTGTCAAAGAATTACTCATCTTTCTCACAGATACATAAAATATACCAACTATACCATTTTCACTTTTACAAAGTGTTTGACAAAATTTTGCTTCTTAAATAAGCAGATACAATTTAGTACAAATAAATATAAAAGTTTAAATAAATTTTATATTTAAGACTTCTCAAATAAGTAGATAACAATTAAATAACAAATATGTTTATAAAAGTTCAAAGACGTTTATACTTGAGTAAATTTGCTTCTTTGCAAGTTGATACTAATTTATGCTTAGATCAAATAATGCTTCTATGTAAGCAAATATATAAATTTATGCACTGTTATAAAAGTTTAAATAACTTTTATATTTTGTGTAAAAAGTGCTTCTTGAATAAACAAATATATAAATTTAGGCTTTATTTAAATGTGCTTCTGTATAAGCAGATATATAAATTTTGTTCAGATTTATATAGATTTAATTTTTTTTATAAAATAAAGAATGTGTTTCTATGGACAAAAAAATTAACTTTAATTTTAGATATAAAAGTTTAAATAACTTTTATAGTTATGCTTCTTGTTAAGCAGATAAATTCACAGAAGTTTATGATATAAATGTTTAAATAACTTTTATATTTTGTAACAAGTAGTTTATGAATAAGTAAATAAATGTTCAATTAATACTTGTAAATACAAATATCAAGTATAATAAATTAAACAATTTAAGTAATACTTGATATAACAAATAAAATTGTTAGACTCGAAAATATATATAATAATATATTTTATCTATCATGTGAATATTAAATAAGACCACTTAGAACTTTAAACATCGTTCGAATGATATTCTTGTTTAAAGAATACCTCCAAATATCGATATTTAAAATTGACCGAATTTAAAGTTTTGCTATTAATATTTATATAAATACTTTCGATAGACCACTTAGAACTTCAAACACCGTTCGAATGATATTATTGTTTAACGAATAGCTCGAAATATCAATATCTAAAATTGATATACTTTACGATATTTATATAAATAAATTGTATACCGATAAAGAGTCACTTAGAACTTCAAACACCGTTTGAATGATATACAATATCTTCAAATATCGGTATTTAAAACTGACTTTTTATTGATATGAATAGATGAAATATATATATATATATATATATATATATATATATATATATATATATATATAAATGTGTATAGTAATTTCTATTTGTATATCTATATTTATGCACAAGTATGAGACAATAACAATAAATTAATTCAAGAACGTATCTCAAAATAATTTAACCAATTCTCTCTTCTTCAAATGATCAGAACATTGATTTAGAAGAGAATAAACTTTTTAGAGAGAAATTATGTAGGCAACTAGAGTATAAGCTTTTCTTGATTTGGAAATTGGTAAGTTAAAATTGAAAAAAAGCTCCCCTATTTATAGGAAATTCTAGCCAGGGGTAATTTCGAAATATTGAGAAGTGAATTTTGAAATTAATGGCTCAGATAATCTATTTTGAAAATAGAAGGTCCAGATGATATTAAATTTGCATGACACGGATCAAGGAGTATGGACAAATGCATTAATTTTCGCCCATGTAACTTTTGTGAAAATGGCTCATTTAATGCTTCCCATGTACTCCCTCGGACCCTTAATTTAAGATGTTTTAGAAAAAAAAAATTGTCCCTTAATATATGACGTTTTAAAATTTTAAATATTAATTTTTTAATTTTTAATATTATTCCAAATATTAAATATAACTTTGAATTTCTCACTATTTTTTGTTCAATAAATAATAATCTTTTTTTTAATACAAAGACAATATAAATATTTAATATTATTTTTAATGCTATATAATTATTTCTTTAATATTTATGTACAATTCTAAAAAAATTTATATTAAATGACGGAGAGAGTAATTCCTTTTGTAAATAATGATCAGACAACATTGCTCATCTAATTATCTCAATTTAAATCACATGGGCCCACTTCTGTTGCAGGTAACAGACTGAAACAAGGTTTCAATAACCTTTCACATTTCATTCATTTAATTACCATGTACCCTACTAATCTCATAGGTCAATTTTCAAACAAACAAGGACTTAATGTCTTTTGTTTCTTTTTAATTCTTATAATATACCCCGCGTATGCATGCAAGAAAGATCAGACATAGTCTTAAGGCCTTTTGGCAATATTTTTGGTTCGAAAAATAACTTTAATATATATATATATATATATATATATATATATATTATTTTAAAAGAATTTTTGAGGAAAAAAAATCATTTTAGGAATAACAATTCTCCTTGCCTTAAGAAATGTTGCTTTGTGAATTACTCTTTTTAACACTTGATATTAATTTATCAAGGTTAAGAAAATATTAATTCAATATAGGATGAAAAATATTTTTGGTCAAAATAAATAAGATAATTAAAAATATTTATATCATATATAAATCATATGGAGAGAATTCTATCATAATTAGAAATTTTATTGTTATCATCAAAATATTTCTAACGGTTGGAGACCTATCAGGGTGGATATCACATCGACAATAAGGAGTTTGACATTTTGGAAGGGTCACAATCCATGTTGACTTAAAATTTCCTTGTTCTAATTGGCTTCCTAATTCTAAGGAAGTCAAGTCCTATTTAATTACGAGACTTTCAGTTATAAAGAACCTCTACTAGCCTGACAAAATATGGTTATGGGTTGATTTTGATTTTTAAAATATGGTTATAGTTCCATTTAAAAACTAAAACCATATTAACTATTTTTAATATGGGTTATGTGGGTTGGAATCATATAGTTATGGTTCAAAATCATATTAACCATATTAACTATTTTTAAGATGTTTTAACTTTTAAACAGAATTTTTAAATAAACTTTTAATATGAGTGGGGTGGGGTGGCGTGGGGTGGGGTATACGTATTATTTTTTTTGGGTGGTAGTGGTAGTGGGAGTGGGGGGTGGAGTAGGGTGGGGGATAAGGGGTGTATACATAATCACATAATATTATTTTTTTTGTGGGAGTGAGGGTGGATAGGAGGTAAGGGATATATACGTAATCACATAATATTATTTTTTTGGGGGGTTGGGGTGGGGGTGGCGTGGGTGGGGTGGAGGGGATAGGGTGTGGGGGTGGGTGGGTGGGTGAGTGGTGTACACATAATCGCTTAATATTATTTTTTTTGGGAATGAGTGTTGGGTGGGTGCGTGGGTGGGGTGAGTGGGTGGGTAGGTGGGGTGGGTATGTAGGTGGTAGGTAGGTGGCGTAGGGTGGGTAGGTAAGTGGGCGAGATGGGTAGGTAGATGTGTGGGGGGTAGGGTGGGTGGGTGGATAGGTAGGTGGGGTGAGTGGATGGGTGGGTGGGTAGGTAGGTGGATGGGGTGGGTGGGTAGGGTGGGGTGAGTTGGGTAGGTGGGTGAGGAGGTGGGTGGGGATAGGGTGTGGGGGTGGATAGGTGGGTGGATGGGTGAGTGGGTGGGTGGGTGGGTAGGTAGGTGAGTGGATGAGGTAGGTGGGTGGGGGATAGGGTGTGAGGGAGGGTGGGTGGGTATGTGGGTGGGTGGGTTGGGTTGGGTGGGGTGGGTGGGTGGTGGATGGTAGGGTGGGGTGGGTGGGTGGGGTGGGGGTGGGGGTAGGGGTGGGTGTGTGTATGTATTATTTTTTTGGTGGGGGTGGGGGTGGTGGGTGGGTGGGTGGGGATGGGTGCATGGGTGGATGGGGTGAGGTGGGATGGGGTGGAATGTAGTAGGGGTAAGGGTAGGGGTGGGATGGGATGGGGATGGGGGGGTGGATAGTGTATACATATTATTATTTTTTTGTGATGGTGGGGGTGGGGGTGGGGGTGGGGGTGGGATGGGGTGGGGGGTAAGGGGTGTATATATAATTACATAATATTTTTTTTTTGTGGGTGTGGGTTAGGTGGGGTGGAGTGGGGTGCAAGGGTTAGGGATAAGGGGTGTATACATAATCACATAATATATTTTTTTTAGGTTTGGGTGTGGGGGTGGGTGAGTGGGGGGCGGGTTGGGTTGGGTGGCTTAGGTGGGGTGAGATGGGGTGGGGTGGGGTGGGGTGGGTGGGTGGTTGAGCTTTTTGAATATGTAAATATGGGTGGAAAAAACTTTTGATTTGGATTTGAAATAAAATATAGGCAGAAAAATGGTTAACCGGGTTGGAACTATATTTCTTTTTTAAAATATGGTTCCAAACTTTACCCAACCCAAATAAAAAAAAATAGTTATCCTACCCATTTAATTCCAGTTAATATGGATTGACTCGACATTTAACCATTTATATTGTCAGGGCTACTCTACATAGGACTCCTATTCCAATTGGGGGACGGCGAGGTGAATTGTGACGGTATGATCAAGTTATAAATACAGTTGTGATTCAAGTCCAAGATACACACACTTTATTACTCTTATTCACTAGAGCAATTACGTACCTCCTTTGTTGACGTTTCTGTCATGTACTTATTCTCACACTGAAGTTATCTCCCAGATGCCCTAACCATCAAGCTTTTTGGTGTGTTTGTTTATTCATTGTGTCAATTTAAGTTCGTTTTTTGGTGATTTGACGAGCAGATAAATTTTTGCATTAACAAAAACAAAGAAGAAGAATTGAACAAAATAATTACTAGTCCTTATGATATTTTACCATACTGCCAATTTGAGTTTCACTAAAGCCATGTTTATTTGCAATGATTATAATCCCGGAATTATAATCTATAGGATTATAATATCAAGACTATTAATTCTAGGATTAAATAGTTCTACTCGCACGTTTGTTTTTTACAGAATTAATTAAAGGATTGGTTAAAAAATATCATTTGGACTATTATACCCTTATCTATAATAACATATTTTAAACTATAATTTAAACTTGTTTATACATCAAAAAGGCGCCTATAAATAAAAAAAATTATTTAAACATATCACCGGGTAGCTATGATGAAGCTCGTCATGAAATTTTTTTTTAAAAAAATAAATGATAAACTTTTTAATAGTAAATGTAGATGTATTTTCAAAATAAGTTTTATTCTCATAAAAAATCTTTTTTTACTCAAAATATATATTATTATTAACCATAAACTTTAAATATTATCTTGAAGCTTATAATTTATTTAGAGCTCGGTACAAATTGAATCATTTACTTCAAAAATCCTGAAAGTCATATAAAATATAAAATTAATAAAACGTGGTTGCATAAAAATTAATAAATAAATAAAATAAAATTCACAATTAAATCTTTTGGAATCCTCTCAAATTTATTTGAAAGTCGAAAAATTCCTAGAGCATAATAATACATTGATTAACAATTAGATATAGCTCATAAAGTCTAGTTAAATTGGAAGATCACAAAGTAATAAGACTCCTTTAATTGAAAATCAAATCAGAGGAGAGAGAAAAAGCGTCAAACTGTCAAATTATAATTTGTAGCAGTACGAATTGAGTCGAAAAAATTAGATCAAACAACATTCAATTAATTACATCTTAAGGATATGTTATTCATATTAAAAAAAAATAACGGTTATTTTTGTCCATAAATTTTTAATTCCACATGATGGAATTATAATACCTAGCTAAATATAGTATTAAATAATCCCCAATCTTAAGTCATTTTATAATTCTTGAACTAATAGTTCTAAGTCCAAATTTGAAAATAAACAAATCACTTGTGATTAATAGTCACATCTTAAGTCTAATACTTTTAAACAACCATAGCCTAGGTTAATTAGAATTGTCATTAGGGTTGTAAACGAATCGAACTGTTCGCGAACCGGTTCGGTTTGGTTCGAGTTCGACTTGCTCGCCTAGTCGAGTCGAGTTCGCACATAGTATTTCGTTCGATTACTCAATCGAACATGTTCGTGAACCATGTGGTTCGGTTCGTCTTGTCTTTGTTCGCCAACAGTTCGAGTTCGGTTCAGTTCGATAAGTTCAAGTTCGATTCGATAAGTTCGGGTTCGAGATCGGTTCGAGTAGTTCGATTTCTGAATTACATGTTTAAATTGTTTCTAAAATTCTAAATACAAATAATTAATTGGTTATTTCATATTAAATTTTAAAGTTTGTCTTATTAATAATTGTTAAATTTGTAGTTATTTTTTATTACCTACACATCTTTTTGTTTTTTTAATAATATATTATAAGTAAACTTTTTTATTAAATAATAATGTGTACTTCTTCACCTCTAAATTCTAATTTAATTAAACTAATTTTAATATTTTCATAAAATTTTGAACAATTATTGTTGGATTATTATAGTTTACATCCCTAATAATTTAATAAATTATAACCCATGTCATAAAGCACATAAATAAAGTCATTATTCATCATGCAATGAAAATTTGACCTTAATTAAAGAATGATACAATACAGTTGCTTACATGTACATGAGTTATTGAAATTGTCAAATCGAGATAGAGGATAGAGAAATTAAGTTTTCAATGTACGTATCGAGACTTCAGTAATATAGTAATAATCATTAAATTATTTACTGAATAATTTTGAAACTTTAAAAAACTATACATAAATTTGAAGATTGAAAATAAAAACTAGATATTAAATTTAAAAATTGTAAAAAAAAATTGAATATTAATTAAAAATGACAACAAAAGAAATACATTACTAATATTAAATTGTGAGTTTTTGATAATTATTTGTTTGTAGACTCTGCTTGAAGTGGTTGGATCGATCTTGAAGAGTTGAAAGGCTTTTCGATATTAAAATTTGATTGTTGATATTTGTAATCAAGAATTTCTAAGTACTTGTTAACTTTTAACTTTTAAGTAATCATTTTTTGTTTTGGTCTTTTTGGATGAATGATGATTACAATATTTGGTCTAATTTTTGATTGAATACTTAATTAAACTCTTAGAGAAGACATTTTTTGTATTTATTTAACTGTTTTTTGCTTTAGAGTTCTAAGTTTGTGTTCGTGAACATAGTTTGTGCTTGCGAACAAGCTTATTTCGACTTGTTTGCAAATTGTTCACAAACTCGATCATGTTCGCGAACACCAAATGATCCGAACTCGTACATAGATGTTGGTTCGATCAAGTTACTCGAACATGTTCGAGTTCGACTAAAAGTGTTCGAGTTAGATTCGAGTTCGACATAATTCGGTTCGGTTCGGTTCGTTTGCCATTCTAGATGTCATTGTTTGCAAGAAAGTATAACATAAATTATAAAAGTTTTGTAATATGAATTATGTTATACAAGTTTTAAACAATTTATTTAAAGTATAACATAAATTATACCAATTAAAATTTAGTAATATGAATTATGTTATTCAAGTTTTAAATAATTTCTTCAAGGATCCATGTTATATATTACTATATTTTGTCATTATAATTAGTACAGTCATGTGTACAGACATTGATTTAAAGAAAATGCAGAAAATTTAGTCGGAAGCAGAACTGATACTTTTGAAATGAACATTAAAATCATTTATTAAAATAAAGAAATAATTTATAAAGAAAAATTGGTGGTTGAGAACTTACAAAAGAAGATGAAAATATATTATTAACGAAAAATAAAATCACAAAAAATATGAAATTAAGAAGAAAGTAAACAATTGGTGAATGACATTATATTATAAGAAAATTAATAAATAAAGTAGCTTATTAGTCGTTAATAAAAAAAATTATTTTCAAATTTTAGTAAATATTTTAATACTTTCAAAAAATTATATACTGAATTCTAGTAAATTAAAGTATATGTAATAAAAATTTCAAAACGAATATTTTTAGTTTAATTAATAATTTTGTAATTTATTAATTTTTAATCTTCTAATTGAAAAAAATAACTTACATCCTATTTAGCCCGTGCGTTGTACGAGTTTCTCTTAAGTAGAGCATGTGAAAATTGGTGAATAGTTTTTAATAACATAAAGACTCTTTAATTAACTAATACACTAACAACTACACGAGTATAAGAATACAATATTATTCTAAAATCAAAATATTCACTAGACTTAACTGCTAGTTAGTTCACGTAAATATGAAGAAGTTATCATGGACGAGTCACATGCAGATAAATTTGCCTGTGAAATATCATTTTTTTTTTAATATATATTGGTCTTATAGATTTCAAAATATTAAAACCTAGCAAAACATTTTGAAAGAGCATTGACTTAGTTAAATATTTTTTTTACCCTAATAAATTAAGTTAAGCAGAGAGAACCAATATTGGAAAAATAAAAAAAATTAACAAAAAGAACTTGCATTCTTTAAAATCGGGACACGGATTATTTTATTTTATTTATTTTTATAATTTTTATCTAATTTACTTAAAATATTTATTTATAAATTTATAGATCTCTAAAACATTAAAAACTATAATCAAAGTTAATTTATTTGTTAAGATATAATTAACTAAATTAAATCTTTTATATTAAATTGACAAAAAAAAATTGTATACTTAGAGCCTAGAGGCTAAGAGCATAACATTAAAAACTATAATCAAAGTTAATTTATTTGTTAAGATATAATTAACTAAATTAAATCTTTTATATTAAATTGACAAAAAAAAATTGTATACTTAGAGCCTAGAGGCTAAGAGCATAACATTAAAAGTTGTCGTTGTTTGCAATAAAAGTATAACATAATACCAATTAAAGTTTAATAACATGAATTATGTTATACAATTTTAAACAATTTATTTAAGGATCCATGTTGTATTTTGTCATTGTAATACAGACAATGACTTTGATTTAAAGAAAATGTAGAAAATTTAGTCGGAAGCAGAACTTATAATTTTGAAAGGAACATTAATTTCATTTAATAAAATAAATAAATAAAGCCAAATTGGTGGTTAAGAACTTACAAAAGTAGGTCCAAATATATTATATACGAAAAATAAAATCACAAGAAATATGAAATTAAGAAGAAAGTAAACAATTGGTTAATGAAATTATATAATAAATAAAGCAACTTATTGCGAAAAAAATTATTTTCAACTTTTAGTAAATATTTTGAAACTTTCAAGTAATTATATACCGCATTTTAGTACATGAAAGTATCTGTAATAAAAATTATAAAACGAATACTTTTAGTTTAATTAATAATTTTTTGATCTATTAATTTTTAATCTTCTAATTAAAAATTATAACATACATCCTATTTGATCTGTGCTATGCACGGTTATATACTAGTTTCTCTTATGTTACGTTTGGATTAAAGGAATGTAATAGATGAAAGACTGAAATAAAAATAGTGTATTTGATGATATTTTTGGATGATAAACCCATTCCAATAGAATGAAAACTCATTATATTTCTTTATTTTTTATTCCATGCGGAGAAGGTGGAATAAAATACATTCCAATGGAATGAATATATGTAATAATTTTGTCATTATATGACAACACCGACCACCACCAACAACCAAACATACACTTAAAATACCTTAAAATTATTTCATTCCGTACTCCATTTCATTTTTTCAATCCAAACGCAGTATTAAGTAAAGCATGTGAAAACTAAAATGGTTTTTAGTAACTTAAAGACTATGACGATCGAGGATTTCGATTTACCTTAAAAAAATGTTTTTATGAATATTATTTATTAAAAATAGATTTTTATGAATACTATTATGTTTTAAGTGATTTAAGGTCACAATATGACCTAGATATGTGTTACATCAGTGAATATATGTGTTTAGGGTCCGTAAGAAGAAAATAAAAAAAAATTCGAGAAAAAAGCTAAAATACTATTCATAAAACGCAGAAAACGTTAATAAACGTTATTTTTCAAAAATTTTGAATTAAATAATATCGTTTATTTGAGAATGAGAGATGAAATCTCTAATATTTCTTTTAGGGAAAAACACTTTTTCGTTTTTTTCGACTTTTCGAATTACGACATAACGTTTATTTGAGAAATAGGGACGGAAAGTGAAATAATTTTTTTTACGAAAAGTGAAAGTCAATTTTTCGGCTAATCAAACAGGTTACGAGACGTAACTGAAAAGTTAGAAAACTTAACTAGAAAAGAAAATGACTAATTAAATTTAGTTGAATTAAATAAACATAGGATTTTAAAGGCTTGGTTAGGATTTGTAGGACTTGGTTAGGTTTGAGCCAAAGGTTTAGCCTAGGGTTGAGCCTAGGGTTTGAATGACTTGACTATGGATTGAGCCAAGGTTTTGGGTGACTTTGCTAAGGTTGGAGCTAAGGCTCAAGCTTAGGGTTAAAACGTAAGTACTTGAAGCCAAAGTCTTGAAAGACATATGTCACATATTGGGAAATTAAACATGTGATGAAATGAAAGAGTAGATTAAGCAAAATGAGAGGGAGGGGGGGGGGGACACCCGACCATGTATGTGTGGGGGAAAGGGGTGAGTCACATATTTAATGGTTAAGTAAAAGGGACAAAGAGATAAAAACATTTAATGCTTGGTTCCCTCCATTAAGATGTTTTAGCCAATAAAAGTTTGATATCTAGCTTTTTGTCTCCCTTTGGTTAGTTAATTATGGTCTGCTTAGGTTAGCCAGGGATTGGTTAGTAAGGGTTGTGAATTAAGTTAGTGAGATTTAACTAGAGTATGATTAATTTTCTTAAATAAACCAATGCAAGTACACTTGCATTTTCTCATTTATTCATTTCATTAAATCTTCTAAGACAAAGAAGCTTGAGAGAAATAGAGAGAGAGAAAGAGAGAATCACATAATGGAGGAGGAAGAAGAAAAGCTAGCAAGCTTTGATCAAGAGGAAGAAATAAGAAGAAGAAGAAGATTATCAAGAGGTAACCATGAAAACCCTAGTTCATTCATTCTTTTATTTTAAGCTTTTATAAAGGCTTTGTTGGTGGTTGGTTTATAGAAGATCATGAAGGATCTTGAAGTTATAAGTTGGTGATTGATGATATATATGCTAAACTACTAATAAATAACATGAAAAGTGGAACAAAAAAAAATTCAAAATAGAAGCCTATGCATAATGTTAAGTTCTAGGGTGTTATGTTATGCTCTTATAAGTAATGAACATCACCCAATTGGAACGAAGGCAAAAACTTTTGTAATGAAATCATGACGATTTTTTTTGTAAAATTAGTTAAAAGATATAAAAAGCAGTTTGCGCACTGACTTTTGAGTCAATTTTTTGGGAAGTTGTGGTATCTGGAAAATTCTATTTTTCATGGGGATTGTGTAGTATGTAGTACAAGGAATCTGTAGGTTTAAGAACGATCTCATTCCGACTTCAAAGGAAGGAGTTATGATGTTTGGAAAAAGGTACGTCAAATCTGCCAAAGCAGAAAACTAGTTAATAAAGGTTTTTTGTGCAACTGTTCTGGTCCTATAATAAGTCTGGAAAAATTTTCACTCGCGGGGATTTGTGAAAATGACGTAAAAACGAACTCATTCCGATATCGGATAAGTAAGTTATGACATTCAGAAGTAGGTGCGAAGAAACTGTCAATGCTTAAAAACAACACAAATCAAGATGAAACACTGATTTTTGTGGGACGATTTTGGGTTGTTAGAGTTACTGGAAAATTGTGATTTTCTGGGGTTTGATAGAGTACAATACCATCTAGAAAAGGGCTCAATAACAGACTCATTTCGACTTGGAATAATTGAGTTATGAAGCTCAAAAGTAGGCATGTCGGAACTAAAATTTTGTACACCGCTAAGCAGTGCGCGCGGCGTGCGTGGGCTGCTGTTGGGTAATGGGGGTAGGGCGCTGGGTACTATTGCTGGCTGCTTGGGCTGATTGCCAATGCGTGCCATGAGCGTGTCATCGAGCCGTTTGGCGACACCGTGCAACATTTTTGACATAGTTCTAAAATGTTCCAAGTTATAAAAGATGAATTTTATAATATGAAAAATAATGAATATAGACCACCGTAGGGGGTCGTTAAAAGGGGCGTGGCGTCCCCAAACATCGCGATGCTGTGGGACGTTTTTGAAAGGTTGTCGCGTTAAACGCGAATAACATAAAATGAATAATAAAGTGACGTAAACCAATATATGAAATCTTTATGTGACTAATTGGTATGTTATTATTAATTAAATGTGTAGGACATTTGAAAGACTTTTTAAAAGTAAATTTCTAGAGAATGTATAAGGAAAGTTTCCTAACCAGTGCAAATTTTTATTTATTTATGCAAGTTTCCTATATTATGCAAGTATCTTAACTCCATTCAATTTTGTATATTGAATGTCAGTTACTTTTAATCTTGTGCGATATTTTTGCGTACAAACTTCGATGTTCGTTTGATTATGCTCATTTGACTATGTGACCATTTCGTATATATGATTCTTATGTTTAGTTTTGATTATGCAATACTTATATATTGTGTGAATCTCTAACTTATGTAAATCTCTCGGTATTTGTATAAGTTGTTCAAGCTTTTCTATTACACATGTTAATGAAATTTTATGTTCTAATATTTATGAACTATTATAAAATTATGTAAATACCTTTTTGTTTCGACTAGACACTGTAAGGTTTTTTGAAAATCAAAATAGCAATCAAATTGCAAAAAAATAGCGGAAGTAAAATAAAATCAGATTTTAATATTTTTCAAAAACCAATTATCCGGATCATCCTTTATGCATATTATTAATTAAAATAAAGAACAAGAAGTTATGGAATCATACCCTTGTAGATACGAGCTTCCACATGTACGAGTTCACCTCCTACTTCTCCGCGATCTCCTTGAATCTCCGGGTAGATTCCTTCCTTTGATCAATGTATGCCACCCAAGTGTATGACCTCTAAAGGTGATCCACCAAGGAAGAAGAATTTTCAAGAAGAAGGGTGTATTGGCTCAAACCCTAGTTTTTCTTAGCTCTGTAGAAAAAGGGGCGTACTCTCCAACAATTGGAATCACGTATCTGATATCTGATATAAGACTCCTCTTATAAAGATATCAGGTAATCCTATTTAATTAAAATAAGGTATTATTTATTTAATTAAACTCTTTTAATTAAATGGGCTCCCTAATCTTATTAGGGATAATTAATTAAACTCCTGTAACTAATTTTCCCTCATAATCCTATTAGGAATAAATGAGAGTACTTATATTAAATTAATTCTTAAACTCTTTTAGAAATTAAAATAATAATAATTATAATAATATTAATAAGGCTCCTCTTATTAATTTATATTTAATATTTTTAAAATATTAAATAATAAATATTAAGCTATTTAATTTAGTCTATCATCATAGATTAATAATTAACATATTATTATGATTATGTCATTAACTTCTTAAATAATTATTCTTCCTTTTATGGTGTGACCCTTTAGGTTCTCCATATTAAATCGGTTGTGAATAAATCAATTAGAACAATTCTAATCTTATTTAAATAAATAAATTAAATGATTAATTTATTTAAATAAATAATATTTATTCTACAATAGGGATAAGCCTCCCTAGCGATCAACGACTTTCCAGATAATACAGATTTTAATATTAATAATAAAAGAACATTTAAGTTAATAGTTACCGAACAATTCAATCCTTCCACCATACAATGTCCCAATTAAATATAAGACATGGAATTACTATCAAGTCTTATTTTGTTTAATTATATGTATTTCGATTCCCAAATGCACAACTCCTAATGAATGCAAATTAGAAACTACTTTCTAATTTCATTCCACCTTGGCCAAGGATTCTTGGGTTGTCATTTGTCGAATCACATAGGACATTTCACTTCTTTTACTAGAAGTGGTAGATTCTTTATTGATCATTTATTATCTCCATATATAACTTATTACACCCAAGCATACCCTTTGATATAGCCTAAGGGTCTTAAAGAATAAGTCAAAGTGTAAATCATTATATACAAGATACTATGATGATCTCAAGTATAAGGATTATTTATTCTACTATCACTACAGGAATTCCTATTGACAAGCAAGTAAAACTCCATTAGGTATTCCTTAGTGAGTCACGTTCAATGAACTTATTCTCCAATAAGTACCTACATACTCGCTTTAGTGTCTCCACACAAATGATTATGAGATCAATCATTCTCATCCAATGAGCAAGCAACGTATGTATCAATCTATCCGGATTCACTAATCTCTTTTTTAGTAATCCATCGATTGAGAACATTTTAGTTTTAAGCTATCTAAGAATTTAGATTTCATTAGCATGATCTTATCATGATTCTAAAAGCATTGCTTAAAACTATGGATTTATCACATATTATTAAATTAGACAGCACCATGTTGATAATAAATGCCTTTAATAAATAATTCTTTTATTAATAAATAAATAAGATTGATTACAAAGTATATTCTTTATCATCATACATGATTGACTTGTATGCATACTAATTTCAATCTCCAACTTGCACTAAAGCCAATCGCCGTGGTATCTCATACCCATCTTCTCTAAGTGACGATCAAACTGTTGTTGTGTTAACGCTTTAGTAAATGGATCTGTAATATTGTCTTGAGAGTCCACACGCTCTAAGGTGATGTCTCCTCTTCTAATGATCTCTCTGATAAAATAAAACCGTCACAACACATGTTTGGATTTCTGATGAGACCTGGATTCCTTAGCCTGCGCAACAGCTCCAGTGTTGTCACAGAATAAAGGTACTGGTCTTGTAATGCTAGGAACCACACCAAGTTCGGTAATGAATTTCTTCATCCAAACTGCTTCTTTTGCAGCTTCATTTGTAGCTATGTACTCTGCCTCTATCACTGAATCAACAACGGTTTGCTATTTGAAACTCTTCCAACTCACTGCGCCACCGTTTAAGGTATACATATACCCTAAAACGGATTTACTATCATATTGGTCCGTTTGAAAACTTGAGTCTGTGAAGCCCTTTAGTTTTAATTCAGACCCACCGTAGAAAAGAAATACATCCTTAGTTCTTCTTAAGTACTTTAGGATATTTTCACTGCCTTCCAGTGTTCTTCTCCTGGATTCGACTGATATCTGCTTGTTACACTAAGTGCATGAGCGACATCTGGTCTAGTACATATCATACCGTACATGATAGATCCTATTGCTGAAGCATAAAGAATCTTACTCATACAGTCTCTCTCTTCAGGTGTCTTTGGGGCCTGTTTCTTGGAGAGATATATTCCATGGCTCATCGGCATGAGACCTCTTTTGGAATCTTCCATGCTAAACTTCTTTAGCATCGAGTCAATGTACGTTCCTTAGGATAAGCCAAGCATCCTTTTAGATCTATCTCTATAGATCTTTATCCCCAAAATATAGGATGCTTCTCCCAAGTCCTTCATGGATACGTGTTTAGGTAACCAGATTTTAATTGATTGTAGCATAGGAATATCATTCCCTATCAGTAATATATCATCAACATATAATACGATGAATGAAACAACACTCCCAATAACCTTCTTGTACGCACATAGTTCATCCTCATTTTTGATAAAATCAAACTCTTTGATTGTCTCATCAAAACGGATGTTCCACCTACGAGAAGCTTGCTTCAATCCATAAATGGATCGTTGTAGCTTACAGACTTGATTTGTTCTAACCATTGAAACAAATCCCTCTGGTTGTGTCATATACACATCCTCCTCAAGTTTCCCATTGAGGAAGGCCGTTTTCACGTCCATTTGCCATATTTCGTAGTTATTGTAAGCTACAATCGCAAGCAAAATCCGAATGGACTTAAGCATTGCTACTGGTGAGAAGGATTCGTCATAGTCAACTCCTTGTCTTTGTTTAAAACCTTTTGCGACCAGTCGAGCCTTATAGGTCTCTACCTTGCCGTCTGCTCCAGTCTTCCTTTTAAAGACCCATTTACACCCAATAGGCTTAATGCCTTCAGGTGGTGAAACCAAAGTCCATACTTGGTTTTCATATATGGAGTCCATCTCGGATTTCATGGCTTCTTGCCACTTCTTTGAGTCTTTACTACTCATAGCCTGTTCGAAATTCAATGGATCATCATCATCTATGATGCGTACCTCATCGTCATCCTCTATGACAAGTCCATACCTAACATGTATCTTCGGTACTCTTCCAGATTTACGAATAGGGTGTGGTGCAGAAGGAATCTCTACTTGGTTAGGTACCTGACTTTGATCTGTAGTATTTTGTGGTTCTTAAACCTCTTCAAGATATATCTTACTCCTACTGACCCCTTCAAGGATAAACTCCTTTTCCAAGAAGGAAGGCAGCATGTTTCGCAACAAACACCTTTTGATCAGTTGGATGATAGAAATAATACCTCGATGTTTCTTTAGGGTATCCCACAAATCTACATTTGTCAAATCTAGTATGTAGCTTATCGTTTTCAAACTTTTTGACATAAGCTAGACAACCCCAAGTCTTAACATGCTTAAGATTTGGTTTCCTCCTTGTCCATAACTCATATGGGGTCTTAGGGACGGATTTTGTAGGTACCTTGTTAAGTAGGTATGCATCCAATTCTAGGGCATATCCCCAGAGGGTAACTGGAAGGTCGGTAAAGTTCATCATGGATCGAACCATGTCCAACAATGTTCGATTTCTCCTTTCAGATACACCATTCATCTGTGGCTTCCCTGGTGGAGTCCATTGTGAGATTATACCATTTTCTTTGAGACAATTGAGACTTAAGTATTCTCCTCCTCGATCAGATCGAAGAATCTTAATACTCTTACCAGTTTGCTTCTCTACTTCACTTCTAAACTCTTTGAACTTTTCAAATGATTCAGATTTGTATTTCATTAAATACACATATCCAAATCTTGAGTGATCGTCAGTGAATGTAATAAAATAAGAATACCCTCCTCGTGCAGTCATTGTCATAGGTCTACATACATCTGTGTGTACCAACGCTAACAACTCTATAACTTTTTCTCATTTTCCACTAAAAGGAGATTTAGTCATTTTGCCCATGAGACAAGATTCACAAGTTGGATATGATTCCTAATCCGATAGCTCTAGGAGCCCATCTTTATGCAACTTGGATAATCTTGTTTCATTAATATGACCGAGTCTACAGTGCCACATGAAGGTATAATTAACATCATCTCTTTTTCTTTTCTTAGTTTGTTCAATTTGAAGTATATTTTCATGTAAGTCAAGTATATAAAGTCCATTTCGCAAATTACCAACACCATATAAAATATTATCATTATAAATAGAACAACTATTGTTCTTTATTATAATGTTAAAACCATCCATATCCAATACAGAGATAGAAATAATGTTTCTAATGATATTTGGAACAAAATAACAATTATTTAAATTAATGAACTTGCCCGTAGGCAGTCCTAAACAATAATTCCCTACAGCTAATGCAGTAACCTTTGCTCCATTTTCCACTCGTAGGACGACCTCATTCTTGCTCACTTTCTACTTCTGACCAGTCCCTGCATATTATTACATATGTAAGAACCACAGCCGGTATCCAATACCCAAGTAGAAGATTGACTTTCAGAAAAATTAATTTCAATCATAAACAAACCTTGATTAGGATTCGAAGCTTCTCCAAGCTTCTTCTGCTTTTGTTCCGCAAGATAATCCTAGCAGTTCCTCTTCCAGTGACCCGGCTTGTTGCAATGGAAGCAAATTCTTTTGTTAGCTGGATCAGGTTTCTTTTGATCCTTCACTTTCGCCTTTCCCTTAGTCTTCTTGGATTTTTTCTTTTTAGAAGATACCTTGGGCCTCTTCCTTTTCTTGGAAGAATCATCCACCAGTAAGACATGGTTCTTCTTAGATGATAAGTGACCTTCAATAGTTTTCAACATGTTAAGTAACTCAGGCAAGCTGACGTCCAACTTATTCATGTGAAAATTCACAACAAATTGTGAGAAGGTGTCAGGGAGTGACTGCAAGATCAAATCTTGACTCAACTCCCCATCCATGACAAACCCAAGTTGTTCAAGACGTTCAATCAGATTGATCATCTTTAAGACATAAGTCTCAACGGTAGTACCCTCGGTCATCCGAGATCGGAAGAGCTCCTTAGATATTTCATATCTAGCAGTCCTACTTTACTCACCATATAACTCTTGAAGGTGCAGTAGCATAGTAGGAGCAACCATGGTTTCATGCTGACGCTGAAACTCGTTAGTCGTGGATGCGAACATAATGCATTGAGCCACATATGCATCATCTTGCCACTTTTTAAAAGTAGCAATCTCTTCCTCAGAGGCTGTCTCTGCAACTTTTGTAGGTACAGGCGAATTTAGGACATAAGAAATCTTTTCAGCAGTGAGAACAATTCTCAGATTCCTTAACCAGTCCGTGTAATTCGGTCTGGTTAGTTTGTTAGCATCAAGTATGCTACGCAGTGAAATTAGTGAATGTGACATTTTCAAAATTTTGCATGTAAAAAGACAATATTTTAGCAAACATTCATTTAATTAATTAACAAAATAAATTATGTCTTATTTTATATTGGTATCTCCCACTATTTTCTTCAAACTATATTACCCTCATTTATATAGTTCGGCAAAATCTAATTAAAGTTTTTACTAGTGAGAATAAGGATCCCATTTCAAATATATATAGCCTTGTGGTGAGACAACAAACTATATATAAATAAATAGGTAGACAACTCTTTGTCAATTACATCATCATATAACTCCTTATGTTTTGTCTCTTAAATTATTTTGATCAAGTGGTGGCACATCCGAATCAAAATTATCTAAGTTAAGTCCAACCTAGCACTTTCATATATTCAAAAAAAAAATATTGTCCTTGTGGTGACACAACAAAATAATATTGTTCAATTTTCTTTACAAGCATCAAATGTGATAAATTAACATCTTAAATATTTAATACTTGTCTTGTGGTGACACAATAAACTCATATTAAATATTTAATACTCTATTAATTTTATCATGCTAGAAGACGACGTTCGATATTCTAAATATTTTTGAACGCTTAAGACTTAATATATAAAAACTTTGAGGGATTTGTTATTATTTGTCTCTTCTTATTTAGCGCGCAAGCAAATATATATATAAAATACGCGCCATATTATTAAACATATGAAGCATGTTTGCATAATATATAATATATATAATACTAGCATGCATATATAGAATCCTATATTCTACCCGGATTGATTATGTACTTTTATTCTAGCTTGGTTCACTAGAGCCACCAAGTGAACCAAAAGGTCATATCCTAGGGTGCAAGAATAAACATTTAAATATAACTATTACATTTAAACACGGGCTTCATTACAAATGGGTCTTCGAGCGCTCCTTTCTCCTTGATATCTGGTTCTTCGAAAAAATTCTAACTAATCCTATTACATAAACTATTTAATTTAAATAGAAATCTTGATCAGCAGTCAAAGGAAAGTACATAGGAGAGAGATAAAATTTACATCAAGAAGAAAATCAGAAAACACAAGGTACGCAGACCCCATTTAATAAAACTCATTCATTCAACATCCAGCCAAAATAAATTCAATCACATTGGTCAATAATCCATATTCAATTCAATTTATTATCATACATATCATCATATATATCAATAAATAAAATCATTCCATATATATATGAATATCATTTAATGGGCAATTTTAAGTTGCATGAAATCCAATTTCAAGATTAAAATAAAATCTTTATTTTAATTATAAAATTATTATATATATATATATATATATATATATATATATATATATATATAATAAATATATATTACGAAAGTAATCATATGATCCTGCACATATGATCGCAAAATTTTTATTTATAAAAAAAAAACATTTTTCGTGATTTCCTGTTGCTCCACAGTTTAAGCTCATCATGGTTTCCCTTGAAGCAAGTATATATATATATATATATATATATATATATATATATATATATATATATATATATATATATATTATTAACATGATTTGTAATTAGGAGTATGTACAAGATTAGTAAACTAAATCAGCCACGTTGGATATCCCCTTTTTATAGCAGGATTATCTAATAGGTTTCGCGAAAGATATTTTTTTTCTCATAAAATAATAATTTTATACAACAAATTATGCCCAATAAATTATTCAAAATACATACCCATACATATATGGAATCAAAACAATTAATAATTTGCATAAAGTTTGGCTCTGATACCACTGTAAGGTTTTGTGAAAATCTAAATAGCAATCAAATTGCAAAAAAATAGCAGAAGCAAAATAAAATCAGATTTTAATATTTTTCACAAACTAATTATCCGGATCATCCTTTATGCATATTATTAATTAAAACAAAAAACAAGAAGTTATGGAATCATACCCTTGTAGATACAAGCTTCCACAGGTACGGGTTCAGATTTTAATATTTTTCACAAACCAATTATCCGGATCATCCTTTATGCATATTATTAATTAAAACGAAGAACAAGAAGTTATGGAATCATACCCTTGTAGATACGAGTTTCCACAGGTACGAGTTCACCTCATACTTCTCCGCGATTTCCTTGAATCTCCGGGTAGATTCCTTCCTTTGATCAATGTAAGACACCCAAGTGTATGGCCTCTAGAGGTGATCCATCAAGGAAGAAGAATTTTCAAGAAGAATGGTGTATTGACTCAAACTCTAGTTTTTCCTAGCTCTGTAGAAAAAGGGGCGTACTCTCTAATAATTAGAATTACGTATCTGATATCTGATATAAGACTCCACTTATAAAGATATCAGGTAACCCTATTTAATTAAAATAAGGTATTATTTATTTAATTAAACTCTTTTAATTAAATGGGCTCCCTAATCTTATTAGGGATAATTAATTAAACTCCTTTAACTAATTTTTCCTCCTCATTCTATTATGAATAAATGAGAGTACTTATATTAAATTAATTCTTAAACTCTTTTAGAAATTAAAATAATAATAATTGTAATAATATTAATAAGACCACTCTTATTAATTTATATTTAATATTTCTAAAATATTAAATAATAAATATTAAGCTATTTAATTTATTCTATCACCATAGATTAAATTAAATATACTTAACATATTATTACGATTATGTCATTAACTTCTTAAATAATTATTCTTTCTTTTATGGTGTGACCCTTTAGGTTCTCCATATTAAACCGGTTGTGAATAAATCAATTAGAACAATTCTAATCTTATTTAAATAAATTAATTAAATGATTAATATATTTAAATAAATAATATTTATTCTACAATAGGGATAAGTCTCCCTAACGATCAACGACTTTCTAGATAATATAGATTTTAACATTAATCATAAAAGAATCTTTGAGTTAATAGTTACTGTACAATTCAATCATTCCACCATACAATATCCCAATTAAATATAAGACATAGAATTACTGTCAAGTCTTATTTTATTTAATTATATGTATTTCGATTCTCAAATGCACAACTCCTAATGAATGCAAATTAGAAACTACTTTATAATTTCATTCCACCTTGGCCAAGGATTCCTGGGTTGTCATTTATCGAATCACATTGGACATTTCACTTCTTTTACTAGAAGTGGTAGATTCTTTATTGATCATTCATTATCTCCATATATAACTTATTACATCCAAGCATACCCTTTGATATACCCTAAGAGTCTTAAGGAATAAGTCAAAGTGTAAATCATTATATACAAGATACTATGATGATCTCAAGTTTAAGGATTATTTGTACTACTATCACTGCAAGAATTCTTATTGACAAGCAAGTAAAACTCCATTAGGTATTCCTTAGCGAGTCACGTTCAGTGAACTTATTCTTCAATAAGCACCTACGTACTTGCTTTAGTGTCTCCATACAAATTATTATGAGATCAATCATTCTCATCCAATGAGCAAGCAACGTATGTATCAATCTATCTGGATTCACTAATCCCCTTTTTAGTAATCCATCGATTGAGAACATTTTAGTTTTAAGCTATCTAAGAATTTAGATCTCATTAGCATGATCTCATCATGATTATAAAAGTATTGCTTAAAACTATGGATTTATCACATATTATTAAATTAAACAGCACCATGTTGATAATAAATACCTTTAATAAATAATTTTTTTATTAATAAATAAATAAGATTGATTACAAAGTATATACTTTATCATCATACATGATTGGCTTGTATGCATACTACTTTCAGACACATGTTAAAATATGATTTGAATTTTGTTAAATTCTTAAATGCTATCTACACCAAATTAAATTGGTGTGGACTCTGACTTGTGTCTGAGATGAACAACCCCATTATTAGGGGAATTTTTGGTTGGATTTTTGATAAGCCTTCGCGGTGTAAAAACAAACTCATATAGTCGTTTAAAAGTAGTAGGTTGTGCACAACATATATACAATAGGTTGATCCCCTAGCTTACTTAGAAAATGACGATTTACAGATTAATTTCTTTTAAAACCCTTTATGAAAATGAAAAAAAAATTCTATATTTTGTGACTGCTCAATATGTCATTTCAAAAAATTTGTTTAACAAGAAGTTTTGTTATTCAAAATGATTCGAAGTGCCTTCACAACTATTCTTCAATTTTGAAATTTGATGTATAAAAGATGTTTGATTCTTGATATATGTTGATATTCATTGTGAATATTTGCAGAGCAATCGAATGCTCGCCCTTGCTTAAAATAAATTCTTTTCAGCAGAGCTAAAACGACCCGGAGATTAGGATAAGGACAAAAGAAAGCAGAAGATGAACGAGTAGAAAACGATTACTATTTTGTAATAATTAGAATGATTGTATTAATATTATATACAATATTATGTATTAAAGATTTAAGGTCTGAGAACATGAGAGTTGTAAGATTATGTTTGTAACAGCTAGTAATTACATTCATAATGGTTGAATTATACAACTAAATGTATTTGAAAAGTATATGGATGTTGGTGAATGGATGTACTATTTATGTTACACCGGATTCGGGTTTGAGGATACCTGGATTTGGAGGTGTCATAAAGACTCTTTAATTAATTAATACCCTTATTATTGAACTATTATTTCCAACGTTTAGTAAATATTTTGAGTCTTTTAAGTAATTATATACTGGATTTTAGTAAATGAAAGTATCTGTAATAAAAATGACAAAACAAATACTTTTAGTTTAATTAATAATTTTTTGATTTATTAATTTTTAATCTTAAGCTTCTAATTAAAAAAATATAACTTACATCCTATTTGATCTATGCTATGCACGGTTATATACTAGTTTCTCTTATGCTACGTTTAGATTGAATGAATGAAATAAAAATAGTGTATTTGATGATATTTTTGGAGGATAAACCATTCCAATGTAATGAAAATTCATTAAATTCCTTTGTTTTTTTATTTCACGCTAAGAATGTAGAATAAAAATCATTCCAATATAATGAATATATGTGATAATTTTGTTATTATATGACAACATCGATCACCACCAACAACCAAACATACACTTAAAATATCTTAAAATCATTTCATTCCGTACTCCATTCCATTTCTTCAATCCAAATGCAGTATTAAACAAAACATGTGAAATCTAAAATGGTTTCCAATAACTTAAAGACTCTTTAATTAATTAATACCCTTATTACTGAACTATTACTCTTTATATCTCCTTCCTCAATTAAGTACTCCCTCCGTCCCTTAATATAAGACTCTTTAGAGTTGTGCACGAGTATTAAAAAAATAATTGTATAACATTAAATATAATATCAAATGCCTATATTGCCCTTGTATTAAAAAAAGATATTGTTATTTATTGGGTAAAAAATAGTGAGAGAACCAAAGTTATATTTAATACTTGGGATAATATTGGAAACTAAAAATTAAATACTTACTTGGAATTCTAAAACATCATATATTAAGGGACAAAAAAATTTCTCTAAAACGTCTTACATTAAGGGACGGAGGGAGTACAAATTATCCGCAGTACTCTAATAAACTGCCTTGTTACAATTTTCATGCTCCTAATTAATAACCATCTTCTGCACAATTTAAATGCATTATATATATATATATATATATATATATATATATATATATATATATATATATATATATATATATTCAGAGTTTAGGCTAAAGAGAAGAAAAAGATCACTGCAGATCACTGCAGCCAGCGCTGCGCATGTAAACGCATAAGTATTAAGATGACCTGCAGCTGCTTCTCCCACGTAACCTATTTTTTATATACTCAGGTTTATTTTTTAACTATTTCTCTAACACACATAGTCGCATGAAGTTTGTCGACGTCAGAAAAAATTTCCTTCTTTTGAAATTCCTCTTTTATTCTGTCTACCCTTTATGTTTTCTATATGTCTTGAATTTTGTTTGAAAGGGCGAGTTTGAAAAAGAGTCCAACACAAAATGTCGACAATTTAAAAATTCAGAGTTGCTAGTTAGTAGTAATGAAACGGTTGTACCAACTCAAGCGAATTTGAAAAGTTTTGCAAAAAGGTCCAATTATTGGACTCTGTTTAAAAAGCCTTGAAAACCAAGATTCATAGAGTTTGGGAGCTTGATTAAGCGGAGGGAAGGTGTTAAGTATCCTTCGACTTCCGTAAAAATACGGTTACGTCTTTTCAATTTCCTAATTTATTTGAAGTGTGTGTGCAGTTAATTGGGCCTAAGTGCATTATTTGGAAGTAGTGATATGCTTCGTTTGCACCTATATACAAAGGGTTTGACTTGTATAAAAAATCAATTTTAAGAAAAATATACATAAATGATGTTTTGAAAATATGTTTTCAAACCCTTATGCTCACATAGTAATTGAGGCATTTGATACTTTCATTTTATTTCATATTCGACTTGTTTTGATTTTATTCTCGAGATGTGAAACATCTTCGATAAAAGAATATATATATATATATATATATATATATATATATATATATATATATATATATATATATATATATATATATATATATATAAGTGTCGAGCTCCTTATGGGCATAAAAGCCATCGAAGTGACCCGAGCACCACAAATATGATTTACAAGCTAACTGTAAAACTAAAAAGGGTCCATCATGGGAACCAAATCTAGATCCATCAACGAGATCTTAGATTTTGTGGCTTCTAAGCTCACATAATGTTTTATGAATAGTCTGCATGATAAATATATAGAAATAAAACAAATATTTAATCTAAATGATGCAAAACAAAGGATTCATCAATTAAATCCCTGTATGCGCGTAGCTAAATCTTCCAGTTTCCTCTAGATACAGATCTAAGGTCACGCGTGTAAAACTCCAATTTTTTATGAATAAAGATTTAATTTTTTCTAAACATTATTTTGAATAATAAAGTGTTGATTTGATATAATTCTATAATTATGAGTGATATGTGCAAATTTTGCAAAGTAAGCAAGTTGTCATAAAATATTTGCTTGGTCGAAAAATATCTTTTTATCGGGGAATATTCTTACGACAGCGCAATCATTGGTGTACCACATAACGGAATAACTGTCGAATACAAAAAGTGACAGAAATAACCTTTTTATAAAAAATAACGGCAAAACTTTAACCGTTAACTGTTGAAATACCCGGTGATAAAAGTACAGTAATACGCGTTGTTTCACAATAGCACACGGTATTGCACAATATCTATGATTATTGATTCTAAAGTAAGAAGTCACTCAGTATTCAATAATTATCACAATAGTTGCTGCATAGTATCTCATATCATTGATTTAATAATTATTACAGTAACATCTGCATAATATTTTATATTATCTGAATAATATTATTAGTTAGCATTATTGGCAATGTCTAGAAATTTATGTCGAGAAAAGAGGTTAGGTTATATAATTGCGTGCCAATAAGGATAAATCCTTATCGAAAAGCCCCCTCTTTCCTGAGAATGATCTGATTGTCAATATTGTGAGCTTATAATATTAATCGTCAATAATTATTATGTGGTGGATATTGGTTCAATTTTGATATAAATGAAGAATTTAGCATGAAACATTTGTTGAAAGTTTGTCATATTTTTCTATAGAATCACAATTATCTTCTCCGATAAAATATTCATTCAAATATATTATTATAATATTACATTATAATAGTATAATGTGATAATATAATAGTATAATTTTTATAATTTAAATGGTAATATTATTATAATAATATATAATTTTCAGCATATGAATAAAAGTGGAGTGAAGTTTATCATTTTTATTTTGAATTCTTTCTTTTCAAAACCTTTCCATGCACATTTTGAATTCTTTCTCTCCTGCACATTTTTTTCCAAAGTGGAGGCTTGAAACCTTCTCCTGCAAAGTGATGCTTTCCAAATTAGTGGGCCCTCAACCAATAAAATGTGAGTTAGGCATGAAAGTAGGTAGAAGAAATAAGGCAGGATTGCTTAAATTTTCCTCTGTGCTGCACTATAAAAGGGGAGGTAACCCTCCATCCTAAGCACACCAAAAATTACAAGCGTTCCTACTGCAATATTGTGGGTATTTCTTTTGAGTATAAGAATACTTTGAGTGTAGTGTACAGTGCAAGATTTTCTCAGAATAATATACGTTATACCGAGTCAGATCTAGTTTTCTACTAAGGTAAATGATGTTATTTTCTTTCAATACATGTAAGAGATATCATTTTCTTTCATACTCTATATTATGTAAGTGATATTATTTTATTTCATATTCCTAAATTTAAACTTACTATGATAAGTATTTTATTATATCATTTCACTGGAATAATGGTCTTAACTTTTTTATTAAATTTTAATCTTTTCTTGTCGGGGTACTATTCATGGGTAATACATACGATACTATTCATACGGTACTATTCATGAGTACTATTCATAACATAATTTAATTTTCTTTTCTGTCCAAATTATTTTTGATACATGAATATCATTCTTGAATTTTACTCCACAATTAGTTATAATGTTGACAATTTGGATATTCTTGAACTCTGGATAAATTGAATTATAAATCTCTAATATTCATCATTGATCTCACTTGATTGATTCTTTATATCATTGTCATTATCCTCATCCTTATATTGTACTGAAAGTCATCTTTGGCTCGTAGTACAAAGATGGACTGTTGATTATTATGATTATGACCAGGAATTGTGTATTAGTATAATCATGACCTTTAATGTTACAGATAAAGGTTTGTGGTGAAAGTCCTCTTTGGCCCGTAGTGCATAGATGGACAGGTGTTTGGTATGATCATGACCACTGGTGATGCAAACGATTATCTTTGACCCGTAGTGCATTGATGATGGACTTTTAAATCATAGAAGATAGTAGACATCATGCTCTACTTGACTCATCTAATGGATTTCTGTTTCCGCTACAGTTGTTGATCTAAAACTTGTTGTCTATTGTATTCTCTCAGATTTTTTCTTGTTGAGGACTAAGAATAATTTGTTCTACATTATCTTAATTAGTCATAATATTCTTTACTGGGCTAGTTGAGCTCACCCTTTTCCTTTTGGTTCTATTGTTCTTCTCAGGAGGCGAGAATATAGCTGATACTAGTCGGAGAGTGGAGTAATGATCCAAGCTGGTTATTGTAGTAGTCATCACTATTTTGCAAAATAGTGTGACAATAATTATAATAATGACTTTATTTGAGTTTGGATATTGTCTACGAGACAATATTTGTATTGAAATTCACAGATTATTTTTTGTCATATTTTACACGACAATTAATAGATGTATAAATGAAGTTTGTATTTGAATTCTGTACCATATATTTGGCGACTCAAAATGGGTTGTGCGGACCTATTTTGGGGGTGTCACAGCGTGATTGCTTAATATTTACAAAACTAGAAAGAAAACTAGATTTAAAAAAATGTTAGTCATTCTAGCTCAACGGTTCCAATTTTATAACTTTTGAACAGGTTAAAAGTTAGATATAACTAGATTTAGATAAATCTAGCCCACTAATAATAATATCGTAACTTTACATTGAATAAATAGTTAAAACAGATATTTTAATCGTAGTAAACAATTAATATATATATATATATATATATATATATATATATATATATATATATATATATATATATATATATATATATATGAAAGGGATCCAGTCTGGGAGTCTGGGCTGGCTTAAAATACGGACCAATTTTTTTTTGATTTTTTTTTTAAAAAACAACTAAATTTTTTTTAATATTTTATGGAACTGGAATTTTTCTATAATACAGGCAAAACTGATATATATATATATATATATATATATATATATATATATATATATATATATATATAGGGTCCGGTTCCTATCTGGACTCCCGCATTTTCTTAAAATGCGGATTTTTTTTTTGTTTTTGCTTTTTTTTTTAAAATAACTAAAAAAAAGTTTAATATTTTATGAAACTGAAATTTTTACATAATACAGTGTTTTAGGTGTGATTTGGATATATATATATATATATATATATATATATATATATATATATATATATATATATATATATATATATATAGGTTCCGGTTCCTATCCGGACTGTACAGACCCGTTTTGTTATATGTATCTAAATCAAGCCCAAAACACTGTATTATGAAAAAATTCTAGCTCCATAAAATATTAATTTTTTTTAGTTGTTTTAAAAAAAACAGCAAAAGAAAAATAATATTTTGGTCCGCATTTTAAGCCAGTCCGGACTCCCGGACTGGATCCCTTTATATATATATATATATATATATATATATATATATATATATATATATATATATATAAAAAGTGAGTAATTAAAGGTTCATATCTGAAATGATCTTACAGTGTGTAGCGAGGAGAACTTTAAACCGCTTTTGAAGCTTGAAAACTCCGTTTCCAACGGTTAAAATTTGATATGTTGTAGTATATATATATATAAGTGTTTACAAAGAAGAATATTGAAGTTTGGAACACTATAGGAGGGGTTAAGAGCTGAAATGGACGAAATTCCCTTTGTTTTCTTCTCCTTTTTTTATTTAGTTGATGGGGGGTTTATTAATAGACCAAAGTAGATGTGGGTCTACCCCCGACAGCCCGGGTGGGCCCAGGCCCCGTGAGTCCCATTATCTCAAAGTGCGTGTACTCGGATCAACGCGCTATCAGCTCGAATCTTCATAACTTTCAATCTGGGAATCAGATGGAGGCATACTATACCTTTCCGGAAAGCCCTTTTTGAGAGCTACACAATGACATGGAATTTGACATTTTTCGAATTTGGGAAGATGGTTCCATAACTAGATCTTCAAGTTTTCGCAGTCCATCCGTTGAGCTGTCTTGTGATGTTTTCACTCAGGATTGACATTATGGTTCTACATGACCTCTTTTGTAGTGATTTGGGCTGAATTGATGTTGATTTGGAAAAATTACTATTTTTCCCTCCCAGGTCGGTTCTGGACTTGACCTGGCGACATTTGTCTTCCTAGGGGTTATCTCCAAGGTTGACCTGCTATTTGTCTTCAGGGTTATTTCTAAAGTTGATTTGATCTCCCGGGGTTGTCACTGGGGTTTGACTTGATCCCCCGGGGTTGTCACCGGGGTTTTGTCTTGATCTCCTGGGGTTTTCTCTGGGGTTGTCTCCGGGGTTGGATTTGATCTCCCGGGGTTGTCTCCGGAATTTGACTTGATCTCCCAGGGTTGTCTTCAGGGTTTGACTTGATGATTTTGACTTCAAAGGTTGTCTATGGAACATAAAAAATGATTCTGCCCTCTTGCATGGTTAGTAACAGGAACATAAAATTTTGAGTGTCTATAGATGCCTCTCTTTATCATGTTTATACAATGTAATGGAATGAACATGATAAAGATTACTAGACACTTGAAATATGACAAGACTAAATGATACCATACAATGTAGCATGATATGATGTTATGGATACTGATTGTTTTTTGTTGGAATTATTTCCAATGGTATTCTATCACTGACTGTTCCCGCCATTTCTGCTAGTGATGGAGTTGTCAATGATGGTCTCCACTAAACTGCCTTGATGTTTACTCGAACAGTAGTTTACAAAGCTTTCATCACCAGATCTTTCCCGATGCTACATTAGGTTGACGCCAACGGCTTGAAATTTCCAACAGTGCTATTAAGACTGATATGACGTCATGTTGTAGAGATGTTTTCAAGATCCCTGCTGGGGAGATTTCTATATGGCTGAGACCATTGGATTTTGACGTTAAGGTTATCACTAACGTTCTTTGTCTTTAGGTGTGCTTTCTGACTTTACTTCCGCCAAAGATGTTCCTCTCTTTTTGTGAGTCACTCACTGGGGATTATTGATGCTTATCCTAATGATAGCTTGCTTTGGTTGCCATCGTTGGATTCTTCCTGCCAACATGCTGGGATTATCACCACTGCTCTGGTTTCTATCAGGTTGATGCTGATAGGTCTGCTGGAGATAAAATTTTTATTCCTTGCTTTCACAGCATCCTCACAATACCTACTTGAACGGTAGTTTTGTGAAGGTTGACCATCACCGAATTTCCTCGGTGCCTACTTGAGCAATAGTTTACAACGGTCTGAAAATCATCGAACCTTTGTGGTGCCTCGACTGGGGATTTATATAACATATTCCATCATTGGTCCTCCCCGAGGAACATAGTTTTCCACGGTTTTCATCATCAGATCTTTCCTGATGCTATGCTTAAGTTGTCGCCAACGGTTTGCACTGTCAATCATTCTGACCTTCGTTAAAGTAGTTTTCAACAGCTTACATCATCGGAACCTTCTTGATGTCACGCTGAAGTTGTCGCCAACAGTTTGCACTGTCAATTATTCTGACCTTCGTTGAAGTAGTTTTTAACGACTTACATCACCGGATCTTTTCCGATGCTACGCTGGAGTTGTCGCCAACGATTTACACTGTCAATCATTTTGACCTTCGTTGAAGTAGTTTTCAATAGCTTAAATCACCCAATCTTTCTCGATGCTACGCTGGAGTTGTTGTAATGTCCGAGAATTTTAAACGTCATTATTAATTAAATATAGAATTTAATTTCTAACGAGTTAGTTTTGTGTGCTTATTCGAATCTTTGTGTGTGATCAACAATTTTGTGACTATGTGATTAATTGATAAATTGAGTAAAGGGAGTCACTAATAGTGTATTTAAGTTAGTGGACTAACCCTAGAGTTATAATATCAAGAGAATTGATAATTGTTTATTAAATTAAATATTCAATTAAATTGAATATAGTGAGTGAGTTAAATTGTATAAATCAATTAATAGGAGTATTAATTAATGAAGTTGTTGTCAAATTGAATAATAATATTTAATAGTCCAACTAGTAATTAATTACTAATTGACTAGGTTATTTAATTAATGAACCAAGCCCAATCATTTAAATGATCATGTACTTGGGGAATTAATTGTGTGACATATTTAATAAACCAGCATGGGACATAATTAATGGTCCAAGAATAAATTAATTGGACTTTATTAATTAGTAGCCCAAACTTAATTAATGTAAGCCCAAATGTATATTAAATGAGGATCCAATCATCAGCCCATTTGGTATTTAATTTGTGTAGCTCATTTAATTATTAAAAGCAATTAAATGACAATCATTTTAGGACAAAAGTCCCTTACATTGCCGGTTGGGAGAGAGAGGGAAGCATCTTGGATTTCAAAATTTTAATTATTTTTTTTTTACTTGTGTTGGTTAATGTGTTGGACTTGATTGCCTAGACTTTTACAATGTCATTAGCCACCCTAGGAAATCTTGAGTTTAATAGTTTCCTGATGGGTAATATTGGTATAGACATAATATCTATATCTAATATTAATGCAAATATACTTACAATATTAGGCTCATTTGTAGTCATTTGTGTATACTTGCATTCTATCAAGTAGACCTGGCAAACGGGCCCAAAGCCCGCGGGCCGGCCCGGCTCGTCTGCCAAAATCCGGGCTTTGGGCCGCTGTTTTTAAGCCCATGAAAACTCGGGCCTTTTTTGGCCCGGCCCGGCCCGCCAACTATTAATTTTTTTTTTAAATAAAGTGTTAGGTTGTGAGGCTTGAACACAAGACTTGTAAGTAAATAAATAAGACTTCAAACCAACTGAGCTATAACAACTATTTGTTTTTAATGTAATCTTCAATATATTTTAACTATAATTGAAAATTATAATTAAGATATGTAGTTAATGTAATCTAAACAACAAATTCAAATTATAGTAGCAAATGCAAACAATGAAAGAATGACATTACACACAAGATAATATGAGTTTGGTCATTACAGCAAAAGCTTCAACCTTGATATTATCTAATTCATATAATTCCTGACAAGTAACAATGTACAAAATTACAAATTAAACACTTACTGCAAAAGATCATTCTCAATAAGTACAATCTCTACTCTCTGAGCAGCACTCAGTAACATAAATCCAAATTATCATCATAAATAATGTAGGTAATTAATTAATAATACTAATTTATAATACTATTACAATTTTAATTAATTGAGATATGTAGTTAATGTATGTAATTAATTAATCATGTTTGTTTGTATTATTGTTTATTATTAATTATTTTATTATTTTTAATATTTATTATTATTATTTTTGGTGTAACAAAGAGTTTGCAAAAAAAAAATAAAAATAAAAAATTAATGACCGAAGCCCGCGGACCGGCCCGGCCCGCCCGCCACGGGCTGGCCATTTCTATCCCACCAAAACCCGAACCTTTTTGGCCCGGCCCGGCCCGGCCCGCCCGTTTGCCAGGTCTATCAAGAATAGAGAGAAAATATACTTTGAGAGAGAGTTCTTGTGGGAGAAAAGAGGAAGAAGGTGCCGCCACCTAGACGAGAAGGAGAGGGAGTCTTTCATGCCATCTAGCTTCATCATATACCAAGGAAGAAGAAGGAAAGTAGCCATTAAAAGCAACGAGTAAGAAAAACAAGCCTTAAAACCCTAATCTTGTTTTTTCTTTCAAGTTTATGGTAGGAATGTTATGTTGAATTTCGAAATGGCTAGATTCTTGCTAAACATGTTTATATAGGTTAACATGTATTTAACTTGTGTATTAGTATGGGATTATGTCAAAAAATTTGAAAGAAAGCTCAAAAATATTTTTACCGAAAAACAAAAACTGAATAGCCCGCTCTCGGAGTTACTGTTCACGATCTTAAAGCCGGATTCATGATCCGTCAACTCTGGGTGATAGAGCTATTCGATACAAAGATTCTCCAAGTGGAACGACTAAAAATTGATTTAAAACAACTGAGTTGTGATTTTTCTAACAAAAGACCCTGCTGTTGGAAAACACCCACTGGCAGTCGGCTGTTTGGCCATTGTTAGTGGCTAAAACTTGTCCAAATAAATGATCCGATGATCAGATATTGTAGTTTAAGAAGATACGAAGAGAACAAGACCTACTAGAGGTCAAACGGAGTTGTAGAACTCAAGATATACAAGTTTCCGCTCGGGACCCCAAAGCTGCCTAATAAATTCGTGAATTAACAAAGCTTAAATCCAATTAAATCATTAAAAATCATAGTTAATTAATTTTTAATGCATGTTAATTGTAAGACCCCAACTTTTATGAATAAAAATTATTTTTTCTCAAAATATATTTTTTATATTATGGTGTGGATTTGATATAATGTTATAGTTGTGGGTAATATTTATAAATTTTGTAAAGTAAACAAGTTGTTATAAAATATTCGATTGGTCGGTGAATATTCGTTTTAATAGGGAATATTCGTACGACGGCACAATCATTGGTGGAGCCCACAACGAAATTATTGTCGGAGTTAGAAAACGACAGAAATATCTTTTTATAAAAATAACGGCAAAAGTTTTACCGTTAACTGTTGAAATACCCGGTGATAAAAGAACAGTAATATGCGTGGTTGCATAGTAGCACACGGTATTGATTATTGATGCTTACGTGAGAACTCATGATTCAGTTATACTCAATTATTGTTACAGTAATTGCTGCATAGTATCTCACATTATTGATTCAATTATTGTCACAATATCATCTGCATAATATTTTATATTATTAAATCAATAATTGAGATGACAAGTTATTCATATTATTATTTGTATTATTGACAATGTCTAGAAAGTTCTGTCGAAAAAAGGGGTTTGGTCACCTAATTGCGCGTCAATAGGGAGAAATTCTTATCGAAAAGCCCCCTCTTTCTTGGGAATGATCTGGTTGTTAATATTGCAAGTTATATTATTAATGAATAAATATTGTTAAAAATATTAAGGAAATTTTTATTAAGTATTTGTTGTAAATTTTGATTATTATTTAGACTTTCACTTATCCATTTTTCAAAACTGTCGATAGAAGTTATCTCAATTTTATATATATATATATATATATATATATATATATATATATATATATATATATATATTATAATAAATTTTATTTTTTTATGAAAATAGAATATATTATATTTTATTATGCATAGTGTCTGCATAGTATTTGCATAGTAACTCAGAAAATTTCAGCCGAACGAATTCGGCGCCCGTGAAATTTCTGCACTATGCGTCCGTGATTATTTCTAAATAGTATCCTTTCATTCTCTTATAAATAGTATACTTAGTTTAGAATTGAAAATCATACCAGAATCAGAAAATTATTCTTCTATAATATTGAGCGTATTTCTTTAGAGTTTAAGGAAGCTTTGAGTGTAGAAAATAGTTCAAATTTTTTTCAAGAATATCCCCACTATACCAGTTGGAATACTCTCCTTTTTAAGGTAAGGGATATTATTTTTGTTCAATATTTGTATAAAAAAATATTTTCTTCCATACTCTGTAGTATATAAATAATATTATTTCGTTTCAGATTCCGAATTCTACACTCATTTTGTTAAAGTATAACTTCTATACTCCTTGAAATTAGTAGAAAATCCTTAAAATTTGCGCTTCATCTAGTATCTTTTTATGAAAATATTATTCTGAGCATTCTTGATAATTTTTAATCTTTTCATGTCGGGGTACTATTCTCGAAATACTATTTACGGGGTTACTATTCATGACAAAAATTAAATTTTTTTTTCTGTCTAAATTATTTTTGATACAATATTATTCTTGAATTTTACTCCATAAAGCAGTGTCATATTGATAATTTGGACATTATTGAGTTCTGGATAAATTAAATTATAAATCTTTAAAATTTATCCTTTACTTTTTTTAATTAAATTCTTATATCATTGTCATCATCCTCATGCGTATATTGTGATGAAAGTCATCTTTGGCCCGTAGTGCATAGATGGACTATTGATTGATTTGATTATGACCAGGGATTATTCAGTATAATCATGACTTGTAATGCTACAAATGATGTGGTAAAAGTTCTCATTGGCCCGTAGTGCATTTATGGACAGTTGTTGGCATGATCATGACCATTTGTGATAACACGATTATCCTTGGCCGTAGTGCATGGATAATTCGTGGATGTGATACTAATGAATATCATTGGCCCGTAGTGCATGGATAATTCAGTGATGTGGATTATTTATTAAGTTGAGTCTCAGCGATAAAATTGATGATAAACTTTTTAAATCATAAAATATAGTAAACATTATGCTCTACTTGACTCTTCTAATGGATTGCTTGTTCCATTGTAGTTAAACTTGTTATTTATTGTATTCTATCAGTTAAACACTGTTGAAGGCTAACGATAATTTATTCTGCATTATCTTATTCATAATATTTCTTACTGGGCTAGTTGAGCTCACCCTTTTGATTTCATTGTTCTCTTCAAAAAATGAGAACGTATCAGGAACTAGTCGAGAAATGGAGTGACGGTCCGAGATGGTGGCTGTAGTAGTCCTCACTATTTTATAAAATAGTGTGATAATAATTATAATGAGGACTCCATTTGAGTTTGGATATTGTCTAGAAGACAATATTCGCGTTAAAACTCTTAGTTCATGTTGTATAATTAAGTTTCTATTTGTATTCTGTACCATGTATTTGACGACTCAAAATAGGTGATGTATATCTATTTTGGGGGCGCCAAATTAATGGATGATTAAACTAATTAAATATTGTTTAAGTTTATTTAATCATTTAATTTTTAATTAAGTAACATTAAGTAATAATTAAATAGAGCTAGTATGGTTAATCTACCTATTGGTCATTTAATTACGATTAAATGATAAATAAAGTTAATTAATTAATTAATTATTATTTAATTAACATTAAATAATGATTAAAGAGTATTTAAGTTAATAAATTAATAATTTATTATTTAAGTAAGATTAGGTAATAAATAATGAGTATTACTTAATTAGATGTTATTTAATTAACATAAACTTTAATAAATTAATTATTTATGATTTCATTATATTAAATAATAAATAAAGATAAATAAATAAATAATTATTATTTAATAAGGAAAATATAGTTAATAAATTAATTAATTATTATTTAATTAATATTAAATAATAAATAAGGATTAATTAATTATTATTTAATTAATATTAAATAATAATTAAATACAAATAATATGAGAGTATTTTTTTATTATTTAATTAATATTAAATAAAAAATAAGGATAATTAATTAATTAAATATTATTTAATTAATATTAGATAATAATTAAAGACAAATACACTAATAAATTAATTAATTATTATTTAATTAATATTAAATAATAATTAAAGCCGAATAAGATTAATAATTTAATTATTTATTATTTAAATTAAATTTAAATAATAAATAGACGTAATTAGTTAAGGTAATTAATTAATTACTATTTGATTAATATTAAATAGTAATTAAATGAAGATAGAGTTAATAAGATAAAAAGAATTTAATTAAACAACTATAACAAATTGTTTAAGGGTTTAATAAGTGTTTAACACTTGAAAAGAATACTCTTAACTAATTAAATCACTAACCTAAGATCAATTAATTGTCTTATTATTGATAGTATATCAATCGATGTAAATTATGTGGTAGACTTATTTGTTAGATAAGTTCTTAGTAAGTGTATAGACGTACAAGTATACGCAATATTAATTGATAGACCGACTTTATTAATGATTAGGTCTTTCAATGCAAGTCATTTAAAACTAGATTTGTGTAGCTCGTCAGATAGGCAAGTTTCCTAACTCAAACTCGAGTTATTATTTTCAAAGCATGTTAGTGAATAATCATTGTTGATTATTCCACATCCGTAATGATTATTGATATTCGCACTTTGTGCAATTGAATTCCTGTTCTATAATTATTGAACTGCGAATTAATGAAAGTTCTTTTATTAATGAACTGTTTATGGGTTAGATCTATGCTAATTGTATTAGCTAGATCGAATATGTTTAAATTTGTTAAATCAAATATGTTTTAAAAACTGTTCTTAACCAATTGATTTGGTAAGGACTCATGACTGAGAAAAAGAATAATTTTACTAAAGCATTATATTGGAAAATAATTGTTGCTCGATTATTAAGTGTTTGTGTATAAATCACCGAGTATGAAAGGCTGATCCCCTTGAATACCAAAACTTATTAAAAGGACCAGTTTAAATACTGACAACCTTAATATATGTTCATGGTCATTGTTGACCACTCAGCTTAATCTTTTAATCAATTATTGAAGACTTGAACTCTCATTCTTTCACAAACAAACGTTATTGTTGAACATTGAAAGTCAAATTACTTTCTAATCATGATATATCTCCTTGTTTTTAAACTTCCTAAGCAAATTAGTTACTTACCCTTGCTATATCATGATGTTTATTTCAGCTAAGCTGAAAAGTTCCAAGAAGGATAAAGGAAAAGACAAAGTTCAAGAATAGATATATGTGAACATTTAATTATCATAGTATCTGATGTAATTATTTATGTAAACCTTTTGTAATACTAATAGAATGTAAGTTAAGGTTAATAGACCTTGAGAGTTAGGTAAGACTTTATTATAATGAACAATGTTTGTTTATTATTACACAATAGTTTATAGAATACTTATGTAGTTGATGGATCGTGAGCACCAAACCCGAGGTTGGAGAACCTGAATTTAAGGGCGTCACAGTTGTTGCCAACGATTTACGCTGTCAATCATTCTGACCTTCGTTGAAGTGGTTTTCAATGCATGGCTTACATCACCGTATCTTTCCCGATGCTACGCTGGAGTCGTCGCCGATGGCTTGCACTCCCAGACATGTTTGATATCTCTGCTGGGGACATCTTTCTGACAATTTATTCCCCGGAACAAATTTGGACGTTTTGATGCCTTAAGATCAATGGTTCATGACACCGAACCTTCCCTATGTTCTGACAAGGGCCAATAATCTTTATTATCGGCTTTCTGAAGCCCACATCCGGGTTAATACCAATGACTTACATGAAGATTAGAAGTTTGATATCTGAAATCAGAGTTTCAAGCCCTTTCCGCTCAATCGCGTAAAACTTTTTTTCCTGATTTGACTTTTCAGATATTTTAAGAACTCGGTTGTAAATCAAATTTGATCGACCGGGAGGGGGTGGGACCCACCCTGGGTGGCCGCAGGTAGACCCGCGGCTGCCACGGGTTGACCTGCGGTTCTTCGTGGGTATATTTACTCCCCTCGTTCCTTTCACAAGTCATTTTTAAGTTGAACTATATTGAAAAATCAAAAATTTCTTCTTCAGATCTACTGAGTTCGGGCTACTTTTTGAAAAATCCATTGTTGGTCGTTTTACTGATCAATATATGCGTGCAAGTATACACGATCAACAAGTAATAAAGAGTAATTAAAGTTTCGTTTCCACGGAGAATTAACTAATAAAGTTCACCAAGCATTAGCCCATAACCATTTCAGTCTTATTTAAACGAATGATTTAATATAGTGATGAAAACTAAGAAATTAAATAATACTAACTACCCCTAGAATGAGACTAGATAATGAAGACTTAAAATTATAATTTCACCTATTGAATCATTTAAATTAACAAACTTCCTTATAAGCCAAATTAATTATACCAGATTTTCAACTGCAGTGTCCTCTGGTAAAACGGCCACAACTTTTGATCCGAGAGGAGTTACGGGGCCAGCCACCTATCAAATCGAAGATCTCGAAGAGTTCTACAACTTTCATTCTTTGAGAATTAAGAAGTAATGGACGGATGAAGGTAGAAATCGGGTTAGAAATGACTGTTATGCAAATGGCCACCCAAAACATTGAAGCTCAACGTCCGTTGGTACAAATGTCATAACTCTTGCATCCGAACTCCGATTGGAATGATTCAAGATGTTTCGAAAAGCTTAGAAGAAGCTCTAAAATATAATCCAAGTTCCAAGACAAGAATATGAAATGAACATGAAAGCCCAAACGATGTCCGGATTGCTTTTTCTTGCTTTTTCATACCAATAGTCGCTCACACCGTTCCCAAGCATAAGATATACAAAATGAACACAAAATGCATGAAAAGTAACTAAGATACATGAGTTTAAGCAACTAATTCAAGTAATAGATACCAGATAAGTAAGTATAAAACCTACTTATCAAATACCCCCAAACTTAAGCCGTTGCTTGTCCCCAAGCGACACAACATAATGCAATCTACATGTTATGTAAGCTACGCTACTATGACAATGAATCCCACTTTCTCAGCCAAATATGAATTCCAATAAGATGTGCCTTAGAGAAATAACAAGATCTATGAATAAAGCATCAAACTCAGCTAAAGTTATAAGGACATACACTCCGAAAATCACAACCTGCTGCTAAGATGTAGTGTGTGTGTGCTATGTTCACAAATAAGCTTGACAAAGGTGAAGATTCCACATGATATACTTCTAAGAAAGAAAACTGAGGTTTTAAGTCAAGAACTATGCACATAATTGAATCAATAACCAATACAACACGTCAATACAAGCTAAGGTTTAACAAAGTGTTTATTCAACTTTATTCACTCACGAGGGCGATTTTTGCACTTTCCCGTGGTTATTATTTTTATATTTTATTCATGGATGTGCAATGTGTCATTCCATTAGGCTATATAGTGCTACCCCTTAGCGACCTTTCAACTAACGACTCCCTAACCATTCAGGGTTTAGGGTACTAGGTGTAGAGATAATTCTCTCGGGCGTACTTACTCAAGTAACAAAGGCCTTAAACAAGACTAGCCACGGTGTTTATTCATTTTTAGCATGCATACCCAATGTGTTCTCAAAACTTGACTTTCTGTGTCTTTATAGTCATTACTCACTTTCTACAAAATTCTATCATTAAAAACAAAATTTTCTCCCAGAAGACAAGCATGTTCTAATCTAACCAACAAGCAAATAATGACAATGTTGTCCTACCCGGTAACATCAAAGCAACAGGTAAAGATTACATCATGTATGAAATTATAACTAAGCTTAAATTATCAACTGAGTTCAAAAATCCATCACATTTCTATATCATCATTGGCCATATTGGAAATCAATCGACTAAAAATAGGGGAATATGCTATGTAATGCAACTAAACACATACTAAGTAAACAAGATAAAAAAAAACTGAAAAAAAAATTATGCCAAAAATTTAACTAGCAAGATACTAAAATACCACTACTATGCAACCTAAACATGCAATAAAACTATATGCAACTATCTATATACAACAACTACTAGCTACAACCCAAAACCCCCAAACTTAAAACGAACAATGCCCTCATTGTAATTAAAAGTGAAAGAATACTCCCCTAAGTGGAAATGTCATCTCTGTTCGCCTCCTCAGGATTCGATGGTATATCAAGTTATGGATAAGTTTGAGATAATCTAAAGTTGGAAACTAAGTGTGGGCTTCTAACTGTCTGAATGCTTGAGTCAGAAATTCTAAAAATTGAGCAGTATTTGTTTTCTATGACTGAGAGATGGTGCGACCGCGCTACCCTGTACCTTGGCAGCTTTAGTTTTTTTTTACTTTTGTTTAATCCTGAATGCTTATAGATATTGGATTGAACCTGAGAGGAGAAACAATCAAACTATTATTAAGACTTACAACTATCAAACATCTACTAAATATGGAAATTGTGAAGAATTAAACATAGAAGAAGAAGTAATTGGAAATGTAAATAAGAATTTAACAAGGAGGGAGAAAGATTGGATGGGGTGCCTCCCATCGAGCGCTCGGTTTATAGTCCGTTAGCTGGACTCTTTTCTTGACACTTGTGAGACCCCGAATTTTATGAAATAAAAGTATTCAATTTTTCTATTTTGGTAAATAGTTAAATTGATAAAAGCTTAAAGTTAAGGGTAATATGCGATTTTTTTTGCAAAGTAAGCATATTGATATAAAATATTCGTTGTGTCGGGGAATATTCGATTAGTCGGAGAATATTCTTTTTGTCGGAGAATATTCGTACGACGGTACAATCATTGGTGGACCCCACAACAGAATTATTGTCAGATTGAGAAAACGATAAAAATATTTTTATGAAAATAATGGCGGAAGTTTTACCGTTAACTGTTGAAACACCCGGTGTTAAAAGTATAGTAATACGCGTGGTTGCATAGTAGCACACAATATTGATTATTGATGCTTACGTGAGAAGTCACTCAGTTTTGTTTTGTTAGTATTATTAATGTAATAAAACAGAAAAGCTTTTTATATAAAACAGAATACTTTTATAAAGTTATTCGTTTTATTAGGCTAATAGTAAAATCTTTTTATATAAAACAGAATACTTTTATAAAGTTTTCTGTTTTATTAGACAATAATTAGAATATATTATATTTTATTATGCATAGTATTTGCATAGTGCCTGTATAGTGTTTGCATAGTAAAATCTTTTATAAAGTTATTCGTTTTATTAGATTATAAATAGAATATATTATATTTTATTTAAAAGATTTTGCTTTAAATATGGACCGTCCGATTAAAAAGAAAATCAATCTGGACCGTTCATGAATTAGTTACTATGCAGTCCATTCTTCTATAAATAGAAGCTCATTCCTTCATTATTTCTTACGAATTTATTAAAACTCTAGAGAGAGAAACTATAGAGAGTTCTTTTTCTATAATCTTGAGCGTATTTATTTAGAGTTTAAGAAAGCTTTGAACGTAGTGCAAGTTTTCTTCGAGTATATTCTCGCCCTACCAGTCGGAATACTCTTCTTTCAAAGGAAGTGAGAACGCAGCAGGGACTAGTCGGGGAACGGAGTGACGGTCCAGATGATATCATTAGTAGTCCTCACTATTCTATAAATAGTGTGATATCTGTGGAGGTTCTCCCTAAACAGTATAAAAAAGTGTGTTGTATTATATACATCATTTAGTAGTTATATTTGGTAAATCAAATAGGGTGAGGCGAACTCAACTTTGGAAGGGTGTTTTGCCACTATCATACAAGATGTTTAATGACATACAACCTCGTGTTCTCATAAGACATGGTTGTGCACATCCACTTGCTGAATATATCTACGAACACTATCTATATGATCTTGGAGTTTATTTGAAATATAATTTTCACTTGGAGACAACGGAGATATTTATATGTCAAGAGAAGACTCACCATTGGAAAGAAGATGATAGTAATATTCTTGTTTTTCTTTGGGGACTTTTGGGACAACCAAGGATAATTCTATGGACATATGATATCTATCATAACCTAGACGCATGGCCTCCCATGTACGAAGGTTTCCTTGAGCACTTCCCAAAGATTTTAATTTCTAAAATAGTTTTTGACTATACTTTTATGTAAAGTATTATTGTAAGGTTGTGGTCAAGGTACCATGAGAGTTACATATATTTGTATTAAAACTCATAGTTAACTGTGGTCGTATTCTATACGTCAGCTCAACAGTTGTATAAATGAAGTTGTTTTTGAATTTTGTACCATGTATCTGGCGACTCAGAATGGGTGATGTATACCTAATTTTGGGGGCGTCATATTCCTTATTTTTAATATCCTCAGTTGTCTCCTCAATGTCCACTTCTTTTAGTTCATCTAGTGGCATGTACACTTCTGGCTCTCTATCAATTTCAGCATCCATGTCATAACACCAATTATTTTGAGGACAATTGTTCAAGGCTTCGAACATTTGATCCATTTGATTATGAAGATTTCAAATTGACATCTCTTGCTCAATCATCTTCTCATCAGTTGACGCTATAAACTTGAACCACAAATCTTCCAATCTTAAATTATCTATTTCAGTTTCAGAATCCATGTGTTGAAGACCATTCATTGAGGGATTAATAAGTTGTTCCATCTGTTTATTAAGATTTTGGCTTGATAACTCCTGACTCGTCATCATCTTTTCATGGTCTGCAATGATTTTTGATATGAATTCCTTCAACCTTGAATTTTCTTCTTGTTGCATTGGATGTGGATATGAGAATTCTGGTGGATATGTTGGACTTGGAGCGTAATATTGGTCTTGATAGTTATAGCTTCATGAAGAATCTGGGTGATACCCCAACCTTGATGATAATTGGGATAAGCATAGTTGTTGAGGTAATCATCCCCATACTGTACTTGTCCAACTCTGATGTTGTACTAATAACTCGGATGCTCGCTAGTACAATATTCATATGTAACTACTATCTCTCGAGTACATTGGCTTGCAACAATGTCCAACTTCTTCGAAATAATCTCAAGTTGTGCTGATAATGTAGCAATTGTGATGAGTCCATCAATCCCTGTTTCTCTTGGTTGATCCATCCTCGTGTACGACCATTGATAAGCACTGTAATCCATGGTACCTAAAAAGAGAGAATATAGGAAGAGAATTAAAACAAAATAAAAATATTTAAACTAAGACTAATTTAATTGAAACCAATGTTGGCGAAAATTATTAAACTAATTCCCCGACAACGACACCAAAAACTTGTTGGTTATTTTACCGATCAATATATGCGTGCAAGTATACACGGTCAACAAGTAATAAAGAGTAAGTAAAGTATCGTTCCCACAGAGAATTAACTAATAAAGTTTACCAAGCACTAGCCCATAACCATTTTAGTCTTATTTAAACGAATGATTTAATATAGTGATGAAAACTAAGAAATTAAATAATAGTAACTACCCCTAATATGAGACTAGATAATGAAGACTTGAGATTACGATTTCACCTATTGAATCATTTAAATCAACACACTTCTTGTTAAGCCAAATTAATTATACTGGATTGTTAGTCGAGAACACGAAAGTGAGACATGGCCATCTTTCGATGAACCAAAGCCATATCACATGAACACCCATATTACCTAAACCACTATATGTCTATGCAATTTACAAATAAATAGGGTTTAAGACCAAGTCCTCAATTGACTGCGAGTGGTGCTTCGGTATATATCTATTCTAAGCACGGATAATACATTCCATCACCATGTAGAACATACAAACACAAGCTATCAAGATCAAATCTAAACCCATACTTTGTCTTTCAAGTTCATATGGATTATCACAGTAATCAATGGCCAATTAATTAAGCAAATAAGCATGACTCTTAATAGACAATCTCATAGCAATCAATAAGACTAACAATGAAGTATATCAAAATAAACTAGGCAATAGATTCCATTGCAATCCCAAAATAGAGTTTAACTCATAGTTGAATTAAATCTATTATCCACAATTTGAATAAACATCATAAGAATACAAATAGGAATCAAAGAGAAGATAAGAATAGAAAATTAAATTGTAAATATGTTCTCTTGCTCCAAGTTTGAATCTGTAATGCTATCCAAATGCTTCAACCTTCAGATCTAATCAAATCTAGAAACTAACTACTTTAATCTACTATAATCTAATATTCAAAATTAAAGAGAAGAAAAGAGCAATAGTAAACTAAGTGATCCCCAAAGGAGATATCCCCTCTTACATATTGATATGTCTTCTATATATAAGCCCTAATTGACTCCTTGCCCAAGTTACGCTCCAATTGTACTTATTAATGAAAAAGTCAACATTGGTCAACTTCCGAAGTGTCGCGGTCGCACTGGAAGTGGCCTGAAGTTGGGCGCGCCCGCAATCAAGTAGCAAATGGCATTTTTTTGGTCTAGGGACTGGCGCGACCGTGCCCAAAATGCACTAGAAATCTACGCGCCCGCGTCGTAGATTTTTTACCGCAGTATTCTCTGGTAAAACGACCATAACTTTTGATCCAGGAGGAGTTACGGGACCTGTCACCTATCAAATCGAGTATCTCGAAGAGTTCTACGACTTTCATTCTTTGAGAATTGAGAAATAATTGACCAATAAAGGTCAAACTTGGGTTGAAAGTGACTGCTATGCAAATGGCCACCCAAAACATTGAAGTTCAACGTCTGTTGGTACAAATGTCATAACTCTTGCATCCGAACTCCGATTGGAATGATTCAAGATGTTCCAGAAAGCTTAGAAGAAGCTCTAAAATATAATCCAAGTTCCAAGCTAAGAATATGAAACGAACATGAAAGCTCAAACGATGTCCGTATTGCTTTTCCTTACTTTTTCATACCAATAGTCGCTCACACCGTTCCCAAGCATAAGATCTACAAAATAAACACAAAATGCATGAAAAGTAACTAAGAAACATGAGTTTAAGTAACTAATTCAAGTAACAGATACCGGATAAGTAGGTATAAAACCTACTTATCATCCATCATCGTACAAACGTTCTGTAACTACTCTGGTAACATTTACATGTTTTCTTTTCAAGTTTGACCATTAGAACGTTAGATTTTATATAGAATGCTTCTAAACACAATGTAGTGAATATGCATGCTTATATGACTTGATAAACATTATTAACCTCAATAAATTTTCATATTTTACCATGTTGAACATATTGTTGTGAAAAAAAAATGATTTCTGAGATAGTCATTTAGCACCCTTTTTGCTAGTTTATTCATCCTAATAAAGCACACATGGTAATTTGGCTGCCATGGTAGATTTAATTTTAATGTTTTTTCATGCATATGAGATGTTCATGATTTTGGGTTGATGTGCTACTGAATGACCACCTAGTAATGCCTATGTGCATGTGGACAATCCATTTTACAAAAGAGACTATGTCAAAAAAATTTCATGAGTCTGAGAATTTAATGAACATGCAATTTTAACTCTACTATAGATGTATGTTAACACAATGCATGCTTTAAGATTTAAACCAGATATGAAGCAATGATTTAACTTTAATAAGCTTTAAGTTTGAAACTTACCTCACCATTTTTGAGGTGATTCGGAGACTTTGTTCAGATTATGGATCCAGACTAGAAGAGTAGCTCTAGTAGGGCCTTTGTAGGTGTAAGGAGGAGAGCTTCTGATGTTGCTCAGCCTCTTCCAACCCGGCAACCTCACCAGTTGACGAAGTCAGTGATTCGCCCTATCCGGGTTGATAGGACGGATGCCGTAGACGAGGAGGATGATGTTCCTATTGTGGATCCTACTTCTTCTTCTTTTAATACCTCTCGTCAGGATCTTCCAGCCATCAGCGTGTCGATTCCAGATCTTTTGGAGGATTTGAGATGCCATCCTTCGATCTATCTCCATGCCAATGAGGTAGCATAAGCTTTTTGTTCTGGATTTTATTTTTCCCCTTTCGGGATAATGGTTTCATCTTGATTTTTCCATTTGATGTAGGTTCCGGGCTTTACACAGCCTAGGGGGAACTAGTTTAATATTCACTCATTATACTAGACCTTCCATCTAGAGTACTGGGAGATCGTCCATTCATGGGGCTTTCAGGCATTCTTTTCTATTCCTCCCCGTTGTTGCCCCTAGGGTTATCTGAGGACTTTATCTGAGCGCTGGTTTCACCAGACTCAGTTTCTCCATTTGCTGGATTACGAGATGATGATGACACCGATGGACTAGCGGTTCATCACTGAGTTAGAGTTTACAGGGGCGCTGATACCTTTGGTGGCTGACATTTCACCAGCTGTAGTTCGATCCCTTTTGGGAGTTCCTACCACGACCCTCAAGGGTCGGACCATTCGCTCTGGGCCCTTGAGTGTGGATTCTACTAGTGGGGCTTTGACTGAGCCTCTGCCTAATGATCATATGGTTAGAGATCGCATTCTTAGACGATTGTTCCTTATCATCATCAGGGGTTGTTTCCTAGCGGATAACTCCTCGACGGTTTTTTTTGTCGTGGTCAGCGCCATTCGCAATGTGGACCGCATCAGGGATTTTAACTGGGGCTCATTCACCTTTGCATACTTTCTTTTCGTGGGATGCGCCTACTGTCAGAGGGTGTGACGGAGGCTTGGCTAGGCTTTTACCCATTTTTGTTGGTGAGTAATTTTTCTTTATCTTTTGATCTCCCCCCCGCTCAGGTTGTCATTTTTCATAACTGATGACATTTGATTTTTACATTTTAAGTTTTGGGCATATGAGAGGCTCCCTAGCCTTCGTCCCGTGACTACATTACGTTTGGAGACCTATCCACGGGGACGACGATGGAATCATTCCACTCTTACAGAGGTTCCTATAGTAGAGGGGTTTACCCATTCTCGATTGTAGTTAGAGTTGTTGACTGCTGATGTTATTACGTGGGTTCCCTACACCGAGGAGCATTTGATAGTAGGTTTTGAGGGTGGATTTCCAACCGGGTTAGAGTATGTGTTATCCACCCGTCGAATGCCTCTCCTGATTGATGGAGGCTAGGAGCTCTATTTGGGAGAACGTGCTACCAGGAGCATCACAGAGGAGATTTATATTCCATTCTTTCCTCCCGCTAGGCAACACTGGCCTTTATCTTAATCGATCACCAAGATTCCTGTGATGGGTTTAGATGACTTTATTTTATATGAGAGACCTTTCACTCAGGAGGCTTTCTACCACTGGTGGTTCCCTCTCACCATTGGGGTTCAGACCCACGCCACTCAGTTAATGAGGGATATGGTTCCTGGGTCTGTGATGATGACAGACTAGATTGCCTGTATCCGAGAGCCCACTTATTTGACACAGATTGATAGCTTGACCCAAAGGTTGGACTGGGCACATTTTCTCATCAGACACCTTGGCAGAGATCTTTTAAAGGCAGATTCTTTTGATCCGTCTAGCTCTGGTGTTGGCCCCTATTCTAATAGCTTTACCGGTGCAGATCCCCCTTTGTATCAACCTGATGTTCCATTTGGCGGAGATATAGTGACTTAGAAGGAGTTACAACAGATTGATCGATTGGATGTGGGCATCATAGATTTCTTTGGATAGATTTCTCGTTATATCTTTTGATATGCCTTTGTTAGATATTGGGCGAATATGTCCCATTTCTCGTTATATCTTTTGATAGGCCTCTGTTAGATATTGGGTGGATGTGCCCCATTTTCCTGTACTTTTTATTTTTCAGTTGTATACAAAGATGATGTATTTAATTCTTATTATAATGTATTTAGGACTATATATATAATGCTTTCTATTCTTTGCATCACAATGTCATTTATCATCATTATTTATCACGATGCATGCATTATGTCATGGATATGCATTCATATAGGTGAGTTTAGCCTTGACCCCTGGATGGTCATATGATACGATTATATAGATGTCTTCACTACCATTAGTTAGATTGAGCAAACCAAACCCACACTAATAGCCTTTTCTCTGAGATCATGGTATGACAGTTTATCTCCCACAGATCGAGTGACAGTTGATCAGCTATTGAGGCATTCCATAACCCTTCTGACGTTTCACGTACCCTTGGGCTTTGTAGAGGGCATGATATCTTGTTGGATACCAGAGAGATAAGTTTTTAGATTTGATTTCCATGAGCTAACTCCTACGTTGGAGGAGTATGATCGCCTCACTGATTTACCCTTGGATCGGCCTTGTGCTATGATGGCCGTTGATGATATGAGGCAGCAGTTTATGATCCTGACGGGCTTACGACGTAAAGTTATCATGGACGAGATTACCTACGGGCATGTGGTGTCCTTGGATTTCTTGATTGACCGATTTGGATCACTAAACAACTATCTACGACATTCAAAGGACTTCACCATTACTGAGGGTGAGTGGAAGGTTGTCCACGTAGATATTCTATTGATGTGCACCGTGGTCTATTTGTACATGCCGCTATATATGGATTATCTAGACATTGGTTTGATTACAGTAATTCGTGCTCTCAAGGAGGGTTGTACTATCTTTCCCATAATATTAGCAGAGACCTTGAGGTCGGCCACCTTTTGCCATACCCATCTTGTGGGGTTTTTCAGAGGCAGTGTCGTCTTGTTGTATGTGTAGTTTATGACACATTTGAGACCGATTAGCACTTTTAGACGCCATGGGTACTACTTTACTAATGAGATAGCCGTGTCTTATTCCTTTCAATCGGATGATTGCACAGATACAGTATCCTAGTTGGCCTTTCTGTCAGTGATCGAGGATCCATTTACGATCTTGCCTTGTTAAGGACTCAGTTATCCTTACAGTTTTATTACTCATGCTATTGGCATGGACTATCTACCCCTGACTGGTTTGAGAGGGGTGACCACGTATTATCCACTGACTATCATGGGATAGTTTGATCAGTTTCAGGATATTTACCCCTTTGATGGGGCCTTGGGTCAGCGACTATCAGCTCCATTTTTGTCAGCAGATGATTTGACCAAGATTTATGATTGTTGGACTCGTAGCGAGAAGGCTAATTTTTTGACTAGTCATCCTGGTTAATCTTTAGAGTATTCTGCATGGCTGGAGGCAGATATTGCATCGCCTATGGTTGTTCACTCAGAGCTGAGTATTGATCCTGACGAGGAGGAGCCTTTGGAGGACCCTGATTCTCCTACTGAGGACGAGCTATTTGCTAGTTTGACAGAAGCTCTGGTCAGTGACACCCCTAGCCCTCCTGCTGCACCTCCTGTAGAGTATTTAGAGTAGAGGCTACATCTTATAACATTGAGAGGGATTAGGTTAGAGCCCTAATTTTGACATCTCTTTTTGGCCGAGATGCTGCTTTTATTGAGCAATATGATGCTCGAGCAACTCGGGATGCTGCTTTTGTTGAGCAGAATGAGGCTCGAGCTACCCGAGATGCTTCCTTTACTGATAGTACTGCACTTAGATCTTACACGACTAGCATTATTGCAGATATGAGTGCATTCATAGATGATCATGGTAGCACTATGCAGATGGCTGTGGATCTACTGGCTCGTATAGAGACCTTAGGGCAAGAGCTTATAGATTCACCTCCATCTTCTAAGAGGGATGCCAGGTTGGACTTAATATCCCGTTTATCTTGGGGTTTATAGACTAGCTTTCAATTTCCTGCATAGACTAGGTTAGCCATTTTTGACATGTACAAGATACATTGTATATATCAAACAATATTATATGGTAAGAAAATATATTTTGATTCACTTCCCTTTTAGATATATCTTGTCACTTGCTTGATAGTTGCCATTTTCTTTATGACTTTCCATCTTGATGTGTCCCAAACTTCTCCTTGATGGATTGACCTTGAGATGTCCTAGGATCTCTCAGAATGGGCCGTTGATCTTTAGTCTTTTCTGGTGTACCAATTTTTGGTGTCTTGGAACTGGTCTTTGGATATGGTTAAGGTTTAGGCCAAGTGTTTGACTTTCTTTTAAGGGTTTGATTTTGATCTTGGTTTTAGGGGGTTTTAGATTTTTGTTTGGTTTGATCGCACCATAGATGGTTGCCTATGTACTCCCATTGATGAGGGGAGATCAGGTCTTTCGTAGGTCAAGCTTAGTCGGAATGGTTTGAAGCTAGTACTTTGTGCAGGGAGAGAAATATTCTGGGAATTTGAGAGGTGTTTGTTAAGGTTTAACCTTGGTTTGAGGGGTTTTTGGATTTTTTTGGTTTGATTTAAAGGGTTTTCTAGAATTTTTCTGGTTTGGTTTGACCGCACCATAGATGACTGCCTATGTATTCCCATTAATAGGGGGAGATCAGGTCTTTCGTAGTTCATGCTTGGCTTGAATAGTTGAAAAGTGTTTATTTGAGTTTGAGCTTGGTTTGATGGGTTTTTGTATTTTTGTTTAGTTTGAACGCATCATAAATGGTTACCTACATACTCCCATTAATGGGGGGAGATCAGGTCTTTCATAGTTCAAGCTTTGTAGTGAAAACCTGAATTGACTTATTTGATTGATTTTTTTCCAAGATGGTGGTTTGCAAACATTTCAGACGTAGTACCTCTTCACGATGTCTAAGTTGTTAAGCTGGGAAAATTCTTCACCATCCATTTTTTGCAATCTGAGGGCTCCTCCCGTCAATACTTCCTTAACAATGAAAGGGTCTTCCCAACTCGAGGTGAACTTTCCTTTGGCTTCATCTTGATTGGAGAGGATCTGTTTTAACACTAAGTCATTCTTTTTAAATTGTCGGAGCCGGACTTTCTTGTTGTATGACCTAGCAATCCTCTGCTGATATACTTGACCATGAAAGATGGTTGCAGCCCTCCTCTCATCTATCAGAGATAGCCAGTGGTATCGGTCTTTCAACCATTGATCTTCATCTATTTGAGAATCTATTAATACTCTTAACGACTCCATTTCTTCTTTTATGGGGAATACTGCTTCCGTGCCATAGACCAGTGAGTAGGGGGTAGCCCCAGTAGATGTGTGCATTGACGTTTTGTATGCTAGTAGAGTTAGAGTCAATAAGTCAGGCCATCCCTTGTGATTGGCGGACATCTTTTGCATAATTTTCTTGATATTCTTATTGGCTGACTTGACCGTAACATTCATTTTGGGACGATAGATGATGGAGTTAAGATGCTTGATGTGGATTTTACTGCATAATTCCTTCATCATCTGGTTGTTTAGATTATTGGCATTGTCCGATACGATCACCTCCGACTATCCATATCGACAGATGATATTATTTCTGATGAAACCAATGATTACCTCTTTGGTGACTTTGGTAAAAAAGGCCGCTTCTACCCATTTGGTGAAGTAATCAATCACGGTAAAGATAAATCGATGACCATTGCTAGTTTTAAGTTCTATTGGCCCAATCACGTCCATTCGCCACATTAAAAAGGGTCACTGCGAGCCCATACAATGCAATTCACTTGGAGGAGCGTGGATGGAATTTCCATGGACTTGGCATTGATAGCATCTCCTGACGTGATCGTCACAGTCGACTTTGAGAGAAATCCAATAATGCCCCGTTCTTAATATCTTCTTGGCAAGTAAAGGACCACTCATGTGTGGACCACATACTCCACCATGGACTTCATCCATTAGTCTTTGGGCTTGATCTTTGTTCAAGTGTCTTAAAAGACCTATCCAAACATCCCTTTTGTAAAGTGCGTCTCCTCTCAAATCGAATTTCAGGGCTATTTTATGGATTCACTTTCTTTCAACTTGACTTGCCCCAGCGGGCATAGACCCATCTCGAATATATTCTTTGATATCCTAATACGAGGGCTGCTTGATGGGAGGCAGTCGATCTGATACTTCTCCAATATAATTTCCATAGGCTGGTGCCTTTTGGCTTGTAAATTTGATATCTAGGATGCCTCCCATTTCATATATGTTGATCAATGAAGCCAATGTTGCTAGTTCATCCGCAAAATCATTTTTGTTTCTAGGGATGTGAATAAAGGCTATTTCTTCGAACTCCATAGCCATCTTGATAACCTTTCGATGGTAGGGTAACAAATGCAATTCTTTGGTGTGATATGCCCTAATGGTTTGCTTGATGACCAACTCAGAATCCCCAAAGACTAATAACCGTTTGATATCTATAGATTAGGCCAGTTTTAATCCCATTATGCAGCCTTCATACTCAGCTGTGTTGTTGGTGTTGACAAATTGCAACTTGATGGCCACAGGATATTTTTCTCCCGAAATAGATATCAGAACTGCCCCTACTCTAGCACCTTCCATGTTTACGGCTCCGTCAAAATAAAAATTCCAAGATCGGACTGTATTTTCCTGATGGATTTGTTGAATTTTCATTATTCCTTTATCTGGGAAATACGTTTTTAGGGGTTCAAAATTCCCTGATGGTGCTTTGGCTAATTGATTCACAATTCCTTGACCTTTGATAGATTTTTAAGTCATATAGATGATGTCGAATTATTGGAGGATCAACTGCCGTTTGGACAATCGACAATTCAACATTGGTTCGTTGAATACATACTTCAGAGGATCCATGCGGGATATGAGATAGGTTGTGTGCCCGTAAGATAATGTTGTAATCTCATGGCGGCCCATGCTAACGCACAACATGTCTTTTCAATCAAAGTGTACTTCTACTCGCTGCTACTGAATTTTTTTCTGAGGTAATAGATAGCTCTTTCCTTACCTCTATCGTCTTTTTTTCCCAGCATGCAGCCCGTGGCATTGGCATTGACTAACAGGTACATAAAAATGGGAATCTTGTCCCTTGGGGGTACCAAGACAGGAGCTTCCACCAATTGCTTTTTGATGGAGAGGAAGGATTTTTGATACTATTCATTCCACTTCATGGAGGAATTTTTCCTTAACAACTTAAAAATGGGCTCACACGTTGTTGTGAGTTGATATATGAATCTGCTTCTGAAATTGATTCTCCTCAGAAATCCCTGTATCTCCTTTTCTGTTCAGGGCATGGGCATATCAGTGATGGCTTTAATTTTGGCGGGATCCAGTTCAATGCCTTTGTTGCTCACTAGAAATCCCAACAACTTGCCTGATTTGACACCAAAGGCACACTTGACCGGATTCAACTTCAATTTGAATTTGCGCAATCGGTTGAAAAGCTTTTTAAGGTGGTTGATAAGGTCATCTTCCTTTCGGGATTTAATGATGATGTCATCCACACAGACCTCTATTTTTTTATGCATCATGTCATGAAAAAGGGCCATCATGGCTTGCTGATAGGTGGCACCGGCATTGATAAGGCCGAAAGATAATTAAACGTCTGTAACAAAAGGTTCCCCAGGGATTGATGAAGGTTGTTTTCTCCCTGTCCTCTTCAGCAACCATGATCTGATGATACCCAGTGAAGCAGACAACAAAAGAATACATGCCATACTGAGTCGTGTTGTCTATTAGTAGGTTGATACTATGATGATGTCAGCTTTGAATTGTTTAACATTTTCTTCTTTGACTTTCAAAGTCCAATCAAGTTTTAGTCGCCTAAACTAATCATGTCCTTATGTGACCATGCAAACACATCCTGGAACTGTGTTAGTAGAGCAATCGGGTATTTTCTTTGGTTTGGGGTAAGGTCCATGCCAATCTGGATTTCTTTAGAGTTTTCTGAGGTTCTGATATTGACAAAAATGGTTTGATCAAGGTTTGGCTTAGGTTTGTCTTCCACCCATTCTTTGATCTCCTTAGGCACCTCATAGTCCTCTATCTCCTCTTTCTCAATCCCCATTAAGTCAAAGTCCAACTCTACATCAAAGTTGTAGTCATTGTAGAGATTTGTCATTTCATCAGCAAGGCTAGACAAGTCCAACTCTAGAGTCCTAAAAACAAAATGCTTTCACTTAATATACGAGATTGTTTAATCATACAAAGCGTTAGCAAAAGCATGAAAATAGTAACTGCTAATACTGTGCAACAAAAGTAAGCAGTCAATAATATCTACACTTCAGGGCATGTGGACTTTCTGCCCTTTTTACCTTTTTTGACAGATGCAAGGAGCACTGCTCCAGTTGTCTAGGGTCAAGTCTTTGTGGACAGCTGTGATGAAGGGATAGTTGATGTCCTCCTCCTCTTTGATGATGACCATGACTGAATTCATATCAGGGCCAGTACTTTTCTTTGGCCAGTTCTCCTTAGCCTTATTTATACGAGGGATCAGGATTTGATCTTCTGAATAGTCATCATCTGGAATATCCTCGTTCATACCCTCAGTATGTGCCAAGAAATGTATCTTTGCCAACCGATTTTGCACTTCTTGTAGAAACCCTTCTTTGATTTCCTTGTATTCCTTAACAGGAATCTGGATTTCTTTTTCAATGGCTGGATTAACCTTAAGAATTAGCATTCCTGATACAACCACAAAAATTTTCCTTGTTGGTTTCACGAATCCTGCATCCGTACGGTTTGGTAGCAGAATGGTAGAGGAAGAAATCAATGGATGTTTGTGCGGGTTCTGGTGGTCTGATCCAGATGAATAGCCTAATTCAGCCTTCCCTGTCTGACTCAAAATTTGAATAGGACTTCTGATTCCTTGTTAACTTTTTCCTAACCCTTGTCCAGACCAGAAACCCAATGATATCATTTCTTGACTAGCTGACATTACTTTGGTGGAAACTCTGGGCTTTAAAGCAGAGGCTCCAATAGGTTGGTACCGAGTGTAGCTCACCTTAAGGGCTTGAAAACTGATAGGCTCAGTTCCCTCATTGAGACTAATTACATGCATATCTCTTTGTGTATGAACAAGATATTCTGGCTCAGCATTGACAGCTACTAGATTATCGTTAATGATGTATTTGACATGTTGATGAAGGGTAGACGGAACTGCTCCTGCCATATGGATCCATGACCTTCCCAACAGTAAATTATACCATGTGGTAATGTTTAGCGCTTGAAAGGGTATGTAAAAAGTATGTGGACAAATTTCCACTGAAAGTTCAATTTTTCCTACAACATTTTGTCGAGACCCGTCAAAGGCTCTTATGACTATGTGGCTGCTTCGGATTCGATTGGGATTGATCTTCATTCTTTCCAACGTGTCATAGGGACAGATATTCAAGGACGATCCTCCATCTATCAACACACCTCCTACCACATATCCTGAGGACATCACTGCTATATGCAATGACTTGCAATGACCCGTCCCTTCGGATGGTATATCATCATCAGTGAAAGATATCACATTACTGTTGAAAATGTGATCTACCAAATGGTGAAACTTCTCGGTATCTATTGACTTTGGCAGGTGAGCTTCTTCTAGTACTTTTGTGACGAACGAGATTTTGTAATCTAATTTGAATATTTATTAAATTAAATAAATATTTTTTCGATAATTTAATTATTGGATTAAATAATTAATTGTTAAATTTGTGGTAGATTAATTTCATTATATGTGTTATATTGATTAAATTAATGTGGAGAATTTTATTATTCAAAGTATGTATTTAAGTGAGTTTATTTGATTAAATAAATTATTTAATAAGCATAATGTTATTCTAATTAATTTAATAATTAATTAGATATTTAATAATTTGACATAATTAATAAATGAGAAATTTAATTATGTGACTATATGAATTAATGAGAAATTATTATATTTTATTTAAATTAAATTAAATAAGATATTTGATTTATTGTTTAATTGGGTGTGACATTATTAAACTATATAATAAGAGATTAATTAAATTAAATGGAAAAGAGCCTTTTAAAGGGTAGCTAAACAAGGCTTAAAAGAGAGTTGACCAATTAACCCACGAAGGGATTAACTGACCACATCGACGTCAGTTATATTATGTGTCTCATATTCAGTTCTTAGTTTCAAATTGGAGAGCAAAGTGAAAAGAAAATTCAGAGAGAGTTTAGAGAGAATTTATGATATTGGAGAAGAAAGCAAAGAATTAGAGGAATTACTATAGGGTAATCTCTCCAACCCAATTTATAAATTACGTTGTTATTATTTTCTATGAAAAACTATCTCTAAGTCCTCTGTGATTGAAAAAAGTTGCAAATTGATGAGTATAGGATGTGATGTATGGGTTAATTTATGTTTATAATAAGTGTATATCATATATTCATGTGTTTAAAGTAACTGATTTCATGTAATCATGCTAAAATCAGAGTTTTCCATTAATAAGTATTTTGAGTTCTCTGTAAAACAAAAATATAGTGATCAATGCATGAATTGGTGATTTATGTGTATACACATGATAATATATAATCATAACATGTTTTCTACCATCTATGTATGTTTTCAAAACATTAAATCCATATAAATATGTAGTAATTGGATTTTTTTTTTAAGTTACAGAGTAAAAAAATTATATATATGGCCATATGGCCCTTACTTACAAATTAAATGCTTTAATCATAAGTTGTTTCAAAAATTTACACTCGTGTATGCTTATGTATGTTGAAACAAACAAAACATAATTTAAACGAATGGATTTGGTGAATTAACGAATCTGTAATGTTAAAATTCATGTTTTTCTTCAAAACTTTACAAAATATGAAAAACAGTGAAATTAAATATTGTAAATTGTGTAATTACGTGAATTAAAGTGTTAGAATCATGCTAAAGACTTTATGTGATATTTTTGTGAAGTCTATAATTCATGGGTAGCATTAAAATTCATCGTGTTAGTTTAATTTGGGATTTATTGGGTTGTTTTGTGTGTTCTTCGTGAATTGCAGAATCTGGGTCTGCGTCGTAACGCTGTCGCGCCGCTCCAAAGTATGAATGGAGCACAACCGCGCTACTTTAAAGAACAAATGGAGCGCGCCTGCGCCACTTCAGAGAACAAATGTAGCGCGCCCGCGCCCTACCTGCGGAACTTCAGAAATTTTTCTAAGTGTTCAAGTTTTGAAAATGTGTTTTTAAAACTTAATGTAATGAACATGAAGACATGTCAAGCATATAATAATATGTTTAATCAACTTACGTTATGTGATTAATTAATAAGACTTAAAAGTCAAATAACATATTCGAAGACCAATGTTAGGATTCGATAGGTATATTGAACTATTGATTAATGGGTATTGTGAATGTATTGATATGTAGGATTTAATAAAGAACGTGAATTAATCGTAGCTTTTGTAAGAGGAAAGTTTCTAAACCTTAATTTTATATTGAGCAAATATTCTATTTCTAAATTATTGTTGTTAAGTCAGTTCCTTAAATTCTAAAACCTGGGATTGATGTATTTATTTTCAGATGTTGTAACTCCTTAAGGAAAGGATTTATTTCTATCTATTTTATGGTTTTCAATTATTATGGGTAGATAGACATATAATGTTTGTATAGTGAACACCAAATCCCGTGGGAATTGAAGTACCCAGATTTGGGGGTGTCATAGGTTGGTATCAAAGCTATAGGTTATGAACCTTAGGTGAGGAAAACAACCTTAGGTAGTAGCCTTATAGGAGATCGAGAACATAGTGGCGATAAACTCTTATCGAGTTCTAAGAAATAAATTTCTTAATTCATTGAAGATAATAAAAGACTTTATGTATTTATGTGATAAACTTATGTGCTCGCGAGTATTGATTAGTAACTAAAACTTAAAACTGTATTGTCAGGATGTCGGATGTTGGAGGATCTAGTCGACCTGGGTAGGAGGAACCCCGAGTACCTACAGAGGAGGAACCTTGAGACATTCATGTTGTCAGGGAGCAGTTGGTACAGAGAGAGCCATCTCCGTTGATCACTATTGTTGGTCAGGAGCATAAGCCTGAGTCTGATCCAGAGGAGGATCCTGAGGAAGAAGATGAGTTCCCACCGAACTCTATCAGTGCCGAGATGTACGATGATCTATATGATCGTAACATAGAATTAAGAGATACTGTTTAGGAGCTGAATGAGCAGACGATTATTCAACAGCTTACCATCGAGCAGAGGGATAGGGAGGTTGTGACTCTTCACACACGTCTGGGAAACGTAGAATGGGATTTAGTTCACGAGAAGGGTCAAACTGAGGAGAAGTCCAAGGAAATAGAGAAGTTGAAGAATGAACTGAAAGAGAACTAAGTAAGGCTGACCATAGCAGAGGAGGCCTGGGTAAGGAAATCACGTCGTGCTGATCTTGCAGAAGAGAATTGTCGGGCAAAGAAGGCTAATCTTGAGGAAACGCACACTACACTTCATAATGCGATGGATGAGGCCCATGATCGAATTATGAGATATCCAATTCAGTTTGAAGGACTACCATCGTACATGCTAGATCGCAGAAAGATGTCCCGCATTATGGAAGAAAAACGTAGCAAAGATATTCAACGCCTTAGCAGGTAGTAATAGAATTTGTTAAATTATGTGAAAACCTATCTGGTAGTTAAAAATGTAAATTTCGATGTGTTTATAAATAGAGGAATATTTTTAAGTTTTAAATCCTATAGATTCTTTATCTCGGGATAGTTGATGTAAATAGCAGTGATGCTATCGTAGTTTGTTAAAACTTTTGATTAAATAAATATATCAATGTTATTTGAGAAAATGTGTTAAGTGAGTATGTTAAAATGTTTGAGTTAAACCTTAAATATTTAAAGCATTGAATAAAGATCTAATAAGCATATATTTTTAACAGAAATATGCCACCGAGAAGAAGACCAAACCGTCAACCAGCTCAAGAAGAATCGACGAACAACAATAATGACGCCAATGCTAACCCCGTTCAGCAATTGGTGAACTTATTAGCTGGAGCAATTAACAATCAACCCCAAGCTCCACCAAATACAACGTTCAAGGACTTCAAGGCGGTAGGACTGCCAAAGTTTAAAGGCTCCATGAACCCCGATTGAAACTCAAACTTGGGTTATGGAGATGGAAAAAGTTTTTGACGTCGCCAGAGTCAGAGAGGACCAGAAAATCTCCTACGCAACATTCATGTTGAAGTCAGAGGCCAGTTATTGGTGGCAAGCAAATAAGGTCCGTGGATAAGAAGTTGTGATCACTTGGGAGAGGTTTAAGGAGATGTTTTTCGAGATGTACTTTCCAACATTCTCGCAGAACCAAATGGAGGTAAAATTTTTGGAATTGAAGCAAGGAAATATGTCCATGCCAGACTATGCGGCATGATTTAATGAGTTGGCTAGGTTCGCCACATATCAAGTGCACACAGATGAGATAAAGGTAAGAAGGTTTGAACAGGGACTGAAGCCCTGGTTATATAGTAAAGTGTCAATGTTTCAGTTAAAAACTTTTGCTAGAGTGTTGGAAAAGGCCATCATCGCTGAAGGTAGAAGCGATGCGGTGACTAAGTATAATCAAGATCAAAAGAAGAAGAAAAGTGAAAATGAGGGAATTAATAAGGCCAGTGGAAGTAACACGGGAGGAAGTAACAACCAGAAGAGAAGGTGGTCTGATAACTCGTTAACTGGAAATCAGCAAGGAGGTCAGAAGAAGAGAATCGAAGCATGCCCGACCTACGGGAAATCTTACCTGGGGGTTTGTATGAAAGGAAAATGGGTGTGCTACAATTGTGGTCAGGAAAGCCACATAGCACCTAATTGTCCTAATCCAAAGAAGGGCGCTTGCTTCACTTGCTTCTCAAAGGAACATCTGGAAAGGGACTGTCCTAAGAAGGGATCTGAAGGGGCAGGATCAGGAGGGAATAGGGGAAACAACGGTGGAAGTGCTCTGACTATCACGGGACTAACCGCGACCAACAGACCAACTGCCAGAACATTTAACATGGCAGTGCAGGATGTACAGTCTCGTGATGTGGTGTCAGGTATCATTTCGATCAATAAAGTCAATGCTTATGTATTATTTGATTCGGGTGCTACTTGTTCATTTATATACGATGACTTTGCTAAGAACTTAGAATTGCCTAAAGATGAGTTAGAATACCCATGAATATAGAAATTGCGAATAGAGAAATAATCCCTATTAAGTACGTACACAAGAACTGTAGGGTGGATATTAAGGGTAACATTATGAACGTAGATCTTATCTCTATCAGACTTGGGGAATTTGATGTTATCTTGGGAATGGATTGATAATTCGATTACGGGGCCGTAATTGATTGTCAGAAGAAGCATATTAACCTTATGACTCCGTCAAAGGTTGTATTTTATGGCAGCAAGTCGCCTAGACAAGTGAGTTGTCTGACGATGATGCAGGCTAAAAAGTTATTAAGACAAGGCTGTGTAGGAAATCTAGCCTACATAATCGACAGTCGTAAAGGGAACCCAAAGATAAAAAAGATACCAGTAGTTAGGGACTTCACAGACGTATTTCCAGATGATCTTCCAGGACTTTCGCCAGACAGAGAGGTTGAGTGTGTGATCGATTTAGCACCAGGAATGGCTCCAATATCAAAGGCACCGTATCGGATGGCTCCGGTAGAGATGAAATAATTAATGGTACAACTGCAAAAGTTACTAGATAAGAAGTACATTCAACCGAGTGTATTGCCGTGGGGAGCGCCGGTGTTATTTGTGAAAAAGAAGAACGAAATGATGTGGCTCTACATCGACTATAGAGAACTGAATAAGGTCACGATTAAGAATCGATATCCATTAACGAGAATTGACGACCTGTTTGATCAATTGAAGGGAGCGATATACTTTTCTAAAATAGACTTGAGGAGTGGTTATCATCAGCTAAAGGTGAGACCAGAGGATGTTCCGAAGACAGCATTTAGGACTCGATATGGTCACTATGAATTCCTGGTGATGTCATTCGGTCTAACAAATGCTCCTGCAGCGTTTATGGACTTGATGAACAGGGTGTTTAAACCGTTTTTGGATAAATTCGTGGTGGTGTTCATCGATGACATTTTGTTATACTCGAAAACCAAGGAAGAACATGAAGAGCATTTGAAGGTAACGTTAGAAGCATTACGAAGGAAAAAGTTATATGCCAAATTTTTGAAATGTAAATTTTGGATTGAGCGGGTACAATTTCTCAGACATATGATTGATAAGGACTAAATTTCAGTAGATCCCTCCAAAGTCGAAGCTGTGATGAACTGGGAACAGTAAAAAATATCGTCGAAAGTAAGAAGTTTTATTGAATTGGCAAGTTATTATAGAAGATTCATTCAAGACTTTTCCAAAATCGCAACTCCGTTGACGAATTTGACTAGGAAAGCTATAAAATTTGTTTGGACAGAGAAGTGTAAGGAAAGTTTTCAAGAACTTAAGAAGAGGTTGATTACAACACCTGTGTTATCTCTCCCGGATGACACATGAAATTTTGTGGTTTATAGTGATGTGTCGCATAAAGGACTGGACTGTGTGCTTATGCAAAATGGCAGGGTCATTGCGTATGTGTCACGACAATTAAAGGACTATGAGAAGGGGTATCTGACCCATGACTTGGAGTTAACTGTGGTGGTATATGCTTTGAAGATTTGGAAACACTATCTCTATGGGGAGAGGTGTGAAATATATACAGACCACAAGAGTCTAAAATATATTTTTACACAAAATGACTTGAATATGCGCCAGAGAAGGTGGTTGGAGTTAATTAAGGATTATGATTGCGAAATTTTATACCATCCGGGTAAAGCCAATGTGGTTGCCGACGCCTTAAGTAGAAAAAGTTGGGAGAAATTAATGATGTTGACAGCTCAGGAGGAGTTAATTTTAGCAATGGAGAAGATGGAAATAGAAGTAAAGCATCCTATAGAGAGTGACGAGAAGTTGTTCTAGATGCAATCTGGTACAACTTTTCTAGATAAAGTTAAGGAGGCTCAACTTCAGGATGAAGAATGTGAGAAGGTGAAAAAGAAGATATCTGAAGGAACCGAACTGAGATTCAAGATGGGCAATGAAGGAATATTGAGATTTGAAAGCAGAATTTGGGTACCGGCAGTGCCAGAGATTAAGGAAGACATTTTGAGCGAGGCTCATAGCTCACGATATTCGATATGTACCAAGATCTTCGACAATATTTCTGGTGGCCAAATTTGAAATGAGATGTTGCAGAGTGTGTTACCAAGTGTCTAACATGTCAGAAAGTGAAAGTAGAGCATCAGAGGCCAAGTGGGTTGCTACAACCGTTAGAAATCCCATAATGGAAATGGGAACACATTACAATAGATTTCGTGGTTGGCCTTCCGACAACTCAGAAAGGCTATGACACAGTGTGTGTTATCGTTGACCGATTGACAAAATTTGCACATTTCCTTTCCATCAGGATCAAATTTAACTTAGACCAGTTGGCAAAATTATATATCAAAGAGATTGTTTAGAGGCACGGAGTTCCGGTCTCAATTGTTTCTAATAGGGATCCACGCTTTACATCGAACTTTTGAAAATGACTACAGGAATGCATGGGTACGCAGTTGAGAATGAGTATGACATATCACCCTCAAATAGATGGGCAGAGTGAAAGAACGATTCAGACATTAAAAGATATGTTAAGAGCTTGTATAATGGACTTTAAAGAAAATTAGCATGCCGCCTTATGAAGCGTTATACGGCAGAAAGTGCAGAAGTTGGCGAGAGACAATTACTAGGTCCAGAACTGGTACAGCAGACAACAGAGATAATCAAAGTGATCCGAACAAGACTGGTAGCAGCTCAAGATAGGCAAAAGAAATACATCAATCCACACCGTAAAAATGTTGAGTTTGAATCGGGTAGTTATGTATTTTTGAAAGTCTCTCCCTTGAAAGTAAAGATCAGATTCGGAAAAAAGGGGAAATTAAGCCCAAGGTTCATTGGACCCTTTGAAGTACTGCGAAGGATTGGAGAAGTTGCGTATGAGGTAGCCTTACCTCCAGCACTCGAGAATGTCCACAACGTCTTCCATGTTTCGATTTTATGGCCCTACAACCCGATTATAAACATGTGATTGAATATGAACCCTTACAATTTGAAAAAGATTTGTCTTATGAAGAAATTCATGTTCAGATTGTCAACAGGAAAGAACATGTTCTCAAAAATAAAGCAATACCTTCTGTTAAGGTAATCTGGAGGAACCACAACGCTGAAAAAGCTACGTGGGAACTCAAAGAGAATATGATGAAGAATTATCCTCATTTATTTACTTAATTTATGTGTAAGCGATTCTGGGGACAGAATCTTTGTAAGGGGGGAGAATGTAACAAGATGAATTGATGGAGTCGTGATTCTGGGGACATAATCCTTTTAAGGGGGAAAAGATGTGACGAACGAGATTTTGTAATCTAATTTGAATATTTATTGAATTAAATAAATATTTTTTCGATGATTTAAATATTGAATTAAATAATTAATTATTGAATTTGTGGTAGATTAATTTAATTATATGTGTTATATTGATTAAATTAATGTGGAGAATTTTATTATTCAAAGTATGTATTTAATTGAGCTTATTTGATTAAATAAATTATTTAATAACCATAATGTTATTCTAATTAATTTAATAATTAATTAGAGATTTAATAATTTGACATAATTAATAAATGAGAAATTTAATTATGTAACTATCTGAATTAATGAGAAATTATTATATTTTGTTCAAATTAAATTAAATAAGATATTTGATTTATTCTTTAATTGGGTGTGACATTATTAAACTATATAATAAGAGATTAATTAAATTAAATGGGAAATAGCCTTTTAAAGGCTAGCCAAATAAGGCCTAAAAGGGAGTTGGCCAGTTAACCCACGAAGGGATTAACTGACCACATCGACGCCTGTTATATTATGCGTCTTATATTCAGTTCTTAGTTTCAACCTGGAGAGCAAAGTGTAGAGAAAATTCAGAGAGAGTTTAGAGAGAATTTATGATATTGGAGAAGAAAGTAAAGAATCAGAGGAATTACTATAGGGTAATCTCTCCAACCCAATTTGTAAATTACGTTGTTATTATTTTTTATGAAAAACTATCTCTAAGTCCTCTGTGATTGAAGAAAGTTGCAAATTGATGAGTATAGGATGTGATGTATAGGTTAATTTATGTTTATAATAAGTGTATATCATATATTCATGTGTTTAAAGTAACTGATTTCATGTAATCATGCTAAAATCAGAGTTTTCCATTAATAAGTATTTTGAGTTCTCTGTAAAACAAAAATATAGTGATCAATACATGAATTGGTGATTTATGTGTATACACGTGATAATATATAATCACAACATGTTTTCTACCATTTATCTATGTTTTCAAAACATTAAACCCATATAAATATGTAGTAATTGGATATTTTTTTAAGTTACAGAGGATAAAAGTTGTATATATGGCCATATGGCCCTTACGTACAAATTAAATACTTTAATCATAAGTTGTATCAAAAATGTACACTCGTATACGCTTATGTATGTTGAAACGAAAAAAATATAATTTAAACGGATGGATTTGGTGAATTAACGAATCTGTAATGTTAAAATTCATGTTTTTCTTCAAAACTTTACAAAATATGAAAACAGTGAAATTAAATATTGTAAATTGTGTAATTAGGTGAATTAAAGTGTTAGAATCATGCTAAAGACTTTATGTGATGTTTTTGTAAAGTCTATAATTCATGGGTAGCATTAAAATTCATCGTGTTAGTTTAATTTGGGATTTATTGGATTGTTTTGTGTGTTCTTTGCAAACTGCAGAATCTGGGACTGCGTCGTAGCGCGGCCCCGCCACTCTAAAGAACGAATAAAGCGCGCCCGCGCTGCTTTAAAGAACAAATAGAGCGCGCCCGCACCGTGCAGCGCGACCGTACAGCTTCAGAGAACAAATGTAGCGCGCCCGCGCCCTACCTGCAGAACTTCAGAAATTTTTCTAAGTGTTCAAGTTTTGAAAATATGTTTTCAAAACTTAATGTAATGAACATGAAGACATGTCAAGCATATAATAATATGTTAATCAACTTACGTTATGTGATTAATTAATAAGACTTAAAAGTCCAATAACATATTCAAAGACCAATGTTGGGATTCGATAGGTATATTGAACTATTGATTAATGGATATTGTGAATGTATTGATATGTAGGATTTAATAAAGAACGTGAATTAATCGTAGCTTGTGCAAGAGGCAAGTTTCTAAACCTTACTTTTATATTGAGCAAATAGTTTATTTCTAAATTATTGTTGTTAAGTCAGTTCCTTAAATTCTAAATTACTCATTGATCAAGTCTTAGAATTGTATTCTATATCGAGTAAGCTCTTGTTCTTAATTGTTCGAGTTCAAGACTTCATATTAGATGCTATAATTCTTTTAAAGCGTGAATTCAGTCATACAATACTTATTTCAATTGTATATCTTTTTAGAATTTTTATTCAATTGAATATCATTTATTGTTGAACCATGTAAGACTAGCGAACCCGTATTGATTCGACTAGTCTATAGTTGATGAACGTTCTAAATTTCAGAACCCTTGTTGAATTTATCCAAATCAATCTTCCTTTGGTGCAGACTCTAATGTCAAACTGAGACGAACAACCCTGTTATAGGGGATTACTTATGCATTAGCGTTAAGATATTGTGCACAGTATGGTACTAAGGGCTAATCCCCCTAAGTACGAGTAGAAGAGTCCATACTCTTATGACTGTTAAAGATTTCAGGTATAACACTCGATAACCTAGGACATAGTTTAAGGTCTTATGACCCTCAGAAGTCTTTTGATTCTTGTTATTCATTCTTGATTCAAAAGTCAAGTTTCTTATTTCAGAGGTCTTTGATTCACTCGCATGTTATTATATTGTTGTACATTTTTATACTTGTGGGCAATCGTGCTAATTCTTGCGTAATAATAACATTACAGTTAAGAACGAAAGGTCCGACGAGCCTTCCACTAGCAAAGGCAAGGGCAAGATTAACAAGTGATGAAGACTTGTTGTTTATTTGTTATGTTATGTTTCAGACTTATGTTAATATGTGTAAGACTTAATATTTGATTATGTTTTCGCATTTGAGATTTAAGGTTAGTACGACCTAGGATTGATGTTTTTACTTTTAGATGTTGTAACTCCTTAAGGAGAGGATTTATTTCCATCTATTTTATGGTTTTCAATTATTATGGGTAGATAGACATATGATGTTTGTATAGTGAACACCAAATCCAGTGGAAATTGAAGTACCCAGATTTGGGGGTGTCACAACTTTCACTAAGACCTTGCGATGATCTTCCAAAGATAAAACTAAATCCAGAATGGATATCTGTCGAGGTGCTTCTTTTAATCCTTGCACCATTTTGGCTTTATTATGTCCCATCTTGCGGAGGAATTCTTCAACTTTCTCCTCAAACATTCTTCCCGTGAATTTAATAACTGGCTTCATTACTCGTTGAGGTAGATACAACGGGTTTTCCTTTAATATAGTAGCAGTTTGATTTGAAGTTGATCCCTCATCTCTCCCATAGTTCCAGTGTGACAACCCGAATTTTCAAAAATTATTAAAATAAGAATTTAATAAATAAAATTCTTATTACGAAATGTTTTGAGTTTGGATATGTGTATAAATGTGTTATATATTGTGAAATATATGATTTGGTGTGAATATTGAAGATATATGAAGATATACAATATATATTCATATATTGGAAGAATAAGGTTTAGTAGTTAATTTAATTTAACTATTAAAGAAGGTAAATGAAATTGTTTGAAAATGGAGTTAAGTTAATTTAATTAAGTTGAAAATTATATTATGGAATAATATAATTTGATTATTATGCCTTGTGGCAATGAATTTATTATTAATTAAATCTCATAAATAATGTGAGTAATTCACTTAATTAAAATAGTGAATTAATGTAAAATAATTAAAATAAGAATTTAATGGATAAAATTCTTATTATGATGTGTTTTAATAAAATGAGAGAGTAATGTATGTTACATATAACTATAATATGTTAAAATGTTATGTAAAGGAATATGGTGGAAAAAGTAATTAACTGAATAAATATTGGTTAATTTAAATAGAGTTGAGAATTATATTATGAAATAATATAATATTATTATCATGCCTTGATTGACAATTGAATTGTAATGAATTAAATTTCATAAATAAGGCAACTAATTCACTTAATTAAAATAGTGAGTTAATGTAAATATATTTGTTTTAATAAGATGATAAAGTAATACATATTACATATAAATGTAATATGTTAATGTGATACTATTGTGAATCTCGTAAATAGTTAAAATATTTATCGAACAAAATAAATATTTTAGTTGGAATATTTATGAAATTTAAAATGAATATTTTTAGTTGAAAATTGTTATGGAATAATTTGTTTAAAGTGTTATGATATCAAGAGAATGAAAATAGTCTAATGTAATTAAGTAATTAAATTAGATGATTAATGGTTGTTAAATAAAATTATAATTATATTGGTTAAATAAGAGTTATAATTTTATTAGTAAGGTTTAATTGGATTTATTAATGAATTGAGATTAATTCAATTCAATTAGTTAATGGGTGTAACAAGGGTATTATATGATAAGGAAGAAATTAAAATAAATTAGAAGAGGATAATTGGGTTCTAGCCAAACATGGCCTTGAGACCCTTGGGTTTTTGTAACTGATAATGCCATATTGATGTACGTATTATGTTATATCAGTTATTTGGTTTTACGTTCTTTTCCTAAGGTTGAAAGAGAAAACAGAGAAAGGTTGAGAAGTTAGGGAATGAGAGAAATTGGGAGAGAAAGAGAAGAAGTTCTCTGTAAATTGAGAGAAGGACTTTGTAAGAATTATGGAAGGAAGAAACAAGAAGATTGTTCAAAATTTTATAGCTAATCAAAGGTAATAATCTAGCTTTGAGTTTTTAGTATTATACTTCTTGAGTTTTCTTTGAAAAGTTAGATTTCTATGGTTAAATTGTTAAGAAATTGGTTGTATATGTTATTGAGTTTGTAGATTTCATTCTATGTTGTTTATAAACGATTTTGAGTAATCAAATCCATAAAAAAATATGTTTTTAATTGAAGAATTTAGAGTTTTGTAGTTTATATGTATTTTAATTTATTTTGAGGCTAAAATTGGCTAGGAATTCATGTTGGATTCTGTGAATTGATAGTAGATGTTGTTAATTCGTTGAAAAACGAAAACAACGAAGTTTAAACGGATTAATTTGGTTAAGAATCGAATCCGTGGTGAACGATTAAGCTAAATATGTTGAAAACATGAAAATTTAACATGAACTTTGAAGTTGGGTCATTTTAATGGTTTCTAGTGTTCTTAGAAGATGTTAATTCTTTGGTATATTGTAGTTCAATGAATTACGAGTCCATAAAGTCGAGCACAGACTCAATTGGATGTGTATAACTCGAGTTATGAAGGTTAGAAGGAGAAAAGGTCAAAAAATTTACGAAGAACACAATTATAGCTGTATTTTGTCCTGCCCCAGCAGGGACCTCACACCAGCGAGCTTTTATAGCTCAAAACCCCTACCCCGACGGGGGGGGGGGGGTAGGAAGACTTACCAATGTTAGAGAAAATATGACCGGATATGTTTTACGAAAATGGGAATAAAGTTTTCATACGAACTCTGATTGATACGATTCAAGATGATCCGGAACGAGGAAAAGTAGACTTACAACTTTTTTTCTTTAAGTTTTTCAATTTGATGTCGTAAGTAAGGGTAAAAATGATCATCTTTGGGACTAATGTGTATTCTGAGGCAATCGGAGGGCGTCTGGCATGCACGTATGCAAGTGTAGTGCTTCTGACGATAAAAGATGTTGTTCTAAGTTATAAAAAATGAATATTAGTAAATATAATGATGTATAACATTAATAAATAATGTATTAGATAAGTTGTATACACATACTAAGCATACACAAGAGAGACAAATCGGACGTGTGACGAATGAACGTTGAAACATCGTGACAAGTGTTAATGAACGTAAAAAGTGTGACCTAAGAAGATATGAAATGGGGTTAATATAAAATTAATAAGTAGTCCTAGCAAGACTTAAACATTTGAATGAACTTCGAGTGTGACCTAAGAAGAAATATAGTAAGATATAAGTCAAAAGTTAACACAATCAAATTAAACATTGTGTTGATTAATAGGAAGGGTTATGAGATGTAGAGTAAAGTTTATATTATAACTACTATACATTGCTATGTGACTAATAGTTTATGTGCATGATTATATAATTGTGTAGGGCACGTGAAGTGTAGATATCTGTAAGCTGTTAAACTATTATTGGTAAACAACGATCAAGGAAAGTCTTTTAATTCCTATTTATTATGTGAACTTGATGATGAACTGTTTTAAATCTTTATTGTGAAGAGTATGATGTGTTATATATGTTGAAAGTATAAAACGTTAAAGTCAATTTATGACTACGTTTATTGAGTAAAGAATGCTAATTGAGTAAGGAACTTAATCTTTATACTTGCTATGTGATCTGCAGCATGTATGTTATGTTAGTCCAATGATTATGAGATGTATGTTGAACATGTTATTATGTGCTACGTGATGCATGAAAATTGATAGATTTGCTGGGTTGCCGAACTCAACCTTGCAAATAACCACCTTTCCAGGTTAAGGATTCAAGGTAACGCTATGTGCTACTTAAAAGAAATGAATCAGATGTAATGCATGAAGATTTATATACTTTGGCTAAATTGTATTTATATTGAACCATGTTTAAGGTTCCAGATAATGTATTTGATAATGTATGATGGTTAACAGATGTTGAGTTATAAAGTTTAATTTTATCCGATCTATAAAGGGTATTGAACATGGTTGTAAGTTTTAGTTTATAATAACTCTGATGAAGCGATTCATAAAATAAATTCGAATTAAAAAATATGTAATGATAAATGTTGTGATTTAGGGAAGTAAAGAAAGTTGACATAAAATTTTAAAATTATTCCGCATTTTATTAAGTTTAACATCGATTAATGATGTAAAATCAGAATAAAGATGTATTGATAACGATCGAGGTTGAGAGTTAAATTATATGAATTTTGGGGTCGTTACATCCAGGGGACCTTTTTCAAGCTGATGATAGGATACTGCAGTCTGAAGGGCAACATTAGAGGCTCGAGCATAACCACTCTCAAAGGGTTCTGTACTCCTTTAACCTTCATTCCTTGGATTGCAAGAGGTTTTGCATACAAGTCTCCTTTAGAGAATATGACTGCTATGACTTCCTTCCATCTCTGTGTTCCAGGAGGGAATATCTCCTCTTCTTCAGGCAAGATAGTACCATTATTTGCCATTTATAGGTCACCGCTATCAATCATATTCTGGATTAGATGACGAAGTGCCCAGCAACTTTTTGCGTTATAACCACGAGTATTAGAATAGTATTGACAGACCCTGGTAGCATCAAACCTTTTGGAATGTGGATTGATTGGGGGTAACAGTTATGTGATCTTCCATTCATTGATCAACATTTGCAAAATCTCCTCCATTGGTCGACCCAAAGGAGTGAACTTCCTTTGGTCTGCATAGTCCCGACGAGACTGGGGTCTAATTTTTCTTGCAAGTTTTTCTTCCAAAGTTTCATTCTCTTGGATTTGTTATTGATTCCTTGTGATAAGGGAGATGAGACTTGTGTGCCCCTAACTGATCAGCTATCGAGTTACTCGATGTTGATGTATCACCAGTTCTGCTACTTGATCAACCTGTTCTTTGATAGACTTCATTTCTCACTCTATCATAAATCGAAATTCTAAATAATCCCATTTATCAGAATTATCTTTGCTTGTTTGGGGAGAATCACCTATATATTTGAGGTAATTAGAACTTTCTCCACTCCCCCTGATGATCATATTGACATTATATTCCTTGTGTTGAGGCAGAGGATTCTCTTGTACATATGGTTGCTCTTGTGTAGTCACCAAAATTTCCCCATTATCTATCAGATCCTGGATTTTGTGTTTAAGAGACCAGCAATCTTGGGTATCATGACCCGAAGCTCCAGAATGATAAGCACATTTCTTGTTTATAACAAAATTCCTTCCACTTGGATTGGCTGGAGGAAAGAGTTGGATAATTTTCTTCTATGCCGTCAGAAGCTTCAATATATTTTCCAATGAGTCCCCTAAGGGTGTGAAAACTCTTTGACGTCTGACCTCTCTAACTTTTTACAATGGAGGATTTGATGATTGTACAGATGCTTGAAAAGGGGAATAATTTTTCCTTTTAATGGGCAAGTTTTGATTGCCTCTCTGAGTTTGTCCTTGCAGTACCAAGGATACATCTTCTTCTTTCTTTTTATGAACCCTTCGAGGGTTATTCCCATAATTTTCAGCTTGAATGTGCTCAACCATGGTTTCTAAAGCAGTGAGGTCTTTAATTTTTCCAGACTTCAACCTCATCTCAGCCATCTCTCCGTGTTTAATCATTTTTGAGAATGGTTTTCTTATGCCTGCTAGGACCCTCTCATAGAACGGAGCTTTTTGTATGTCAATGAAGGTCATTACCATCCCAGATTCTGTCATTGATGGGATTACTTGAGCAGCCAGATGTCTCCATCTTTGGGCATATTCTATGAATGACTTAGTATTCTGCTTTTTAACTTTGGTAATTTGATATCTATCTTGTAAGACCCCGAATTTTATGAAATAAAAGTATTCAATTTTTCTTATAAATATTATTTTAAATAGTAAGGTGTTGATTTGATATAATGCTATAGTTATGGGTGATATGTGCAAATTTTGTAAAGTAAGCAAGTGGTCATAAAATATTCATTTGGTCGGGGAATATTCTTTTTATCGGGGAATATTCGTACGACGACGCAATTATTGGTGGACCACATAACAGAATAACTGTCGGATATAAAAAGCGACAGAAAAAATCTTTTCATAAAATAACGACAATACTTTTACCGTTAAACTGTTGAAATACCCGGTGATAAAAGTATAGTAATACGCGTTGTTGCACAGTAGCACACGGTATTGCACAGTATCTCTGATTATTAATGCTTACGTAAGAAGTCACTCAGTTTCATTCAATAATTGACATAGTAGTTGTTACATAGTATCTCATATTATTGATTCAATTATTGTCACAGTATCATATGCACAATATTTTATATTATTAAATCAATAATTGAGACGACATAGTTATTCATATTATTATTTGTATTATTGACAATGTCTAGAAAGTTTTGTCGAAAAAAGGGGTTTGGTTATTTAATTGCGCACTAGTAAGGAGAAATTCATATCGAAAAGCCCCCTCTTTCCTGGGAACGATTTTGTTGTCAATATTGTGAGTTATAATATTAAATGATGAATAATTGTTGAAAGATTAAAAATAAAGATAAGTTATTTGTGATAAATATTTATTCAATTTTTGATATAACTAGAGGAATTTGTCATGAGGCATTTGTTATAAGTTTGGCTTATTATTCCATGGGGAGATGTGCTAATTTTTCAGACCGTCGGTTGAAGTTATAATAATAAATCAAGATGGAACGTTGGTTAAAGTAATAATAGTAAATCAATATGGACCGCTGGTTGAAGTTATAATAATAAATCAGTATGGATCGTCGGTTGAAGTTTTAATAGTAAATCAACATAGACCGTCCGTTTAATAGTAAATCAATCTAGACCGTTAGTGAATCAGTAACTATTTAGTCCATTTTCCTATAAATAAAAGTTCATTTCTTTATTATTTCTTTCGAATTCACAAAAAATCTAGAGAGAGAAACTATAGAGAGAATAAGAGAGAAAGAAGAAGAGTATTTTATTACTACATTATTGTAGTATCTAATCTCCTACTAAGGTAATGGATTTTATTTTTCGTATTCATAATGGGTATTATGTATTTCATATTCATATATGATATTACTTCATACTCGTTAGGGTTGTCATTCTATTTCTTATTAATATGTGGGAGTAACATGTCTACGCGGATTACCATATGTATGGTGAATAACCCTTCGTATTCATTCTTTATTAATATGCTAGAATAACTTGTCTACGCGGATTACTACATGCATGGTGAATAACCCTTCGTATTCATTCTTTATTAATCCGCAGGAGTAACCTATCTACGTGGATTACCGCATACATGGTGAATAACCCTTCATATTCATTCTTTATTAAATTGTGGAAATGATCTGTCTACGCGGATTACCGCATGACGGGTAAAAATCCATTTGCAGTTTCGTATATTTTTTCATACTTGTATGAGATATCATTTCTTTTGTACTCGTCAAGAGATATCGTTTTCTTTCGTATTTTCCATTTATGGGTACTATGCATACCGGAGTACTATTCATTCGAGGTACTTTGCATGACGGGGTACTATTCATTCGAGGTACTTTACATGACAGGGTACTATTCATTCAGGGTACTTTGTATGAAGGGGTACTATTTATTTAGTACTATTCATTCGGGTACTATTTATTTAGTACTATTCATGACAAAATTGGTTTCTTTCTATCCAAATTATTTTTGATACATAAATATAAATCTTAAATCTTACTCCACAATTAGTTATCATGTTGACAATTTGGACATTCTTGAACTCTAGATAAATTAAATTATAAATATTTAATATTTATCATTGATCTCACTTGATTGTTTCGTTATATCATTGTTATAATCCTCATACTTAAATTTGTGTTGGAAGGTTATCTTTGGCCCGTAGTGCAAAGATGAACTGTTGATTGGTGTGATTATGACCAGAAATTGTGTATTGGTATAATCATGGCCGGAATTGTGTATTGATATAATCATAACCATTGGTTTATAGTTGTATGTCTTTGACCCGTAGTGCAAAGATGAACTGTTGATCATTTGTTTTAAAGTTGAACATCTTTGGCCCGTAGTGCAGAGATAGACAATTGATTGGTATGATCATGACTATTGATATTACAGTTGAATATCTTTGGCTCGTAGTGCAAAGATAGATAATTGATTGATATGATCATGACCATTGTTCTTACATTTGAATGTCTTTGGTGTAAGGTGTAAAGACGATATGATTATTGAGTGTTTTTAGCCTTTGTGGCAAGGACATTGAGTGAAAGTTTCATTAAGACTTTGTGGTAAGGACAAACTATTGATTTGATTTATATTATTATAAACATGAATTGTGAATTTAACTATAATTTTTTGTGGTTCAAGTGAAGAAAGGTGATGAAAATTCTCTTTGTCTTGGGTACAACAAAGAACTGTGGATGGGTATTATAGGGATGAAATATTAATGATGAACTTTTAATTTGGAAGAGATAGTAAACATTATGTTCTGCTTGACTCTTCTAATGGATTTTTATTTTTGCTGTAGTTGTTGATCTAAAACTTGTTGTCTATCGTATTCTATCAGATTTTTTCCTGTTGAGGACTAAGGATAATTTATTCTACATTTTCTTAGTCATAATATTCTTTTTCTGGGCTATTTGTGTAAGACCCCGACTTTTATGAATAAAGATTAATTTTTCTCGAAATATATTTTTGAATATTATGGTATGGATTTGATATAGTGTTATAATTATGGGTAATATTTACAAATTTTACAAAGTAAGCAACTGGTTATAAAATATTCGATTGGTCGGAGAATATTCGTTTTAACAGGGAATATTCGTACGACGACACAATCATGGGTGAACCCCACAACGGAAGTATTGTCGTAGTTAGAAAACGACAGAATTGTCTTTTTATAAAAATAACGGCGAAAGTTTTACCGTTAAACTGTTGAAATACCCGGTGGTAAAAGAACAGTAATACGCGTGGTTGCATAGTAGCACACGATATTGATTATTGATGTTTACGTGAGAAGTCACTCAGTTATACTCAATTATTGCTGCAATAATTGCTGCATAATAACTCTAATATTATTGATTCATTTATTGTCACAGTATCATCTGCATAATATTTTATATTATTAAATCAATAATTGTGACGACAAAGTTATTCATATTATTATTTGCAATATTAACAATGTCTAGAAAGTTCTGTCGAGGAGAGGTTTGGTCACCTAATTGCGCGCCAATAGGAAAAAATCCTTATCGGAAAGCCCCCTCTTTCCTGGGAATGATCTGGTTGTTAAATATTGTGAGTTATAATATTAATGATGAATAAGTTCGTGTTAATTAAAGATGAAATTGATATTTCCATTGTGTTGGGATTATTAGTGTTAGTGAAAATCGACATTTATTTCGATAATAATTAATTTCTAGAGGTTATATTGACAAATCGAGTAATTAATCGGATAAATGAGCAATTAATTACTATTAATTCACATGCTTATAACTATTGATTCACGTGCATGTACTATTAGGAGAGGTGGTGCAAGATTGATAATACTTGCATGACTAAATTAAAAATGGAGGTATAGATGAAGGTACTATACTATAACTATTTTTTCACATGTATGGAACTATTGATTCACATAAATGTACTATTGATTCACATGCATGTACTATTAGGGGAGGTGGTGCAAGTTTGATAATACTTACAGGACTAAATTAAAAATAGAAGAAAAGACGAAGGTAGTATACTATAATAATTCGAGCCCCAAAACATGCAATTATCGAAACTATATTTTCCTATAAATAGAAGCTCATTCTTCTTTCATTCTCACAAGAGTAATTATAGAGAGAGAAGCTACACAGAGAGAAGCTATAGAGAGAAAGAACAAGAGTATTCTGCTACTTCACTATTCCAGTATCCACTCTTCTTCTGAGGTAAGGGATGTTATTTATTTCTTATTCGTAAGAGATATTATTTTTTTCAGTATTCGTAAGAAGTAATATTTTCTTCCATACTCAGTAGTATGTAAGTAATATTATTTCGTCTCGTATTCCTACTTATACCCTCATTCTGTTAAAGTATTACTTCTATACTCCGTGAAATTAGTAGAATATCATTGATATTTGCGCTTCATCCAATATCTTTTCAAGAAAATATTATTCTGAGCATTCTTGATAATTATTGATCTTTTCATGTCAGTATACTATTCACGGGTACTATTCATAAAGTACTATTCACGGGTACTATTCATAAAGTACTATTCACGGGATACTATTCATAAAGTATTATTCATGACAAAAATTAATTTCTTTTCAGTCCAAATTATTTTTGATATAATATTATTCTTGAATTTTACTCCACAAAGCAGTATCATGTCGACAATTTGGACATTATTAAATTCTGGATAAATTAAATTATAAATCTTTAAAAATTTATCCTTTGCCTTCTTTTAATTGAATTCTTATATCATTGTCATCATGATCATGCTTATATTGTGATGAAAGTCATCTTTGCCTTACGTGCATAGATGGACTGTTGATTGGTATGATTATGACCAGGGATCATTCGGTATAATCATGACCCATAATGTTATAAATGATGTGGTAAAAGTCCTCATTGGCCCATACTACATTGATGGACAGTTGTTGGTATGATTATGACTAGAGATTATTCGGTATGATCATGACCATTGGTGAAAACACGAATATTCTTAGCCTGTAGTGCATGGATAATTCGTGGTTGTGATACTATTTATTGAGCTGAGTCTCAGCAATAAAATTGAAGATAAACTTTTTAAATCATAGAAGATAGTAGATATCATGCTCTACTTGACTCTTCTAATGGATTGTTTGTTCCGCTGCAGTTAAACTTGATATTTATTGTATTGTATCAATTTAACACTGTTGAAGGCTAATGATAATTTATTTTGCATTATCTTTGTCATAATATTTCTTACTGAGCTAGTTGAGCTCACCCTTTTACTTTCATTGTTCTCTTCAGGAAATGAGAACGTAGCCGGGACTAGTCGAGGAATGGAGTGAAGGTCTGAGATGGTCGTTGTAGTAGTCCTCACTATTTTATAAAATAGTGTGATAATAATTAAAATGAGGACTTTATTTGAATTTGGATACTCTCTATGAGACAATATCCGTGTTGAAACTCTCAGCTACGTTTTGTTGTATTGTATAAAAGAAGTTTGTATTTAATTTCTGTACCATGTATTTGGCGACTCAGAATAGGTGATGTATACTGTAACATTCCATAATTTTAAAGTGTGATATTAAATATTTATTGATTTATTTAAGTATTTAATGGATATGTTATTGTTGAATAAATAATTAAATATTAAATATTAAATATTTATTGGCAATATTAAATATTTATTGAATTATATAGCAATTTGAGTTGATGTGATTTAATTAATTATTTGTTGAGTAAATAATTAAGGAGCTAAATAAATTAATTATTATGAGATTTTATAATAATGGAGTTTAATTTAATAAGTTAGAGAGCTTATAATGATTTTAAATAAATAATAATATTTAAATAAGAAATTGTAGTTTGAAATATTAGTTGATTAAATGAAATTATAATTGTAAAAAGAATTATAATTGTTTATGTGTTAAAGTAATTTAATAGATTAATGTTTAATTGATTTATTAATTTAATAAAGGTGTGACTAATAACCTTGTTATAAATGAGTTATTAAAATAAATTAAAAATGGTTTAATTTAGTTTTGTCAACCAAGGCTTAATGCATAATAAGTCTTTAATCTATTAGGATTTTAGCAAACAAGGTATAAGGATTAATCTATTATATTTTAATTCAATTTACCAAACAAGGAGTAAGGATTAATAGGTTATTTTTATTAAGCTTAACCAAACAAGCCTTATGGCTTTTGATTTTCAAAATAATATAACTGATGTCAGTTAAATTCTATACTAAATATATCTATTATTACATACGTTATGTTATTATACGTAAACTAGAGAAAGACTCAGTGAAAGAAAAGAGAAGAAGAAGAAGAAAAGAGAAAAGGGAAATAAAACTTGAGAGAATTCCTTGAAGGTTTGAGAAAGGAATTGGAGAAAAGTAATTGATAGTCAAAAGTAGCCATCAACTTTTCAATCAAAGGTAGGAGCTTAACCTTTTTCTTTAAAAGTCTAGTTCTCTGTAAATAATTATGGATGATGAATTTCTTATGTATATAGCTTTAGATGATGATTGTTGTTGTAAAACTATTTTTCTTGAATGTATGTATGATTATAATCAATTTCTTTATGTATGTATGCAAATTATGAAGAAAATTTATCACAGTGTTCATATGAAATATATATATGAGTATGGCTATTTTAAAATAGAAATTAAGGTTTTAACTGTTGTTAAATTGATAAATTGATTATAAGAATTGCTAGAGTATGAAAAATCATAATCATGATGCTTGGAAATTTCTGTTTTGATTGAATAACAAAATCACAGTGTTGAATTTCATGGAAAATATCAAAAATGGTGTTTTTGCCAAAAACATTAAAAGTGGGCATTGTATAATTGATGTTTGTGCTAATTTATGGATAGAAACATGTTAGGAGTACTCACAATATGTTTATATGATGTCTATATGCAATTTTCATGATAATCAGTCTATTAGATTCGAGCTTTTGGCCAATTTGGCTTTTTCTTTCATGGTTGTCGAAGCTGTCAGTCGACGCTGACAGTTCGCGCCGCGGAGCGCCCCAGCAGTTCATTGCTGGCGCCGCAGCGCCATCACCATGACGTAAGCACGGCCTGTTGCACAATCACTGTGCCAGCAGCGCCGGCTCATAGTATAATCGCTGCGCCGCAGCGCCGACTCAGCGCCGTAGCGCTAGCCACAGTACAAACTGTGGCGCCGCGGCGCGGCTTGGCAAAACTGTCTGACAGTTTTGTTTAAATGTACAAAACTTGAAAATAAATGTTATGTGTTTATCATAATAATGTTAAATGATAATTTCAGTATGATTAGACTATGAACTATCATGTTATTAAGTATTATCTACTTGAAAAATAATTGATTATGTGAATGGGTAATTCAACCCATATGATGAATGTAATTGTTTATATAAATGTACAATGCTGGTTATGACTAATTATGTCAATATGACATATGTTTAGGGTATCAATTCAAGTTGTAAAAGTGTAGCTTGTGCTAAAGGCAAGTTTCCTAAACCTACCTTTTACATTGAGCAAGTTTCTAAGCCTTAACTTTTGATATTTAGCAAGTTCTTTATTGTATAAGTTTTCTAATCATTGGTGTTATTGAACTAATTATTGTTTCAATTTCGATTATCATATAATGGTGTAAATTTATTTGGAGCAAGTTATTCTTGTACTTAACTTGTTGTTTAGCATGTACAATTATATACATGTTGTGGATGTTTATTATTCAATTAACCTTGTCTTATTATTGTTCAAGCAAGGTAGGGTACAATTATTCAAAGTGTATGCTATTAGATTATCCCTAAAGCATGATGTCAATTTATAAACATCAATTAAACTATGATTATTCCATAGTATACAGTTATGTCGTTTGTAATCAACTAAACCTTAGTTGATTACCGTTGAATTCTAAATTACCCCATGATGTATCCAAACCAAACTCACTTTGGTACGGACTTGTATTCTAAATACTAAGAAGAACAACTCTTTTATAAGAGGTTTCGCTTAGCGTTGAAATGATTGTGCACAATACATTGTACGAAGGGTTGATCCCCCTAAGTACGTGAAGTCCTTATAGTCTTATGACTGTTAAAGTTTAAGTTCAAAAATTACTTATAACTGTGGACATGATTCGCGGTCATTAGACCCTCAGTAAAGGTTAAAGCTTTCCAAAAGTTAATAGAATATATTGTTAAATTCTATTGAGCTTAATGTTGACAAATGATGTAAAAGTTTAATGATTTAATTATTGTTATTTCAAGTGGGCCTTGTTTGCTCACTCTTGCCTGTAAAATTTCTTACAGCTAAGGTTGAAACTGGTGATGTACCTAGTACCAGTAAAGGGAAAGGAAAGACGAAACAATGATGAAGACTTGTAATAGTTGAATAGTTTATTTTCAGACTTGGTTTAAAGATTGTAATGAAGTTTATTTTAATTTTCTGCATGAATGATTATTTGTAAAGGTTAGTTAACCTGGGAGATTTATTTAAGTTTAATCCTGTATGGGCAGGTTTTGTTATTCAATTTTATTATAATTGGGTCGTTAGAAATGAATGTTTTGATTACGTGAACACCAAATCCTGAGGAAATGAAGTACCGGGATTTGGGGGTGTCACATATACCTATTTTGGGGGCGTCACATTTGGTATCAAAGCTTAGGAATATTACCCTGGCTAAGATGTGAGACTAAAACTAGGGGGGAGAGACGGATAAATCCTTCGCTAGTATGACCTACCTAAGCTTATTTGTTATTTAATTGGTCAGTCTTAGTATAAGGATAATATGTGGCATGTCAATTAACCCTTATTTTATGGCAGTTTTTGAAAATGGCATCCAAAAATGTTGAGATAAGCAATGAAGCACATGAGACCGTTGAGTCACCAACGATCAATACTCAAGATAATGTGCAACAAGATGACAATAATCCTCAGGTAAACAACAACACCGACCAGATGATGAACGATGCGATGTTCAGAGGATTTATACAAGTCATGCTACATCAGGTGAGAGAGACTCCTGTTTAAAATGCAGGTGGAAACACTGGCAACTCTCGGATGGTCACTGGTAAGCAGTTCAAGGAGCTGGGACCACCAGAGTTTTTGGAAAAGCCAGAACCACTTAAGGCAGAGACATGGATAAAGCAGATAACCAAGATATTTGATGTCTTGGGATGCTCTGAGGAGCAAAAGGTTCCATTTGCCACCTTCATGTTGCAAGAAGAGGCAGATTACTGGTGGGAATCAGTAAAACGTACTCAGCCTGCCGCACTCAAAATGTCTTGGGAGAGGTTCCAAGAATTGTTCAACGATAAGTACTTTTCCGAAAGTATTCGTCACATGAAGGAGGTAGAGTTCATCAAGCTGGAGAAAAACAATAGGGCTGTGTCGCAATATGAGGCTAAGTTTATGGAGTTGTCCCGATTTTCATCCCACTTGGTTGATAATGAGAAGAGAATAATGCGGATGTTTCTAAGAGGTTTGAAACCCGAGATACATCAATACCTCATTTCTCACAAACTGTGTTTGTATTCAGATGTTGTAACTAGGGCTCAGTTATTAGAGAGTGATAATGAGTCAACCCAACTAAGAGAGCAGCTGACAAATTGATAATACCAGTGGTAGCAATCATCGAAGCGGTGACAACAAACGTGGAAGTAATCAACATGCCAAAAATGGTAACCACTTCGGTGGTAATCATAGCCAAGATAATAGGAGTGAAAATTTCAAGAAGAGGAGAGTCAACAATGATAGAAAGACGACAACACCAGCACCCATTGATAAAGAAGGAGAACGACCACCGATAGTATGCTTCACATGCGGAAGGGAGGGACACATCAGTCCAAACTACACGATGTAGTCTAAAGCGTGTTACAATTACAGAAAAGAAGGTCATCTAGCTCGATTTATCATACAATAAAGTCAAATCCAGTTGGGATGGAGGCACCAAAGGCTGTCCCAAAGAAGTTAAAGCCGGTAGTTCAAGGGAGAGCGTTTGTCGTAACCTCCCAAAAAGCGGGGAACCCGAACGAGGTCATCACGGGTAAGCTAATCATAAACTCTTGCGATGTCTTTACCTTATTTGATATGGGTTCAACCCATTCTTTTATTTCTCCTACTTGCGCTCTACATTTAAATTTAACTCCGGAGAAATTAGATTTTGACTTATCTGTTGAAACTCCATTAGGAGAAACCTTCATTATATCCACTGTTTATAAGTCTTGTTTGATTCATATCGGCAACCGTACGTTACCTGTCGATCTTATCTGTTTAAAAATATTTGCATTCGATGTGATTTTAGGAATTAATTGGTTAACTACTCATCATGCTAAAATTGATTATTTTTTTAAGGTTGTTAGCTTTCATATTCCTAACCAACCTATTATGTAAATTCAAGCAACCAAACCACTAAAGTCAATCATTGCCATATCAAGCCATAAAACTATTCGTTTATTAAAAAACGGATGTCAAGCTTTCTTAGCCCATGTCACGGATTTAAATAAAAATACGTCAGATTTGAATGATATTTCTATTGTTAATAAATTTCCTGGCGTATTCCCCGAAGAACTTCCTGGCATACCCCCGGAGCGTGAAATCGAATTTTGTATCGACCTTGAATCCAGTACAAAACCCATTTATAAAGCCCCATATCGAATGGCTCCTATTGAACTTCAGAAGTTAAAAACCCAACTGTAAGAATTGTTAGACATGGGTTTCATTCGACCTAGTACGTCTCCTTGGGGTGCTCCTGTTCTATTCGTGAAGAAGAAAGATGGGAGTATGTGACTTTGTATTGATTATCGAGAGTTGAACCATATCACCATCAAAAATAGGTATCCATTGCCTTGCATTGATGACCTGGTTGACCAGTTGCAAGGCGCTAAATTCTTTTCAAAAATCGATCTTCGTTCCGGATATCATCAGTTGAAGATTAAAACTGATGACATTCTAAAGACTACTTCCAGAACTCGGTACGGGTATTATAAATTCCTAGTCATGTCTTTTGGATTGACTAATGCTCCTGTTGCCTTCACGGATATGATGAACCGAGTATTCAAGGAATATTTGGATCACTTTGTGGTCGTCTTTATTGATGACATCCTCATTTACTCCAAAAGCCGTTAAGATCATGAACAACACTTGAGGTTGATACTCCAAAAGCTTCGTGAAAACAAGCTATATGCCAAGTTGAAGAAATGCGACTTCTGGCTTGAGAAAGTAGCATTACTTGGGCACGTGATATCAAATCACGGAATATCTGTTGACCCGACAAAGATTGAAGCAATTCAAAGTTGGGAGCAACCTAAGTCAGTGACCGAAGTACGTAGCTTTCTTAGCTTAACTGGTTATTATCGGAGATTCGTAGAAGGATTTTCTCGAATCGTTACTCCATTAACTCAGCTGACTCAGAAAGATACAAAATTCGGTTAGAGCGAGGAATGTGAGAAGAGTTTTCAAGAATTCAAGAGGTGACTTATTTCAGCACCTATTCTGACAATACCATCTGGTTCAGAGGAATTTGTCATATACAGTGATGCTTCAGGCAGAGGTTTAGGGTGTGTTCTCATGCAACATGAAAAAGTCACAGCCTATGCCTCATGACAACTCAAAGAATATGAAAGGAATTATCCTACTCATGATCTAGAGTTGGCAACCGTCATTTTCGCGCTTAAAATCTGGAGGCATTACCTGTATGGGGAAAAAGTGGAGATCTATACAGATCATAAAAGCCTCAAATATTTCTTCACCCAAAAGGAGCTCAACATGCGGCAACGACGTTGGCTTGAGCTGTTGAAAGATTACGATCATAACATTCAATACCATCCTGGAAAAGCGAACTTAGTAGCTGACGCATTGAGTAGAAGATTATATACGGGTACGAATGAGATATTGTCAACGTAAAGGCCCATTTTGTATGACTTATAAAGGATGGAGATAGATTCAAAGACTCTAGAGACCCATATAATGATGGCAAATATACAAGTAGAAACGACTTTTATCGATAAAGTTAAAGTTGCTCAAGCTACAAACCTGGAGCTGATGCATATGAGAAAAAAAGTACAAGAAGGTTCTATCCCGAAAGCAAGAATCGACGAAGAAGGAATACTTCGAGTCAACTCCAAACTTTGTATTCCTAACGACTCTGACTTGAAGTATAAAATCATGATGGATGTGCATAACACAGCATTTGCAATCCATCCTGGAAGTACCAAAATGTATCATGATCTTCGACATACATTCTGGTGGAGCAATATGAAAAGAGAGATTGCGGAGTTTATCTCAAGGTGTTTAACGTGTCAACGAATCAAGGCGGAGCATCAAGTGTCAAAAATTCCATTGCAACCACTTGAAATTCCAAAATGGAAGTGGAAACACATTACCATGAATTTCTTTACTGGTCTTTCGAAGGTTTCTCAAGGCATAGATGCAATTTGGGTCATTGTTGATAGATTGACCAAGTCTGCTCATTTCTTACCTATACGAGAAACTTATTCACTTGAACGTCTTGCTCGTATGTACATAAATGAGATTATAAGATTGCATGGTATGCCAATATCTATAGTTTCTGATCGAGACCCAAGATTCACTTCACGATTTTGGGTTAGTTTGTAAAAAACTATGAGCACGAATTTACGATTCAGTTCGACATATTATCCTCAAACGGACGGACAGTCAGAGAGAACTATTCAAACTCTTAAGGATCTATTATGACTCTATGTCCTTGACTTCAAAGGAAGTTGGGACAAGTTCTTGCCATTAGTAGAATTCTCCTATAACAATAGTTATCAAGCAAGTATTGGCATGGCTCCATTCGAGGCGTTGTATGGACGCAAGTGTCGTTCTCTAGTATGTTGGGATAAGGTAGGTGAAGCAACGTTGTTGGGTCCGAAATTGGTACGCATGACAACGGAAAAGATTCAAATGATCCGGCAACGTATAAAGACCTCACAAGATCGACAAAAGAGTTATGTTGATCTTCATCGAAAAGACGTGGAATTCAATGTTGGAGAGCATGTGTTGTTACGTGTTGCTCCATGGAAAGGAGTTACAAGATTTGGAAAGAGAGGAAAGCTCAAACCTCGATTCATTGGACCATTCGAAATCCTCGATCGAGTAGGAACTATGGCCTATAGACTTGCCTTACCACCAAGTATGTCTCGTGTTCATAACGTTTTTCACATATTTATGTTACGTAAATATGTGAAAGACCCGAACCACATTATTGAATTAGAATCGGATGAGATAGCGAAAGATTTAACGTATGAAGAGGTACCTATTAAAATCTTGGATAAAAAGGAATATATTCTACGCTCTAAGGTTATACCTCAAGTCAAAGTTTTATGGAGAAACTACGATGTTGAGGAAATGACCAGAGAGTTAGAATCGGAAATGAAGTCAAGGTATCCTCACCTCTTCGATATACCAAGTACGTACTCTAATTTCGAGGACGAAATTTTATAAGAAGGGGAGGTTGTAAGACCCCGACTTTTATGAATAAAGATTAATTTTTCTCGAAATATATTTTTAAATATTATGGTGTGGATTTGATATAATGTTATAGTTGTGGGTAATATTTATAAATTTTGCAAAGTAAGCAAGTGGTTATAAAATATTCGATTGGTCAGGGAATATTCGTTTTAACAGAGAATATTCGTACGACGGTACAATCATGGGTGGACCCCACAACGGAAGTATTGTCGTAGTTAGAAAATGACATAATTATCTTTTTATAAAAATAACGGCGAAAGTTTTACCGTTAACTGTTGAAATACCCGGTGATAAAAGAACAGTAATACGCGTGGTTGCATAGTAGCACATGGTATTAATTATTGATGCTTACGTGAGAAGTCACTCAGTTATAGTCAATTATTGCTACAGTAATTGCTGCATAATATCTCTCATATTATTGATTCAATTATTGTCACAGTATCATCTACATAATATTTTATATTATTAAATCAATAATTGAGACGACAAAGTTATTCATATTATTATTTGCAATATTAATGATGTCTAGAAAATTCTATCGATGAGAGGTTTGGTCACCTAATTGCGCACCAATAGGAGAAATCCTTATCGGAAAGCCCCCTCTTTCCTGGAAATGATCTGGTTGTTAAATATTGTGAGTTATAATATTAATGATGAATAAGTTCGTGTTAATTAAAGATGAAATTGATATTTTCATTGTGTTGTGATTATTAGTGTTAGTAAAAATTGACATTTATTTCGATAATAATTGATTTTTGGAGGTTATATTGACCAATCGGGTAATTAATCAGATAAATGAGCAATTAATTGCTATTAATTCACATGCTTATAATAATTTGTTTACATATATGTACTATTGATTCACATGCATGTACTATTAGGGGAGGTAGTGCAAGATTGATAATACTTGCATGACTAAATTAAAAATAGAGGTATAGATTAAGGTACTATACAGTAACTATTTTTTCACATGTATAGAACTATTGATTCACATGAATGTACTATTTATTCACATGTATGTACTATTAGGGGAGGTGGTGCAAGTTTTATAATACTTGCAGGACTAAATTAAAAATGGAGGAAAAGACGAATGTATTATACTGTAATAATTCGAGCCCCAAAACGTGCAATTATCGAAACTATATTTTCTTATAAATAGAAGCTCATTCTTCTTTCATTCTCACCAATTTACTAAGAATCACAAGAGCAATTATAGAGAGAGAAGCTATAGAGAGAAAGAAGAAGAGTATTCTGCTACTTCACTATTCCAGTATCCAGTCTTCTTCTGAGGTCAGAGATGTTATTTATTTCTTATTCGGAAGGGATATTATTTTTTTCAATATTCGTAAGAAGTAAAATTTTCTTCCATACTCTGTAGTATGTAAGTAATATTATTTCGTCTCGTATTCCTGCTTATACTCTCATTCTGTTAAAGTATTGCTTCTATACTCCGTGAAATTAATAGAATATCCTTGATATTTACGCTTCATCCAGTATCTTTTCATGAAAATATTATTCTGAGCATTCTTGATAATTATTGATCTTTTCATGTCGGAATACTATTCACAGAATACTATTCACAAAGTACTATTCACGGGTATTATTCACAAAGTACTATTCACCCGGAGTACTATTCATGACAAAAATTGATTTCTTTTCGGTCCAAATCATTTTTGATATAATATTATTCTTGAATTTTACTCCACAAAACAGTATCATGTTGACAATTTGGACATTATTGAATTCTGGATAAATTAAATTATAAATCTTTAAAAATTTATCATTTGCCTTCTTTTAATTGAATTCTTATATCATTGTTATCATCCTCATGCTTATATTGTAATGAAAGTCAACTTTGGCTTACTTGCATAGATGGATTGTTGATTGGTATGATTATGATCAGGGATCATTCAGTATAATCATGACCCGTAATGTTACAAATGATGTGGTTAAAGTCCTTATTGGCCCGTAATACATTGATGGACAGTTGTTGGTATGATTATGACCAAGGATTATTCGGTATGATCATGACCATTGGTAAAAATACGAATATTCTTGGCCCATAGTGCATGGATAATTTGTTGTTGTGATACTATTTATTGAGCTGAGTCTCAGTAATAAAATTAAAGATAAACTTTTTAAATCATAGAATATAGTAGATATCATGCTCTACTTGACTTTTCTAATGGATTGCTTGTTCTGCTGCAGTTAAACTTGATGTTTATTGTATTTTATCAATTTAACACTGTTGAAGGCTATTGATAATTTATTCTGCATTATTTTAGTCATAATATTTCTTACTGGGCTAGTTGACCTCACCCTTTTGCTTTCATTGTTCTCAGAAGGAAATGAAAACGTAGCCGAAACTAGTCGGGAAATGGAGTGATGGTCCGAGATGGTGGTTGTAGTAGTCCTCACTATTTTATAAAATAGTGTGATAATAATTGTAATGAGGACTTTATTTGAGTTTGGATACTCTCTACGAGACAATATCCGTGTTGAAACTCTCAGCTACGTTTTATCGTATTGTATAAAAGAAGTTTGTATTTAATTTCTGTACCATGTATTTGGCGACTCAGAATGGGTGATGTATACCTATTTTGGGGGCGTCACATTTGGTATCAAAGCTTAGGGATATGATCCTTGGCTAAGATGTGAGACTAGAACTAGGGGGGAGAGACGGGTAAATTCTTCGCTAGTATGACCTACCTAAGCTTATTTGTTATTTAATTGGTCGGTCAGAGTATAGGGATAATATGTGGCATGTTAATTAACCCTTATTTTGTGGCAGTGTTTGAAAATGGCATCCGAAAATGTTGAGATAAGCAATGAAGAACATGAGACCGTTGAGTCACCAACGAACAATACTCAGGATAATATGCAACAAGAAGGCAATAATCCTCAGGTAAACAACAACACCGACCAGATGATGAACGATGGGATGTTCGGAGGCTTTATGCAATTCATGCAACATCAGGAGAGAGAGACTCATGTTCAAAATGCAGGTGGAAACACTGGTAACTCTCGGATGGTCACTGCTAAGCAGTTCAAGGAGTTGGGACCACCGGAGGTTTTGAGAAAGCCAGAACCACTTAAGGCAGAGACGTGGATAAAGCAGATAACCAAGATATTTGATATCTTGGGATGCTCCGAGGAGTAAAAGGTTCCATTTACCACTTTCATGTTGCAAGGAGAGGCAGATTACTGGTGGGAATCAGTAAAACGTACTCAGCCTGCCGCACTCAAAATGTCTCAGGAGAGGTTCCAAGAATTGTTCATGGACAAGTACTTTTCTGAAAGTATTCGTCACATGAAGGAGGTAGAGTTCATCAAGCTGGAGCAAAACAATATGACCGTGTCGCAATATGAGGCTAAGTTTGTAGAGTTGTCCCGGTTTGCGTCCCACTTGGTTGATAATGAGGAGAGAATGACGCGGATGTTTCTAAGAGGTTTAAAACCCGAGATACGTCAATACCTCATTTACAAACTAATTGTTCAACTAAAAAGGGTCCATCATGAGAACCATATCTAGATCCATCAGCGGGATCTTAGATTCCTTGGCTCCTACGATCACATAATGTTTTATGAATAGTCTGCATAACAAATATACAGAAATAAGATTTAAGTATACAGTTAAATCTAAGCATGCGTGTAGCTAAAGCTTACAGCTTCCTCTAGATACAAATCTAGGGTCGCGCGGTTGCTTAATATTTAAAAAACTAGGAGGAAAACTAGATTTAAATAAATCTTAGCCATTCTAGCTCAACGGTTCCAATTTTTCAACTTTTGAACCGGTTAACAGTTAGATATGGCTAGATTTAGATAAATTTAGTCCATAAACATTAATATCACAGCTTTACATTGAATATACATATAAGTTTCAGGCTTCTTATGGGCATGAAAGTCATCGAAGTGACCCGAGCACCACTAAGGGTGAGCATGGTGCGATTTGGTGTGGTGCGATTTGGTGCGGTTTAAAGTCCAAACCGCACCCGAAACCGCTTCGGTGCGGTTTGAAAAATTCAAAACCGCACACGAAATCGCTTGTGATTGGTGCGGTGCGGTTTTAAAGTGTGCGGTGCGATTTTAATTGGTGCGATTACGGTTCCAAAACTAATTAAAACAACAAAAAAGTCTAAGCCTTCAATAAAATTAAATATAGAACTTATATCGAGCACTTAACATAGTGACAGAGTCGGCAATGGGAATTATATCAAGCATGGAACCCAAATTCTTTCTGCCAAACATGTCAAATTCACCATCAAATTATAGAACAGTGAGACACGTAAAATAGTTTTAGTTTATAATAAAGGAATGTTGCTTTAAAACTAAAACATATTCTATATAAAACAACGGAGACCATGTATTCGATAACAAGCAAGAAGGTTTATCTAGATATCAAAAAATTAAAAGTATATACTGGAGATAGAATGAAATTCTATTTTATATATTGCAGGGAGGACTTATAGAATATAATCCTAACTATACCTAATTTGAAAATAATCTATTAGACTATTACTATTATAGCATTGACCTTAACCAATGCATCAAGTGCTCGAACCAACGAATTTGGCCCCTCAGCTATAAGCCCCTCCAATAACGCATCAAACAAATTCGAAATTCCAAAACTCAATTGTTTAATTTTTGACTCTATAACCTCTAACCATCTTCTTTCAATTGGTGAAAAAATGACAATGCAAGACTTGGGTTTTCTCTGAGCGTGTTCAAGTGAAAAGTAACTTTAGAATTTACTAGAGATAATACATACATACACACACATGGTGCGGTTTCGGTTTTATGAGTGCGATTTTGGCTAGTAACCAAATCGGAACCGTAAATTTAGTTATTCAAGCCACCTAAAACCGCCACATACGCCGGAATCGTTGGTGCGATTTTAATTGGTGCGGTTCGTGCGATTTTTGGTACGGTTTCGGTTTCAATTTGGTTACTTACTCAGCCATAAGCACCACATATATGATTTACAAGCTAACTATACAACTGAAAAGGATCCATTATGGGAACTAGATCTAGATCCATCAGCGGGATCTTAGATTCCTTGGCTCCTAGGCTCACATAATATTTTATGAATAGCCTGCATAACAAATATAGAGAAATAAAATATATATTTAATCTAAATGTCGCAAAACAGAGGATTCATTAGTTAAATCCTTGCATGCGTGTAGCTAAAGCTTCCAGCTTCCTCTAGATATAGATCTAGGGTCGCGCGGTTGCTTAATATTTACAAAACTAGAAAGAAAACTAGATTAAAATAAATCTTAGTCATTCTAGCTCAACGGTTCCAGTTTTAAGACTTTTGAACCGGTTAAAAGTTTGATATGACTAGATTTAGATAAATCTAGTCCACCAACATTAATATTGCAGCTTTACACTGAATAAACAGTTAAAACAGATATTTTAATTGCAGTAAACAATTATATATATATATATATATATATATATATATATATATATACAGTGTGTAGCGAGGAGAGCTTTAAATAGTTTTGGAAGCTTGAAAACTCTGTTTCCACTAGTTAAAATTTTATATGTTGTAATATATATGTATATAAGTGTTCACAAAGAAGAATATCGAAGTTTGGAATACTATAGGAGGGGTTAATAGCTGAAATGGACGGAATTCCCTCTGTTTTCTTTTTTTTTACTTTGCCTGATAGGGGGTCTTTTTATAGACCAAAGTAGTCGCGGGTCTACCCGTGGCAGCTCGGGTGGGCTTGGGTCCCGTGGGTCCAGTTGTCTCGAAGTACGTGCCTTCATATCAACGCGTTATCTGCTCGAACTTTTATAACTTTCAATACATGAATCTGATGGAGGCGTGCTATACCTTTCCAGAAAGTCCTTTTCGAGAGCAACATAATGACATGTGTGACGCCCCCAAAATAGGTCCAATCCACTCAACCTATTATGAGTCATCAAATACATGGTACAGAAAATAATTACAAACTTCATTATTACAATTGTCGTGCAAAATACGATAACACATATGCTGTGAGTTTTAAAAACTGTGACTCTCATCCCAACCTTGGATAACACCTCACAGTGATACCTTACATAAAGTTATAGTCAATAACTATTTTAGAAATTAAAATCTTTAGAAAATGCTTAAGGAAACCTTCGTACATATGAGACCATTCATCTAGGTTATAATAGATATCATATGACTTGAGAATCATCCTTGGTTGACTTAATAGACCCCAAAGAAAAATGAGAAGATTGCTATCATGTTCTTTCTAATGGTGAGTCTTCTCTTGCCATATAATTATCTCCATTGTCTCCAATTGAGAATTATATTTCAACCAAACTCCAAGATTATATAGGTAGTGCTCATAGATATAATCAGAAAGTGGATGTGCACAACCCTGTCTTATGATAACAAGAAGTCGTATGTCAATAGTCATATTGTATGATAGTAGTAAAATCCCCTTCCAAAGTTGGGTTCACCTCACCCTATTCGGTTCACCAAAATCAACGGTTAAATGACGTATAAAATACGACACACTTATCTAAAATTCTCAATAAAATTATTTTCATACTATTTTAGGGGAAACCTCAACAACTATAGACCACTGTTCTATTCCCCTGTTACCCCCGCTCGACCCAACTATACTCTTATTACCTGAAAGGAATTGTGAAGCAAAAGGGTGAGCACAACTAACCCAGTAAAGAATATCATGACGAAAGATAATTAAATTATCAATAACCTTCGTCAGTAATAAATCAGAGATTTAGAACATATGATAGGTGATAAAAATTTTCAACCATAGTTGCAACGGAACGAACAATCCATTAGAAGAGTCAAATAGACCATAAACTCTATTATCTTCTCCATGTTAAAAGTTCACCAACAATATTTTATCTCTATAACATCAATCAACAGTTCCTTTCCACAATCATGTGAATAACTCATAATCATCATTGTGGTTCTAAATTCCTTTTCGCACCCAGGACGAAAATAATCGTCATCACCTGTCTTTACCTGAAACATCAAAGATCATGGTTATACCAAATCACAGTTCCTGTTCATAATCATACTAATAAATTTATCTTTGCACTACGGGCCAAAGATATTCATCAACAGTTCATCTTTACACTACAGACCAATGATATTCAACAACCGGTCATCTTTGTACTACAGGCCAAAAATATTCAATAGCAGGTCATCTTTGCACTACAGACCAAAAATATTCAACAACAGGTCATCTTTGCACTACAGGCCAAAGATATTAATATCTCAAAGAAATATATAATCATTTAAAAATTTATATAAACAATAATTATAACCACGTTGATCAATTCACATTTGCACTTAAGCTAAAGATATTCAATTGTAAATTCAATGGTCATGATCATACCAGTCAACAATTTATCTTTACACTACTGGCCAAAGAGAACCCATAGTCACAGTCATACCAATAATCTATCTATCTTTACACTCGAGTCAAAGAGAAATTTCATCACTAGGATTATGAAAATGTTATATATGATAATAAAAACAATATGATCAAAACATGGATTTAATTTTAAGATTAAGATTCATAAATCAACGATAATTTGGTCAAAAAAAAAAAAGAAACCAATTTTGTTGTGAATAGTACCCCCGTGAATAGTACTATGTGAATAATAACCCCGTATTCGTAAATAGTACAATATACGTAAATAGTGTTGTATACATAAATAGTGCCATATACATGAATAGTGCCATATACATGAATAGTGTCGTATACGTGAATAGTATCGTATACGTGAATAGTAACCTCAACATGAAAAGGTAAAAATTTTATAATAAAATTCATACCAATATTTCGGTATAATGATATTAAAAGAATAACATCATTTATAAAAAAAATAGCATCCCTTACCTCAAAAGAATAGTACTTCTGACTGGAATATCTGATATAATGATGAAGAAAACTTTCACCGTATAGCAACACTCAAAGTATCTATGTAAGACCCCAAATTATTAATAAATAAAATTTAATTTTTTTTATTTATTATTTTGAAATAGTAAGGGTTGATTTAATTAATGTGGTTAATTATGGGTAAAATGCGCGAATATTTTAAAAATAAGCAAATGGTTAAAAAATATTCATTGTTGTCGGGGAATATTCGTTTGGTCGTGGAATATTCTTGCTGTCGGGGAATATTCGTACGACGGCGCAGTCTTTTGGTGGGCCCATAACGAAAAGCGATTGGATGAAGAAAACGACAAGTATAAGTTGTTTATAAATAACGGCGTAGTTGTTACCGTTAATACTGTTAGAATACCCGGTGGCTAAAACTCAGTAATACGCGTTGTTACATAGTACCACACGGTATTGCACCAATTATTGATTCTTACGTTAGAATGCACTACTCAATAATAGTTACAGTAATTACTGTTCAGTATTTTATTTTATTGTTTCAATAATTGTCACTACACAGTATTTTCCATTATCAGAGCAATAATTCATATTATCTGAATAATATTATTAGATAACATTATTAGTAATGTCTAGAAAGTTCTGTCTAAGGAGAGGTTTGGTCACCTAATTGCACGCCAGTATGAAAAAATTCTTATTGGAAAGCCCCCTCTTTCTTGGGAACAACCTAGTTGTCAATATTGTGATTTTGTAATATTATTTGTGAATAATTAATTATTGATTTATATGATGAGAAAAATATTGATTTTATGTGAATATAGATGGAGAAAATTTTTTAAAGTGACAATTGTTAAAAATTGATATTTTATCTTTTCTGATAAAATAATATTTTATTATATTATTATAATATAATAATGATGATATTTTTATAATGAATGTGGGATATATGAGTATATGAGGAGAAAGAGTATTTTTATTGCATTAAATGATTAACACATGTTTGTGTGTCGGTGGACCCCATTTCTTGACTGAAATTTGATTATAGCCTGTAAAATCGTCCGTTTGTGGATTTCGGTCAATTTCTGTTTGGAATTTGGAAAAACTTTCTTCTGCAAAGTTGTAGAGAATTGAATTTTCTATAAAAGGTCGCGAGATTCAAATTTTTTGATGAAAGGGCTATTTATTGTGAATTATTGAAGTTTCAGTATATCGGGTGTGAATTGACTTTTGGAGTTTAAATGATTTTTGTTAGAAAAATATTTTTTATACTTTGGTGGCCCTCACTTGCACATGTTAATGGCTGAATTCAAGTATCTAGAGGTGGGCTTGAATATTTTGTAATTATATTATTATTATATTCAATTTTCTGCTTTGGTATTCTAAGCATTTTCCTATAAATAGGGTGTTTAGGTTAGAATTAAAAATCACACCAGAAATTACAGATTTCTCTCTCTTTCTCTCTCTATAATATCGAGCGTATTTTGTGAGTATTTTAGTACTTTGAGTATTGCTATATGATGCAAGTTCTTTCAGCACTATATCAAGTATTCCAGTCATAAGTACTATTCTTTCTAAGGTAAGGGATGTTATTTTCTTCATAAATGATATTATTTCTTCAATATCATTATACCAAAATATTTGTTGAAACTTTTTCATGTCGGGGTTACTTTTCATGAGTTACTATTCACGAGTTACTATTCACTAGTTACTATTCACGAGTACTATTCACGAAGCATGATGATATTTTTTTATGAAATTTCTATCTTTTAGTGTCGGAGTTACTATTCACGTATACGGCACTATTCACGTATACGGCACTATTCACTAAAAAATAAAATTTTCTTCTTTTCGTCCAAAATATCTATTCTGGATACTAGCTTTGATTGTATCCATATTTTGATCATTCTTGAATTTTACTCCACTATGATTATTTATGAGGTATTTTTGGACATGGAATAGCTGAAATACGAATCCTTAATATTTATTCTTTTGTTTCACTGGATTCATTTTCTTTAAAATATTTTTCATCATCTTCAGTCCTAAATGATGATGTTACTGAATATCTTTGGCTTGTAGTGCAAAGATGAATGATTTCTGATGAATATCTTTGGCCCGTAGTGCAAAGATGAACAGGTGTTTAGATGAACATGACCAACTGATGAATATCTTTGGCCTGTAGTGTAAAGATGAATAATTGATTCCAGATATATATTGATTGATGTTACAGGGATAAAAGATAGGCGATGAACTTTTAAATTCATATATAGAAGATAGTAGATTTCATTCTCTACTAAACTACTCTTCTAATGATTATTATTTCCGCTGCGAATATTGATTTAAAACTTGTTGTCTATTGTATTCTATTAAATTTTTCCCTGTTGAATACTAACGATAATTTGTTCTGTATTATCTTAGTCATAATATTCTTTACTGGGCTAGTTGAGCTCACCCTTTTTCTTGTTGTTCCATTTTTCTTCTCAGGAGGCGAGAATGTAGCGAGTACTAGTCGGGGTGTGGAATGATGGTTCTAGAAGTGGTTCTAGTAGTCCTCACTATTCTGTAAAATAGTGTATTAATAATTATAATGAGGACTTATTTGAGTGTGGATATTGTCTAGATGACAATATTTGTATTTAAACTCACAGTTTAAGTGTTGTCGTATTTTGCACGACAATTGTTTTAATAAAGTTGTAGTTGTTTCTGTACCATGTATTTTGACGACTCAGAATGGGTTGTGGATTGAACCTGTTTTGGGGGCGTCACAATCTACATACTCACAAAAATACGCTCGATATTATAGAGAGAGAAAATTTTAAATTCTGGTGTGATTTTCAATTCTAACCTAAGCATCCTATTTATAGGAAAATGCTTAGAATATCAAAGCAAAAAATTTAATAAAATATTATTATTTATTAAAAAAATTTCTATGCACACTTTGAAAACTGATTTCAGAATTTTACACCAACCAGTGGGGCTCACCAACTCACAAAATATGTTTTTAACATTTATTGTAACAAAATCAATTTGGACCCAATATTCTGGAACTTCAATAATTCATAATAAATAGTCCTTTTACCAAAAAAATTTGAATCTTATGTCCATTCCATAGAAAATTTAATTCTCTACAACTTTGTAAAAGAAAGTTTTTCTAAATTCTAAACGAAAAATGACCGAAATCTACATACGAATAATCTTGCAGGCTATAATCAAATTTTAGTCAAAAATGGGGCCCACCAACATATTTAACATGTTTTTAGTATTTGTTGTAACAAAATCAATTCAGACCCAATTTGCTCTCTTCCTCCTCATTTATTCGTATATCGTGCATTCATTGTAAAAATATCACCGTTATTATATTATTATATTATTACATCATACACTTATAATGTAATATTACAATAATATATTTGAATGAATTATTTTATCGAAGAAGATAAAATATCAACTCTTAATAATTGTCTCTTTAAAAATTTCTCCATTAAATAAATATTTTCTTATCATTTTATCAATAATTAATTATTCACAAATAATATTACAGAATCACAATAATGACAACCAGGTCGTTCCCAGAAAAGAGGGGACTTTCTGATAAGGATTTTTCCTTACTGGCGCGCAATTAGGTTACCAAATCCCTTTTCTAGACAAAACTTCCTTAGATATTGTCAATAATGTTATTTAATAATATTAAAATAATATGAATTATTGATTTGATAATGAGAAATACTGTGCAGTGACAATTATTGAATTAACAATAATATAAAAATATTGTACAATACTGTGTGCTACTGTGCAACAACGCGTATTACTTTACTTTACCCACCAGGTATTCCAATAGTTTTAACGGTAACAACTGCACCGTTATTTTTAGAAAGCTCATTCTTGTCGTTTTCTTCATCCGATAATTTTTCGTTACGGGGCCCACAAATGGCTGCGCTGTCGTACGAATATTTCCCGACAACAAGAATATTCCACGACCAAACGAATATTTCCTGACAACAATGAATATTTTATAATCACTTGCTTATTTTGAAAAATTTACATATATTACCATTAACTTTAAACTTTTATCAATTTAACTATTTACTAAATAGAAAAATTGAATGCTTTTATTTCATAAAATTTGAGGTCTTACAACATGGGATTTGATATTTTCTGAATCCGAGAAGATGGGTCCATGACCAGATCTTCAAGTCTTCATAGTCCATCCGTTGAGATGTCTTGTGATGTTTTCACTCGGGATTGACGTTATGGTTCTGCATGACCTCTTTTGCACTGATTTGGACTGAATTGATGTTGAGTTGACAAAATTACTATTTTACCCTCCCGAGTCGATTCTGGGCTTGACGTGGCGGCATCTGTCTTCCTCGAGGTTATCTCCGAGGTTGGCCTACTGTTTGTCTTCAGGGTTGTTTCTTAAGTTGATTTTATCTCCCGGGATTGTCATCGGGGTTTGACTTGATCTCCCAGGGTAGTCACCGGGGTGTTGTCTTGATCTCTGGGGGTTGTTTCCGGGGTTTAACTTGATGATTTTGACTTTCAGGGTTGTCTCTGGAAGATAAAAGACGATTATGCCTTCCTGCATGGTTAATAACAAGAACACAAAATTTTGAGTGTCTACAAAATTTATTAACAACTTGTTTGATTTGTAGTCTGTGTTCTATTTATTAATGTAATCGTGTTCTAAATTAAACAACATTTTGAGTTTTTTAAGTTAATTTACGAAATCTTAAAATTTAAAAATGTAACTTTTGAAAACAAAAAAATAGAATAATTAGTATTATTTTATAATTAGTTTAATTTTTTTTATATTTATTTGCTTTGAGACTAAATAATGTTGTATTAATTTTGAAATTTAGGATTCGATGAATAGATTTCAAAAAGTTAAAATATATTTTTAGTCCAGTAATTGACATAGTGGTATTTTTTTGCATGTATAGGTTTATTATGTGCTTAATTTCTATGAGGCGTTTTTCATAAATTACCTTTTATCATATACATATCTCATCATTAATATTTGAGAATTTTTTTTGAGACCCTCTAGCATTATTATAATTTTTAGGGTGTTGATATATGCACACTCTCAAGTGATAGTTGTACACCTAAATATAAGAAAGTTACTAATTTATCCTTATAGATGGGGCCTCAAGTCACTTAATTATCTTTTGTGTATTTTAGCCTTGAACCTATTACCAGCCACAATAACTACAAGGAAAAAAAATACAATTTTCAAAAACAAATAAATACAAACATAATATTAATTAGATCCAAACTACATAAATCTTACCAAAATATAAAGATAAATCATATTCGTCTATCAAAAATAACAAAAAATTATCATGTTTTTCTTAAAAAGAACTAGACCATAAAAAATACACACACACACACACACATATATATATTCCAATAAAAAAAATACTTCACAAATGTGTACCTATTTTAATAGAAAAAATACTAACCCGTTGCCTAGAACTGAATGGCTGACCGATTTAACAATTCAGTGCGTTTGTTTCGAATAAAAATCGTCTGAATGACTGAATCGATCAGTCATTCAAACGATTTGGGCTGAATTTCCAAGTTTCATTTTTTTGGCTGAATGAATATTTTTTTACAATATTAACTATTATATTAAATAATATTAAATAAATTTACAATAATTTTGAATTTTTTCAGATGGGTAAAATAATAAAAATTTGTTAAAATATGATTCCACTAATTGCTTGCTTTTTTACATGCATTTATAACGTTTGAATGATCTAAACGCACCAAATACAGTTGAAAATATCGTTTGTTTATAAATAATTTATTTTAAACGCAATTTATTTAACTCACAAACAATATGTTTGGGGTCCAAAGGTAGCGCTCCAAAAGTGATGCGGTGCGTTTGGACTTCTAAATGCACCAAACGCTACCACTCCAAAGTTCAAACTCTCTAAACGCTAGTAATTGAACATATCTTAAGACTCTTGAAAAGAGTAATGATATATATGCACCCTAGATTACTAGTTGCACATCTAAATATAGTTAAATTACTATTTTGTACTTAATAAATGAGATCCAACTCACTTATTTATCATCTTCAAGTTTTGACCTTTATTTTATTACACATAATAACTATAAAATAAAAATAACTTAAACAAATACATAAAATAGTTAGGCACTACATAATGTTTATAAAAAAAGAAAAGAAAATTGTAACCTAATAATTGTCTAAATGAGAAATATATAATTAACGTTCATGGCTTAAAAAAAATTAACCCTAAAAAAAGTCATCATAATTTTCGATAAAATAAACAATTATTTATCTTACACTCATTCACTAGTTCAATTATTTAGTAGTAGATAATGAGATTTTTAGTTTTATTATTAAAAAAAAAGGATGATATTTTTTTTGTCTAGTCTCTTCTAAGACATGAATATTTTATATTTTTAGGGAAGCAATTATGAGATTTTCTTGTCTTTTTATTTTTGATAAGCATTATGTAGTGTTTGATTCCATCTTACATAAATGTTGTATTTGTTTAAGTTGTATTTTGTTTTATAGTTATTATGCCTAATAAGAGAAATGACAAAAGTGAAATATGTTAAATAAGTGAACTGAGATCTTATTTATTAAGGGTAAATTAGTCACTTACTTATAGTTGGGTGTGCAACTAATAATCTAGGGTGCACATATATCACTACAAATTTAGGCAACCAAAGAGCAATATGTCCTAAAATTATGCTCTAAATTAAGCTCAAGTTATGCTACCAAAGAGCGAGTTAATTCGGTAAATTAGTTTTCAAATCAAGTGCAAAAATTAATTAACTAATCAATTACTTATCCAAACTACAAAGATTTCTGCTCAAAAAGGGGGATTAAATTGTTGATTTATCTAAAAATAGTGTCACGGATATTAAATGGTTTAAATAGCTCTAATATTTTTAAAACCGAAAATATTCATTATTTAATTGATTTCTTAACTACAAAGATTTAATTGACTAATTGATTTCTTAATTGAAAGTTTTATGCTAACTACAAAGATCTAATTAACTAATTGATTTCTTAATTGAAAGTTTTATGCTAGCTATCGTATACCATTTCAATAATTGAGTGATATTTTCCACGTGAGAAAATACTGAACTCTTTTTACATTATTATTAGTAGACTAAAAGTCAATATTTTTTTAAGTATAAATATGTAGACCATATACTTTCATATTCTACTTACTTACGTTTTGTTGCTATGGAAAAAAGAATGGTAAAAATATATAATAATCGCCTCTATTTTGCTTTCTTTCCTATAGTACATATAATTTCTTAAATATATATCTTTTTTTTAAAAAAAATGTATATTTTATGCAGGAAATATCAGCCAAAATTTCTATTTGTATTGTTATTGTATCAATTGCATTTCTATCTATTGGAGTATTAGAAGGAAATGCACAGAATATCTTCAACGTGGTTGATTATGGTGCCATTGGAGATGGCCAAACTGATGATTCTCAAGTAAATATTTCATGAAAGTTTTGGTGACAAATCATAATTATATGTTATGCATGCATGTTTCATTCCTGCTAACATAATTATATATGTTATAAAAGACGGTTAATATTGCTAAATCATAAATAATATTAGCAGAGTACGTAATAAGTGTTGCTTAATACGTAAAATATCAGTAGAAACAATTTCACAAGTGTCGCTAAATATATTTTGGACGACTAGAACTCATCCATTAATTTTTTTTCCAATTTCTGTTAATACACATTTAGCGAAACAAATTGACAAATTTTATTGTGTTGCTAATTATAATATTTGTAGCGTTAAATGCGTAATATCAACAAACCTTTTTTTATTATTAGAGAAATGATTTACGTTATGGGCTTTTTATATACTTGCTTAATATTTGCTTGTGTATGATTTGTTATACATGTATGCAACAAAAGGCATTTCAGAAAGGATGGGAAGAATTGTGTGCAGCAAATAATGGAGGCGTCCCTACTCTTAATGTGCCATCAGGGAAGACTTTTTTAGTATATCCACTTAAGTTCCAGGGTCCATGCAAGTCCACTAACATAAATTTTCAGGTGAAATATATAAATTTCTTAATTTTGTGCAAGTTTGGATTATGATCCCTTCTATTATACATATTATCTAATTTTCCCCGATACATGTATAGCGTTGTAAATATTGTTTTAGTGACGCTTTCCTAACTATTTGTAACGAATTTTATGTGCCGCTAATTATTTGGGACGGATTTTATTTTGTCGCTAAATGTAATTTTGTGTCGTTGTATGTATATCGAGAGAAATTAGAGGATTGACATAATTAAAAGGATCCTAATTAATCGGTGTAATTTTATATGGTAAATTGCAGTACGAGATTATTCACATATAATTTTACGGTTCTTCCGTCCACAAATTTTCATTTAGAATACTCCCATTGATTATTTATGCACATAATTTTTAAAATTATTATTCTTTTATCTTTGTATTGTGTAGAAATGCTTAAAATATAATTAATTACTTTACATAATTACCGAATTAAGCAATCTGATTTTAGCACCAAATGTTTCTTGAATTTGGGACAGATTTTGGGAAATATGGTAGCACCCAAAACAACTTTTCAAGATAATGGCTGGCTAAATTTCAAGGATGTGGATGGTCTCATTTTAAATGGAACGGGTCAAATAGATGGCCGTGGTTCAATTTGGTGGCCCAAAACCAAGGTACCTAATATATATATCCATGTTTAATATTCATAACTTTTTTCCTAAATATATTTTTTATTCAATTCAATTTCTTAAAATATTTGAAATTAAACATGTAGGTGGGCTACAATCCCGACACGAGCCCAACGGTAGGTTACTTTTGTCTCCTCTTTGCTTTTCTTCTGCATATTCAAAATTTGATTGAATAATCTTATATTCCAATCGTACTTCTAACTAAATAAATTACAGACAAAAATTGGTCATGTAACTAAATATCCCTTTATAAAAAGTAATTATCGTTCGCATAATCAATCTACGGACGACAATTATTTGTCCGCATAATTAAACTCCGAACGTAAGTCAAATTTGACTTACATTCGCAGTTTAGTTTAGAGGTTTAATTTGTTACATGTTGCCCAAAATTAAATTGCGGATGGTGATCACCCAAATCATTCTATTACAATTTAGACGATAAGAATCTATTGTAAAAATATGATTATCCTTAATACTACTGTGACTATAGATCATTTTCTAAATATATATTATATATAAAAAATGATTCATGACTAATGTGAGATGTTAGCGATTTTCTGTCAGTAAGGCCTCTGAAAGGACACTAAAGTAAACTATATTTGTCGCAGGCTCTACGAATTGACAAGTGCAAAAATGTTGTAATAAGTGGTTTAACTCACCTTAACAGCCCAAGAAACCATATTTCTTTGGATGGGTGTAGCCAAGTAAGCATATCAGGGGTTAATCTAATTGCACCAGAAGATAGCCCTAATACTGATGGAATCGACATTGGCGCCTCAAACCAAATTTATATCCACGATTCATACATTGCAACAGGTAACTAAGCTATCTCTATACATAAATTAGTCCCAATATAAGAGTCCCACTTTGACACGTTATTTTTTATAAGTTAGTTTTTGTAATAATTCTTTGTAAGTGTATCAATACTCTTATTTTAAATTTGACTAAAGTTATTTAGTAAAACGACAAAGTTTTACTTGAAATTTATAATTAAAGAATTATTTTATTTTATTTTTAATTTATGCAATTCTAAAGTGAAAAACCCTTATCAATACTCTTATTTTAAGTTTGACTAAAGTTATTTAGTAAAACAACATTGTTTTACTTGAAATTTATAATTAAAGAGTTATTTTATTTTATAAAATTTTAAAATGAAAAACCCTTATGGATAAAATTACGTAACCTTAGTCAAACTTGTCTAAATCATATATTAGATAACATTTTCCTATATGTGTGTATATATATAAGTTTATTTAAGTGCATACTGGAAAATCCTTAATATGTGAATAAAATAGATATAAATAAAATGTCAACGGGAAACTCATTTCGGGACAAAAGGAGCATCTCTTACAATAGTGGACGGTGGTTTGGTGATTAAAATTGGATACAAAAATATTGATATATAAAATAATGTGTATGGTTGTATTTGATTGTAATTATTTTATTTGTATTCATTTTTTTATATTCATGTTTTGTCATCATCTACAAGTTTTATATCCCGTGCAAACGGATAAATTGAAAACGACTTATTTGAATGATTGTATTTATACTAATAATAATAATAACAATAATAACAATTTGTGTAATTTCAAATTAAAATCAATATAATATGCTATTTTAATTTACTGATTAATATATTGAAAAAAAAATTAAATATGCATTTTAATAATAAATTCATATTTAAATTGATATTTACCTTGTTATATTTTGGTATTAATTGATAGGCTCTTACCATTACTAATATTTCTTATTATGTTCTTTGTAAAATTTCATCCCTTATCTCCGATAATATGTGCAGGTGATGATTGTATTGCCATCAATGGTGGATCTTCGTACATTAACATTTCCAAGATCACATGTGGCCCTGGTCATGGCATCAGGTTCGTAAATTGGACTGTAAATCAAGCAATTAACTATTAAACAAGTAAAAATGATGTGATCTGTTGGAGATAGTTATTTATTTATGAAATTGATATTTCCATGACACTTTTTAGATATTTTCACATAAAAAGTGTCGCTATAGATGTATAGCGACGGTAAAAACCGTCGCTATTGGATCTTTAACTATTGTTTTCATGTAAAAAATATCATTTTCTTTTGTGGATATATCAATTTCCTTTATTTATTTACAAATTTTAATTGTAGTTAGAGTCACTCTAATTATTATTAATTGACATGATACATATACATAACATGTCACGATGTACACACTTCTAAATATATTCATGACCTATAAACTTCGACACTCCATATATTCAACACAATCACCTCACGTCATAAATATTGGACATGAGTGTTTTACAATTTCGTATAAAATTTTCTTTTTATCTCATTTCTGATTGGTCATGAGTCTATCTCTCTATGTAAAGTATTGGAAGCCTAGGGCAACATGGAATTACTGAGACAGTAGAAGAGGTGCATGTATGGAATTGCACCTTTAATGGAACTTCAAATGGAGCAAGGATTAAAACTTGGCAGGTATAGGTATATAGTTGCTGAATTAAAATTACATATAGCTTCTACTACATTACAAAAATTAACCAAATGTTTGTCTCTTTCTATTTATTCCTAATTTTTTCTTCAGGGTGGATCAGGATATGCAAGGAACATCAACTTTGAAGAGCTCATAATTTTGGACTCCGGCAACCCTATTATAATTGACCAGTTCTATTGTGAAAATGCGGATGACTGCAGTAATCAGGTAAAAAAGTTCACCTCCCGTCCCCTAATAGCGACATTTTTTTTTTAAATTTCAAGCCAAATTAAGAAAGTTGATATTCTCATAACAAGAAATCTCACAAACTAAATTGTAAAACAGTCACTTCATTTTATCCACTTTTAAGTTTGCGTTCATGAGTTTAGTTACTGGCCAAAACTCTCTCTTAATGTATAATTATTTATTCAAAACTTTATCTTTCGGATCAATTTTTCTAAGGTACAATTTTTAAGGGATGAGTTTGCTAGTCAATCAGTCTTCAGGACGAATATATCACGAGAGCACAAACATGGATCAATTTTGTATTTTAGTCAAATTCACTACATACAAAGCAAATGATGCAATATAGATGATCAGATGTAACATGTGTATTAAACATAGGAGTTTTTGCATTTAAGATGTCAATTCCCCTAATTAAGGAAGATAATTTTTATTTCTTGATATCTTAATTAATTAAAATACATTTTTTTTGCCTTTTTGGTTAATGTGAAGACATCGGCAGTGGAAATAAGCAGCGTGACATTTAGAGGAGTACAAGGAACATCTGCAACGGAGAAAGCCATTAGTTTGAGATGCAGCAAGAGTGTACCATGCACAAATGTTAATGTATTGGATGTAGACTTGACCTCCTCATACCCTCAGAAAACAGTTACTGCTGAATGCTTTAATGCTCACGGAACATTTACATCGGATACTCCTAGTATCACTTGCTCATTTTCCTAGTATCAGAATTGTAAGATTATGAAAATAGGGAATGATTGTTGGATATTTTGAAATCTAAAAAGTATATAGTAAATATATTATATACTTTCTGATAGCTAACAAATGGTTTGGTTCAATTGGCATGACTTGGAGTGTTTCAACTATGATGTCATGGGTTTAATTCCTAAAATTGCAGATTGTATTTTTTTTATTGAACCGTTGCATGGATTTTTTTTGTGCCAATTAAAATTGGACCATTGCATGAATATTACGATAATTAAGTTGTCAACGGTAATTGCAAGTCGGGTTGCCAGTTTGACCAAATAAGGTTAATTAATTAATTATTTGATTAATTAATTGGGACAATGGTAATTGCAAGTTGGGATGCCAGACAAGCAGCATTAGGATGCCAACTCCTAAAATGGGTGTTTGGTTAATTAGTTAATTAATTAAATGTCATCCCTCGAACTACTCGGCTTTGACTTGTCTGAAGCAGCATTTGGCGTCATCATTACCGTTGGAATATACCTTTCTATAGGACATATTCCTCCCTCAACTGCCTCTTCGTACTCCTCATTCATGATCTGAATCATCAATCTTCGATCCATATCAGATTCAGGTTGACCGCTATGTACAGGGTAATTCAAAACTCGATGTTGGGTTCTCCCAATTGCTTTCCAAAAAGAGAAATTCATATCATCTATTTTAGCCTTCTTAGATCGAACATCTCTTTCCACAATATCCACGTGTCGTGCGGCTTTTGCCCATGCATCACTTATTCTCACTCGTTCAGTTTTTTCTTCTTTCAGCTCAGATTCTATTTTTATCATCTTATACTCTGCCAAAGAATGCTTCTGTTCAAGCATCACATATCGGGTAACACAAGCTTGAATTGTTGCATCCTTTTGTTCCACGACCGCCTGTCGTTCTTCTGCCTGCTCTTCTAACTCATGAATACGATTTTGAAATTCTACATTTTGATCATATAATACCTCTAATAAACTCTCATCTGGTACTTCTTCTTCCTCTTCTTCCTCAGTCTCAGCTGTTACCTCTGCGACTATCTCGGGTGTAACTATCAATTCTTCACTCACCACATGGATATCTCTAATTCCTTCTTCGTCTGACATCACATTTTCACGGTTAGTGATTAGATGTATCCCCACAGTCTCATTCACTCCATTATTAGCATTCTCAGCTGTCATTCTCAAATACTGTCATAAAACAAGGGTTAATTAAACAAATTAACATATCACATAATATCCCAATATTATGACTGACCAACAAATAAGCTTAGGTAGGACACACTAGCGAAGGATTTACTCATCTCTCCCCTCCTAGTTGTATTCCCCGATCTCCGCCAGAGATCATATCCCTAAGCTCTGATACCAAATGTAACGCCCCCAAAATAGGTCCATTCCATCCAACCCATTTTGAGTCGCCAAATACATGGTACAGAAAATAACTACAACTTTATTACAATAATTGTCGTGCAAAATACAACAACATATATGCTGTAAGTTTGGATACAAATATATACCAAATGTGACTCATATCCCAACCGTGGACAGCACCTCAAAATAACACCTTACATAAAGGTATAGTCAAAAACTGTTTTAGAAACTAGAATATTTAGGAAGTGCTCAAGGAAACCTTCGTACATGGGAGGCCACGCGTCTAGGTTATGATAGATATCATATGGCCACAGAATTATCCTTGGTTGACCCAATAGACCCCAAAGAAAAACGAGAAGATTACTATCATATTCTTCCCAATGGTGAGTCTTCTCTTGACTTATCATTATCTCCACTGTCTCTAATTGAGAATTATACTTCAAACAAACACCAAGATTATATAGGTTGTGCCCATAGATATACTCAGCAAGTGGATGAGCACAACCCTGTCCTATGATGACACGAGGTTGTATGTCATTAGACATCTTGTATGATAGTGACAAAACACCCTTCCAACGTTGGATTCGCTTCACCCTATTTTCTTCACCAAATATAACTACTAAATGGTGACCACCGTTCTATTCCCTTGTTACCCCCGCTCGACCCAGCTACACTCTTATTACCTGAAAGGAATTGTGAAGGAAAAGGGTGAGCACAACTAGCTCAGTAAAGAATATCATGACTAAAGATAATTCAATTATCAATAGCCTTCATCAACAATAAATCAGAGATTTAGAACATATGGTAAATGATAAAAATTTCAACCATAGTTGCAGCGGAACGAGCAATCCATTAGAAGAGTCAAATAGACCATAAAGTCTATTATCTCCTCCATGTTAAAAATCCACCAACAATGTTTTATCCCTGTAACATCAATCAACCATTCTGGTCCACAATCATATGAATAACTCATAATCATAATTGTAGTTCTAAATTCCTCTTCTCATCCAGGACGAAGATAATTTTTATCACCTATCTTTACCTGAAACATCAAAGATCATGGTTACACCAAATCACATTTCCTGTTCATAATCATACTAATAACTTCATCTTTGCACTACGGCCAAAGATATTTATTTGTATCACCAGTTGGTCATGTTTATCTCAACATCTGTTCATCTTTGCACTACTGGCCAAAGATATTCAACAACATGTCATCTTTGCACTACGGGCCAAAGATATTCATCAACAATTCATCTTTGCACTACAGGCCAAAGATATTCATCAATATTTCATCTTTGCACTACAGGCCAAAGATATTTGTAACGACCCCAAAATAGGTCCATTCCATCCAACCCATTCTGAGTCGTCAAATACATGGTACAGAAAACAACTACAACTTTATTACAACAATTGTCGTGCAAAATACAACAACACATATGCTGTGAGTTTGGATACAAATATATACCAAATGTGACATTGGACACCATCATGTATCAGCACCTCACAAAGGTACCTTACATAAAGGTACAGTCAAAAACTGTTTTAGAAACTAGAATCTTTGGGAAGTGCTCAAGGAAACCTTCGTACATGGGAGACCACGCGTCTAGGTTATGATAGATATCATATGGCCACAGAATTATCCTTGGTTGACCTAATAGACCCCAAAGAAAAACGAGAAGATTACTATCATATTCTTCCCAATGGTGAGTCTTCTCTTGACTTATAATTATCTCCACTGTCTCTAATTGAGAATTATACTTCAAACAAACACCAAGATTATATAGGTAGTGCCCATAGATATACTCAGCAAGTGGATGAGCACAACCCTGTTCTATGATGACACGAGGTTGTATGTCATTAGACATCTTGTATGATAGTGGCAAACCACCCTTCCAACGTTGGGTACACCTTACCCTATTGGATTCACCAAATATAACTACTAAATGAATTTTTCTATACTGCTTCGGAGAACATCCACAGCTAGAGACCACCGTTCTATTTTCCCGTTACCCTCGCTCGACCCAGCTACACTCTTATTACCTGAAAGGAATTGTGAAGCAAAAGGGTGAGCACAACTAGCTCAGTAAAGAATATCATGACTAAAGATAATTCAATTATCAATAGCCTTCATCAACAATAAATCAGAGATTTAGAACATATGGTAAATGATAAAAATTTCAACCATAGTTGCAGCGGAACGAGCAATCCATTAGAAGAGTCAAATAGACTATAAAGTCTATTATCTTCTCCATGTTAAAAATCCACCAACAATATTTTATCCATGTAACATCACTCAACAGTTCCTTTCCACAATCATATGAATAACTCATAATCATAATTGTGACTATAAATTTTTCTTCGCACCCAGGACGAAGAATATTTTCATCACCTGTCTTTACCTGAAACATCAAAGATCATGGTTATACCAAATCACAGTTCCTGTTTATAATCATACTAACAAATCCATCTTTGCACTACGGGCCAAATATATTCATCAACAAACCATCTTTGCACTACGGGCCAAAGATATTCAACAACAGTTCATCTTTGCACTACAGGCCAAAGATATTCATCAACAGGCCATCTTTGCACTACATGCCAAAGATATTCATCAACAATTCATATTTGCACTACAGGCCAAATATATTCATATCTCAAAGAAATATATAATCATTTCAGAATTTATATAAACAATAATTATAACCATGTTGATCAATTCACCTTTGCACTTAAGCTTAAGATATTCAATTATAAATTCAATGGTCATGATCATACCAGTCACAATTCAACTTTGCACTACAGGCCAAAGAGAACCCTAGTCATGATCATACCAATAATCTACCCATCTTTACACTCCAGTGAAAGAGAATTTCAACATCAGGGTTATAAAAATGTTATATATGATGATAAAAATAATATGATCAACATATAGTTTTAATCTCAAGAGTAATATTCGTAACTCATGAATAGTAAATCGTGAATAGTAACTCATGAATAGTAACCCCGACACAAAAGATAGAAATTCCACAATAAAATCCATACCAATATTTCGGTATAATGATATTGAAAGAATAACATTACTTAAATTTATAAACAATTTATTTTAATGGTTTACACTTTACTAATTAATGCATTTAATCATCATAAAATGCCAACTCTTACAATTTCATCATCAATAACCAAAACCCTCATCAAAAATCTGCATATACCTCATAAAGGATTCTCAAGCCATAAAATTCTATTTTCCAATTTTCTTTCTTCACAAAACATATTTAATTCATTTACTCATAACTAGACTATTTTCATGAAAAATACCAAATCAGTTCTAAAAATATTTCTTTTCTGGGATTTAGCATAATATAGTCCCATAGTGAACATATATTTTTCTCAGAATTTTTAAAAGTCATTTACTATTTTTCATATGGCCAAAATAGCCGAATATTTAGACATTTATCAAAAATTGTACTTTTGTCTAAAAATTCTGAAATTTACAGAGTATACTTCCATCATATACATGTACTCCCAATAAAAATTTCATCAATTTTGGAGTTAACCACAAGGAATTATAAGCTGTTACTTCTAAAATAGTCTTTTCTCATAAAATTCATAACTCTCAATCTATACATCCAAAAATCACCATTTTTGGACACAATCAAGAAAACTCATCAAAATATCATTTCAAATTTTTCCAGAATTTTTGAAGGTCAGAAAAATTACGAAACTGAAAATCATAACAACCCTTAAAATCCCTTACTATCCCTTACCTCAAAAGAGCAGTACTTCTGACTGGATATCGGATATGATGCTGAAGGAAACTTGCACTGATGAATAGCAACTCACCAAGTATCTAAAAACTCACAAAATATGCTTCATAATATAGAGAGAGAGAGAGAAAGAGAGAAAGCTTATGTTTCTGGTGTGATTTTCAATTCTAACTTAGCCCTCTATTTATAGGAAAATTTTGGTAGGTTTGACCTGCAACCTGATGGCTTTACCTGCTACTATTCCCACCCACCACATTTGAAATATAATTCAGCACATTTCTTCACCAACCACAAGTGGGGCCCACCAATTCTAGAATTTTCCACCAAAATGATAAACTCCGAAAATTCAACAATTTCTGAACCAGTCATCTCGTAAAATTCATAAAAAATCATACGTTCATTTTTAACGGTTCAAAATTTGTGGACATATACTCAACTTATATATGTATAACATATCCAAAAATTACCACGATCCAACGGTCGGATTAAAAATTATAACCCCCGCAAAATATCTCAAAAACCCTGATTTTTAATACCTCCATTCCGACAAAAATACTGATAAAAACCTCAACATTAACTCCTTCATTTTTAACCACAAAAATATATCCCTCATTTATATCCACATAAAATAAATATTTTCTTATCATATAAATCAATAATTAATTATTCACAAATAATATTACAGAATCACATTTATGACAACCAGGCCGTTCCCAGGAAAGAGGGGGCTTTCCAATAAGAATTTCTCCTTACTGGCGCGCAATTAGATGACCAAACCTCTCCTTAGACAGAACTTTCTAGACATTGCCAATAATGTTATCTAATAATATTATTCAAATAATATGAATTATTGATCTGATAATAGGAAATACTGTGCAGCAACAATTATTGAACAACAATAATACAAAATTTCAACGTAGCAATTATTGAATCAATAAAATAAAATATTGAACAGTAATTACTGTAACAATTATTGAGTAGTGCCTTCTTACGTAAGAATCAATAATTTCAAAAATACTGTGCAATACCGTGTGCTACTGTGCAATAACGCGTATTACTGTATTTTAATCACCGGGTATTCCAACAGTGTTAACGGTAACAACTACACCGTTATTTGTAAAAACTCAAATTTGTCATTTTCTTCACCCGACAGTTATTCTGTTATGGGGCCCACAAATGACTGCGTCGTCGTACGAATATTCTCCGACAGAAAGAATATTCCACGACCAAACGAATATTCCCCGACAACAATGATTATTTTTTAACCACTTGCTTATTTTGAAAAAAAATTCATATTTCACCCAATACTTTAAACTTTTATCAATTTAACCATTTACTGAATAATAATTATAAGAAAAATTGAATACTTTTATTTCATAAAATTCGGGGTCTTACAATATCCCCTCCTTATGAAATTTCGTCCCCGAAATTTACGTACCTGATATTTCGAAGAGTTGAGAATACCTTCCTTTCATTTCAGATTCCATCTTCCATATCATCATGATTTCTCCATTGCTCATCTCCTGTATTTTAGATATCTTTCTAGAATACAGCTTCAAAACAAAGGTTAATTGAACAAATTAACATATCACATAATATCCCGATATTATGACTGACCAACAAATAAGCTTAGGTAGGACACACTAGCGAAGGATTTACTCATCTCTCCCCTCCTAGTTCTATTTCCCGATCTCCGCCAAAGATCATATCCCTAAGCTCTGATACCACCTGTGACTCTCATGGTGCTTCAACCACAGCACCTCACAGTGGTACCTATCAGTTTGCCACCGCAGAACGGCGTCCCCTACGGAGAGTCTGGCTTCGGTGCATCCCCCATCAACAGGAAGTCACCAGCGAGAGGCTCGGGGCTCTTTACTTATAGCTCTGATACCAAATGTAACTCTGGACACCAACCTATGTCAGCACCTTACATTGATACCTATCAGTTTGCCACCGCAGAACGGCGTCCCCTACGGAGAGTCTGGCTTCGGTGCATCCCCCATCAACAGGAAGTCACCAGCGAGAGGCTCGGGGCTCTTTACTTATAGCTCTGATACCACCTGTAACGACCCCAAAATAGGTCCATTCCATCCAACCCATTCTGAGTCGTCAAATACATGGTACAGAAAACAACTACAACTTTATTACAACAATTGTCCTGCAAAATACAACAACACATATGCTGTGAGTTTGGATACAAATATATACCAAATGTGACATTGGACACCATCATGTATCAGCACCTCACAAAGGTACCTTACATAAAGGTACAGTCAAAAACTGTTTTAGAAACTAGAATCTTTGGGAAGTGCTCAAGGAAACCTTCGTACATGGGAGACCACGCGTCTAGGTTATGATAGATATCATATGGCCACAGAATTATCCTTGGTTGACCCAATAGACCCCAAAGAAAAACGAGAAGATTACTATCATATTCTTCCCAATGGTGAGTCTTCTCTTGACATATCATTATCTCTACTGTCTCTAATTGAGAATTATACTTTAAACAAACACCAAGATTATATAGGTAGTGCTCGTATATATACTCAGCAAGTGGATGAGCACATCCATGTCTTATGATGACACGAGGTTGTATGTCGTTAGACATCTTGTATGATAGTGGCAAACCACCCTTCCAACGTTGGGTACACCTTACCCTATTGGATTCACCAAATATAACTACTAAATGAACTTTTCTATACTGCTTCGGGAGAACATCCACAGCTAGAGACCACCGTTCTATTTTCCCGTTACCCTCGCTCGACCCAGCTACACTCTTATTACCTGAAAGGAATTGTGAAGCAAAAGGGTGAGCACAACTAGCTCAGTAAAGAATATCATGACTAAAGATAATTCAATTATCAATAGCCTTCATCAACAATAAATCAGAGATTTAGAACATATGGTAAATGATAAAAATTTCAACCATAGTTGCAGCGGAACGAGCAATCCATTAGAAGAGTCAAATAGACTATAAAGTCTATTATCTTCTCCATGTTAAAAATCCACCAACAATATTTTATCCATGTAACATCACTCAACAGTTCCTTTCCACAATCATATGAATAACTCATAATCATAATTGTGACTATAAATTTTTCTTCGCACCCAGGACGAAGAATATTTTCATCACCTGTCTTTACCTGAAACATCAAAGATCATGGTTATACCAAATCACAGTTCCTGTTTATAATCATACTAACAAATCCATCTTTGCACTACGGGCCAAAGATATTCATCAACAAACCATCTTTGCACTACGGGCCAAAGATATTCAACAACAGTTCATCTTTGCACTACAGGCCAAAGATATTCATCAACAGGCCATCTTTGCACTACATGCCAAAGATATTCATCAACAATTTATATTTGCACTACAGGCCAAATATATTCATATCTCAAAGAAATATATAATCATTTCAGAATTTATATAAACAATAATTATAACCATGTTGATCAATTCACCTTTGCACTTAAGCTTAAGATATTCAATTATAAATTCAATGGTCATGATCATACCAGTCACAATTCAACTTTGCACTACAGGCCAAAGAGAACCCTAGTCATGATCATACCAATAATCTACCCATCTTTACACTCCAGTGAAAGAGAATTTCAACATCAGGGTTATAAAAATGTTATATATGATGATAAAAATAATATGATCAACATATAGTTTTAATCTCAAGAGTAATATTCGTAACTCATGAATAGTAAATCGTGAATAGTAACTCATGAATAGTAACCCCGACACAAAAGATAGAAATTCCACAATAAAATCCATACCAATATTTCGGTATAATGATATTGAAAGAATAACATTACTTAAATTTATAAACAATTTATTTTAATTGTTTACACTTTACTAATTAATGCATTTAATCATCATAAAATACCAACTCTTACAATTTCATCATCAATAACCAAAACCCTCATCAAAAATCTGCATATACCTCATATAGGATTCTCAAGCCATAAAATTCTATTTTCCAATTTTCTTTCTTCACAAAACATATTTAATTCATTTACTCATAACTAGACTATTTTCATGAAAAATACCAAATCAGTTCTAAAAATATTTCTTTTCTGGGATTTAGCATAATATAGTCCCATAGTGAACATATATTTTTCTCAGAATTTTTAAAAGTCATTTACTATTTTTCATATGGCCAAAATAGCCGAATATTTAGACATTTATCAAAAATTGTACTTTTGTCTAAAAATTCTGAAATTTACAGAGTATACTTCTATCATATACATGTACTCCCAATAAAAATTTCATCAATTTTGGAGTTAACCACAAGGAATTATAAGCGGTTACTTTTAAAATAGTCTTTTCTCATAAAATTCATAACTCTCAATCTATACATCCAAAAATCACCATTTTTGGACACAATCAAGAAAACTCATCAAAATATCATTTCAAATTTTTCCAGAATTTTTGAAGGTCAGAAAAATTACGAAACTGAAAATCATAACAACCCTTAAAATCCCTTACTATCCCTTACCTCAAAAGAGCAGTACTTCTGACTGGATATCGGATATGATGCTGAAGGAAACTTGCACTGATGAATAGTAACTCACCAAGTATCTAAAAACTCACAAAATATGCTTCATAATATAGAGAGAGAAAGAGAGAAAGCTTATGTTTCTGGTGTGATTTTCAATTCTAACTTAGCCCTCTATTTATAGGAAAATTTTGGTAGGTTTGACCTGCAACCTGATGGCTTTACCTGCTACTATTTCCACCCACCACATTTGAAATATAATTCAGCACATTTCTTCACCAACCACAAGTGGGGCCCACCAATTCTAGAATTTTCCACCAAAATGATAAACTCCGAAAATTCAACAATTTCTGAACCAGTCATCTCGTAAAATTCATAACAAATCATACGTTCATTTTTAACGGTTCAAAATTTGTGGACATATACTCAACTTATATATGTATAACATATCCAAAAATTACCACGATCCAACGGTCGGATTAAAAATTATAACCCCCGCAAAATATCTCAAAAACCCTGATTTTTAATACCTCCATTCCGACAAAAATACTGATAAAAACCTCAACATTAACTCCTTCATTTTTAACCACAAAAATATATCCCTCATTTATATCCACATAAAATAAATATTTTCTTATCATATAAATCAATAATTAATTATTCACAAATAATATTACAGAATCACATTTATGACAACCAGGCCGTTCCCAGGAAAGAGGGGGCTTTCCAATAAGAATTTCTCCTTACTGGCGCGTAATTAGATGACCAAACCTCTCCTTAGACAGAACTTTCTAGACATTGCCAATAATGTTATCTAATAATATTATTCAAATAATATGAATTATTGATCTGATAATAGGAAATACTGTGCAGCAACAATTATTGAACAACAATAATACAAAATTTCAACGTAGCAATTATTGAATCAATAAAATAAAATATTGAACAGTAATTACTGTAACAATTATTGAGTAGTGCCTTCTTACGTAAGAATCAATAATTTCAAAAATACTGTGCAATACCGTGTGCTACTGTGCAATAACGCGTATTACTGTATTTTAATCACCGGGTATTCCAACAGTGTTAACGGTAACAACTACACCGTTATTTGTAAAAACTCAAATTTGTCATTTTCTTCACCCGACAGTTATTCTGTTATGGGGCCCACAAATGGCTGCGTCGTCGTACGAATATTCTCCGACAGAAAGAATATTCCACGACCAAACGAATATTCCCCGACAACAATGATTATTTTTTAACCACTTGCTTATTTTGAAAAAAAATTCATATTTCACCCAATACTTTAAACTTTTATCAATTTAACCATTTACTGAATAGTAATTATAAGAAAAATTGAATACTTTTATTTCATAAAATTCGGGGTCTTACAATATTAATATCTCAAAGAAATATATAATCATTTCAGAATTTATATAAACAATAATTATAACCATGTTGATCAATTCACCTTTGCACTTAAGCTAAAGATATTCACTTATAAATTCAATGGTCATGATCATACCAGTCACAATTCAACTTTGCACTACAGGCCAAAGAGAACCCTAGTCATGATCATACCAATAATCTACCCATCTTTACACTCTAGTGAAAGAGAATGTTAACATCAGGGTTATAAAAATGTTATATATGATAATAAAAATAATATGATCAACATATAGTTTTAATCTCAAGAGTAATATTCGTAACTCATGAATAGTAACCCCGACACAAAAGATAGAAATTCTACAATAAAATTCATACCAATATTTCGGTATAATGATATTGAAAGAATAACATTATTTAAATTTATAAACAATTTATTTTAATTGTTTACACTTTACTAATTAATGCATTTAATCATCATAAAATGTCAACTCTTACAATTTCATCATCAATAACCAAAACCCTCATCAAAAATCTGCATATACCTCATATAGGATTTTCAAGCCATAAAATCCTATTTTTCAATTTTCTTTCTTCACAAAACATATTTAATTCATTTACTCATAACTAGACTATTTTCATGAAAAATACCAAATCAGTTCCAAAAATATTTCTTTTCTGGGATTTAGTATAATATAGTCCCATAGTGAACATATATTTTTTTCAGAATTTTTAAAAGTCATTTACTATTTTTCATATGGCCAAAATAGCCGAATATTTAGACATTTATCAAAAATTGTACTTTTGTCTAAAAATTCTGAAATTTACAGAGTATACTTCTATCATATACCTGTACTCCCAATAAAAATTTCATCAATTTTGGAGTTAACTACAAGGAATTATAAACGGTTACTTTTAAAATAGTTTTTTCTCATAAAATTCATAACTCTCAATCTATACATCCAAAAATCACCATTTTTGGACACAATCAATAAAACTCATCAAAATATCATTTCAAATTTTTCCAGAATTTTTGAAGTTCAGAAAAATTACGAAACTGAAAATTATAACAACCCTTAAAATCCCTTACTATCCCTTACCTTAAAAGAGCAGTACTTCTGACTGGATATCGGATATGATGCTGAAGGAAACTTGCACTAATGAATAGCAACTCACCAAGTATCTAAAACTCACAAAATATACTTCATAATATAGAGAGAGAAAGAGAGAAAGCTTATGTTTTTGGTGTGATTTTCTATTCTAACTTAGCCCTCTATTTATAGGAAAATTTTGGTAGGTTTGACCTGCAACCTGATGGCTTTACCTGCTACTATTCCCACCCACCATATTTGAAATATAATTCAGCACATTTCTTCACCAACCACAAGTGGGGCCCACCAATTCTAGAATTTTCTACCAAAATGATAAACTCTGAAAATTCAACAATTTCCGAACCAGTCATCTCGTAAAATTCATAATAAATCATACGTTCATTTTTAACGGTTCAAAATTTGTGGACATATACTCAACTTATATATGTATAACATATCCAAATATTACCACGATCCAACGGTCGGATTAAAAATTATAACCCTCGCAAAATATCTCAAAAACCCTAATTTTTAATACCTCCATTCCGACAAAAATACTGATAAAAACCTCAACATTGACTCCTTCATTTTTAACCACAAAAATATATCCCTCATTTATATCCACATAAAATAAATATTTTCTTATCATATGAATCAATAATTAATTATTCACAAATAATATTACAGAATCACATTTATGACAACCAGGCTGTTCCCAGGAAAGAGGGGGCTTTCCAATAAGGATTTCTCCTTACTGGCGCGCAATTAGATGACCAAACCTCTCCTTAGACAGAACTTTCTAGACATTGCCAATAATGCTATCTAATAATATTATTCAAATAATATGAATTATTGATCTGATAATGGGAAATACTGTGCAGCAACAATTATTGAAACAAAAATAATATAAAATATCAACGCAGCAATTATTGAATCAATAAAGTAAAATATTGAACAGTAATTACTGTAACAATTATTGAGTAGTGTCTTCTTACGTAAGAATCAATAATTTCAAAAATACTATGCAATACCGTGTGCTACTGTGCAATAACGCGTATTACTGTATTTTAACCACTGGGTATTCCAACAGTGTTAACGGTAACAACTACGCCGTTATTTGTAAAAACTCAAATTTGTCGTTTTCTTCACCCGACAGTTATTCGTTATGGGGCCCACAAATAGCTGCGCCGTCGTACGAATATTCCCCGACAGAAAGAATATTCCACGACCAAACGAATATTCCCCGACAACAATGATTATTTTATAACCACTTGCTTATTTTGAAAAAAAAAATTCATATTTCACCCATAACTTTAAACTTTTATCAATTTAACCATTTACTGAATAGTAATTATAAGAAAAATTGAATATTTTTATTTCATAAAATTCGGGGTCTTACAATCTCCCCTCCTTATGAAATTTCGTCCCCGAAATTTACGTACCTGGTATTTCGAAGAGTTGAGAATACCTTGCTTCTATTTCAGATTCTATCTCTCAAATCATCATGATTTCTCCATTGCTCATCTCCCATGATAACTTCATTTGGGTTCCTCATTTGTTGGGAAGTCATGACAACCGCCATCCCTCGAACTACTCGGCTTTGACTTGTCTGAAGCAGCATTTGGCGTCATCATTACCGTTGGAATATACCTTTCTATAGGACATATTCCCCCCTCAACTGCCTCTTCGTACTCCTCATTCATGATCTGAATCATCAATCTTTGATCCATATCAGATTCAGGTTGACCGCTATGTACAGGGTAATTCAAAACTCGATGTTGGGTTCTCCCAATTGCTTTTCAAAAAGAGAAATTCATATCATCTATTTTAGCCTTCTTAGATCGAACATCTCTTTCCACAATATCCACGTGTCGTGCGGCTTTTGCCCATGCATCACTTATTCTCACTCGTTCAGTTTTTTCTTCTTTCAGCTCAGATTCTATTTTTATCATCTTATACTCTGCCAAAGAATGCTTCTGTTCAAGCATCACATATCGGGTAACACAAGCTTGAATTGTTGCATCCTTTTGTTCCACGACCGCCTGTCGCTCTTCTGCCTGCTCTTCTAACTCATGAATACGATTTTGAAATTCTACATTTTGATCATATAATACCTCTAATAAACTCTCATCTGGTACTTCTTCTTCCTCTTCTTCCTCAGTCTCAGCTGTTACCTCTGCGACTATCTCGGGTGTAACTATCAATTCTTCACTCACCACATGGATATCTCTAATTCCTTCTTCGTCTGACATCACATTTTCACGGTTAGTGATTAGAGGTATCCTCACAGTCTCATTCACTCCATTATTAGCATTCTCAGCTGCCATTCTCAAATACTGCCATAAAACAAGGGTTAATTAAACAAATTAACATATCACATAATATCCCAATATTATGACTGACCAACAAATAAGCTTAGGTAGGACACACTAGCGAAGGATTTACTTATCTCTCCCCTCCTAGTTGTATTCCCCGATCTCCGCCAGAGATCATATCCCTAAGCTCTGATACCAAATGTAACGCCCCCAAAATAGGTCCATTCCATCCAACCCATTCTGAGTCGCCAAATACATGGTACAGAAAATAACTACAACTTTATTACAACAATTGTCGTGCAAAATACAACAACATATATGCTGTGAGTTTGGATACAAATATATACCAAATGTGACTCATGTTCCAACCGTGGACATCACCTCACAATAACACCTTACATAAAGGTATAGTCAAAAACTGTTTTAGAAATTAGAATATTTGGGAAGTGCTCAAGAAAACCTTCGTACATGGGAGGCCACGCGTCTAGGTTATGATAGATATCATATGGCCACAGAATTATCCTTGGTTGACCCAATAGACCCCAAAGAAAAACGAGAAGATTACTATCATATTCTTCCCAATGGTGAGTCTTCTCTTGACTTATCATTATCTCCACTGTCTCTAATTGAGAATTATACTTCAAACAAACACCAAGATTATATAGGTAGTGCCCATAGATATACTCAGCAAGTGGATGAGCACAACCCTGTCCTATGATGACACGAGGTTGTATGTCATTAGACATCTTGTATGATAGTGACAAAACACCCTTCCAACGTTGGGTTCGCTTCACCCTATTTTCTTCACCAAATATAACTACTAAATGATGACCACCGTTCTATTCCCTTGTTACCCCCGCTCGACCCAGCTACACTCTTATTACCTGAAAGGAATTGTGAAGCAAAAGGGTGAGCACAACTAGCTCAGTAAAGAATATCATGACTAAAGATAATTCAATTATCAATAGCCTTCATCAACAATAAATCAGAGATTTAGAACATATGGTAAATGATAAAAATTTCAACCATAGTTGCAGCGGAACGAGCAATCCATTAGAAGAGTCAAATAGACTATAAAGTCTATTATCTTCTCCATGTTAAAAATCCACCAACAATGTTTTATCCCTGTAACATCAATCAACATTCTGGTCCACAATCATATGAATAACTCATAATCATAACTGTAGTTCTAAATTCCTCTTCTCATCCAGGACGAAGATAATTTTCATCACCTATCTTTACCTGAAACATCAAAGATCATGGTTACACCAAATCACATTTCCTGTTCATAATCATACTAATAACTTCATCTTTGCACTACGGCCAAAGATATTCATTTGTATCACCAGTTGGTCATGTTTATCTCAACATCTGTTCATCTTTGCACTACTGGCCAAAGATATTCAACAACATGTCATCTTTGCACTACGGGCCAAAGATATTCATCAACAATTCATCTTTGCACTACAGGCCAAAGATATTCATCAATATTTCATCTTTGCACTACAGGCCAAAGATATTAATATCTCAAAGAAATATATAATCATTTCAGAATTTATATAAACAATAATTATAACCATGTTGATCAATTCACCTTTGCACTTAAGCTAAAGATATTCAATTATAAATTCAATGGTCATGATCATACCAGTCACAATTCAACTTTGCACTACAGGCCAAAGAGAACCCTAGTCATGATCATACCAATAATCTACCCATCTTTACACTCTAGTGAAAGAGAATTTAACATCAGGGTTATAAAAATGTTATATATGATAATAAAAATAATATGATCAACATATAGTTTTAATCTCAAGAGTAATATTCGTAACTCATGAATAGTAACCCCGACACAAATGATAAAAATTCTACAATAAAATTCATACCAATATTTCGGTATAATGATATTGAAAGAATAACATTATTTAAATTTATAAACAATTTATTTTAATTGTTTACACTTTACTAATTAATGCATTTAATCATCATAAAATGCCAACTCTTACAATTTCATCATCAATAACCAAAACCCTCATCAAAAATCTGCATATACCTCATATAGGATTCTCAAGCCATAAAATCCTATTTTCCAATTTTCTTTCTTCACAAAACATATTTAATTCATTTACTCATAACTAGACTATTTTCATGAAAAATACCAAATCAGTTCCAAAAATATTTTTTTTCTGGGATTTAGCATAATATAGTCCCATAGTGAACATATATTTTTCTCAGAATTTTTAAAAGTCATTTACTATTTTTCATATGGCCAAAATAGCCGAATATTTAGACATTTATCAAAAATTGTACTTTTGTCTAAAAATTCTGAAATTTACAGAGTATACTTCTATCATATACATGTACTCCCAATAAAAATTTCATCAATTTTGGAGTTAACCACAAGGAATTATAAGCGGTTACTTTTAAAATAGTCTTTTCTCATAAAATTCATAACTCTCAATCTATACATCCAAAAATCACCATTTTTGGACACAATCAATAAAACTCATCAAAATATCATTTCAAATTTTTCCAGAATTTTTGAAGTTCAGAAAAATTACGAAACTGAAAATCATAACAACCCTTAAAATCCTTTACTATCCCTTACCTAAAAGAGCAGTACTTCTGACTGGATATCGGATATGATGCTGAAGGAAACTTGCACTGATGAATAGCAACTCACCAAGTATCTAAAACTCACAAAATATACTTCATAATATAGAGAGAGAAAGAGAGAAAGCTTATGTTTTTGGTGTGATTTTCAATTCTAACTTAGCCCTCTATTTATAGGAAAATTTTGGTAGGTTTGACCTGCAACCTGATGGCTTTACCTGCTACTATTCCCACCCACCACATTTGAAATATAATTCAGCACATTTCTTCACCAACCACAAGTGGGGCCCACCAATTCTAGAATTTTCCACCAAAATGATAAACTCCGAAAATTCAACAATTTCTGAACCAGTCATCTCGTAAAATTCATAATAAATCATACGTTCATTTTTAACGGTTCAAAATTTGTGGACATATACTCAACTTATATATGTATAACATATCCAAAAATTACCACGATCCAACGGTCGGATTAAAAATTATAACCCCCGCAAAATATCTCAAAAACCCTAATTTTTAATACCTCCATTCCGACAAAAATACTGATAAAAACCTCAACATTAACTCCTTCATTTTTAACCACAAAAATATATCCCTCATTTATATCCACATAAAATAAATATTTTCTTATCATATGAATCAATAATTAATTATTCACAAATAATATTACAGAATCACATTTATGACAACCAGGCCGTTCCCAGGAAAGAGGGGGCTTTCCAATAAGGATTTCTCCTTACTGGCGCGCAATTAGATGACCAAACCTCTCCTTAGACAGAACTTTCTAGACATTGCCAATAATGCTATCTAATAATATTATTCAAATAATATGAATTATTGATCTGATAATGGGAAATACTGTGCAGCAACAATTATTGAAACAACAATAATATAAAATATCAACGCAGCAATTATTGAATCAATAAAATAAAATATTGAACAGTAATTACTGTAACAATTATTGAGTAGTGCCTTCTTACGTAAGAATCAATAATTTCAAAAATACTATGCAATACCGTGTGCTACTGTGCAATAACGCGTATTACTGTATTTTAACCACCGGGTATTCCAACAGTGTTAACGGTAACAACTACGCCGTTATTTGTAAAAACTCAAATTTGTCGTTTTCTTCACCCGACAGTTATTCGTTATGGGGCCCACAAATAGCTGCGCCGTCGTACGAATATTCCCCGACAGAAAGAATATTCCACGACCAAACGAATATTCCCCGACAACAATGATTATTTTATAACCACTTGCTTATTTTGAAAAAAAAATTCATATTTCACCCATAACTTTAAACTTTTATCAATTTAACCATTTACTGAATAGTAATTATAAGAAAAATTGAATACTTTTATTTCATAAAATTCGGAGTCTTACAATCTCCCCTCCTTATGAAATTTCGTCCCCGAAATTTACGTACCTGGTATTTCGAAGAGTTGAGAATACCTTGCTTCTATTTCAGATTCTATCTATCAAATCATCATGATTTCTCCATTGCTCATCTCCCATGATAACTTCATTTGGGTTCCTCATTTGTTGGGAAGTCATGACAACCGCCATCCCTCGAACTACTCGGCTTTGACTTGTCTGAAGCAGCATTTGGCATCATCATTACCGTTGGAATATACCTTTCTATAGGACATATTCCTCCCTCAACTGCCTCTTCGTACTCCTCATTCATGATCTGAATCATCAATCTTCGATCCATATCAGATTCAGGTTGACCGCTATGTACAGGGTAATTCAAAACTCGATGTTGGGTTCTCCCAATTGCTTTCCAAAAAGAGAAATTCATATCATCTATTTTAGCCTTCTTAGATCGAACATCTCTTTCCACAATATCCACGTGTCGTGCGGCTTTTGCCCATGCATCACTTATTCTCACTCGTTCAGTTTTTTCTTCTTTCAGCTCAGATTCTATTTTTATCATCTTATACTCTGCCAAAGAATGCTTCTGTTCAAGCATCACATATCGGGTAACACAAGCTTGAATTGTTGCATCCTTTTGTTCCACGACCGCCTGTCGTTCTTCTGCCTGCTCTTCTAACTCATGAATACGATTTTGAAATTCTACATTTTGATCATATAATACCTCTAATAAACTCTCATCTGGTACTTCTTCTTCCTCTTCTTCCTCAGTCTCAGCTGTTACCTCTGCGACTATCTCGGGTGTAACTATCAATTCTTCACTCACCACATGGATATCTGTAATTCCTTCTTCGTCTGACATCACATTTTCACGGTTAGTGATTAGAGGTATCCTCACAGTCTCATTCACTCCATTATTAGCATTCTCAGCTGCCATTCTCAAATACTGCCATAAAACAAGGGTTAATTAAACAAATTAACATATCACATAATATCCCAATATTATGACTGACCAACAAATAAGCTTAGGTAGGACACACTAGCGAAGGATTTACTTATCTCTCCCCTCCTAGTTGTATTCCCCGATCTCCGCCAGAGATCATATCCCTAAGCTCTGATACCAAATGTAACGCCCCCAAAATAGGTCCATTCCATCCAACCCATTTTGAGTCGCCAAATACATGGTACAGAAAATAACTACAACTTTATTACAATAATTGTCGTGCAAAATACAACAACATATATGCTGTAAGTTTGGATACAAATATATACCAAATGTGACTCATATCCCAACCGTGGACAGCACCTCAAAATAACACCTTACATAAAGGTATAGTCAAAAACTGTTTTAGAAACTAGAATATTTGGGAAGTGCTTAAGAAAACCTTCGTACATGGGAGGCCACGCGTCTAGGTTATGATAGATATCATATGGCCACAGAATTATCCTTGGTTGACCCAATAGACCCCAAAGAAAAACGAGAAGATTACTATCATATTCTTCCCAATGGTGAGTCTTCTCTTGACTTATCATTATCTCCACTGTCTCTAATTGAGAATTATACTTCAAACAAACACCAAGATTATATAGGTAGTGCCCATAGATATACTCAGCAAGTGGATGAGCACAACCCTGTCCTATGATGACACGAGGTTGTATGTCATTAGACATCTTGTATGATAGTGACAAAACACCCTTCCAACGTTGGGTTCGCTTCACCCTATTTTCTTCACCAAATATAACTACTAAATGGTGACCACCGTTCTATTCCCTTGTTACCCCCGCTCGACCCAGCTACACTCTTATTACCTGAAAGGAATTGTGAAGCAAAAGGGTGAGCACAACTAGCTCAGTAAAGAATATCATGACTAAAGATAATTCAATTATCAATAGCCTTCATCAACAATAAATCAGAGATTTAGAACATATGGTAAATGATAAAAATTTCAACCATAGTTGCAGAGGAACGAGCAATCCATTAGAAGAGTCAAATAGACCATAAAGTCTATTATCTCCTCCATGTTAAAAATCCACCAACAATGTTTTATCCCTGTAACATCAATCAACCATTCTGGTCCACAATCATATGAATAACTCATAATCATAACTGTAGTTCTAAATTCCTCTTCTCATCCAGGACGAAGATAATTTTCATCACCTATCTTTACCTGAAACATCAAAGATCATGGTTACACCAAATCACATTTCCTGTTCATAATCATACTAATAACTTCATCTTTGCACTACGGCCAAAGATATTCATTTGTATCACCAGTTGGTCATGTTTATCTCAACATCTGTTCATCTTTGCACTACTGGCCAAAGATATTCAACAACATGTCATCTTTGCACTACGGGCCAAAGATATTCATCAACAATTCATCTTTGCACTACAGGCCAAAGATATTCATCAATATTTCATCTTTGCACTACAGGCCAAAGATATTAATATCTCAAAGAAATATATAATCATTTCAGAATTTATATAAACAATAATTATAACCATGTTGATCAATTCACCTTTGCACTTAAGCTAAAGATATTCACTTATAAATTCAATGGTCATGATCATACCAGTCACAATTCAACTTTGCACTACAGGCCAAAGAGAACCCTAGTCATGATCATACCAATAATCTACCCATCTTTACACTCTAGTGAAAGAGAATTTAACATCAGGGTTATAAAAATGTTATATATGATAATAAAAATAATATGATCAACATATAGTTTTAATCTCAAGAGTAATATTCGTAACTCATGAATAGTAACTCCGACACAAAAGATAGAAATTCTACAATAAAATTCATACCAATATTTCGGTATAATGATATTGAAAGAATAACATTATTTAAATTTATAAACAATTTATTTTAATTGTTTACACTTTACTAATTAATGCATTTAATCATCATAAAATGCCAACTCTTACAATTTCATCATCAATAACCAAAACCCTCATCAAAAATCTGCATATACCTCATATAGGATTCTCAAGCCATAAAATCCTATTTTTCAATTTTCTTTCTTCACAAAACATATTTAATTCATTTACTCATAACTAGACTATTTTCATAAAAAATACCAAATCAGTTCCAAAAATATTTCTTTTCTGGGATTTAGCATAATATAGTCCCATAGTGAACATATATTTTTCTCAGAATTTTTAAAAGTCATTTACTATTTTTCATATGGCCAAAATAGCCGAATATTTAGACATTTATCAAAAATTGTACTTTTGTCTAAAAATTCTGAAATTTACAGAGTATACTTCTATCATATACATGTACTCCCAATAAAAATTTCATCAATTTTGGAGTTAACCACAAGGAATTATAAGCGGTTACTTTTAAAATAGTCTTTTCTCATAAAATTCATAACTCTCAATCTATACATCCAAAAATCACCATTTTTGGACACAATCAATAAAACTCATCAAAATATCATTTCAAATTTTTCCAGAATTTTTGAAGTTCAGAAAAATTACGAAACTGAAAATTATAACAACCCTTAAAATCCCTTACTATCCCTTACCTTAAAAGAGCAGTACTTCTGACTGGATATCGGATATGATGCTGAAGGAAACTTGCACTAATGAATAGCAACTCACCAAGTATCTAAAACTCACAAAATATACTTCATAATATAGAGAGAGAAAGAGAGAAAGCTTATGTTTTTGGTGTGATTTTCAATTCTAACTTAGCCCTCTATTTATAGGAAAATTTTGGTAGGTTTGACCTGCAACCTGATGGCTTTACCTGCTACTATTCCCACCCACCACATTTGAAATATAATTCAGCACATTTCTTCACCAACCACAAGTGGGGCCCACCAATTCTATAATTTTCTACCAAAATGATAAACTCTGAAAATTCAACAATTTCCGAACCAGTCATCTCGTAAAATTCATAATAAATCATACGTTCATTTTTAACGGTTCAAAATTTGTGGACATATACTCAACTTATATATGTATAACATATCCAAATATTACCACGATCCAACGGTCGGATTAAAAATTATAACCCTCGCAAAATATCTCAAAAACCCTAATTTTTAATACCTCCATTCCGACAAAAATACTGATAAAAACCTCAACATTGACTCCTTCAATTTTAACCACAAAAATATATCCCTCATTTATATCCACATAAAATAAATATTTTCTTATCATATGAATCAATAATTAATTATTCACAAATAATATTACAGAATCACATTTATGACAACCAGGCTGTTCCCAGGAAAGAGGGGGCTTTCCAATAAGGATTTCTCCTTACTGGCGCGCAATTAGATGACCAAACCTCTCCTTAGACAGAACTTTCTAGACATTGCCAATAATGCTATCTAATAATATTATTCAAATAATATGAATTATTGATCTGATAATGGAAAATACTGTGCAGCAACAATTATTGAAACAAAAATAATATAAAATATCAACGCAGCAATTATTGAATCAATAAAGTAAAATATTGAACAGTAATTACTGTAACAATTATTGAGTAGTGCCTTCTTACGTAAGAATCAATAATTTCAAAAATACTATGCAATACCGTGTGCTACTGTGCAATAACGCGTATTACTGTATTTTAACCACTGGGTATTCCAACAGTGTTAACGGTAACAACTACGCCGTTATTTGTAAAAACTCAAATTTATCGTTTTCTTCACCCGACAGTTATTCGTTATGGGGCCCACAAATAGCTGCGCCGTCGTACGAATATTCCCCGACAGAAAGAATATTCCACGACCAAACGAATATTCCCCGACAACAATGATTATTTTATAACCACTTGCTTATTTTGAAAAAAAAATTTCATATTTCACCCATAACTTTAAACTTTTATCAATTTAACCATTTACTGAATAGTAATTATAAGAAAAATTGAATACTTTTATTTCATAAAATTCGGGGTCTTACAATGCCACCTTTTCAAAGAGGTGTTTGGATATTAACATACCTCTTTAAAGGGGTGTTTGAAAACCTATAAACAGGTTTCAAATCTACCCAAACAAGTACTTCAACAAAAAAAAATCATTCAAAATTCTTTTCAAGTTCTTAGAAAAATTATCATTTTGAATAATTTTTCTTGTTATAATTGTGTTTCTCTATCAGTTATAGTTTTGCACTACATTTGTTTCTACATAACAAATTTTAGTACAAAGTAAAATATGGGCATGTCTTATCTTGGGAGATTAATTGGCAGTAGGGTGTGTAACAAAAGTAAGGGGCGAATATAGTCTTAAGGAAAGAATGGTCAGCCATTCGATTCAGGCGATAATAATTATTTTAAAAATCAAACTACAAAGCGGGTTACAACAATAATAACACATAATCTCCTACAAAATCGCCTTGTACCTTCAGAATTCTCCATGATTCCTCATCACAAACAAAATTTCCATAACCAAACATGTTATAACAAAACCAACAAAGCTAAAATTTTAAACTAAAGTCTTTAAGTCTAGAGAACTTTTAAACTTTTTTTATCTTCTTCCTCTTTGATGACTTGCTAGATCTTTCCTTCCTATCCTAATTGGTGAATCCGAAAATAGCCTCTTCTTTCTTTCTCTCTACTTCTCTCTTTTTCTCAAATATTTCTCACTTCTCACAAGTATTCTCTCTTGTTTGTCTTTACGACAATACTTAGTGGAAATGTTAATTAAGTGACTAAAGGATTGCAAGTACTTGTGGGAGAAAGTCAGGGACGAAACCAGGATTTGATCTTGGGGGGGGGCAAGAATTTTTTTAACAAAATAATATATATTCATCATTAAAAAGTAAAGTTTTACCATTACAAAATATATTTTTACTAAAATAAAGATAATGTAGTAGTAGATTTGCTTTACTAAAGACAACAAAATATAGAAAAAAAAGTCTTTTAGAACATATCTTCGTCAAAATTGCACCCAACGTTCTTTCAAATCACGAAATCCATCTATGATTGATTCTGTACTGAACTGTTTTGTAATTTCTTTTTCAATGTAGACAATAAGAGAATTTGTAAGATATTCATCCTCCATCTTGTTTCGAAGTTCAAATTTGACAATACTCATATCTGAAAATGCACGTTCTGTAGTTGCAGTAGAAATTGGAAGAGTTAGAACAAGCCTGATCAGTCTATCGAATAGTGAATAGATTGTTGACTTTCTTATTTTCACCAACCATTGACAGAGATCAGAAATAGTGGATAACTTTTGAAATTCTTGATATTGGAGTACATCAAACTCGTAATGTTGCAATTGTATCCTTAAGTCTTCTTTCTCATTCTCTGTGAAGTCTTTGGGGTAAAATTCATCCACAAGCTTACAAATATCAACAATACTGAAAGACGTATGTCCATTTTGAGAATCCAATGTAGAGCTGAGAACAAGTAGTCTTGAATAATAAAATATAGAGTTCTTTACAGAAATATACAACAATTAGAAAGTAATTACATCATTAGTGCATGCACAAAATAATTACAAAAAGAGTGTAATTAGGACTCATATTACAAAAATAGTACAATTCACATTAATAAGAAAACCTAAAATCAAGGAGAAATAACTGCCATAATTAATAATTCAAATTCAAATATTTGGGATCTAACAACAAAAACAAATTCAAATTCAAAATAAAATGAGGGGAAAAACAAAAAAAAATATCTTCTTCGTCCTAATCTTCATCTCCCTCACCGCTCATTATCTTCATCATCGCCTCCTCTCTCTTCCCCTTCATCATCCTCCTTCGTCGAGAATCTCCAAAAGTCCTTGGTTGCGCCGCCGTTACATTTACCTCTCTTCCCCTTCATCATCCTCCTCTTCCGTCGCAAATCTCCGGAAATATCGGAGTTACTGTTCTGAATTTTTTTTAACGATTTGGTTACCCACAAAAACTAAAATGGTTACCTTTGTATGAAGGTTTGACTACCAACTGCATCACATTCAAAATAAATTTGTAACCTAATAAAACTGAATTGATTACCTTTGTCTGAAGGTTTGGCAACCAACTGCATCACATTCAAAATAAAATTGGTAACCTAATAAAACTGAATAGGTTACCTTGGTATGAAAGTTTGGCTATCAACTGCATCACATTCAAAATAAATTGGCAACCTAATAAAGCTGAATAGGTTACCTCGGTAAGGAGGTTTGGCTACCAACTGCACTATGAGAAAAAAAATTTAGGAGACGATTAATGGAGGCGGAGGTAGTGGAGGCGGAGGAGGAGGCGGTCATAATGGAAGCGACATAGGAGGAGGTGGAGGCGGCAGAGGAGGAGGAGGAGGTGGAGGTGGAGGTGATGGCGGAAGGCGACAATAATAATTCCGGCGATCAATCTCTTTAGTAGACACCGGTGACCTTGATGCATTTTTTGTTGCCTGCATTTGCTCTCTTCTCAACTGCCCGGACACCGTCGGAGGCGAAGCTAATTCTGTCGCTGCTAGAGGCGTCGGAGACTGTCATAAAGTTAAACCACCGTCTCAGAAAGGAAGGTCCAACCGGAGGGTCGGCGGCACGACATCAGATGGCGGATGAGGGAGGAGAGAGAGCGGGAAGAGTTTGTGTAACAATGGAGACTGAGTTTGAATTTCTAAGAGAGAGAAATGAAAAGGTAGAGGAGTTTACTTATTAATTACTTAATTTAATAAGGTAATCAATACTAATTACCTAAATTAAGGAATCCTAATTGCATATTAATTCCCTAAATTAAGGAATCCTAATTGCACTAATATTGTAAATAAATATGGAAAGTGTATTAATTGTGTAAATATTTTATGAGTGCACTATTGTTGTAATTATTTTAAAAAATGTAATAGAATATATAATTGATCCAAAAATATATTATTGAACAAGTGGGCCTAAAAAATTGTTCACATCACTTAGCAAAAAAAATTAGATCTTGGGGGGGGGGGGATGGCCTCCTGCAACCCTGAGTCAGTTTCGTCCCTGGGAGAAGTTATAAAACCACCTAAGTCTTGCAAAACCTATATATATATTATATGTATATATTTATACCACCAATGAACCCATGCTTCTTTTACAATGATTTTTATTTAACCACAAAGGAATCTACGTCTCCCCATACATATATTATATGTATGTATATATTCAATTATACCACTAAATCAAAGTTACCCATAACTTCCTTACATGTCTTAGCTAGGTGTCACTTAGAATTAATGCATGATCAACACCTAACATACCACTAATTAAATTGTATACATACATGCAAATATATATATATATTCCATAATACATGCTTTTTAATTCATTTAACATAATTTTGGCCACTAATTGGGCTAATTTATAATAAATTAGCACAGTCACATGCCTAATTCAATTTGGACTTACATAACTTACAACAATACTTGCAAGTATAACATAAAACTTGGGCCTAACATTAATTCAAATTGTGCATCATAATTGGGCTACTTACTAAACTCTACACATACCCTTTACATAAGACTTAATATATAATTCTTTGGGCCATATAACATATCATATCTTACATATAATACATGTAATACATTACAATGTTAGCCTTAATTAATTCCATCATTGGATTATTATTTAAATAAAATAAGTGAATTACTTACACTTCTCATGAATCTTTAATTCCTTCATTAACACTCTGACACACAAAGCTAAAATTCAAGCTATATTAATTCATAATATAAGCTTTATCATGTTCCCAAATAATTAATCAAAATTAATTATTCCACTAGGCCTTTTCTTTTTATTCCTTAGTTAGTTCGAACTAATTAAATTTATTAGCTTGTTTAACTATTTGTTTTCATCTCTCAAGACATATATATATATATATATATATATATATATATATATATATATATATATATATATATATATATATATATATATATATATATATTCAACCTCATCATTTACACAAAGTTTTTCAAATAAAAAATTTATTTCTTCATGACTATTACACCTCCCATCTCTTATTTGTCTTATATAACACTTATATTTATAAATTCACATTCCTGGCACCTTATCATAAAAAATTTAAACTTCATATACGAAATTCTTACATAATTATCATTAACATAGGTTCTGAAAATTCGGGTCATTACATAGACCTTGTATGAATGCCACCCTTTATTACTGGAGGGGGGTTAATAGACTCCACGACACGCTTACGGGAGGTAGTTGTCGTCCATATCAATCTAGATATGGTTATGGGTGGAACATCAATAACATCTTGACCCCTCGCTTATATTGAAGCGATAACCTTGGTACAATCAACGATTGATGTATGGTAGAAGACATCACAAACACCTATGGATTGATGCTTGATAAGTCAGATTGATCGCCACAGACACACCGATAAGGTCAAGAGTTCTTGAAAAGAACAAAGATAAAATACTCTCAAGTAATCTATAAAGAAGAAGTATTATTAAATTAATCAGTGTGACAACCCTTGGCCTTGAGGCCTATTTATACCAGTATAAGGACATAATTATGGTAATAACAATCCTACAAGTGTTACCCTAATTTTACCCTAGTGGAAGTATCTAGAATTACAATCTAAATAAATCATAACCTCCCCTAGAATAATCCTAAATAACCTAAAACAAAAGGAAACAAAATACAATATAGTTTGCCTAATATTTTAGAAAATAAAATCTTCTCTAATGTCTAAATTGAGCTTGTATCAAATTGACCCAAACTTGTGTCTCATGCTCTTTGGCCTCCTCTTTTGGTTTCCTTAAGTTAGCTTCAGCCCAAAAATCTTGGATCAATTCATTGAGACCTTGTTTGAGCCTCTTAATTTTAGCCTTTGTAATTGGTCCAACTGACACTTGAATTAGATCTCCCCACGTTCCTTTAGTCTTGTTTCAATTAGCTCATGCCATGTTCTCATCATTCCCCTCCTCTTGAGAAGGATTTGTCCTTAAATCTTCACCTACATCAAACGAAATTAGGTCAGTAACATTGAAAGTAGCACTAACACCATACTCACCTGGTAAATCTAATCTATAGGCGTTATTGTTAATGTGCTTAAGGACTTGAAAAAGACCATCCTCTCGTGGAAGCAACTTATAACGCCTTTGGGTTAGAAATCTTTCTTTCCTCATATGCATTCATACCTGATCTCTTGGTTCAAAAATTACTTGACGACATCCCTTGCTGGCTTGTTTGGCATATTGCCCTCTCTTGTATCTGCTTCACAAAATCAGTCTTCTTTTTTCCATCTAAATTAGTGTATTCAGAAACAGGTAACGATGTTAGATCTAATGGAATTAAAACCATATACAACTTCAAATGAAGAAAAATTAGTAGCAGAATGAATAGACCTATTATATACAAACTCAACACACAGTAAACACTCTTCCTAAGCTATTGTCAGATTATTCTCTTCTTTTTGGTTCTTTGAAAAATTCCTATGATATTCTTAGTTTTCTTTGAGATTCAAATTTTGACTTATCATTCAACAAATACATAGTTCGGTGTGGCGTCTTCTACCACATCAATCGTCGATTGTACCAAGGTTCTTGCTTACATATAAGCAACAGGTCAAGGTCTTGTTGATGTTCCATTTAACCCATATTTCACTACACTATCAATATTACCAAGGTTCTCGTCTCTATTTAGACAAAGGGTTGAGGTGTCAAGCGTGTTCCACCAATACAACTTGCTAGAAATGATCTGGGCGACGACCACCTCAAGTGAGCATGTCGTGGAGTCTATCAGATGTTTTCATCCATATGCACCTGCCTGGTTCTTTATTCAGTTGGCGATACCCTGATTCCTCCCACTGACCCATGACATATATTGTGAAGAAAAAGTCTAAGGAGGGTTTTACTCTGCATTCTTGGCAAAAGGCTATAAACCATATCAAATGAATGTAGGAGTTCGACACCAGTTGTGTGAACCTAATCCCAACAAAGCATAATGAAAGTCCAATAATAATCTAGAAAGGGGGTTGAATAAATTATTACGGATTTAAAAATTATCTTAGGCCTTTTTGAATTTTTGGATAATTAATTTGCAGTGTTAGAAATTAATATGTAAGACAGTAAAAATTCAATCACACAATATATAGAGATTTGTCTGGTTCACAACATACATCCCGGGTATGCTGCTACGTCCAGTCTCAAGCTCCTCTCCAGGACTTGTGATCCTATTACTTCCTGTAATAAAAGCCCCTTCAATAGGCACAAAAGCCTTTACAGAGTTTTATAGACAAACTTCCAACTATTCTCAACTAATCTATCTTGGACAGCAAGCTCCCAGCTCCCTTCTTAAGCTTAGTTGTACTTCTTTTGAGTTCAGTTTTATTCTATGATCTGGTCTTGAAACAACAGCCTCTTCCTAACCTCACAAGTTCACTAGAGACCTAACTCCCAGCTGACCTCTCTAAGACTCTGGTCTTGGTCGAAGAATTTCTCGTCTTTCTCACATGTACATAAAATAAACTAACTCTATCCTTTTCCTTTTTACAAAAGATTTTACAACAATTTACTTCTAAAATAAGCAGATAAAATTTAGTACAGATTGATGCTTCTCAAATATGCAGATATCAATTAAAGAGCAAATATATTTATAAAAGTTCAAAGACTTTTATACTTGAGAAAATATGCTTCTTTGTAAACAAATAGTAATTTATGCTTTGATCAAATAATACTTCTGTGTAAGCAAATATATAAATTATGCACTATTATAAAAGTTTAAATAACTTTTATATTTTGTGTGAAAAGTGCTTCTTGAATAAGTAAATAGATCAATTTTAGCTTTAACTCAAAAATGCTTCTGTTTAAGCAGATATATAGTTTAATGCAAATTTATAAAGAATTATTTATTCTTTATGGAGTAAAGAAAAGTCACCTTAAGTTTAAATATAATAATTTAAATAACTTTTATATTTAGAGTGAAAATGATCCTGAGTAAGAATATAAGTTGTTTTAAGCTTTTGAATCAAATGTGCTTCTATTTAAGCAGATATATTCACTTAAGTTTGTGATATAAAAGTTTAAATAACTTTTATATTATGTAATAATTATTTTATGAATAAATGAATTTATGATCAAGTACTTGTGATGACATATGTCAAGTATAATAAATAAATCAGTTAAGCAATACTTGATATAACAAATATATTTGTTTAACTCAAAGAATATATAATAATATTTTATCTATTATGTGATTTATAAATAAAGTCACTTAGTACTATAAGGAATCGTACGGTTCGATTCCCTCACTTAAGAGGAATATCTCCGTAGCCTTTCGGCGTCTAAGTACGACATAATTTATAATTTCACAATTGATATTTACATAAATATTTTTGATAGATCACTTAGATTATCAAATCCAGTTCGGATGATTCACTCTTTTAAGAGTGAATATCCAAGTGTTGTTTTAAACTATCAAGTGTAGATCTATTTTATGATATTTATATAAATAATATCGAAAAGAAAGTCACTTAATACTATAAGGAATCGTACGGTTCGATTCCCCCACTTAAGAGGAATATCTCCGTAGTCTTGCGTCGTCTAAGTATAACTTTTTATTTGATAAATAGATGAAATATAGATATATATAATTGTGTATAACAATTTATATTCGTATATCTATAAATATAAATAAGCAAGAGATAATTCAAATAAAGTAAATAAAATAACTTATCTCAATATTCTTAGTCCAATTTCCTCTTCTCAAATGATTAGAACTTTGATAAGAAGAGAGAGAGTATGCAGGAGAGAAATAAGCTTTTCTTTTCAAGTGAATTGACAAAATAAAATGAAAGAAAGCACCTCTTATTTATAAATTTTTTGATGTTAGGGGCATAAAGGTAATTTTGAAATTTGTTTTGAAATCAATGGCTAGGATTGCTTCAATTTAAATTTAATGGTCTAGATGAAATTTTTATGCAAAATGGAACACGGATTGCTAACTTGGTCGCCCACCAAAAATTTAAAGAACATTTTGGTCAAAGAAGGTTTCATTTATTTTTCAAGCACATGTTCTTTTTTAATTTTCAAAGCCTTTAATGCTCCAGCACATGAAATCAATAGTGTCCCAAAATGCATGTTCCATTTCATTTTCAGCACATTAGCAAGCATTGTCCCAATATAAGTGACTCATTTAATAAATGCAAGCCTTTTTTTTCATCATGCGCACACACACGGATACACATGCATATGTATAAATATATACATATATATACATATATATACATATATGCATAAATATTTTCAATCATGTATGCTACCATAATATTTTAACACTTTAAGTAATCAAGATCAAGAAAATCAATTAAATAAGATTTAGAAAAAAAATATTTTTGGTAAAAATAAATAAGATAACTAAAACAATTATAATATAAATCCTATGGAGAGAATTCTACCATTTTAATTAATTTATTTACTAATTATTGTTATCATCAAAATAAACCTAAAAGTTAGAGACCCAACACATAAAAATGAAGAGATGAATTTGTGAAGAGGAAATCTTACCCCATACCTCTGGGCATATATAGAGACAACAATCAATTCACCCTTCAGGAACCAGTACATCCTTTTCGATAGGTTTGGAGCTCAAAGTTCGTATTAATCGGGTATCTGGTTCAAATACAGAAGATCTCGTGTTGATGTGGAAATAAACTTTTTTAGAGTGATAACGTTTCTGAATGCCTATTTCCTTGGCTTCAGCCTCGCTTATCTCAGGTGATTAAATTTCCTCAATTATAGGGGAAATAGGGTTGGGAAGTTGGAATCCACGACAGTGACTGCAGCAGACTGAGTTGTGGGGAGGGGTATGGTGCCGTTGATTAAAGTGGTCATTGTTTCAGTTGGGTGGTTATGTTATTTTTTTGTAAATGTGTGAGTGGTTGGTATCATTGTAATAGATTATGTGGTGGCTAGGGTTGTTTGAATAGTTGCGGTGGTTGTATTAGAGGTTTGGACAACGGGAAGAATGGTGTTGGCGGGGTGCCAAACATAATGAAAGAAGTATGATCGACGGGTGCTACAGCTTGACGAGGGAGATGGAGTATTGGTAAGTGTGACGCCCCCAAAATAGGTATACATCACCTATATTGAGCCGTCAAATACATGGTACAGAATACAAATACAATCGTTAATATACGACAAGAGAGTTGTGAGTTCTAATACAAATACTGTCTTCTAGACAATATCCACTCTCAGAATAAGTCTTCGTTACATTTATTGTCACACTATTTAACAGAATAGTGAGGACTACTAATACTATCATCTGGTCCATCACTCCGTTCTCCGACTCGTCCCAGCTATATTCTCATTTTCTGAAGAGAACAATGAAAGAAAGGGTGAGCTCAACTAGCCCAGTAAGAAATATTATAACTAAGATAATGCAGAATAAATTATTATTAGCCTTAAACAGTGTTAAACTGATAAATATAACAAACATCAAGTTTAACTGCAGCGGAATAAGCAATCCATTAGAAGAGTCAAGTAGAGAATAAAATCTACTATCTTCTATGATTTAAAAGGTTTTTCATGACTTTTATCGCTGAGACTCAGCTTAATAAATAATCCACATCATCCCTGCACTACGGCCAAGGATATTCATTAGTATCACAACCACAAATTATCCATGCACCACAGCCAAGTATATTCATGTATTCATCAATGGTCATGATCATGTCAACAACTGTCCATCAATGCACTACGGGCCAATGAGGACTTTTACCACATCATTTGTAACATTACGATCATGATTATACCGAATAATCCCTGGTCATAATCATACCAAGTCCATCTATGCACTACAGGCTACAGATGACTTTCAACAAAATATAAACATGAGGATGATGACAATGATATAAGAATTCAATAAAACAAGTTCAAGAAATAATTTATCCAGGAACAAATAACGTCCAAATTGTCAACATGATACTGGATGAAGCGTAAATATCAAAGATATTCTACTAATTTCATGGAGTATAAAAGCCAAAACTTTAACCAACTGAGTACAATAAAGAATGGAATAACAAAAGAAATCACCAGGCATGCGATAGACCGCACAAACAGGTTATTCCAACAGAATAATAAATAACGGAACCAGGTCATGCGTAAACGCACCGACAGAATATTCTGACAGAATAATAGATAATGGAACCAGGTCCGGCGTAAACGCACAGACAGGATATTCCGACAGAATAATAGATAATGGAACCAGGTCCGGCGTAAACGCACAGACAGGATATTTTGACAGAATAATAAATAATGGAACCAGGTCCGGCGTAAAACGCACAGACAGGATATTCCAACAGAATAATAAAGAATGGAATAACAGAAGAATTTCACCAAGTATAGGGTAGCCCGCGTATACAGGTTATTCCAACAGAATAATAAATAATGGAATAACAGAAGTTCTCTTCATGAATACAAAAGAAATAATAACCCTTACCGTAAAAGAAACTGAATATAAGAGTAGGGAAGTAGCAGAATACTTTTCTATAGTTTCTTTATAATTTCTCTCTTTAGAGTTTCAGTGAATTCGTAAGAAAATAATGAAGGAATGAGCTTCTATTTATAGAAAAATGGACTGCATAGTAACTAACTCATGAACGGTCTAAATTGATTTACTTTAATCTGACAGTCCATATTTAAAGCAAAATCTTTTAAATAAAATATAATATATTCTATTTATAATATAATAAAACGAATAACTTTATAAAAGATTTTACTATGCAAATACTATGCAGGCACTATGCATAATAAAATATAATATATTCTAATTATTGTCTAATAAAACAGATAACTTTATAAAAGTATTCTGTTTTATATAAAAAGATTTTACTATTAGCCTAATAAAACGAATAACTTTATAAAAGTATTCTGTTTTATACAAAAAGTTTTTCTGTTTTATTACATTAATAATCCCAATAAAACAAAACTGAGTGACTTATCACGTAAGTATCAATAATCAATACCGTGTGTTACTATGTAACCACGCGTATTACTGTACTTTTACTACCGAGTAGTTCAACAGTATTAATGGTAAAACTTCCGTCGTTATTTTTAATAAAATATTTTTGTCGTTTTCTCAATCCAACAATAATTCTGTTGTGGGGTCCACCAATGATTGTGTCATCGTACGAATATTTTCCGACCAATCGAATATTATATAACAACTTGCGTACTTTACAAAATTTATTAATATTACCTATAACTATAACATTATATCAATTTCACTCCATAATATTAAAAATAATATTTATAAAAAATTCATCTTTATTCAAAAAGTTGGGGTCTTACAACCTCCACTTCTTATGAAATTTCGCCCTCGAAATTAGGGTACGTACCTGGTATATCGAAGAGGTAAGGATACCTTGACTTCATTTCAGATTCTAACTCCTAGGTCATTTTCTCAACATCGTGGGTTCTCCACAAAACTTTGACTTGAGGTATAACCTTGGAGCGTAGAATATGTTCCTTCTTATCCAAGATTTGAACAGGAACCTCTTCATACGTTAAATCTTCCGCTATTTCGTCCGGTTCTAACTCAATAATGCGGTTCGAGTCTTCCACATATTTACGTAACATGGATATGTGAAAAACGTTATGAACACGAGACATACTTGGCGGTAAAACGAGTCTATAGGCCACAGTTCTTACTCGATTGAGGATTAAAAATGGACCAATGAATCGAGGATTGAGCTTTTTTCTCTTTCCAAATCTCGTAACTCCTTTCCACGGAGCAACTCGTAACAACACATGATCTCCTATATCAAATTCCACGTCCTTTCGATGAAGATCAACATAACTCTTTTGTCGATCTTGTGAGGTTTTTATACGTTGTCGGATCGTTTGAATCTTTTTCGTAGTCATACGTACCAACTCCGGTCCCAACAACGTTGCTTCACCCACCTCATTCCAGCATACTGGAGAACGACACTTTATTCCATTGACAATAATGAGTTTGACATTTTGGAAGGGTCACAATCCAAATTAATTTATAATTCTCTTGTTCTAATTGGCTTCCTATTTCTGAAGAAGTCAAGCCCTATTTAATTCTGATACTTACAATTATAAGGAACCTCTACATAGAACTCCTATTCCTATTGGGGGGATAAGCGTGGTGAATTGTGGCGGTATGATCAAATTATAAATTAAGTTGTGATTCAGGTTCATACTCTTATTCACTAGAGAAATTACTTACCTCCCTTGTTGACGTTTTTGCCCTGTATTTATTCTCACATTGGAGCAATTCCCCAGCGGCCCCAACCATCAAGCTTTTTGGTGTGTTTGTTTATTCACTGGACATATTTAAATTCGTTGTTTGGTGATTTGGTGAGCGTACAAAATTTTTCATTAACAAAAACAAAGAAGAAGAATATTGGAAACAAGATAATTACTAGTCCTTATGCTATTTTACTATACTGCCAATTTGAGTTGTCATTGTTTTCAATAAAGTATAACATAAATTATGCCAATTAAAGTATAGTAATATGAATTATGTTATACAAGTTTTAAACAATTTATTCAAGGATCCGTGTTATGTATTACTATATTTTGTCATTATAATTAGTACAGTCATACGTACAGACATTGACTTTGATTTGATTTAAAGAAAATGCAGAAAATTTAGTCGGAAGCAGAACTTATACTTTTGAAACGAACATTAAAATCATTTATTAAAATAAAGAAATAATTTATAAAGCCAAATTGGTGGTTGAGAACATACAAAAGAAAATGCAAGTATATTGTTTACGAAAAATAAAATCATAAAAAATATGAAATTAAGAAGAAAGTAAACAATTGATGAATGACATTATATAATAAGAAAATTAATAAATAAAGTAGCTTATTAGCCGTTAATAAAAAAATTATTTTCAAATTTTAGTAAATATTTTGATACTTTCAAGAAATTATATACTGAATTCTAGTAAATGAAAGTATATGTAATAAAAATTACAAAACGAATATTTTTAGTTTAATTAATATTTTTTTGATTTATTAATTTTTAATCTTCTAATTGAAAAAAATAGCATACATCCTATTTAGGTTGTGCGTTGTACGAGTTTAATACTAGTTTCTCTTAAAGTAGAGTATGTGAAAATTGAAAATAGTTTTTAATAACTTAAAGACTCTTTAATTAATTAATACACTAACAACTACACGAGTATAAGAATACAATATTATTCTAAAATCAAAATATTTACCAGACTTAACCGCTAGTTAGTTCACTCAAATTCGAAGAAGTTATCATGCATGGACGAGCCACATTCAGAGAAATTTGACTGTGAAAGATCAATTATATATATATATATATATATATATATATATATATATAGAGAGAGAGAGAGAGAGAGAGAGAGAACAAGGATCAAGTGCATACCCCTTATCTTACTCACCCGTTCTCACCCCCCCTTTAGGCAATGGTTTTGGTCATACAACCGTCGTCTATACTTTTAGCGACTGACAACATATAGCGTCGCTAAAAGTATAGACGACGGTTGTATGACCAAAACCGTCGCCTAAAGGGGGTGAGCACGAGTGAGTAAGATAAGGGGTATGCACTTGATCTGGACCGTGTATATATATATATATATATATATATATATATATATATATATATATATATATATTGGTCTTATAGATTTCAAAATATTAAAACCTAGCAAAACATTCTGTAAGAACATTGACTTGGAAAAAAATTATTTTCAAATTTTAGTAAATATTTTGAGACTTTCGAGTAATTATATACTGCATCTTAGTAAATGAAAGTATCTGTAATAAAAATTACAAAACGAATACTTTTAGTTTAATTAATAATTTTTTGATCTATTAATTTTTTGCTAATTAACCAGTCTTAAGGACGAATATATCATGCGAGCACAAACATGGATCAATTTTGTATTTTAGTCAAATTCACTACAAAGCAAATGATGCAATATAGACGATCAGATGTAACATATGTATTAAATATAGGAGTTTTTGCCTTTAAGATGTAAATTCCCCTAATTAAGGAAGATAATTTTTATTTCTTACTTGATATCTTACTTATCAATTAATTAATATATATATATATATATATATATATATATATATATATATATATATATATATATATATTTTGCCTTTTTGGTTAATGTCAAGACATCGGCAGTGGAAATAAGCCGCGTGACATTTAGAGGAGTACAAGGAACATCTGCAATGGACAAAGCCATTAGTTTGAGATGCAGCAAGAGTGTAGCATGCACAAATATTAATGTATTGGATGTAGACTTGACCTCCTCAGTCCCTCGGAGAATAGTTACTGCTGAATGCTTTAATGCCCACGGAACGTTTACATCAGATACTCCTAGTATCACTTGCTCATTTCCCTAAGAAAATCGCTTCTTTTCAAAAATAAATAAATTATATAGACGTTAACGATGATTTTTCCACGTAGGGTTGATGTAATTTTCTATGTCCTGTGGTTACCAGAAAAAAAAGTAAAAGAAAAGAATAAGCTAAAGATTCATGGTCTTTTGAGCGAGCGTCATATACCTTTTGCTATCTATTATTTCTTTTTTTGTTTGTAGATTTAAGAACATACATACGATAAAATTATAATAAAGCGGAAGTTTGACATAAATTAAATTTAATATTTTTTTTATAATCCCAAAAATCACCATATATGCGATATTATTAATTGAGAAAGGTTAAAAAATATACCTTATGAAGATAATTCAACTCTTTGATTGATCTTCAAGTTTCAATCATTTGATCATCCATACTTATTCGAATCCATAGATCAAACGTTTGCTACTCAAGTGTACATGTGATGACCCCAAAATCGAGACCAACTTAATCCAAATCAGGACTAATGTAAGCTTGACCTTATTGGTCAAAAGTATATTGATTCAATTTTATGTCATACCAATATGAGATAATAGCCAAAAATACGGAATAATTAAAAACTTTTCTTCATGTCTTTCATGCGTTCCTTGAATCGTAACCTTTATAATTATATATATTGCGGAATCATTTTCATTGAATGATACCTTTTATCAGTGTACTTATGAGTAATTGCATGCAAACTCATTTTTAATATACAATCTTTCTTGTATAATATTACTATTATAATGCTTTACATTATAAAGCAATCATCACAACATACTCCAAATAAATATTCTACATTTATTGAATATTTCAGAAATTTACACATCTGTATCCTGTACAACATTATCATAGTACCATCTAAATTTCAGCCAAAGGAAACAATACTCCCTTACTCGTTCTCTTATCCATATTATCTAGATAACATATGTTATAACATTGAATCTTGAACCTTCAAAAAGTTTATTTTTGCAAGATTGAGCTCGACAGCTCAGTAAATTTAACAGATTATCATGCATCACATAGCGCATAGTTTCATATTCAAAATATATCTTTCACATTATCACCTTATCACCTTATCATTATCAGCATAACACATGCTTTAAACAAATTGAGTTCCATAACTCAAATCACCTTAGTCATATATTGCCTTTAATTATTCACAAAGTATCATAAAGCAAATTATACATGCTTATATACTTGTAAACATAAAACATGTAAACACAGAAATAGACTGAGAAACTTGCCTTGTGGCTATATTGATATAAATTTTAGTTTAACTTCGTTTCACGAATCCTGTTTAATCCCTCTTTCCAACTATTCCCTGCACCAATTCTTTTCTTATCTTATTTACTAAGGGTAAATTAGTCACTTACTTATATTTGAGTGTGCAACTAGTAATCTAGGGTGCACATATATCACTACAAATTTAGGCAACCAAACAGAGGCGGAACTAGGGGGGGCGGGGGGGGCAACTGACCCCGGTACTCCGGTAGGGTGGCGCCACCAGGGGGGAGCAGCCGTGCAGGGGCGGGGCGGGGCTGGGGGGTGGGCAGGCAGGGCAGCGGCACCGGCAAGTCGGCGACTGCAGTCTGCGAATCATCTTCAGATCTTCTTCTTCTGCCTTTTTTTTTTCTTTTTTTTTTACTACAGTGAAACGACGTCGTTTCACTTAAAAAAATTTAAAATTTTTTTTTTATTAGATTTTGGGTATTATTTTAACTATTCTCCTCCTTATTTCTTCAGCACCTTCACTGCTTCACAGACTGTCGAGTGCCGCCTCCCTCTTCGGCTCTTCCAGACTTCCAGTCTTCCGCTCTTCGGCTCGCCGCCTCGCCGGCCGCTGCTCGCCGCCTCGCCGGCCGCTGCTCGCCGCCTCGCCGGCCGCTGCTCGCCTCATCTCTTCCAGTCTTCTCCACTGCTGGGCCGCTGGCGGCCGCCGCCCGCTGCCTCATCTTTTCCCTCTTTATAGTTTGGTAAGTAATTTAAGTAATTTTTACTTTTAAGTTAGCCTAAAATTAAATGTCTTTCAAATTTGGTACTATTAATTTTAATTTAGCCTAAATATGCATACTATTAATGTTTTCTGTTAATTAGGTCTCCACTTTTTAATTTTTATGTTATTTTGATGATGACAATTGACAAATAAATTTAGGAATATAAGAAAAAGAATAAAAATTGATTTTATTTTTAATTGATTTTCTGTTAATTTAGGAAGCCTTATTTAAAGTGTTGATCTCATATTATCCCAAGTGTTGATCTCATATTATCCCAAGTGTTTAAATTAATGAAATTATTGATTAGTAATTGATGTTTTTATTTATACTAGATTATGGATAAATACTTGATTAAGCGACAAAGAACTGTTGAGTCTTCTAATAATCAAATACCAAGTTCCGAAGCAAGTGGTGATTTTAACAATTCACGTGTGGAGTTCAATCCGAATGATATTGTTAGTGATCCGGGGTTACGTAAATCAATTGAAGACTTTGCTATTGTGATTAGAGATCAAGTTCGAAGAGAGTATTTGACTAGAGGTCCATGTCAACCAATTGCCCATAATTATCCCCAAAAAGTATTTTCTAATGTGAAGAGAAGCTTTCGGCCCGCTTGGTTTAAAAATTTTGAATGGTTGGAGTATAGCATTTCCAAGGATGCGGCCTTTTGCTTTTGCTGCTATCTATTTGGCAATTCAAACAGAGTAGATGCTTTTACAAAAAAAGGTTTCAGCAACTGGAAAAAGGCAATTGAAAAATTTCAAGAGCATGTGGGTGCTTCGAATAGTGCTCATAATGATGCTAGAATACAACTTCAAGGCTTTAAAAATCAAAGGCAGAGTGTGTCACATATACTACTAGCACAAGGGCAAGAGATGGAGGTTGCTTATCGCACACGTTTAACGGCAACTTTGGATGTCACACGCCTTCTTTTGAAGCAAGGTTTGCCTTTTCGTGGGCATGATGAGTCATCGACTTCATCAAATAAGGGAAATTTTCTTGAGTTTTTTGAGTGGTACAGCGTTCGAAATGAAGAGGTAGGCAAGGTAGTTAATGAGAATGCTCCTAGAAACAATCAAATGACTTCTCCAAAAATTCAAAAAGAACTAACAAGTGCTTGTGCCGTGGAAACTACACTTGCCATCATCAATGATATTGGGGACAAAATATTTTCTATTATGGTTGATGAGTCTCGTGATGTTTCAATAAAGGAGCAAATGGGAGTTGTTTTGAGATATGTAAACAACCATGGAGATATGATTGAAAGGTTTCTTGGTGTGGTACATGTGCCTGACACGTCATCTATTTCTTTGAAGAATGCTATTGATGAATTATTTGCAAAGCATAAATTGTCATTATCGAGGCTGAGAGGTCAAGGATATGATGGGGCTTCAAATATGCGAGGCGAGTTCAATGGATTGAAGGCTCTTATTTTAAAAGAAAATCCATATGCAAGGTATGTCCATTGTTTTTCTCACCAACTCCAATTAGTTGTTGTTGCTGTTGCCAAGAGCAGTCGTATTGTGAGTGATTTTTTTCAATATGTTACTATGATTGTGAATGTGGCTGGAGCATCATGTAAAAGGAAAGATAAACTTAGACAGCTTGAACATGATAGGATCGTGGAGTGTTTGGAGAAGGGAGAGATAGTTAGTGGTAAGGGAAAAAATCAAGAAATCAGTTTAAGACGGCCAGGAGATACTCGTTGGGGGTCACATTACATAACAATAATCCGTCTTATGTCTATGTGGACTTCCGTATTACAAGTGCTTGAAAATGTGCATGATGATGGTGCTTCTGATGATAATAGTGGTATAGCCAGTAGTTTGATTGATAAGATGGAGAATTATGAATTTGTATTTGTGATGCATTTGATGAAATATATATTGGGAATCACAAATGATTTGTCACTTGCCTTGCAACAAAAAGATCAAAACATTGTGCATGCTGTGAGATTGATTGGGGTAATGAAAGCTCGACTACAAGATTTTAGGGAGGCGGAATGGGAGAAATTTTTGAAGGAAGTCATTATATTTTGTGAGAAGAACGCGATCCCAATAATTAATATGGAAGAAAACATGAGATCCCGCGGTCGTAGCAGGCGCAATGGACAAATTATTACTAATTTTCATCATTATCGTGTTGAGATTTTTTGTCAGGTATAATCTCTATACATCTTTTTTCATTATTTCTATCTAAAAATGTATCTTTTTTTTTTAATTTTTCATTATTACAATGTAGGTTGTTGATTCAATTATTCAAGAGATGAACAATCGTTTTTCAGAAGCAAGCACAGAGTTACTTTTATGCATATCATGCCTTGATCCAAGAGATTCGTTCTCTCAATTTGACAAAAATAAATTACTCCGTCTTGCTGAGCTTTATCCAGAAGACTTCTCATTGACTGATCGCATGATACTTGGGGATCAACTTGAAAATTACATTTATGATATGCGATGCGATAGTCAATTTTCTGGGATCGAAAATTTGGGTTTGGGAAGTCTTGCTAAGAAGCTGATTGAAACAAGAAGACATATGACTTTTACATTGGTATATCGATTGATCGAGTTGGCTTTGGTTTTATCAGTTGCAACTGCTACTGTTGAAAGAGTATTCTCTGCGATGAAAATTGTCAAGACTGACTTGCGTAACAAAATGGGAGACGAGTGGATGAATGACAGTCTAGTAGTTTATATTGAGAAGGATATTTTTTCAACAATTGAAAACGAACAAATTTTGAGACGTTTTCAAACTATACAGACTCGCAGAATACAGTTGCCTGCTCTCACTCGTACAACCGAAAGAAGCTCTTCAAGCGTCAATAAATAATTTTTTTTATTGATGTATTTTGCCCCCCCTTGAATTATGTTCTGGTTCCGCCACTGCAACCAAAGAGCAACATGTCCTAAAATTATGCTCTAAATTATGCTACCAAAGAGCGAGTTAATTCGGTAAATTAGTTTTCAAATCAAGTGCAAAAATTAATTAACTAATCAATTACTTATCCAAACTACAAAGATTTATGCTCAAAAAGGGGGATTAAATTGTTGATTTATCTAAAAATAGTGTCACGGATATTAAATGGTTTAAATAGCTCTAATAGTTTTAAAACCAAAAATATTCATTATCTAATTGATTTCTTAGTTTCCAAACTACAAAGATTTATGCACCAAAATAGGAATAAATTATAGTATATGCAAACTTTAATTTACGGTAACAAATAATGCCACTAATTACTATTAGAATAAAAGAATTTAATTATTAGCTTTAAACTGGAAATTTCATTGTCTACTTGGTTATTTGTTAATGTCCAAAATTCAAGGATTTAGACACCAAAATAAGAATACATTTACCTTAAAAAAAGAAGATTTAACTACTTTAAAGAGCTTTAGTTTATTTGTTATAATTAAATTGTTAATTGGTTTTTATTCTGTTACTATTCCATTGGATTAAAAGAGTTTGCTACATATGATGACAAATATATGTCGATAATAAATATCGACGTATGTAAATTAATGAAATATGAGAAAATTAAAAAGGGTCACGCATTAATTAATTTATTATATCTTATCGCTTAAAATTTTAGATTTATCGCAATCAAACTTTGTCGTGAAATTTGTTACTATATAAATCATTTCCGTTGAATTAATTACTAATTGAAAGTTTTATGCTAGCTATCGTATACCATTTCAATAACTGAGTGATATTTTCCACGTGAGAAAATATTGAACTCTTCTTACATTATTATTAGTAGACTAAAAGTCAATATTTTTTAAGTATAAATATGTAGACTATATACTTTCATATTCTACTTACTTACGTTTTGTTGCTATGGAAAAAAGAATGGTAAAAATATATAATAATCGCCTCTATTTTGCTTTCTTTCCTATAGTATATATATAATTTCTTAAATATATATCTTTTTTTTAAAAAAAAATGTATATTTTATGCAGGAAATATCAGCCAAAATTTCTATTTGTATTGCTATTGCATCAATTGCATTTCTATCTATTGGAGTATTAGAAGGAAATGCACAGAATATCTTCAACGTGGTTGATTATGGTGCCATTGGAGATGGCCAAGCTGATGATTCTCAAGTAAATATTTCATGAAAGTTTTGGTGACAAATCATAATTATATGTTATGCATGCATGTTTCATTCCTGCTAACATAATTTCACAAGTATCGCTAAATATATTATAAAAGACGGTTAATATTGTTAAAGCATAAATAATATTAGCAGATTACGTAAAAAGTATTGCTTAATACGTAAAATATAAGTAGAAACAATTTCACAAGTGTCGCTAAATATATTTTTCTCCGAGAACATTGTTTTTGGACGACTAGAACTCATTCATTAAATTTTTTTTTCAATTTCTGTTAATACACATTTAGCGAATATAATATTTGTGACGTTAAATATGTATTATTAGTACCAGTAACACAAATTCATGAATTTTATTGTGTCGCTAAATATAATATTTGTGACGCTAAATATGTATTGTAAAAAATTGGATGAAGGGTGTATTGGAGAAGGATCCTAATCTATTATTTTTGCTAAGAAAATATCAACAAACCTTTTTTTATTATTAGAGAAATGATTTACGTTATGGGCTTAATATATACTTGCCTAATATTTGCTTGTGTATGATTTGTTATATATGTGTGCAACAAAAGGCATTTCGGAAAGGATGGGAAGTATTGTGTGGAGCAAATAATGGAGGCGTCCCTACTCTTAATGTGCCATCGGGGAAGACTTTTTTAGTATATCCACTTACGTTCCAGGGTCCATGCAAGTCCACTAAGATAATTTTTCAGGTGAAATATATAAATTTCTTAATTTTGTGCAAGTTGGATTATGATCCCTTCTATTATATATATTCGGTCCGAATTTTAAACTTACCTCTTATCTAATATACCTTGCATACTCTCCTTTAGCGACGGAGCGGACGACGATTCGGTCCGTCGCTATATGTTGTTTGTCGCTAAAAGTTAAGACGACAGTTCTATATATAACGACGGACCGAATCGTCGCTAAAGGGGAGTATGCAAGGTATGTTAAATAAGAGGTAAGCTTAAGATCCGGACCGTATACATATCCTCTAATTTTTCCTAATACACATATAGCGATGCAAATATTGCTTTAGTGACGCTTTCAGCGACACATTTATTTGTAACGAATTTTATGTGTCGCTAATTATTTGGGACGAATTTTATTTTGTTGCTAAATATAATATTTGTGTCGTCTTATGTATATCGAGAGAAATTAGAGGATTGACATAATTGAAAGGATCCTAATTAATCGGTGTAATTTTATATGGTAATTGAAAGGATCCTAATTAATCAGTGTAATTTTATATGGTAAATTATATGATTATTTATGCACATAAGTTTTAAAATAATTATCCTTTTATCTTTGTATTGTGTAGAAATACTTAAAATATAATAAATTACTTTACATAATTACCGAATTAAGCAATCTGATTTTAGCACCAAATGTTTCTTGAATTTGGGACAGATTTTAGGAAAAATGATAGCACCCAAAACAATTTATCAAGATAGTGGCTGGCTAAATTTCAAGGATGTGGATGGTCTCATTTTAAATGGACCGGGTCAAATAGATGGCCGTGGTTCAATTTGGTGGCCCAAAAACAAGGTACCTAATATATATATCCATGTTTAATATTCATAACTTTTTTCCTAAATATATTTTTTATTCAATTCAATTTCTCAAAATATTTGAATTTAAACATGTAGGGAGGCTACAATCCCGTCACGAGCCCAACGGTAGGTTGCTTTTGTCTCCTCTTTGCTTTTCTTCTGCATTTTCAAAATTTCATCATTTCCCAAATTTATATTATATATAAAAAATGATTCATGACTAATGTGAGATGTTAGTGATTTTCTATCAGTAAGACTTTTGAAGGGACACTAAAGTAAATTATATTTGGCGCAGGCTCTACGAATGGATAAGTGCAAAAATGTTGTAATGCGTGGTTTAACTCACCTTAACAGCCCAAGAAACCATATTTCTTTAGTTGGGTGTAGCCAAATACTCATGTCAAGGGCTATAATAATTGCACCAAAAGATAGCCCTAATACTGATGGAATCGACATTTCTGCCTCAAACCATATTATTATCCACAATTCATACATTGCAACAGGTAATAAAGCTATCTCTATACATAAATTAGTCCCAATATGAGAGTCCCATTTTGACACCTTATTTTATAAGTTAGTTTTTGTAATAATTCTTTGTAAGTGTATCAATACTCTTATTTTAAGTTTAACTAAAATTATTTAGTAAAACGACATAGTTTTACTTGAAATTTATAATTAAAGAGTTATTTTATTTTATTTTTATTTTATAAAATTCTAAAATGAAAAACCCTTATGGATAAAATTACGTAACCTTAGTCAAACTTGTCTAAATCATATATTAGATAACATTTTCATATATATATATATATATATATATATATATATATATATATATATATATATATATATATATATATATATATATATATACACGGTCCGGATCAAGTGCATACCCCTTATCTTACTCACCCCTCTTTAGGCGACGGTTTCGGTCATACAACCGTCGTCTATACTTTTAGTGACGGACAACATATAGCGTCGCTAAAAGTATAGACGACGGTTGTATGATCGAAACCGTCGCCTAAAGAGAGGTGAGCACGGGTGAGTAAAATAAGGGATATGCACTTGATCTTTACTATATATATATATATATATATATATATGTGTGTGTGTGTGTGTGTGTGTGTGTGTATAAGTTTTACTTGAAACCTTAGTCAAACTTGTCTAAATCATATATTAGATAACATTTTCCTATATATATATATTAGTTGTGTCCCACACATCTAGCACTATATGGACAGTGAGATTTATCCAAAAATTTGGACTGACTAGATAATTTATTAGGGTGAGCGAAAAATTCAAAATCAGTTGTATTTTATATATATATATATATATATATATATATATATATATATATATATATATATATACGGTCTGGATCTTAAGCTCACCCCTTATTCAACTCATCCAAGCTCACCCCTTATTCAACTCATCCAAGTTCACCCCCCCTTTAGCGACGGACCCGGCGACGGTTCGGTTATACAACCGTCGTCTATACTTTTAGCGACGCTATATTTTGTCCGTCGCTAAAAGTATAGACGACGGTTGTATGACCGAATCGTCGCCGGGTCCGTTGGCCGTCGCTAAAGGAGAATGAGCTCGGGTGAGTTGGATAAGAGGTGAGCTTAAGATCCGGACTCATATATATATATATATATATATATATATATATAGAGCAAGGATCAAGTGCATACCCTTTATCTTACTCATCCGTGCTCAACCCCCTTTAGGCGACGGTTTCGGTCATGCAACCGTCGTCTATACTTTTAGCGACGCTATATGTTGTCCGTCACTAAAAGTATAGACGATGATTGTGTGACCAAAATCGTCGCCTAAAGAGGGGTGAGCACGGGTGAGTAAGATAAGGGGTATGCACTTGATCTGGACCGTATATATATATATATATATATATATATATATATATATATATAAGTTTATTTAAATGCATACTTGAAAATCCTTAATATGTGAATAAAATAGATATAAATAAAATGTCAACGGGAAAAACTCATTTTGGGACAATAGGAGCATCTCTTACAATAGTGGACGGTGGTTTGGTGATTAAAATTGGATACAAAAATATTGATATATAAAATAATGTGTATGGTTGTATTTGATTGTAATTATTTTATTTGTATTCATTTTTTTATATTCATGTTTTGTCATCATATACAAGTTTTATATCCCGTGCAAACGGATAAATTGAAAACGACTTATTTGAATGATTGTATTTATAATAATAATAATAATAACAATAATAACAATTTGTGTAATTTCAAATTAAAATCAATATAATATGCTATTTTAATTTACTGAATAATATATTGAAAAAAAATATGCAACTCTTCTTCTTTTAGGATAATATCGGTGTTGATAATCTTGTTTGTTTTTGTATTTTATTTATTCCACTTGACTTTGACTTTGATAATAAAATCATTTGTTTCTAAATATAGTTGATTTAAGGAAACATGATCAAATCTACATTACATACACTTCATAAAATTAATATGACCCAACTCTTGTCGTCTGGCTTAAACAAATAAAAAAGTTTTACATTTTAATAATAAATGCATATTTAAATTTTTAACGAAAAATGATATATTATGCTTTGAGCCAATTTATAATCAAGAAGATAGAAAAATTAAAAAAGAAAGAAAAACTTTTGGACTAGCCAAACTGAGTTGACTCAGTCAAAGAAGATAGAAAGAAAAAAAAAACTTTTGGACTATCAAGTCATTAAACTGAGTTGACTCATAACCAACAAAAATAACTTAATATTTACCTTGTTATATTTTGGTATTAATTGATAGGCTCTTACCATTACTAATATTTCTTATTATGTTCTTTGTAAAATTTCATCCCTCATCTCCGATAATATGTGCAGGTGATGATTGTATTGCCATCAATGGTGGATCTTCGTACATTAACATTACCAAGATCACATGTGGCCCCGGTCATGGCATCAGGTTCGTAAATTGGACTGTAAAACAATCAATTAACTATAAAACAAGTAAAAATGATGCGATTTGTTGGAGATTTTTATATGAAAAGTGTCGTTATAGAGGTATAGCGACGGTAAAAACCGTCGCTATTGAATCTATAACGATGATTTTCATGTGAAAAATATCATTTTCTGTTGTGGATATATTAGTTTCCTTTATTTATTTACAAATTTTAATTGTATTTAGAGTCACTCTAATTATTATTAATTGACATGATACATATACATAACATGTCACGATGTACACACTTCTAAATATATTCATGTACTATAAACTTCGACACTCCATATATTCAACACAATCACCTCACGTACATTCTTGTCTTTTTTTTTTTTTGCTCTGAGCTCTTCTATGAGGAAATGATAATTGAACATGAATATTGGATATGAGTGCTTTACAATTTCGTATAGAATTTTCCTTTTATCTCTTCTCTGATTGGTTGAGTCTATCTCTCTATATAAAGTATTGGAAGCCTAGGACTACATGGAATTACTGAAACGGTAGAAGAGGTGCATGTATGGAATTGCACCTTTAAAGGAGCTTTAAATGGAGCAAGGATTAAAACATGGCAGGTATAGGTATATAGTTGCTGAATTAAAATTACATATAGCTTCTACTACATTACAAAAATTTACCAAATTTTTGTCTCTTTCTACTTATTCCTAATTTTTTCTTCAGGGTGGATCAGGATATGCAAGAAACATCAACTTTCAAGATCTCATAATTTTGGACTCCGGCAACCCTATTATTATTGACCAGTTCTATTGTGGAACTGCGGTTCAATGTAGTAATCAGGTAAAAATGTTCACCTCCCGTCCCCTAATAGCTGACATTTTGTTTTTAAATTTCAAGCCAAATTAAGAAAGTTGATATTCTCATAACAAGAAATCTCACCGACTAAATTGTAAAACTGTCACTTCATTTTATCCACTTTTAAGTTTGTGGTCATGAGTTTAGTTACTAGTCAAAACTCTCTCTTAATGTATAATTATTTATTCATAACTGTATCCTTTGGATCAATTTTTCTAAGGTAAAATTTTATATTAATAATCGTATGTATTAAGGGATGAATTTGCTAGTTAACCAATCTTAAAGGACGAATATATCACGCGAGCACAAACATGGATCAATTTTGTATTTTAATCAAATTCACTACAAAACAAATGATGCAATATAGATGATCAGATGTAACATATGTATTAAACATAGGAGTTTTTGCATTTAAGATGTCAATTCCCCTAATTAAGGAAGATAATTTTTATTTCTTACTTGATATCATAATTAATTAATATATATATTTTTTGCCTTTTTGGTTAATGTGAAGACATCGGCAGTGAAAATAAGCAGCGTGACATTTAGTGGAGTACGAGGAACATCTACGACGGAGAAAGCCATTAGTTTGAGATGCAGCAAGAGTGTACCATGCACAAATGTTAATGTATTGGATGTACACTTGAAATCCTCATACCCTCAGAAAACAGTTACTGCTGAATGCTTTAATGCTCACGGAACGTTTACATCGGATACTCCTAGTATCACTTGCTCATTTCCCTAACAAAATCACTTCTTTTCAAAAAAAATAAATTGTATAGACGTTAACGATCATTTTGTTACGTAGGGCTGATGTAATTTTCTATGTCATGTGGTTACCAGACAAAAAAAAAGTAAAAGAAAAGAATAAGGAAAAGAATCTTGATCTTCTGAGCGAGCGTCATATATATAGCCTTTTGCTATCTATTATTTCTTTTCAACGAAATTTATTGTCTATTAATTTGTAGATTTAAGAACATACATACGATACAATTATAATAAAGCGGAAATTTGACATAAATGAAATTTTATTTTTTTTATAATCCCAGGAATCACCATATATGCGATATTATTAATTGAGAAATGATAAAAGATATACCTTATGAAGATACTTCAACTCCTTGATTGATCTTCAAGTTTCAATCCTTTGGTCATTCATGCTTCTTCGAATCCATAGATAAAACGTTTGCTACTCAAATGTGCAGCACTATAAAGATGATCCATCAAAAGTATATTGATTGAATAAATAAATTTAGATTTTACAAAACCTTGGGTAGCTAGTCTTACTTTAGAGATTTCTTACGTAGTATCCAAATACTCACAATTGTGTAAACCCTAATCTATCATAACACCTCTCTTTATGTAGACTTTTTGTCTCCTAAACTCTTTAGTAATTAGGGTTTTAATTAAATTCCTAAACTATTTAGGAACTAAATTATTTATAATAATAATAATAATAATAATAATAATAATAATAATACTTCTCTTATTAATTTATAATTAGAATTTCTAAAATACTTAGTTATAAATATTAAGCTATTTAATTTATTCCACCAATAAATTAAATATATTTAACTTATTATTATTAACTCAATTACTTTTAAATTATATTTTTCTTTTTTTATGGTTTGACCTTTTAGGTTCAATATTAATTCAGTAGTATAATAAATAAATCAAAACTATTCTAATATTAATTATATTGAATTAAACTCCTTTAATTCAAATGTAAATAAATAATATTTATTCTACATCATGAGGAATACCTCTCAACATATCATGACTATCCGGATAATATGAAATCAACGTTTAATCACAAAGAACCTATTCCGCGAATAGTTACTGATGTAATAAAAATATGTACCCCCTCCGTCCAAGATAAAAATTCTGGTTGATTTTTTGCGCATATTAGGAAAGAGAATAAAATGACAAAATTGTCCATATTTAAGTTCTCATTTAGTTGCATAGTTTTCTGCACATTACTAGTGATACTCCATAAATATGCATAGAGAATAGAAATATAACAATTAATAATAAGGGTATTAAGTAGACATTTAACTTGGAACTACCTGAAATAGTAATAAATATTTTTATCTTGGGACGAAGGGAGTAATTGTAAGTGCACAGTGTCAAATTGAAGAACTGTCAATTACATGTTGAACCATCACATAGACTATATTAATTTTAATGTATCATTAATATCTATTTCAGGTAAATTAGAAATAAAGATTGAGAATCGATTAATTTAAAAAAAATTCAAGGTCTTGTGACTGTTCAATATGTCGTTTCAAAAAATTTGTTTAACGAGAAGTTTTGTTATTCAAAATGATTCGAATTGCCTCCACAACTTGTGTTCAGTATTTGAAGTTTGATGTATAAAAAATGTTTGATTCTTGATATTGTTTTTGATATTCATTAATGTGAATACTTGCTGAGCAATCGAATGTTCACCTTTGCTTGAAATAAATTCTTCCAGTAGAGCTAAAACGACACGGAGATTCGGGTAAGGACAAAGGAAAGCAGAAGATGAACGAGTATAAGACGATTACTATTTGTAATAATTAGAATGATTGTATTAATATTATATACAATATCATGTATTAAATATTTAAGATCTGAGAACGTGGGAGTTGTAAAATTATGTTTGTAATATTGCTAGTAATTACATTTATGATGATTGAATTATATAGCTAAATGTATTTGAAAAGTATATGGGTGTTGGTGAATGGATGAACCATTTATGTTGCACTTAGATTCGAGTTTGAGAATACCCTGATTCGGAGGTGTCACAAAAACTCTTTAATTAATTAATTCCCTTATTACTGAACTATTATTTTCAACTTTTAGTAAATATTTTTAGACTTTCAAGTAATTATATACTGCATTTTAGTAAATGAAAATATCTGTAATAAAAATTACAAAAGGAATACTTTTAGTTTAATTAATAATTTTGTGATCTATTAATTTTTAATATTCTAATTAAAAAAAATATAACATATATACATCCTATTTGATATGTGCTATGCACGGTTATATACTAGTTTCTTTTATGCCAAGTTAAGTTTGGATTGAGGGAATGAAATAGGTAAAGGAATGAAATAGAAATAGTGTATTTGATGATATTTTTGGAGGATAAACCATTTCAATGGAATGAAAATTCATTATATTCCTTTGTTTTTTTATTTCACGCGGAGAATGTGGAATAAAATCCATTTCAATGAAATGAATATATGTGATAATTTTGTCATTATACGACAACAACCAAACATATACTTAAAATACCTTAAAATCATTTCATTTTGTACTCTATTCCATTTTTTCAATCCGAACACAGTACTCCCTCCGTCCCAAATTATCTGCTTTTTTAGAGTTCCACACACATACCAATATGTGTGATAAAAATACTAAAATACCCTTATGTGCTGACTTTTTTGTTTTCTGTGCATGAATCCTTATTGGTGGGAATATGAAAAGATGTTTAAAAAAAAGGAGAGGCATGAATGAGAGTAATGACTATCATTAATTAGGGTAAAGGGGCAAACTTGGAAAACAAAGGGAAAAAATGCATTGAAATCTTGAAAAAGCAGATATTGTGGGACAAATTTTTTTTTTGCTAAAACAGCAGATAATTTGGGACGGAGGGAGTATTAAGTAAAGCATGTGAAAACTAAAATGGTTTTAATAACTTAAAGGCTCTTTAATTAATTAATACCCTTATTACTATTACTCTCTATATATCTCCTTCCTCAATTAAGTACAAATTAACCGTAGTACTCAAATAAACTGCCTTGTTACTTTATGACTATTCAATTTTCATGCTCCTAATTAATAACCATTTCCCCCACAATTTAAACGCATTATATATATATATATATATATATATATATATATATATATATATATATATATATATATATATAGTTGTTCAGAGTTTAGGCTAAAGAGAAGAAGAAGATCACTGCAGCCAGCTCTGTGTAAACGCAAAAGAATTAGGATGAACTGCAACAGCTTCTCCCACGTACCTTCTTTTTTATATACTCAGTTTTATTTTTTAACTATTTGTCTAACACACATATATAGTCATGTGAAGTTCATTAACAGCTTCGATTTGCAGTCTGTGTTCGATTTAATCATGTAATCATGTTCTAATTAAATTAAACAACATTTTGAATTTTTTAAATTAATTTACGAAATCTTAAAATTCAAAAATGTAACTTTTGAAAACAAACAAATAGAATAATTAGTAGTATTTTATAGTTAGTTTAAATTTTTTATATTTGTTTGCATTGAGATAAAATAATGTTGTATTAATTAATTTTGAAATTTAGGGTTTCGTGAATTAATTTCAAAAAGTCAAAATATATTTCTAGTCCTAATGGTATTTTTTGCATGTATAGGTTTGTTATGCGCTTAATTTCTATGGGGTTTTTTTTATAAATTACCTTTTATCACATACAATATCACATCATTAATATTTGAGAATTTTTTTTTTGAGACCCGCTAGCATTATTATAATTTTTAATTTCTAGCCTTGAACCTATTACTAGCCATAATAACTACAAGGAAAAAATATACAATTTTCAAAAATAAATAAATACAATCATAATATTAATTGGATCCATACTACATAAATCTTATCAAAATATAAAGATAAATCATATTCGTCTATCAAAAAAAAAAATTATCATGTTTTTCTTAAATAAAACTAGACAATAAAAAATACACACACACACATATATATAAAACTAGACCACAAAGAATACACACACACACACACACACACACACACACACACATATATATATAATCCAATAAAATAATTACTTCGTAAATGTGTACCCATTTTAATAGAAAAATACTAACTCGTTCGCTTTTGTATTTAGTTGACCTAGTGCTAAATTTTCTAAAAAAGTAATTTGTACATCTCTAAAGTCGACATAAATTATCTACTAACTATCAAAGTGTATGCAAATCCACCCATTAGCATAATATATGAAGTACTCCAAATAAGCAAAAATAAAATATTTTAGCAAGTGTTTTTTATTTTTTTATATAACCAATTATACTTGTAAAAATAAGTGATGTTTTGTTTTGTAATTATTATATGTACTGATAGGCTCATGGGCAATATGGGTAGATGGTGAATAAGTAAATTGGAGTCTTATTTATTAAGGACAATTTAGTCATTTCCTTATATATGGGTGTGCAACTAATAATTTAGGATGTGGATATATCCACTCAAATGTTTTACGATATTTTGTAAAATCTCAATAAAATATTTTGTCGCAGTTAATTATAAGAAACTGATAAATTCATAATAGAAAATAATATTTTCACATTAAAATTATCGCTATAGATCCTTTAACAACGAGAAAAACTGTCGCTATATATCTATAACACTTTTAATGTTGAAATATCAAAATGTGTTCCTTAATTATATCTTCGTTTTATTCTTTTAGAAGGTAGTACAGTAAAACCCATATTTAGGAATACTCTATATAAGAATAACCTCTATAATATTATAAAAAAATTTGGTCCCAATTTGGGCCAGTTATAAATAAGAATAACCTCTAAATTGTAATATGTTATATACTTTTTACGTCCCGTATTAAGAAACTATACCTCTATATATATATATATATATATATATATATATATATATATATATATATGAGAGAGACAATATTAATTTTAAAAGACTATATTTTCTATAAAAGACTACATTTCTTATAAAAAGTTATATTTTTTTATAAAAGACTACATTTCCTATAAAGGACTAAATTTTCTTATAAAAGACTACATTTCTTATAAAAGACCACATTTTTCTATAAAAGACTACATTTTTCTAGTTTAAAAATCTAAATAATTTATGTTTTCTTTAATTTTTGTTATAAAATCAATAAAATATATATTTTTGTTAAAGTAGATATTTTTGGGTGTTCGAAAAATATTTTGTATCAATACCTCTATTTAATAATAACCTCTCAATTAGAATACAAATACTTTGGTACTAAGTCTATTCCTAAATAGAAGTTTTACTGTATATATTGGATAATATTAAATGCTTGATACTCGTAATTCTAGATATATGAATAAATGTGATCCTTAATTAATTCTTCGAATATATTATGCCATTTTTCTTTTGATTAGGTTCCTTTCTATAACTCAAAAAATATAGCTTATATGCCAATTTACCTGATGCATTATTTTAAGAAATTACCATAGGTTAGACAAAAAAATATGTGGCAATTTAGATTAACTAATAACAACTTTATGTCCTTGATTTATTTTTTCATAGTGACCCCACGTGTTAAAAGCTAGCAATTAATATAATAAATGCTGTTTTATACAAATACATCCAAATTTGAATCATTTTCAAAAAGATGTTCCATATACAAGTTAGTATTTGCTTCTTTTTTTTTTTTTGTTTTTAACAGATATAAGTTATTTGTTAAAATGTGATTCCACTAATTGCTTGTTTGTCTACCTACGTTTATAACGTTCAGAATATTATTTGTTTACAAATAATTTATTTTAAACGTAACTTATTTAACTCATAAACGCTGTGTTTGAGGTCCAAACGCAACGTTCCAAAAATGGTGCGGTGTGCTTAGACTTCTAAATGCACCAAATGCTACCGCTCCAAAGTCCAAACGCTAGTAATCAAACATACCCTAAGACATTTGAAAAGGGTAGTTATATATATACACCCTAGATTGCTAGTTGCACATCTAAATATAGTTAAATTACTAATTTGTCCTTAATAAATAAGATCCAATTCACTTATTTATCATTTTTTGACCTTTATTTTATTACACATAATAATAACTATAAAATAAAAATAACTTAAACAAATACATAAAATAGTTAGGCACTATATGATGTTTATAAAAAAAGAAAAGAAAAATTTAACCTAATAATTGTCTAAATGAGAAATATATAATTAACGTTCATGGCTTAGAAAAAAATTAACCCTAAAAAAAGTAATCATAATTTTCGATAAAATAAACAATTATTAATCTTACCCTCATTCATTAGTTCAATTATTTAGTAGATAATGAGATTTTTAGTTTTATTATTAGAAAAAAGGATGACATTTTTTTTTTTGTTTTTTTTCCGTCTAGTTTCTTCTAAGACATTATGAAGCAATTATGAGATTTTATTGTCTTTTTATTTTTTATAAGCATTATTTTATTGTCTTACATAAGTTGTATCATTTCCGTTGAATTAATTTATTACTAATTGAAAGTTTTATGCTAGCTATCGTATACCATTTCAATAATTGAGTGATATTTTCCACGTGAGAACGTATTGAACTCTTCTTACATTATTATTAGTAGACTAAAAGTCAATATTTTTTTAGTATAAATATGAAGACCATATACTTTCATATTCTCCGTACGTACGTTTTGCTGCTCTGGAAAAAAAAAAGTATATAATAATCGCCTCTATTTTGCTTTCTTTCCTATAGTATATATATAATTTGTTAAATATATATCTTTTTTTAATAAAAAAATGTATATTTTATGCAGGAAATATCAGCCAAAATTTCTATTTGTATTGCTATTGCATCAATTGCATTTCTATCTATTGGAGTATTAGAAGGAAATGCACAGAATATCTTCAACGTGGTTGATTATGGTGCCATTGGAGATGGCCAAACTGATGATTCTCAAGTAAATATTTCATGAAAGTTTTGGTGACAAATCATAATTATATGTTATGCATGCATGTTTCATTCCTGCTAACATAATTATATATGTTATAAAAGACGGTTAATATTGCTAAATCATAAATAATATTAACATAGTACGTAATAAGTGTTGCTTAATTAATAAAATATCAGTAGAAACAATTTCACAAGTGTCGCTAAATATATTTTGCTCCGAGAACATCGTTTTTGGACGACTAGAACGCCTCCATTAATTTTTTTTTCCAATTTCTGTCAATACACATTTAACGAAACAAATATTGTTTTTAGTGATAGTACTAGTGACACAATTATTTGTTATGAATTGACAAATTTTATTGTGTCGCTAAATGTAATATTTGTGACGTTAAATGTGCATGGCGAAAAATTGAATGAAAGGTGTATTGGAGAAGGATCATAATCAATTATTTTTGCTAAGACAATATCAACGACCTTTTTATTATATACTTGCTTAATATTTGCTTGTGTATGATTTATTATACATGTATGCAACAAAAGGCATTTCAGAAAGGGTGGGAAAAACTGTGTGCAGCAAATAATGGAGGCCTCCCTACTCTTAATGTGCCATCAGGGAAGACTTTTTTAGTAAATTCACTTAAGTTCCAGGGTCCATGCATGTCCACTCAGATAAATTTTCAGGTAAAATATATAAATTTCTTAATTTTGTGCAAGTTTGGATTATGATCCCCTCTATGTAATATTTGTGACGTTGTATGTGTATTGAGAGAAATTAAAAGATTGACATAATTAAAATGATCCTAATTAATTGGTGTAATTTTATATGGTAAATTGTAGTCTAGTAGGAGATTATTCACATATAATTTCATGCTTCTTCCATCCAGAAATTTTCATTTTAATACTCCCATTGAATATTTATGCACATAATTTTTAAAATAATTATTCTTTTATCTTTTTATTGTGTAGAAATACTTAACATATACTAATAAATTATTTTACAGAATTAAGCAATCTGATTTTAGCAGCAAATGTTTCTTGAATTTGGGACAGATTTTGGGAAATATGGTAGCACCCAAAACAACTTTTCAAGATAATGGCTGGCTAAATTTCAAGGATGTGGATGGTCTCATTTTAAATGGAACGGGTCAAATAGATGGCCGTGGTTCAATTTGGTGGCCCAAAACCAGGGTACCTAATATCTATTTAATATTCATAACTTTTTTCCTATATATATATTCTTTATTCAATTCAATTTCTCAAAATATTTGAAATTAAACATGTAGGTTGGCTACATTGCGAGCACGCGCCCAACGGTAGGTTACTTATGTCTCCTCTTTTCTTTTCTTCTCCATATTCAAAATTTGATCCAATAATCTTATATTACACGCAGAAATCCGTCATGTAATTAAATATTCCTCTATAAAAAGTAATTATCGTTTGCATAATCAATCTACAAACAAAAATTATTTATCCGCTAAATTAAACTCCGTACGGAAGACAAATTTGACTTGCGTTCGCAGTTTAGTTTGGATGTTTAGTTTGTTATAGTCTCCCAACTTAAATTGCGGTCGGTGATCACCTAAGTCATTCTATTACAACTTAGACAGTAAGAATCTGTTGTAAGAATAGGATTATCCTTACAACTACTGTGACTATGGGGAGAGCTTATCATGAAGTGAATTTCATGATAAGTTCACTTCATGACTAATACAGTCCTAACACGTAGGCGAAGAGATTACCCTCCCCGCCTGTGTGTCAGTACTGTATTGAGCATAAAGTAAACTTATCATGAAATTCACTTCTTGCTAACCGGATCCGTGACTATGGATCATTTCCTAAATATATATTATATAAAAAAAGATTCATGACTAATGTCAGATGTTAGCGAATTTTGTCAGTAAGACCTTTGAAAGTAAACTATATTTGGCGCAGGCTCTACGAATGGATAGTTGCAAAAATGTTGAAATAAGTGGTTTAACTCACCTTAACAGCCCAAGAAACCATATTTCTTTGGATGGGTGTAGCCAAGTAAGCATATCAGGGGTTAATCTAATTGCACCAGAAGATAGCCCTAATACTGATGGAATCGACATTGCCGTCTCAAACCATGTTTATATCCACGATTCATACATTGCAACAGGTAACTAAACTATCTCTATACATAAATTAGTCCCAATATAAGAGTCCCACTTTGACATGTTAATTTTTATAAGTTAATTTTTGTAATAATTCTTTGTAAGTGTATCAATACTCTTAAACTAAGTTTGACTAAAGTTATTTAGTAAAACAACGTAGTTTTATTTGAAATTTATAATTAAAGAGTTATTTTATTTTATTTTTATGATATAAAACTCTAAAATGAAAAATCCTTATAGATAAAATTACGTAACCTTAGTCAAACTTGTCTAAATCATATATTAGATAACATTTTCCTATATATATATATATATATATATATATATATATATATATATATATATATATATATATATATATGTATATATATTATAAGTTTGTTTAAGTGCATACTTGAAAATCCTTAATATGTGAAAAAAATAGAGGTCAATCAAATGTCAACGGGAAACTCATTTTGGGACGGTGGTTTGGTGATTAAAATTGGATTCAAAAATATTTAGAATAATGCTAAAGACACACGTTATTTTATAAATATTTTATAAATTGTTGATGTGACACCTTAGCTTTTTATGTGAGGCCGAAGACAAGCAATTTATTGATCAATGTGTTGAAGTGGAGTATAACACATCAACAATTAAAAATCAATAGAAAGAGAATTTAAATTTTCTGTTAAAGTAAAAGATGAAAAAGATGAAAGTGAAAATCGATTAAAATCAATAGAAAGAGAGTTTATATTTTTCTGTTAAAGTAAAAGAAAATAAGATTACTTGTTTTTGAAGTGCATATAGATATTTCCTTGTTCAATATACATTATATTTTAATAATAAATGTATATTAACATTTTTAAAGAAAAATGATATATTGACCTTTGTGCTAATTTGGGGATACTAAAATTTATAATCAAGGAGGTAGGAAAAAAAAGAAAAAAAGAAAAAAAGAAAAAAAGAAAAAAAGAAAGAAAAACTTTTGGACTATCCAAACTGAGTTGACTCAGACCAAGAAGATAGAAAAATTAAAAAAAACAGAAAGATTTTGGACTACCAAGTCACTAAACTGAGTTGACTTATAACCAACCAAAATAACTTAATATTTACTTCGTTATATTTTGGTATTAATTGATGAATAATGCTAGAGACACAAACTATTTTATAAATTACTGATGTGACATATTCTGCCTCAGCATATTGTGTGGGGCTGAAGACTACATTGAAACAATTTGTTGATCAATATTCTGAGGTGGAGTATGTCACATCAGCAGTTTGTAAAATATTTATAAAATAGTTTGTGTCTGTAGTATTACTCTTAATTGATAGGCTCTTACCGTTACTAATATTTCTTATTAGGTTCTTTGTAAAATTTCATCCCTTGTCTCCGATAATATGTGCAGGTGATGATTGTATTGCCATCAATGGTGGATCTTCGTACATTAACATTACCAAGATCACATGTGGCCCCGGTCATGGCATCAGGTTCGTAAATTGGACTGTAAAACAAGCAATTAACTATTAAACAAGTAAAAGTGATGTGATCTGTTGGAGATAGTTATTTATTTAGGAAATTGATATTTTCACAACACTTTTAGATATTTTCATATGAAAAGTGTCGCTATAAATGTATAGCGACTGTGAAAATCGTTGTTATAAGATCTATAGCGATGATTTTCATGTGAAAATATCATTTTATGCTGTGGATTTATTAATTTCTTTTATTGATTTACAAATTTTAATGTAGTTGGAGTACTTGGGTTTCCCCCTTTAAAACGACTAGTCTTGGTGGCATACGAGTTGTTGTATGTGCAAATTTGCAATTACCGTAAAGATAAATGGCTTTTATTAAATAGAATAAAAAAAATTGAGAAGGTATAATAAAGCTAAACAAGAGAAAGAAAGTTATATGTGACACAACCTCAAGAAAACAATTTACTTTTCTCCCTTTCCCTTCCCTTTATAATATACTACTTATGGCACAAATTTTGTGTGCGCAATTGAAATAAATAAATAAATTTTAATTAAAAATTAGATAATATAGGAGAGATATTGTATGGATATAAGAGGAGAAAAAAAAGAAGAAATTAGAACTTAAATGTGACAGAGCTTACAGGGAGACAATTATTTTCATAGCTCTCCTTTTATAAAATAGATGAAGTATGCTAATGAAATGGCATAAACATCTTTAGTGAAATAAAAGAAGAAAATATTGCTTATATGTACGATCACCGCAGGTATATTTTTTGAAAATATTAAGATTATGTGCAATCTGTTGGAAAATATTAGGTGAAAATATATTTTAGAGAGGAAGTAGAGATACATGAAGAATTATATTGTTTTTCACTTCAACTTAATTCCACTTGTATTTCACGTGTATCACTTGTATACAATGATTGATTTACAAAGCTACTATAAACTTACACTCAATATATTCAAGACAATCACATCGCGTACATTTTTGTCTTTTCCTTTTTGTCCCGAACTCTTCTATGAAGACATGATAATTGAATATGAAAGTTGGACACGAGTGCTTTACAATTTCGTATAGAGTTTTTCTTTTTCTCTTCTCTGATTGGTTATGAGTCTATCTCTCTATATAAAGTATTGGAAGCCTTGGACGACATGGAATTACCGAGACGGTAGAAGAGGTGCATGTATGGAATTGCACCTTTAATGGAACTTTAAATGGAGCAAGGATTAAAACTTGGCAGGTAGTTGCTGAATTAAAATTACATATAGCTTCTACTACATTACAAAAATTGACCAAATATTTATCTCTTTCTATTTATCCCTAATTTTTCCTTCAGGGCGGATCAGGATATGCAAGAAACATCAACTTTGAAGAGCTCATAATGTTGGACTCCGGCAACCCTATTATAATTGATCAGTTCTATTGTGAAAATGTGGTTGACTGCAGTACTGAGGTAAAAAAGTTCACCTCCCGTCCCCTAATAGCTGACATTTTTTTTAAAAAAAAATCAAGCCAAATTAAGGAAGCTGATATTCCCAGAACAAGAAATCTCACCGACTAAATTGTAAAACTGTCACTTCATTTTATCCATTTTTAAGTTTGCGTTCATGAGTTTAGTTACTAGCCAAAACTCTCTCTTAATGTATAATTATTTATTCAAAACTGTATCTTTTGGATCAATTTTTCTAAGGTACAATTTTATATTAATAATCGTACGTATTAAGGGATGAGTTTGCTAGTTAACCAGTCTTAAGAACGAATATATCAAGCGAGCACAAACATGGATCAATTTTGTATTTTAGTCAAATTCACAACAAAGAAAATGATGCAATATAGATGATCAGATGTAACATATGTATTAAAGATAGGAGTTTTTGCATTTAAGATGTCAATTCCCCTAATTAAGGAAGATAATTTTTATTTCTTACTTGATATCTTACTTATCAATTAATTAATATATTTTTTTTTGCCTTTTTGGTTAATGTGAAGACATCGACAGTGGAAATAAGCAGCGTAACATTTAGAGGAGTAAAAGGAACATCTGCGACGGAGAAAGCCATTAGTTTGAGATGCAGCAAGAGTGTACCATGCACAAATGTTAATGTTTTGGATGTACACTTGACCTCCTCAAACCCTCGGAAAACACTTACTGCTGAATGCTTTAATGCTCTCGGAACGTTTACATCGGATACTCCTAGTATCACTTGCTCATTTCCCTAACAAAATCACTTCTTTTCAAAAAAAAAAATTTATATAGACGTTAACGATGATTTTGCCACGTAGGGTTGATGTATTTTTCTGTGTCCTGTGGTTACTAGAAAAAAAAAGTAAAAGAAAAGACTAAGAAAAAGATTCTTGATCTTCTGAGCGAACGTCATATATATAGCCTTTTGCTATCTATTATTTCTTTTCAATGAAATTTATTGTCTGTCTGTTAGTTTGTAGATTTAAGAACATACATACAATACAATTATAATAAAGCGGAAGTTTGACATAAATTAAATTAAATTTTTTTCATAATCCTAGGAATCACCATATATGCGATATTATTAATTGAGAAATGATAAAAGATATACCTTATGAAGATAATTCAACTCCTTGATTGATCTTCAAGTTTCAATCCTTTGGTCATCCATGTTTCTTCGAATCCATAGATCAAATGTTTGCTACTCAAGTGTGCAACACTATAAAGGTGATCCACCAAGAGTAAATTGATTGAATACGTAAATTTAGGCTCTACAAGAACTTGGGTGGCTAGCAGTGGCGAAGCCACGTCAACTTTGTGGGGTCAATCGACCCCACTTAATTTTTTTTTGCTTTATAATGTAAAGTAAATTTTAAAAATTTTAAATATTATATATAAATTGACCCCACTAAAATTTTATAAATTTTCTATTATACGGGGTCAAATTGAAAATTTATAACTTTGTCAATCAAATTTTAATCACATATGACTCATATCCTTTCAATATATATATCTCTCTATAATATTTTAAACTAAATAATAATCTAATTTATATTTTTTTTAAAAATAAATAATAAATTACTTACTTATGAACAATTGTGATTAAAAAAGTCTATTATGCTGAGAGGTATTCCTCATGATGTATAATAAATATAATTTATATATATATATATATATATATATATATATATATATATATATATATATATATATATATATATATATACCCGAAAGTATAAAGTATTAAAAAAAATTATCCGGGGGCGCTGCCCTTAATCCCCGCCAAATTTTTTTGTAACTTAGCAATATTTTTGACCCTACTGATACAAATTTCTGGCTTTGCCACTGGTGGCTAGTCTTACTTTATATAGATTTTTTCTCTCTCCTAAACTCTTTAATACTTAGGGTTTTAATTCAATTCCTAACCTATTTAGGTACTAAATTATTTATAATAATAATAATAGTAGTAATAATAATGATAATAATAATAATAATAATAATAATAATAATAATAATAATAATAATAATAATAATAATAATAATAAGACTTCTCTTATTAATTTATAATTAGTATTTCTAAAATACTTAATTATAAATATTAAGTTATTTAATTTATTCCACCAATAAATTAAATATACTTAACTTATTATTATTAAGTCAATTACTTTTAAAATTATATTTCTCTTTTTATGGTGTGACTTTTTAGGTTCAATATTAAGTCAGTAGTACTTAGGATAAATAAATTAAAACTATTCTAATATTATTTATATTGAATTAAACTCATTTAATTCAAATGTACATAAATTATATTTATTATACATCATGAGGAATACCTCTCAGCATATCATGACTATCCGAATAATATGAAATCAACTTTTAATCACAGAGAACCTATTCCGTGAATAGTTACTGATGTGATAAAAATATGTAACTATAAGTGCACAATGTCAAATTGAAGAACTGTCAATTATAGGTCGAACCCACGTAGACTATATTAATTTTAAGGTATCATTAATATCTATTTCAGGCGAATTAGAAATAAAGATTGAGAATCAATTAACTATAATTAAACTAACTAATAATAAGGAAACAATATAAGAATATGAATCCATTAAACAATAAACATAACATATACCTCAACCTCTTCTATTTTTATAACTCAAATATGGTTTTGATCTCTTTTCCTTTTAATTTAGTAAATTTACAATTAATGTGGGCAAGCATAGACTATAAAAATTTAAGGATTAACTATAACCCATCAAAACTTTTTCAAGTAAGCATGAATCATGAAAAACTTATATCTTAACAATAATTTATCAACGCTTCTTAATTAATTTAAAGTCACATAAGAACAATAAAACGAAAGTATTTCGATAACAAAACACAAAGGCGTAATCAATTAAGCATAAAAGCATAAATAATATAAGAGATAAAAAATATTGTCATGAATAATTATTTAATTTAATCTTCATCATAGGTATACAAAAATTAGCTATACATTAAAAATATATAAATTAACTAAGATTAAGAAAAAAAAAGATTAAAAATAAAATATGAAAATTCCATTTATTAACGATTTTTCGACAAACGTACAATGAAGAAGTAATTTAATCTACTCCTACTCCTACTCCTACTCCTAACCTCAACTAATACATTAAAAACCTAATATCTGTAACACATGAATCTATCTTGTTAATCCTCTATTTATAGGCATCAAGGCTCAATTAATTCCTTCTAGGAATTAACTTCCTAGTGACAATCAACTTCCTTCAAAGAGATCTTCTAGATGAAATTTCCTTCCCTTAATTGGATTTAACTTGCACACCAAGATTGTTTCACCTCCTTCTCGTTGTAGTATTCTTCTTGGAAATTTTTTTACATGAATAAAAGTATTAAATATTGTTTGATCACCAAGATTTTGACTTTATTGCAACAAAATATTAAATCCTACAAAACAAAATATTTAAAACATATTAATTTATTAAACTAATATAATTAAAAGAACAAAATTAAGTATAATAAAATGTATAAATTATATGTCTATCAAATACCCCCATACCTAACTTTTGTTCGTCCGTGAGTAAAATAAAGAAAAAAGAAAAGAAAACTAGAACCACCTCATTAATTTTTGTAGGAAACACGATTGCACTTAGTATGTGCAACAAGCTTTTAAACCCCAATGTTACCCTAAGTGGATGAGTTGTGTCTCGTGATGGTTTGCAGTGAATATACCCACAAAATTCAAAATTATTTTTGGGTTCAACAAGTTATGAAATTGAAAGAAAACTATTAAGTATACATGGACATTATACATAAGAAAGATTCAATTCAAAATTACACTTTCACCTTGTTAAAAATACTTTATCTTCATTCTAGACACCATCCTTCATAAAATTAATTACATGTGATGCATACATGTGAATGTGATGTAACTCTTAGTAGAGACTTTTACTATGAAAATCAAGTAAACTCATTTTTCTTTCTTTTTCTATTTTTTCCTTCTTTTTTGAACCTTTTTTTTTGAATTTTTTTATTGACTTATGCAATGTTTCTTTTTCTTAGATTTTTTAGAGTTACTCATGTAGCGAGCGTTAGACCAATTAAGACTCCCAAACCAATTGGTTTTAGGGCAATAGGTATAGAGACACCCTTAAGAGATTACTAACTCGAGTAACAAATGCTACAAAACTAAACTAGTCAAGCTGTTTTTATCAATCACACTTTTTAGCGTAAATATCGATGCTTCCTCATGCTTAGATACCCAATTATTTCGTTCAATGGACATTGAAACAATTATTTATTTATTTATTTAAAAAAATAATAATTTTCTTTTTTCTTGAAATTGCTTGACTCATATTTTATATCCACAACTTAGAATTAGTGCAAATGTATATTTGAAAAATGCATATGAACTTTATTTTACCCAAGATGTTGTTTCAAACTAAGATTTAGTATTTTATCAAAGGTTCAAGAGTCTTAATCTTTCAATCTTACTCATGAGTTTTGCTCCACAAACAATTATTAGAATTAATCCAACTTATAAAAATTCAAACAAAATCTTCAATTTATTTTTATTATTTTTGTGTTTTTTACTATATTTTCCTAAAAAAGAAAAACAAATCTAATACAATAATACAAACAAACTCCCTCCATACCTAAATCATGCATTGTCCTCAATGTATCCAAATAAAAAAAATAAAGAAAAGAGAACAAAGATGTGAAAGAATAGTACCTTGTATGCGGAACATTTGTTCTGCAAGATAATGTGGCGAGAAAGAAAACAAATGTACATACTTACGAATTTCATAAATCCTAAAACACATGTAATGATAAAAGAGTTATGTATGTGGAAAATGAGTGTGGTCTTTTCATGATTTTTCGGATGTCTAAGAAATTGAAAATAGTTCATCAGAAGTGTGCTTAAAGTCTACCTCAGGAAAATATTTACTAATATGCTCAAAGTGTGGACGAATTGGTTCAAATGTATGTTCCAATTTGGGTGACATATATGTAGTGGATCTCAACAACTCATTAAACTTATCTCAATATTCAAATTCATCCCAATTTTGGTCAAGATGATTTAAGAAAAAAGTAATTGGATTTTTTCCAATCAAGAGTCTATTATCAATTATTTCTTGGGTTATGGACAATTCTTGGATCATGTTTACTTTTATGTTTTGGTCCAAAAAATCACTAGGTGATTTTCTAGGAATAAGTTTTTTAGAGTATACAACTTTAGGCTTGTAGACTTTTTTGACTTTTTCAACTGACTGATTAAATGTGACATGATCAAATTGTTTAACTCCTCAAATTGGTTTTGACTCAAAGTGTGTAGAATTAAATCCATAGTTTTTTATTTTTCTCATCGTTTTCACAACCATTAGGATTTTCAAAATTAATCTCAGAATCACTAGAAAATTCACCCACATCTTGTTCATTTACTATGGTGACTAACCGACTCATTTGAATTTCTAAATGAGATATAACTTGATTCGTGTTTTGCATAAAATTAAAATGAGTTTAAATTAAAGTTTTCATAGTTTTCTCTAACGTACTTAATCTTTCTTCTTCTTCATTTGAAAATTCTAATGGATATTGAGATTCTAAATCCAAATATGGATATGAATATGAACTTAAATAAGGATTTTCATAAGTTGGAAAAAATTGATTTACATTATTATGGTTCATAGGGTTCATTAAAATTGTTGTTCATTAAAATTTTCATAGGGTTCTTGATTCCAAACAAAATTATTATTCCAACTACAATAAGAGTACATCTTTCCACAAATCACAGAACAAATAAACAACTATTCACAAAAGTCACATAAATAAATAAATAAAATAAAATAAAAATCCTAATTCTACGGTTAACCTAAATAAAATTTAGACAACTCCTAACTGTTTCAAGCTACACCTTAAGATCCACAAAATTCAAAATTAATCACACCACTATCCAGGTAAGTGTAAGAATGGTGGGAGTCTCTCCAAGGGTACGATGACTAGTTGAATAACCACATGTTCTTAAGGTGTTTGCCTTTTGAACCACTTTCCTAAACACTAGTAGTTTGATTAATTTAAAATTTAGCCTCTTCTTGGAGTCCATTGTCCTAATTGAGATCGAAATTCCTAGGGGCCAACATCTACTTAATTTTATTAAGACAATGTTATGTCAAATGAATGGGTAGTTTATGGGCCAAGGAAGGATGATGAAATCTCCATCTTATCTTGTTATAGGTTTTTGCTCTTAATGTTAGATTAATGATGAAAATGCACAAAAAAAATTATAATCAAATAAAATGCCTTAAAACTATGTGAATTACGAAAGAAGGAGAAATTTGACGTATCTCAATCATCCAACAATCACCACAGTTTATATTTGACAAAAAATAAATAAAATAAAAATCTAAACATGATGTGCTCTACGTGAATGAATGCATGAATGCAGAAATTTAAAACTAAAAATAATAAAAAACTAAACAATTAATTTTTGTTTTGTTTTGTTTTTTTAATAAAAAAAATGGAGATACAAAATTCCAAGAAAAGGGCAGTAACAAGATCTGTATGTTTTCGTTTCGTCGATCCGCTTCGATAATCCTGAAAAAAAATATTAGATTTCAAAACTAATTCGAAGAAATAAAAATTAAAGAATAAAAAATTAATTCTAGTCCTCGAGAACGGCGCCAAAAACTTGATGTGATAAAGAAATATATAACTACAAGTGCATAATGTTAAATTGAATAATTACTGACAATTACAGGTCGAACCTACAGATACTAGATTAATTTTAATGTATCCTTAATATTTATTTCAAGAGAATTAAAAATAAAGATTGAGAATCGATTAACTATAACTAAACTAACTAATAACAAGGAAGCAATGTAGGAATCTGAATCTATTAAACAATAAACAAAACATATAATTCAATCTCTTCTGTTTTTATAACTCAAATATAGTTTTGATCTCACTTCCCTAAAATTTAGTAATTTTACAATTAATGTGGGTAAACATAGACTATAAAAATTTAAGAATTAACTATAACCCATCAAAACTTCTTCGAGCAAGCATAAATTATGAAAAACTCATATCTTAACAATAATCTATCAAAACTTCTTAATTAATTTAAAATCACATAAGAACTATAGAGTATGTGATGCATTGAGCCAACTGTGGATCACCACTTGTGCATCATCTTGGAGGCCAACATGATGTAAATTATGTGTCTATCAGTTACTGTATAATTCAATTCTTCTACCATAAAATGTATTGATCAAATATAAAATATGGACTTATTGTCAAGTTTTATTTATTTGATTATATGCATTTCAATTCTTAAATTCACAACTCCAGTTAATGTGAATTAGAAACTCCTTTCTAATTTCTATTCACGTTGGCCAAGGATTTATGAGTTGTCATCTATCGAATCACATATGACATTATGTCTCTTTACAGGAATTGGTAGATCCTTTGTTGATTATTCACTTACCTCCATGTACACTTTATTATACCCGAACATGCTTTTTGATATACCCAAAGTGTAAGACCACAACTTTTTATAAATAAAATTAAATTTCCTCTATTTATTATTTTGAAATAGTAATGAGTTGATTTGATTAATGTGGTTAGTTATGGGTAAAATGCACAAATATTTTAAGTAAGCAAGTGGTTATAAAATATTCATTGTTATCGGAGAATATTCGTTTGGTCGTAGAATATTCGTACGACGGCGCAACTATTTGTGGGTCCTATAACGAAAAACTGTCGGATAAAGAAAACGACAAGTATGATTTTTTTTAAATAATGGCGTAGTTGTTACCATTAACACTGTTGAAATACCTGGTGGTTAAAGTACAGTAATACGCGTGGTTGTACAGTAGCACACAGTATTGCACAATATTTTTAGATTATTGATTCTTACGTAAGAAGGCATTACTCAATAATTTTTACAGTAATTACTGTTCAATATTTTATTTTATTGATTCAATAATTGCTACGTTAATATTTTATATTTTTATTGTTTCAATAATTGTCACTGCACAGTATTTCCTATTATCAGATCAATAATTCATATTATTTGAATAATATTATTAGATATCATTATTGACAATGTCTAAGGAAGTTCTGTCTAGAAAAGGGGTTTGGTCACCTAATTGCGCGCCAGTAAGGAGAGATATCCTTATCGAAAAGCCCCCTCTTTCTTGGAAATGACCTGATTGTCATTATTGTGATTCTATAATATTATTTGTAAATAATTAATTATTAATTTAGATGATAAGAAAATATTTATTTTATGTGAATATAAATGAAGAAATTAATGCTGAGGTATTTTATCAGTATTTTTTCGAAATGGAGGTATTCTGTTTAGAATTTGGAAACAATTTCTTCTACAAAATTGTAGAGAATTAAATTTTATATGGAATGGACATAAGGTTCATATTTTTCTGATAAAATGGCTATTTATTATGAATTATGGAAGTTTCTGAATATTGTTTAAATTTAAAATATTTTGGTGAAGATTTTCTAGAATGGGTGGGCCCCACTCTTGTCCTTTGTTGGTGAGAAATGTGTTGAGAATTATTTCAAAAGTGGTGTGCTCATTTTTCAAAGATGGGTGCTTAGAAGCCTCCGTATGTAATTTTTGTCAACTATGGTGTGCCATACTTTTTCTATAAATAGGGTGCTTAGTTAGAAATAAAAATCACACCAGAATCAGAAAATTCTCTCTTTATAATATTGAACGTATTTTTATGAGTATTTAGATACTTTGAGAGTTGATAAGCAGTGCATGTTTTCTTCAGCATTATATCCTATATTTCAGTCAGAAGTACTTATCTTTTGAGGTAAGGGATGTTATTTTCTTCGTAAATGATGTTATTTCTTTTAATATCATTATACTGAAATATTGATATAGATTTTGTTATGAAATTTTTATCTTTTCATGTCGAGGTTACTATTCACGTATACGGCACTATTTACGTATACGACACTATTCACGAATACGGTACTATTCACGAAGTATGATTTTTTCTTATGAAATTTTACCTTTTTATGTCGGGATTACTATTTACGTATACAACACTATTCACGAATACGACACTATTCACGAATACGGTATTATTCATAGAAAAAATAAATTTTTTTTTCTTTGTCCAAGTTGTCTATTATGGTTACTATCTTTGATTGTATCCATATTTAAATTTTTATTCTTGAATTTTGCTCCACAATTGATTATTATGGAGTATTTTTGAACTTAGATAAACTAAAGTACGAATACCTAATCTTTGTCCTTTTATCTCTCTAGATTCATTTTCTTGAAAATATTTTTGTCATCCTTAGTCCTAAATGGTGATATAACTGAATATCTTTGGCCTGTAGTGCAAAGATGAATGATTACTTGATAAATATCTTTGGCCCGTAGTGCAAAGATGGACAGGTGTTGGCATGAACATGACCAACTGGTGATACAAATGAATATCTTTGGCCCGTAGTGCAAAGATGAATATTTGATTTAGGATGTATATTGATTGATGTTACAGGGATAAAATATTGATGATGGACTTTTAAATCATAGAAGATAGTAGACTTCATTCTCTACTTAAATCTTCTAATGAATTGTTATTTCCGCTACGAATATTGATCTAAAACTTGTTGTCTATTATATTTTATCTGATTTATTGAAGGCAAACTGTGACTCCCCCAAAATAGGTCCACACGGCCCATTCTGAGTCGCCATATATCACACTAAAGAAATCAAATACAAATTTCATGTATACTACTGTTAAACTGTCGTGCAGAGTACAACAATATATAAGCTGTGAGTTTTAATAAAAATATATGTAACTCTCATGGTGTCTCGACCACAACACCTTATAATGGTACTTTACATAAAAGTACAGTCAATAACTGTTTTAAAAACTAAAATCTTTGGAAAATGCTCATGGAAATCTTCGTACATGGGAGGCCAAGCATCTAAATTATGATATATATCATATGACTCGAGAATTATCCTTGGTTGACCCAATAGACCCCAAAGAAAAACGAGAAGATTACTATCATGTTCTTTCCAATGATGAGTCTTCCCTTGATATATACTTATCTCCATTATCTCCAATTGAGAATTATATTTCAACCAAACTCCGAGATTATATAGGTAATGCTCATAGATATAATAAGCAAGTGTATGTGCACAACCCTGTCTTATGATAACACGAAATCGTCTGTCATTAGACATCTTGTATGATAGTGGTAAAACACCCTTCTAAAGTTGGGTTCACCTCACCCTATTCGATTCACCAAAATTAACGGTTAAAATGACGTATAAAATACGACACACTTATCTAAAATTCTCAATAAAATTATTTTCATACTATTTTAGGGAGAACCTCAACAGCTATAGACTATCGTTCTGTTCCCCTGTTATCCCCGCTCGACCTAGCTACACTCTTATTATCTGAAAAGAATTGTAAAGTAAAATGGTGAGCACAACTAGCACTGCAAAGAATATCATGACTATAGATAATTAAATTATCAATAGCCTTCGTCAGTAATAAATCAGAGATTTAGAACAAATGGTAGATGATAAAATTTTTTAATCATAGTGGCAGCAGAACGAGTAATCCATCAGAAGAGTCAAATAGACCATAAAGTCTATTATCTTCTCCATGTTAAAAGTTCACTAACAATGTTTTAACCCTGTAACATCAATCAACAGTTCCTATCCACAATCATGTGAATAACTCATAATCATAATTGTAGTTCTAAATTCCTCTTCTCATCCAGGACGAAGATAATTTTCATCACCTGTCTTTACCTGAAACATCAAAGATCATGGTTATACCAAATCACAGTTCTTATTCATAATCATACTAATAAATTTATCTTTGCAATACGGGCCAAAGATATTCATTAACAGTTCATCTTTGCACTACAGGCCAAAGACATACAATTGTATTTTAGAATAGTCAAGTAGAGCATGATATCTACTATCTTCTACGAATTAAAAGTCTATTATCAATATTTTATCGCTGAGACTCAGCTTAATACATCACCGAATTATCCATGCACTACGACCAAGGATATTCGTTAGTATCACATCCACGAATTATCCATGCACTACGGGCCAAAGATATTCGTGTTTTCATCAATGGTCATGATCACGCCATAAAATAATTCATCTTTGTACCCTTGGCCAAAGAGAACCCATGGTCATAATCATACTAACAATTATCTATTAATGCACTACAGGCCAATGAGGACTTTTACCACATCATTTGTAACATTACGGTCATGATTATACCGAATAATCCCTGGTCATAATCATACCAATCAACAGTCCATCTATGCACATAAGCCACAGATGACTTTCATTACAATATAAGCATAAGAATGATGACAATAATATAAGCATTATTCAAACAAAATCAAGGATAAATATTAAAGACTTTAAATTTATCCAGAGTTTAAAAATATCCAAATTGTCAACATGATACTGCTTTGTAGAGTAAAATTCAAGAATAATATTCATGTATCAAAAATAATTTGGTCAGAAAAGAAATATATTTTTCAGGTGAATAGTACCTCATGAATAGTAACTCGTGAATAGTAACTCATGAATAGTAACCCGTGAATAGTACTCCGTATTTGTAAATAGTACCGTATACGTGAATAGTGCCGTATACGTGAATAGTAACCCGTGAATAGTACTCATAAAAGGAAAATACAAAAGAAAACGATATTCCATGACGAGTACAAAAGAAATGATATCTCATATGAGTATAAAACAATATACAAAACTGCAAATGGATTTTCTCTCGCCATGCGGTAATCCACGTAGATAGATCGTTTCCACAATTTAATAAAGAATGAATACGAAGGGTCATTCACCATGCATGCAGTAATCTGCATAGACATGTTACTCCCGCAGATTAATTAAAATGAATACGAATGGTCATTCACCATGCATACGGTAGTCCGTGTAGACAGGTTATTCCAACAGAATAATAAAGAATGAAATAACAAAAGGATTTCACCATGCATACGGTAGTCCGCGTAGACAGGTTATTCTAATAGAATAATAAAGAATGGAATAATAACCCTTACGAGTATTAAAAGAAAATAACTCTCTTCATGAATACGAAAGAAATAATACCCCTTACGAATACAACAAATAATATCCCTTATTAATATAACAAATAATATCCCTTACGAATATAAAATAAATAACACCCCTTACCTTAGTAGAAGATTGAATACTGAAGTAGGGTAGTAGCAGAATACTCCTCTTCTTTCTCTCTATAGTTTCTCTATCTAGAGTTTCAGTGAATTCGTAAAAAATAATGAAGGAATGAACTTCTATTTATAGGAAAAAGGACTGAATAGTAACTAATTCATGAACGACCCAGATTAATTTACTTTTAAACGGACGGTCCATATTGATTTACTATTAAAATTTAAAGCAACGGTCCATATTGATTTACTATTAAAACTTTAAACCAGCGATCCATATTGATTTACTATTATATCTTCAACCAACGGTCTGAAAAATTAGCATATCTCCTCATGGAATAATAAGTCAAACTTATAACAAACACCTCATAAAAAAACCCCTCTATTTATATCAAAAATTGAATAAATAATTACCATAAATTATTTTATCTTTAATCAACACATTTTTAATCTATTAACAATTATTCATCATTAATCATATAACTCACAATATTTAACAACCAAATCATTCCCGGGAAAGAGGGAGCTTTCCGATAAGGATTTCTCCCTATTGACGCGCAATTAGGTGACCAAACCTCTCATCGACAGAACTTTATAGACATCGTTAATATTGCAAATAATAATATGAATAACATTGTCGTCTCAATTATTGATTAAATAATATAAAATATTATGCAGATGATACTGTGACGATAATTGAATCAAATAACGTGAGATACTCTGCAACAATTACTGTAGCAATAATTGAGTATAACTTAGTGACTTCTCACGTAAGCATCAATAATCAATACCGTGTGCTACTATGCAAACACGCGTATTACTGTACTTTTATCACCGGGTATTTCAATAGTTTAACGGTAAAAACTTTCGCCGTTATTTTTTATAAAAAGTTATTTCTGTCGTTTTCTAACTTCGACAGTTATTCCGTTGTGGGGGTCCACCAATGATGGTATCGTCGTACAAATATTTTACGACAAAAAAAATATTCTCCGACCAAACGAATATTTCCCGGCACAACGAATATTTTATAACAACTTGCTTACTTTGCAAAATTTTCAAATATTATCCTTAACTTTAAACTTTTATTAATTTAACTATTTACCAAAATAGAAAAATTGAATACTTTTATTTCATAAAATTCGGGGTCTTACACAAACGATAATTTTTTCTACATTATCTTAGTCATAATATTCTTTACTAGGCTAGTTGAGCTCACCCTTTTCCTTTTTATTCTATTTTTCTTCTCAAGAGGCGAGAATATAAAAGAAACTAGTAGGGGTGTGGAGTGATGTTTCAGGGCAGTTGTTTTAGCAGTCCTCACTATATTGTAAAACAGTGTATCAATAATTATAATGATGACTTATTTGAGTTTGGATATTGTCTAGAAGATAATATTTGTATTTAAACTCACAGCATATGTGTTGTCGTATTTTGCACGACAATTGTAATAATGAAGTTGTAGTTATTTTTTGTACCATGTATTTGGCGACTCAGAATGGGTTGTGTGGACCTATTTTGGGGGCGTCACAGTTGGTATCAAAGCTTAGGTATATGGTCTCTGGCGGAGATCGGGGAATAGAACTAGGAGGGGAGAGACGAGTAAATCCTTCACTAGTTTGTCCTACCTAAGCTTATTTGTTATTTAATTGGTCGGTCAGAATATAAGAATAATATGTGGCATGTCAATTAACCATTATTTTGTGCAGTGTTTGAAAATGGCATCTAAAAATGTCGAGTTAAGCAATGGAGCACATGAGACTATTGAATCACCGCTGATCAATACCCAGAATAACGTGCATCAGGAAGGCAATAATCTTCAAGTAAACGACAACACCGACCAAAAATGAACGATGGCATGTTCAAAGGCTTTTTGTAATTCATGCAACATCAGACGAGAGAGACTCTTGTGCAAAATACAGGTGGAAACACTTGCAACTCACGGATGGTCACCGCTAAGCGGTTCAAGGAGCTGGGACCACCGGAGTTTTTGGAAAATTCAGAACCACTTACGACAGAGACATGGATAAATCAGATCACCAAGATATTTGATGTCTTGGGATGGTCTGAGGAGCAAAAGGTTCCCTTTGCCACATTCATGTTGCGAGGAGAGGCGGATTACTGGTGGGAATCCGTAAAGCGTACATATTCAGCCTGCCACACTCAAGATGTCTTGGGAGAAGTTCCAAGAATTGTTCAACGAGAAGTACTTTCTCGAAAGTTTTCATCACATGAAAGAGGTAGAGTTCATCAAGCTAGAGCAAAAAATAATGACCGTGTCGCACTACGAAGCTAAGTTTGCCGAGTTGTACCGGTTTGCATCCCATTTGGTTGATAATGAGGAGAGAATGACGCGAATGTTTTTGCGAGGTTTGAAACCTGAAATACGTCAATACCTCATTTCTCATAAACTTTATTTGTATTCAGATATTGTGAATAGGGCTCAGTTATTGGAGCGAGATAATGAGTTAGCTCAACCAAAAGATAACGACGAATAACACGATAATAATCGTACCGGTGGTAACAGCCATCGAAAAAATGATAACCATCATGGAGGAAATTATCATGCCAGAAATGGTAACCACTTCGGTGATAATCATGGCCAAGATAATAGGAAAGGTGAGTTAAGTGAAAATTTCAAAAAGAGAAGATTCAACAATGATGGGAAGACGTTGGTGTTAGAGTTTATGCCCTAGAGGCCAATTATTTGATATAATTGCTTAACATTTTGATATTATATTTGATTGAATAAATAAATAATTTTATTATGATTTTATTTACTGCGTAATATAATTGTTAACATAATAAAATTCCTTAGAATAGTGATACAAATTATATAGTTTCAAGTATGTGACTTGAACATGAGATTATATAATTACAATTAGTATCATTGTTCTTAAATGTCCCTAGTCGAGTATCATTGTTGATGGGACAACAATAATGCATTAAGACTAGTATGTTGATTGACTGATGACCAAATCTCATTGGTCATAAATATATGAGATATTAAGTCAATGTATAGGTACATGTTAGAGAACGATGTACTGGACAGACCCACCATGAGAATTCTATATGGAGCATTATGCGAAGTGTCATTAGCAATTCTCATAGTGACAATGATGTAATGGTCCTCCGACCTGAAATCACTATATTACTACACGAGAATTTATGTACTTTGATATCATCAAATGTCACCTTTAATAGGGTGGACTATAAAGGTGATTATTAGGTACATCATGAATCGTGTGAGGAATATGAGTGATCTAGATGGAATTTAACCATCCTATATATTAGGGGCGATATCCATAGGCCTCTTGATTGAGTAGGACTATGAAATGCATGGCCATGCTCAAATAATGATTTGTTTCATATAGTCCACTCGTTGATCAAGAAAAACTTAGATTAAATTATGAAGAGTATGACACATTCCATGACTCGAGTTTAATCTTGGATATTAAGGTTAAAAAGATTAAATTACATTGAAACATTGGTCACGAAAAGGTTGCATTGAATCATCGATCTTATTATTACTTGGGTAACAGTGATGCATTACTAGATGCCGCTCACCGTTTATAACTTTATAATATGATTTTAAGGTTATTGCCAACGTAATAATAACCTATAGGGTCACACACAAAGAACGTAATTAAAAGGAAATTAATTTAAATTGTAAAGATTTAAATATGTCAATATGATTGATATAATTTTAAATTATGAATTTAAATTAATAGGATAATTTATATATAGGTATATTAATTAAGTAAGACTTAATTAAGATATATATAAATTCAGATTTTAATAACATTAGGTTTTGATTAATTCCTCTTAACTGCTATATATATGATATATATCAGTTACTTTAGGTTTTACGTCAAAACAAAAAAAAACCCTAGCCGCTCTTAGAGAGAGACTAGAGAAAAACAGTTTAAAAATCCTCATCCTTGGTGGCTAGTACCGCGTTTCCTTCTTCTACAGATCGTAGGACGATTCGTGTGGAGAGTTCGTGTGGATACCGTAGAGACGCAGTCCATTTGAATTGCGTTGGAGATTCGACCGCATCGATTCTAGCTTTTACAATCGGTATAATTTCTTACCACTGAATTAATTATTTTTCGCATGGATCCTGTTTTAGGGTTTCGAAATTGCTTTAAATTTTAATTTCTGCTATGCGTTTCTGTATCGAAACCCCAACAGTTGGCAGTAGCACCAGCACTAGCACCGGCACCAGCACCAGCACCAGCACCAGCACCAGCAACAAATTCTAGGGAGGGGAACGACCGCCAGTTAGATGTTACAGATGAGGAGAGGAGGGACACATAAGTCCAAATTGTTCACTGCCTTCCAAGGTATGTTTTAGTTATGGAAAAGACGGTCACATAGCTCGATTTTGTACTATAGCAAAATTAATTTCAGTTGGGACGATGTCACCAAAGGCAGATACTGAAAAAACAAAGTCGGTGGTTTCAGGAAAAGTATTTTTCGTGACTTCTCAAAAAGCGAGTAACCCGAACGAAGTTATCACGGGTTAGTTAATCATAAATTCTTGCGAAGTCTATACCTTATTAGATACCGATTCTACCCATTCTTTTATTTCTCTTGTTTGTGTTCAACGTTTGAACTTGACCCCTGAGAAATTAGACTTTGACTTATCTATTGAAACTCCGTTAGGAGAAACCTTCGTTACATCTACAGTTTATAAATCTTTCTTGATTCAAATTGGTACCCTCACCCTACCTGTTGATCTTATATCTTTAAAGATACTTGCATTTGATGTGATTTTAGGGATTGATTGGTTAACCAATCATTATGCTAAAATTGATTTTTTTGGTAAGGTTATTAGTTTTCATATTCCTAACCAACCTGTTATACGAATTCAAATAACCAAACCACTAAAGTAAAACACTTTTATATCAAGCCTTAAAGCCATTCGTTTATTGAAAAACGGATGTCAAGCTTTCTTAGCCATGTCATGGATTTAAACAAAAATACGTCAGATTCGAATGATATTTCTGTTGTTAGTGAATTTCCTGACGTATTTCCTAAAGAACTTCCTGGCCTACCCCTAGAGCGTGATATTAAATTTTGTATTGACCTTGAGCCCGATACCAAACCTATTTTCAAAACCCCATATCGAATGGCTCCTATTGAACTTTAAGAGTTAAAAACCCAACTACAGGAGTTGGTACCCGAGCCTCTCGCTGGTGACTTCCTTTATAGAATGCATCGGAGCCAGACTCTCCGTAGGGGATGCCATATTCGTGCGGTGGTAAACTGATAGGTGCCATTGTGACGTGCTATCCAAGATTGGGATATGAGTCACAGTTGAGAACAACATAAGTCAGTAATCGAAATACGTAGCTTTCTAGGCTTATTTGGTTATTATCAAAGATTCTAGGATGGATTTTTTAAAATCGCTACTCCATTAACTCAGCTGACTCAAAAAGATACAAAATTTGAATGAAGCGAGGAATGTGAGAAGAGCTTCCAAGAACTCAACACGCGGCAACGACGTGGCTCGAGCTGTTGAAAGATTACGACCATACCATTCAATACCATCTTGGAAAAGTAAACGTGGTAGCTACCACATTGAGTAGAAGATCGAATGCGGGTACGAGTGCGATGTTTTTAACATGAAGACCCATTTCGTATAACTTTCAAATGATAGAGATAGAGTTATAGACTCCAGGGACCCACGTGATGATGTTAAATATACGCGTAGAACCGACTTTAATCGATAAAGTTAAAGCTACTCAAGCTACAGGCCCGGAGTTGATGCATATGAAGAAGAAGGTACAAGAATGTGTTATTCCAGAAGAAAGAGTCGATGAAGAGAGGAAATTTTAACCCTCAATTTATTGGTCCATTTGAAATCCTCGATCGAGTAGGAACTGTGGCCTATAGACTCGCATTACCTCTAAGCATGTCTCGTGTTCATAATATTTTTCACATATATGTGCTTCGTAAAAATGTGAAAGACCCAAAACACATTATTGAGTTAGATCTAGACGAGATAACTAAAGATTTAACGCACGAGGAGGTACATGTCAAGATCTTGGATAGGAAGGAGCATGTCCTACGCACAAAGGTGATACCACAAGTCAAAATTTTATGGAAAAACCGTGATATTGAGGAAATGACTTGGGAGTTGGAATCGAAAATGAAAGCGAGGTATCCTCACCTTTTCGAAACACCAGCTACGCACGATAATTTCGAGGACGAAATTTTATAAGGAGGGGTGGTTGTAAGACCCCAACTTTTTATAAATAAAATTGAATTTCCTCTATTTATTATTTTGAAATAGTAAGGGATTGATTTGATTAATGTGGTTAGTTATGGGTAAAATGCGCAAATATTTTAAGTAAACAAGTGGTTATAAAATATTCATTGTTGTCTGGGAATATTCATTTGGTCGTGGAATATTCTTGCTGTCGGGAAATATTCGTACGACGATGCAGCTATTTGTGGGCCCAATAACGAAAAATTGTCGGATGAAGAAACCGATAAGTATAATTTTTTTTTTAAAATAACAACGTAGTTGTTACCTTTAACACTGTTGAAATATTTGGTGGTTAAAGTACAATAATACGCGTGGTTGCACAGCAGCACACGGTATTGTACAGTATTTTTGGATTATTAATTCTTACGTAAGAAAGCATTACTCAATAATTGTTACAGTAATTACTATTCAATATTTTATTTTATTGATTCAATAATTGCTACGTTGATATTTTATATTATTGTTATTTTAATAATTGTCACTGCACAGTATTTTCTATTATCATATCAATAATTAATATTATTTGAATAATATTATTAGATATCATTATTGGCAATGCCTAAGGAAGTTCTGTCCAGAAAAGGGGTTTGGTCACCTAATTGCGCGCCAGTAAGGAGAAATCTTTATCGAAAAGCCCCCTTTTTCCTGAGAATGACCTGATTGTCATTATTGTGATTCTGTAATATTATTTGTGAATAATTAATTATTAATTTATATGATAAGAAAATATTTATTTTATGTGGATATAAATGAAAGAATTAATGTTGAGGTGTTTTATCAGTATTTTGTCAGAATGGAGGTATTAAAAATCATCCGTATGTGAATTTCGGTCATTTTTTGTTTGGAAATTGGAAAAATTTTCTTCTACAAAATTGTAGAGAATTAAATTTTATATGGAATGGACATATGGTTCATATTTTTCTGATAAAATGGCTATTTATTATGAATTATGAAACTTTCTGAATATTGTTTAAATTTAAAATCTCTTGGTGAAGATTTTCTAGAATGGGTGGGCCTCACTTTTGTCCTTTGTTGGTGAGAAATGTGCTGAGAATTATTTCAAAAGTGGTGTGCTCATTTTTCAAAGATGGGTGCTTAGAAGCCTCCGTATGTAATTTTTGTCAACTATGGTGTGCCACACTTTTTCTATAAATAGGGTGCTTAGTTAGAAATGAAAATCACACCAGAATCAGAAAGTTTTCTCTCTGTTATATTGAGCGTATTTTTGTGAGTATTTAGATATTTTGAGAGTTGATAAGCAGTGCAAGTTTTTTTCAGTATTATATCTGATATTTCAGTCAGAAGCACTTGTCTATTGAGGTAAGGAATGTTATTTTCTTCGTAAATGATGTTATTTCTTTTAATATCATTATACTGAAATATTGGTATGAGTTTTATTATGAAATTTTTACCTTTTCATGTCGAGATACTATTCACGAATACGGTACTATTCACGACTACTATTCACGAAGTATAATTTTTCTTATGAAATTTTACCTTTTTGTGTCGGGATTACTATTCATGTATACGTCACTATTCACGAATACGACACTATTCACAGAAAAATTAAATTTTCTTTTCTTTGTCCAAGTTGTCTATTATGGTTACTATCTTTGATTGTATCCATATTTTGATCTTTATTTTTGAATTTTGCTCCACAATTGATTATTATGGAGTATTTTTAAACTTAGATAAACTAAAGTACGAATTCCTAATCTTTGTCCTTTTATCTCTCTGGATTCATTTTCATGAAAATATTTTTGTCATCCTCAGACCTAAATGGTGATATAACTGAATATCTTTGACCTGTGGTGCAAAGATGAATGATTACTTGATGAATATCTTTGGCCCGTAGTGCAAAGATGGACAGATGTTGAGATGAACATGACCAACTGGTGATACAAATGAATATCTTTGGCCCGTAGTGCAAAGATGAATATTTGATTCAAGATGTATATTGATTGATGTTACAGGGATAAAATATTGATGATGGACTTTTAAATCATAGAAGATAGTAGACTTCATTATCTACTTAACTCTTCTAATGAATTGTTATTTTCACTGCGAATATTTTATCTGATTTATTGAAGGCGAACGATAATTTGTTCTACATTATCTTAGTCATAATATTCTTTACTAGGCTAGTTGAGCTCACTATTTTTCTTTTTGTTCCATTTTTCTTCCTAGGAGGTGAGAATATAACGGGAACTAGTCGGGGTATGGAGTGATATTTCAGGGCAGTTGTTTTAGCAGTCCTTACTATTTTGTAAAATAGTATATCAATAATTGTAATGAGGACTTATTTGAGTTTGGATATTGTCTATAAGACAATATATATATTTAAACTCACAGCATATGTGTTTTCGTATTTTGCACGATAATTATAATAATGAAGTTGTAGTTATTTTCTGTATCATGTATTTGGTGACTCATAATGAGTTGTGTGGACCTATTTTGGGGGCGTCACGCAAAGAGTCTTAAGGAATATGACAAAATATAATTCAAAAAATACAAGGTACTATGATGATCTCAAATCCAATGATCACTTGTACAACTATCACTATAGGAACTCCTATTGTCTGGCAAGTAAAATTTCATTAGGTGTTCCTTAAGCGAGTCACGTTCAGTGAACTTATTCTTAAATAAGCACCTACATACTTGCTTTAGTGTCTCCACACAAATAATTATGAGATCAATCATTCTCTTCAACAGAGTAAATATAATATGCACTAATCTATCCGAATCCACTAACCCTATATTTGTGATCCTATGATTAGGAACATTTTAGTTTTAAGTTATCTATAATTTAGATCTCATTAGTATGATCATCATCATGATTCTAAAAGTATTACTCTAAAACTATGGGTTTATCACATTAATAAATTCAACCAATTAAACATGGATAAATAAATGCCTTTATATAAATGAATTCTTTTATTATTAAATGAACAATATTACAAAGTAAATGCTTATCACATCTTATGTGATTGGCTAGAGAGTATACTACTTTCATTGTCATAATAGGATCTCAGATTTGGAAAGAAATTCATGGTTGAGAAACAAAAAAGGGAATTATAAAGGAAATGGTTAAGAAAAAAGAATAATAAAGCAAAAAGTAAATTGATATATTTTCCTGATGTCTTTCACAGTACATTACTTATCTATTTATTATTTATACTAACAAGGCTAAACTGACTTTATAAAATAAATAAGAGACTTGTGTAAATTAGCAATATAATCTCCATTGTTTCGTGCCTTCTCACTTAATGGCTCTTTAAGGGCATAGAACATGTAAATTGCAACTTCTACCTCTTCACCATTCCTTTCTTCCCCTTTTTTCCAATTATATCCAATATATAATTTTTTAGGGCAAATTGGACTAAAATGAATCTACATACTAATCACTTCTCTTATTTGACTCACTTGATGTCATTGTGTCTCCTTTAACGGAGAAAGACTCTTTTGAAAGTAATATGCACACAAGCTAATCATGTTGATGATAAAACATATACTTTGTAATAATCTTATTTATTTATTAATAAAAGAATTATTTAATTAAAGGCTTTAATTTATCTACATGGTGCTGTTTTAATAATATGTGATAAACCCATAGTTTTAAGCAGTGCTTTTAGAATCATGATGAGATCATGCTAATGAGATCTAAATTCTTAGATAGCTTAAAAACTAAAATGTTCCCAATCGATAAATTACTAAAAAGGATATTAGTAAATCCGGATAGATTGGTACATACGTTGCTTTCTCATTGGATGAGGATGATTGATCTCATGATCATTTGTGTGGAGACACTAAAGCAATTATGTAGGTGCTTATTGGAGAATAAGTTCACTAACGTGACTCGCTAAAGAATAAGTTCCTGTAGTGATAGTAGTACAAGTGATCATTGGACTTAAGATCATCATAGTATCTAGTGTATGATGAGTTATACTTTGACTTATTCCTTAAGACCCTTAGAGTATATTAAATGGTATGCTTGGGTATAATAAGTTATACATGGAGATAATATATGATCAATAAAAAATCTATCGCTTCTAGTAAAAAAAGAGATATGTCCTATGTGATTCGATAAATGACAACCAGTAGTCCTTGGCCAAGACATAATGAAATTTGAAAGGAGTTTCTAATTTGCATTATTTGGAGTTGTGCATTTAAGAATCGAAATACATATAATTAAATAAAATAAGATTTGATAGTAATTCCATGTCTTATATTTAATTGGGACATTATATGGTGGAAGGATTGAATTGTACGGTAACTATTTATTCAAAGTTTCTTTTATGATTAATGTTGAAATCTATATTATCTGAAAAGTCGTTAATTGCTAGGGAGACTTATCCCTATTGTAGAATAAATATTATTTATTTAAATAAATTAATTGTTTAATTTATTTTTTTAAGATTAAAATTATTCTAATTAATTTATTCATAACCGGTTTAATATGGAGAACCTAAAGGGTCACACCGCAAAAGGAAGAATATTTATTTAAGAAGTAAATGGCATAATCGTAATAATAAGTTGAGTATATTTAATTTAATCTATGGTGATAGAATAAATTAAATAACTTAATATTTATTATTTAATATTTTGAAAATATTAAATATAAATTAATAATAAGAGTCTTATTATTATTATTACTATCATTATTATTTAATTCCTAAAGGAGTTTGGGAATTAATTAATATAAGTACTCTCATTTATTCCTAATATGATTAGGAGGTAAATTAATTAAAAGAGTTTAATTAATTATCCCTAATAAGATCATAGAGCCTAATTAATTAAAAAAGTTTAATTAATTATCCTTAATAAGATTAGGGAGCTTAATTAATTAAAAGGATTTGATTAATTAAATATAATCTTATTTCTAATTAGATTAGAAGGGTTGACTAATATCAATATAAGAAGAGTCTTAGATCACATACTAAAATAATACGTGATTCTAACAGTTGGAGATTACGCCCTTTATCTATAGAGATAGAAAAAACTAGGATTTTGCCTAAACACCCATCTTCTTGAATTTTTGTTCTTCCTTGGTGGATCACCTCTGTGATGCCCCCAAAATAGGTGTACACAACTCATTTTGAGTCTCCAAATACATGGTACATAACTTAAATACAAACTTAATTTATACAACTGTCGTGCAAAATACGACAACATAATAGCTGAATTTTAACACGAATATTGTCTCGTAGACAATATCCAAACTCAAATGAAGTCCTCATTACAATTATTATCACACTATTTCATAGAATAGTGAGGATTACAATAGCAACCATCTTGGACCGTCACTCCATTCCTCGACTAGTCCCAGCTATATTCTCATTTTCTGAAGAGAACAATGAAAGAAAAGGGGGAGCTCAATTAGTCCAGTAAAGAATATTATGACTAAGATAATGCAGAATAAATTATCCTTAGCCTTCAACAGTATAAAAACTAATGGAATACAATAGACAACAAGTTTAACTGCAGCGGAACAAGCAATCCATTAGAAGAGTCAAGTAGAGTATGATATCTACTATCTTCTATGATTTAAGAGTTTATCATCAATATTTTATCTCTGTAACACATTTTAATAAATAATCTACATCACCGAATTATCCATGCACTACGGGTCAAGGATATTCGTTAGTAGCACCAATGGTTATGATCATGCCAAACAACAATTCATCTTTGCACCCTTGGCCGAAGAGAACCCATGATCATGATCATACTAACAACTGTCTATAAATGCAATACGGGCCAATGAGGACTTTTACCACATCATTTATAACATTACAGGTCATTATTATACCGATACATAATTTCTAGTAATAATTATACCAATCAACAGTCCATCTATGCACTATGGGCCAAAGATGACTTTCATCACAATATAAGCATGAGGATGATGACAATTATATAAGCATCAATCAAACGAAATCAAGGATAAATATTAAAGATTTTTAATTTATCCAGAGTTTAAAAAAAATATCCAAATTATCAATATGATAACTGCTTTGTAGAGTAAAATTCAAGAATAATATTCATGTATCAAAAATAATTTGGATAGAAAAGAAATCAATTTTTGTCGTGAATAGTATCCCGGGTGAATAGTACCCCGACATGAAAAGATCAAAATTTAACATGAATGTTCAGAAAAATATTCTTGTGAAAAAATACTAGATGAAGCACAAATTTCAAGGATATTCTACTAATTTTAAGGAGTATAGAAGTAATACATCACAAAATAAGTGTAGAATTCAGAATCTTAGGAGGAGCATGTGGAACATTTGAAGGTGATATTGGAGGCATTAAGAAGAGAGAAGTTGTACGCCAAGTTTTTAAAGTGTGAATTCTGGATAGAGCGTGTGCAATTTCTTGGACATGTGATTGACAAGGACGAAATTTTGGTAAATCCATCAAAGGTCGACGTTGTGATGAACTGGGATCAGCTAAAGACACCGTCGGAAGTAAGGAGTTTCCTAGGATTGGCATGTTATTACAGAAGATTCATCCAGGATTTTTCCAAAATCGCAACTCCATTGACGAATTTGACTAGGAAGGCGGTGAAGTTCATTTGGACAGAGAAGTGTGAGGAGAGTTTTCAAGAATTAAAGAAGAGGTTGAGTACGACACATGTGTTGTCTTTACCGAATAACACATGAAATTTTGTGGTGTATAGTGATGCATCACATAAAGGAATAGGTTGTGTGCTTATACAAAATGACAATAAGTCATTTCATATGCATCGTGACAATTGAAGGACTACGAGAAGGGATATCTGACCCATTACTTAGAATTGGCTGCAGTGGTATTTACTCTGAAGATATGGACGCACTATCTTTATAGGGAGAAGTGTGAGATATATATAGACTATAAGAGTCAAAAATATATTTTCACACAGAAGAATTTGAACATGCGTCAAAGGAGGATGGTTAGAATTGATAAAGGACTATGACTGTGAGATTTTATACCATCCGGGAAAGGCTAATATGGTTGACGATGCCTTAAGCAGAAAGGGTCGGGAGAAATTGATGTTGTTGACTGCTCAGGAGCAATTAGGAAATGAAATGGCTAATTTGAAGTTAGAAGTTAAAAATTCGAAGGAGTCGAATGAAAAATTGTTTCAAATAGGAACTAGCCTGACTTTGGTGGATAGGGTTAAGGAAGCACAACTTCAGGATGAGGAATATGAGAAAATAAGGAAAAGAGTGTCTGAAGGTGAAGGGTTAAAATTCAAAGTTGATACAGAAGGGTTATTGAGATTCGAGGGAAGATTTTGGGTTCCGCCAGTACCAGAGGTAAATGAGGAAATTTTGAGCGAGGCTCATAGTTCAAGGTATTTGATTCACCCAGGGAGTAAGAAGATGTACCAGAATCTCTGACAGCATTTTTGGTGGCCGAATATAAAAAGGGACGTTGCCGATTATGTGGCCAAGTGTTTGACATGTCAGAAAGTTAAGGCAGAACATCAGAGACCGATTGGGTTATTACAACCGCTAGAAATACCAAAATAGAAATGGGAGAATATCACGATGGATTTCGTGGTAGGTCTTCTAACGACTCAGAAAGGTTTCGACGCAGTTTGGGTTATTATAGACTGCCTGACGAAATCAACACATTTATTATCGATCAAGATTACATTTAATTTAGATCAGTTGGCAAAATTATATGTGAAGGAGATTGTTTCAAGGCACGGTGTACCAGTATCAATTGTATCAGACAGAGATCCGCGTTTCACATCAAGCTTTTGGAAATGACTACAGGAATGCATGTGAACGCAACTGAGAATGAGCACGACGTATCATCCTCAAATAGATGGCTATAGCAAGAGGACAATCCAAACATTGGAAGATATGTTAAGAGCTTGCATCATGGATTTTAAAGGAATTTGAGATGATCATCTATCGTTGGTGGAATTTACTTATAATAACAGTTACCACGCAAGTTTTGGCATGCCACCTTACAAAGTGTTATACGTCAGAAAATGCAGGACTCTGTTGTGTTGGGATGAAGTCGGTGAATGTCAATTACTTAGGCCAGAATTGGTACAACAGACCGCCAAAATCGTCAAAGTGGCCAGGGCGATATTGATAGCTGCTTAGGACAGACAGAAGAAATATGTTGATCAACATCGACAGAATCAAGAATTCAAATATGGTAGCTTCTTTTCCTTGAAATTGTCTCCTTAGAAGGGAAAATTCAATTTGGTAAGGGAAAATTGAGCCCGAGATTCATTGGACCCTTTGAAGTTTTGCGAAGAGTAGGCGAAGTGGCTTATGTTATACTTGCAATTTAAAAAAGATTTATATTACAAAGAATTTCTTGTTCAGATAGTCAACAGGAAAGAGCAAATACTCAGAAATAAAGTAATACCTTCTGTTAAGGTAATCTGGAGGAACCACAACGCTGAAGAAGCTACGTGAGAACTCGAAGATCAAATGATAAAAAATTACCCTCAGTTATTTGCTTAATCTGTGTGTAGCGATTCTGGAGACAAAATCTTTGTAAGGGGAGAGAATGTAATGGGACGAAGTAATTGAGTCGTGATTCTGATGACATAATCCTTTTAAGGAAGGAAAGATGTAACGAACGAGATTTTTATATTCGATTTTAAATATTTATTGAATTAAATAAATATTTTGTTGATTTATTTATTGAGTTAAATAAATATTTGATAGAATTGTTGTAGATTAATTTAATTACATACAATATATTTATTAAATTAATGTTGGATAATTTATAGTTCGAAGTCTTAATTTAATTTGGAAATTTAAATTAAATGAGTTGTTCTAATTAAATTAGAGAATTAATAAATTGTTAAGTGAAATTATAATTATGTGGTAATTTAATTTAATGCGTTATATTGAACTTAATTTAATTAAATTTAAATATTAAAATTTGATTAATTAAAGTGTGACAATTAATTAAAATAAACAAAAAAGGAGCATTTTAAAGGCTAGCCAAACATGGCCTTGAGTACATGGGATCAGTTAAGGCCATGATGCGCTCAACTGATACCCATGTATATGCCCGTTACATTATATACGTATATTAAGTTATGTCAGTTCATTTGCTAAGTCAGAGAAATTGAGAGTCTGTGAAGTTGAGGAGCCAAATTGAAGAATCAATGAGTGAAAGCAAGCAATTCTACATTATCTTTGTGTAATCTAAACAAAGAAATTAAGGATAAATTCTCAATCTCAAGCTTTAAATTGTGTTCCTCATGAATTAACTGAAAAGTCATTTTTAGTTTTCTGTAAATGAATTTTTATAGTTAATTTGTTAAGAAAATGGTTATAGATGTTTATGAGTATGCATAATCTATTCTTATATGATTTATATGTGATTTAGAGTAATCAAATCCATGAAATTATGTTTAAAAAAGAAGTTTTTTAGTTTATAGAGAAAAATATATGAATATGAATTATTTGTATAAGAATTTATGTTTAAATTGTATGTTAAACGATAAATTGATGATTGATTATGTTTATACATTAAGAATCAAAAGGAATGCAAGTTTAATGGACTGATTTGGTGTAATAACAATTCCGTTATGTGTAATTTTATTAAATTTGAAGAAACTTTGATAAAATGGGAAAAACCTTAATTTTTTGTTCTTAAATTGATGGTTTATGTGGTTTATAATGTTAGAATCATGCTAGAAAGGTTGGGTTATGATTCTGTATAAATTATAGGGTCTGGGTAGGCTTAAATTGTTGTATGTACAAAGAAATTGGAAGTTTATGGCCATGTTCTGTGTTATTCGTGAACTGCAGATTTTGAATCTGGTGCGTCGCGTTGCAGCGCCTCTTAGAAGGTTTATCTATGCTCCGCAGCGCCCAGTGTTATAGCCACGCCGTAGCGCTGCAGCGCTGCAGCGCCGGTCGCTAGCATTTTGGGCAGCGCTGCAGCGCCACTTGGCAGAATGACCAAGTGACAAGCTTTTGATTGTACAACTTCTAGGAATGCTTATGTAACCTTAATAAAGGATTATAATGAGGTGTAAAAGATGACTATAAGATGTATTAACATGTGATAATCATATAATGGATGATTATAAGCTATGATTAAGTAGATTATATAACACTTCATCTTGATATTAATTAAGTGTGGTAACATAGTTTAATGATGAAACTAATGTTACATGCTAGTTAAGATTTTCATGTTCATGGTATGAGGCTGTATGTTTAACTAAAGATAAAAGTTATGAAAGCTAAAGTGACTAAGTTAAGTATAATGGTAAGTGAACTGATAATTGTAATATCATTAACCGGTATTGTGGTTCCATATGATATGTGTAGGATAATTGGGAACAAGTTATAATTGTTTAGCTTACGCACGAGGCAAGTTTTCTATCCCTAACTTGTTATTATTACACAAGTTCTTAACTCTATTTTTACATTGTGCAAGTTCCAAAACCTAATCTTATTGAACGAGTTTCATATTCTTATTTCTAGTTGTTTAAAGCTTAATTATTCAAGTTCATGATTCCAAATGAAATGTCCTAACTCTTTTGAAGTATTACTCCTATTATACAATGTTTATTCAATTGTATAAAGTTGAGATTCAATCTTTGACTTAAATATCGATTACATTATCGTATTGAAACCTTGGATGGCTAGTGAACTCTTATTGATTCGACTAGTCCATAGTTAATAAGCGTTCAAATTTCTAGAACTATTGTTGAAATTATCCAAACCAAACTTCCTTTGGTGCGGACTATTATGTCAAAACTGAAATGAACAACCCTATTATATGAGATTATATTACGCGATAACGTTAAGATGTTTGTGCACAATACATGGTATGAAGGGCTGATCCCCCTAAGTAATAAAAGAAAGGTCCATATAGTCTTTTGACTATTAAAGGTTTAAAGTAGAAATACATGACAAGCTAGGACATAGTTCATGATCTTGTGACCCTCAGATGTACTTTTGATCATGTTTTCTAATCTTGATTCAAAAGCCAAGATTTATATTATTCAGTATGCATTGATTACTCGCATGTTATTGTTGCTGCTATTTTTATACTTGTGGGCAATCGTTTACTCACTCTTGCATAATAACATTGCCGCTAAAGTCGAAAGAACTGACGAGCCTTCAACTAGTAAAGGCAAGGGCAAGATGAACAAGTGATGAAGACTTGTTTACTTTTATTTGAGAATGTTTATGTTATAAGAATTATTTAAATTATGTTATGTTTCCGCATTTGATGTATTTAAGGTTAAATGACCTGTGATTTATTTATGATGTTGTAACCCTTTAATGGGAAGATTTCTATTTAAGTTATGAGTTTCATTTATATCCTTATCTATGGGTAGTTAGATGTTGTTATTTTGGAGAGTGAACACCAAACCTGTGAGAAATTTGAGTACTAGGATTTGGGGGTGTCACACATTACACCTTATGAATTGTGAAAAAAGAGAAAACCTTCTCTTAACCATTTAAGGGTGTGGGATGTAGGGCATTAGTAAGGTTAACTGATCTTAAAAGGTCTAAGCTTATTGGAGCTAAAGTAATTGAGTGTGCTTTTATAGGCTATGCACAAAATAACAAGGCCTATAAATTTTTAACCATGAAATCCACAGATTTTGTTAGCCTAAATATAATTTTAGAGACTAGAGATGTTGAGTTCTTTGAGAATTCATTATTTAGGAAAAGGTTAAAAGAAGATTTTAATAAAGAGGATCAAAGAAAAATTCATCATGAAACAAATGATGAAATGGAACTTACTATATCTATTGAAGAAATAGAACCAAGAAGTAAGAGAACAATGATAGAAAAATCCTATGGCCCTGATTTCTATGTGTACATAGCAGAAGGAAAAAAAAATAATGATATTGTTTCTTCTAATGTTTTTGTGATTGAGCATGATTTTAGTGATAGAGATCCAATGACTTTTAGAGAAGCCATGTCCTCTCAAGATTCAGTTTTTTGGCAAGAAGCCATTAATGATTAAATGGATTCTATCATAGGTAACAAGACTTGGGTATTGGTGGATTTACCTCCTGGTTGTAAACCTATTAGCTGTAAATGGATCTTTTAAAGGAAAAGAAAATCAGATGGATCCATAGATAAGTATAAAGCTAGACTGGTAGCCAAAGGTTTTATGCAAAAGGAAGGAATTGATTACTTAGATACATATGCTCCAGTAGAAAGAATTAGTTCCATTAGCTTATTAATTGCATTAACATTAATTCATAAACTTGTTATACACCAAATGGATGTCAAAACTGTTTTTCTAAATGGTGATTTAGAAGAAGAAGTCTATATGGAACAACCAGAAGGGGTTGTTTTGAAAGGTCAAGAAAGAAAAGTTTATAAACTTGTTAAATCTTTATATAGACTAAAATAAGCATATGACGCCCCCAAAATAGGTATACATCACCCATTTTTAGTCATCAATAACATGGTACAGAAACAACTACAACTTTATTAATACAATTGTCGTGCAAAATACGACAACACTTAAATTGTGAGTTTAAATACAAATATTGTCTTCTAAACAATATCCACACTCAAATAAGTCCTCATTACAATTATTGGTATAATATTTTACAAAAAATGGTGAGGACTACTAAAAAAACTTCTAGAACCATCATTTCACACCCCGACTAGTACTCGCTACATTCTCGCCTCCTAAGAAGAAAAATAGAACAAAAAGGAAAAGGGTGAGCTCAACTAGCCCAGTAAAGAATATTATGACTAAGATAATATAAAATAAATTATCATTAGTCCTCAACAGGAAAAAAATTAATAGAATACAATAGACAACAAATTTTAAATCAATATTCGCAGCGGAAATAATAATTCATTAGAAGAGTTAAGTAGAGAATGAAATCTACTATCATCTATGAATTTAAAAGTCCATCATCGATATTTTATCCCTATAATATCAATCAATATATATATCTGGAATCAAATGTTCATCTTTGTACTACAGGCCAAAGATATTCATCAGTTGGTCATGTTCATCTAAACACCTGTTCATCTTTGCACTACGGGCCAAAGATATTCATCAGAAAATCATTCATCTTTGCACTACATGCCAAAGATATTCAGTTATATCATCATTTAGGACTGAGAATGATGAAAAATCTTTTAAAGAAAACGAATCTAGTGAAACAAAAGAACAAATATTAAGGATTCGTACTTTAAACAATCCGAGTTTAAAAATACTTCATAAATAATCATAGCGAAGTAAAATTCAAGAATGATCAAAACATGGATACAATCAGAGCTAGTATCTATAATAGATATCTTAGACAAAAGAAAATTTTTTTATTTTTCGGTGAATAGTGCCGTATTCGTGAATAGTGTCATATACGTGAATAGTGCCGTATATGTGAATAGTAACTCCGACACGAAAAGTTTCAAATTTGATAAAAATTCAAATTAATATTTCGGCATAATGATATTGGAAGAAATAATATCATTTATATTAAAAATAATATCCCTTACCTCGAAAAGACAGTACTTCTAGCTGGAATATTGGATAAAGTGCTGAAAGGAACTTGCACCGTATAACAACACTCAAAGTCTTAAAATACTCACAAGAATACGCTCGATATTATAGAGAGAGAAAATTTCAGTTTCTGGTGTATTTTTCAATTCTAACCTAAACACCCTATTTATAGGAAAATGCTTAGAACACCAAAGCAGAAAATTTAATAAATTAATAATATTTTCAAAATAATTTTCCTACGCACACCAATTTAGTCTAGACATCAGCCACACCTCAATAACTGTGACGCACCCAAAATTAGGTATACATCACCCATCTTGGGTCGTCAGATACATAGTACAGAATACAAATACAACTTACTAATACAAATGTCGTGTACAATACGACAAAACATAAACTGTGAGTTTGAATACAAATATTATCTTCTAGAGAGTATTCATACTCAAAAGGAGTCCTCGTTACATTTATTAACACACCATTACATAGAATAGTGAGGACTACTAACTAATACTATCATTCGGACCATCACTCCGTTCCCCGACTTGCCCCAGCTACGTTCTCATTTCCTGAAGAGAACAGTGAAAGAAAGGGTGAGCTCAACTAGCCCAGTAAGAAATATTATGACTAAGATAATGCAGAATAAATTATCATTAGCCTTCAACAATGTTAAACTGATAAAATATAATAGACATCAAGTTTAACTGCAGCGGAACAAGCAATCCATTAAAAGAGTCAAGTAGAAAATAAACTCTACTATCTTTTATGATTTAAAAGGTTTTTCAACACTGCGATCGCTGAGACTCAGCTTAATAAAATAATCCACATCATCGAATCACCCCTGCACTACGGCCAAGGATATTCGTGTATTCATTAATGGTCATGATCATGCCAACAACTGTCCATCAATGCACTACGGGCCAATGAGGACTTTTACCACATCATTTGTAACATTACGGTCATGATTATACCGAATAATCCCTGGTCATAATCATACCAAGTCCATCTATGCACTACATGCCACAGATGACTTTCAACATTTTATAAACATGAGGATGATGACAATGATATAAGAATTCAATAAAACAAGTTCAAGAATTAATTTATCCAGGAATTAACAACGTCCAAATTGTCAACATGATACTGCTTTGTGGAGTAAAATTCAAGAATGCTTAGAAGAATATTTTCATGAAAAGATACTGGATGAAGCGCAAATATCAAGGATATTCCACAAATTTCATGGAGTATAGAAGTCAAAACTTAACCAACTGAGTATAATAAAAAATGGAATAACAAAAGAAATCACCATGCATGCGATAGACCGCACAGACAGGTTATTCCAACAGAATAATAAATAATGGAACCAGGTCCGGCGTAAACGCACAGACAGGATATTCCGACAGAATAATAAATAATGGAACCAGGTCCGGTGTAAAACACACAGACAGGATGTTCCAACAGAATAATAACAAGACGGAACCAGGTCCGGTGTAAAACACACAGACAGGATGTTCCAACAGAATAATAATAAAAACGGAACCAGGTCCGGTGTAAAACACACAGACAGGATGTTCCAACAGAATAATAGAAGAATGTCACCAAGTATAGGGTAGACCGCGTATACAGGTTATTCCAACAGAATAATAAGAAATGGAATAACAACAGTTCTCTTCATGAATAAGAAAGAATAACACCCCTTACCGTTTTAAAGAAGAGCTGAAATAAGGAAGTAGTTAAGTAGCAGAATACTCTTCTTCTCTCTCTCTATAGTTTCTCTCTATAGTTTCTCTCTCTAGAGTTCAGTGAATTCGTAAGAAATAATGAAGGAATGAGCTGCTATTTATAGAAAAATAGAATGCATAGTAACTAATCCATGAACGGTCCAGATTGATTACTTTAATCTGACGGTCCATATTTAAAGAAAAATCTTTTAAATAAAATATAATATATTCTATTTATAGAATAACTTTAATAAAGTATTTTGTTTTATATAAAAAGATGTTTCTGTTTTATTACGTTAATAATACGAATAAAACAAAACGTCATTATCGCTAAATAATTCATATTATTAACTGACAATAATTGAATCAAACTGAGTGACTTCTCACATAAGCATTAATAATCAATACCGTGTGCTACTATGCAACCACACGTATTACTGTACTTTTACTACCGAGTAGTTCAACAGTAACAATGGTAAAACTTCCGCCGTTATTTTTAATAAAATATTTTTGTCGTTTTCTCAATCCGACAATAATTCCGTTGTGGGGTCCACCAATGATTGTGTCGTTGTACGAATATTCCCTGTTAAAACGAATATTCCTCGACCAATATTATATAACAACTTGCGTACTTTGCAAAATTTATAAATATTACCCACAACTATAACATTATATCAAATTAACTCCATAATATTCAAAAATGATATTTATAGAAAATTCATCTTTATTTATAAAAGTTGGGGTCTTACAACCTCCCCTTCTTATGAAATTTCGCCCTCGAAATTAGGGTACGTACCTGGTATGTCGAAGAGGTAAGGATACCTTGATTTCATTTCTGATTCTAACTCCCAAGTCATTTCCTCAACATCGTGGTTTCTCCACAAAACTTTGACTTGAGGTATAACCTTGGAGCGTAGAATATGTTCCTTCTTATCCAAGATTTGAACAGGAACTTCTTCATACGTCAAATCCTCCGCTATTTCGTCCGGTTCTAACTCAATAATGTGGTTCGGGTCTTCCACATATTTGCGTAACATGGATATGTGGAAAACGTTATGAACACGAGACATACTTGGCGGTAAAGCGAGTCTATAAGCCACAGTTCCTACTCGATCGAGGATTAAAAATGGACCGATGAATCGAGGATTTAGCTTTCCTCTCTTTCCAAATCTCGTAACTCCTTTCCATGGAGCAACACGTAAGAACACATGATCTCCTACATCAAATTCCACGTCCTTTCGATGAAGATCAGCATAACTCTTTTGTCGATCTTGTGAGGTTTTTATACGTTGTCGGATCGTTTGAATCTTTTCTGTAGTCATACGTACCAACTCCGGTCCCAACAACGTTGCTTCGCCCACCTCATCCCAGCATACTGGAGAACGACATTTTCTTCCATACAATGCTTCGAATGGAGCCATGCCAATACTTGCTTGATAACTGTTGTTGTAGGAAAACTCCACCAATGGTAAGAACTTGTCCCAACTTCCCTTGAAGTCAAAGACACAGAGTCTTAATAGATCTTCAAGAGTTTGAATAGTCCTCTCTGATTGTCCGTCCGTCTGAGGATGATATGCTGAACTAAATCGTAACTCCGTGCCCATAGCTTTTTGTAAACTAACCCAAAATCGTGAAGTGAATCTTGGGTCTCGATCAGAAACTATGGATACTGGCATACCATGCAGTCTTACAATCTCGTTTATGTACATACGAGCAAGACGTTCAAGTGTATAAGTTTCTCGTATCGGTAAGAAATGAGCAGACTTGGTCAATCTATCAACAATGACCCAAATCGCATCAATACCTTGAGAAACCCTAGGAAGACCGGTAACGAAATCCATGGTAATGTGCTCCCACTTCCATTCTGGAATTTCAAGTGGTTGCAATGGACCTTTTGGTACTTGATGCTCCGCTTTGACTCGTTGACAAGTTAGACACCTTGAGATAAACAACGCTATCTCTCTCTTCATATTGCTCCACCAAAATGTATGACGAAGATCATGATACATTTTGGTACTTCCAGGATGGATTGCAAACGGTGTGTTGTGCGCCTCCATCATGATTTCATACTTTAAATCAGGGTTGTTAGGAACACAAAGTCTGGAGTTGACTCGAAGTATTCCTTCTTCATCGATTCTTGCTTCCGGCATAGCACCTTCTTGCACTTTCTTCCTCATACGCATCAGCTCCAGGTCTGTAGCTTGAGCAGCTTTAACTTTATCGATTAAAGTCGGTTCTACTCGTATATTCGCCATCATCACATGGGTCCCTGGAGTCTTTAACTCTATCTCCATCCTTTGCAAATCACACAAAATGGGCCTTTGTGTTGACAATATCGCACTTGTACCCGCATATGATCTTCTACTCAATGCGTCAGCTACCACGTTCGCTTTTCCAGGATGGTATTGAATGGTATGATCATAATCTTTCAACAGTTCAAGCCAACGTCGTTGTCGCATGTTGAGTTCCTTTTGAGTGAAGAAATATTTGAGGCTTTTATGATCCGTAAAGATCTCCACTTTCTCCCCATACAAGTAATGCCTCCAAATTTTAAGTGCAAAGACAACAGCTGCCAACTCTAGATCATGAGTAGGATAATTCCTCTCATATTCCTTGAGTTGTCTTGATGCATAGGCTATGACTTTTCCATGTTGCATGAGAACGCATCCCAACCCTTTGCTCGAAGCATCACTGTAGATGACAAATCCCTCCGAGCCAGATGGTATTGTTAGAACAGGTGCTGAAATGAGTCTCCTCTTGAGTTCTTGAAAACTCTGCTCACATTCTTCGCTCCAACCAAACTTTGTATCTTTCCGAGTCAGCTGAGTTAATGGAGTAGCGATTCGAGAAAATCCTTCCACGAATCTCCGATAATAACCAGCTAAACCAAGAAAGCTACGTACTTCGGTCACTGATTTAGGTTGCTCCCAGCTTTGAATAGCTTCAATCTTTGCCGGGTCAACCGATATTCCACGACTTGATACTACGTGCCCAAGGAATGCTACCTCCTCCAGCCAGAACTCGCATTTCTTCAACTTGGCATAAAGTTTGTATTCACGAAGCTTTTGGAGTACCAGCCTCAAGTGTTGCTCATGATCTTCACGGCTTTTGGAATAAACAAGGATGTCATCGATAAAGACGACCACAAAGTGATCCAAATATTCCTTGAATACCCGGTTCATCATATCCATGAAGGCAGCAGGAGCATTAGTCAATCCAAAGGACATGACTAGGAATTCATAATGCCCGTACCGAGTTCTAAAAGCCGTCTTTGGAATATCCTCAGTTCTAACCTTCAGCTGATGATATCCAGAACGAAGATCGATCTTTGAAAAGAATTGTGCTCCTTGCAACTGGTCAAACAGGTCATCAATACGTGGCAATGGGTACCTGTTTTTGATGGTGACATGATTCAACTCCCGATAATCAATACAAAGTCGCATACTCCCATCTTTCTTCTTCACGAACAGAACAGGAGCACCCCAAGGAGAAGTACTAGGACGAATAAAACCAATGTCTAACAATTCCTGCAGTTGGATCTTTAACTCCTGAAGTTCAATAGGAGCCATTCGATATGGGGCTTTGGAAATGGGTTTTGTACCGGGTTCAAGATCGATACAAAATTCAATTTCACGCTCTGGGGGTAGGCCAGGAAGTTCTTCAGGGAATACGTCAGGGAATTTATTAACAATAGAAATATCATTCAAAACTGACGTATTTTTGTTTAGATCTGTGACATGAGCTAAGAAAGCTTGACATCCGTTTTTCAATAAACGAATAGCTTTATGGCTTGAGATGACAGCGATTGATTTTAATGGTTTGGTTGCTTGAATTCGCATAATAGGTCGATTAGGAATATGAAAGCTAACAACCTTACGAAAACAATCAATTTTTGCATGATGAGTAGTTAACCAATCAATCCCTAGAATCACGTCAAATGCAAGTATTTTTAATGAAATCAGATCGACAGGTAATGTGTGGGTACCAACTTGAACCAAACAAGACTTATAAACAGTGGATGTAATGAAGGTTTCTCCCAACGGAGTTTCCACAGATAAGTCAAAGTCTAATTTCTCCGGAATCAAATTTAATCGATGAGCGCAAGTAGGAGAAATAAAAGAATGGGTTGAACCGGTATCAAATAAAGTATAAACTTCTTTAGAGTTTATGATAAGCTTACCCGTGATGACCTCATTCGGGTTCCTTGCTCTCTGGGAGTTCACAACAAACGCTCTCCCTTGCACAACCGGTTTTGACTTTTCTGGGACGGCTTTTGGTGCCTCCATCCTAGCTGAATTTGTCTTCGGTAAACGACAAAATCGGGCTAAATGACCTTCTCTTCCACAATTATAACATGCTTTGGACGGCATCGCGCAGTTTGGACTGATGTGCCCCTCCCCTCCGCATTTGAAACATATGATAGGTGGTCGTTCTCCTTCCTTAACGACAGGTGCTGGTGCTGACGTCTTTCCATCATTGTTGAATCTCCTCTTCTTGAAATGTCCATTCTTATTGTTTTGGCCCTGATTACCACCGAAGTGGTTACCATTTCTGGCCTGTTGATTTCCTCCACGCTTGTTGTCACCGCTTCGATGACTGCTCTCACTGGTATTATCATTTTGCCGGCTGCTCTCTTTTGGTTGCGTTGTCTCGTTATCGCGCTCCACCAACTGAGCCCTATTTACAACATCTGAATACAAACACAGTTTATGAGAAACAAGATGTTGACGTATCTCCGGCTTCAAACCTCTTAAAAACATCCGCGTCATTCTTTCTTCATTATCCACCAGGTGGGACGCAAACCGGGATAACTCCGCAAATTTTGCCTCGTACTGCGACACGGTCATATTATTCTGCTCCAATTTGATGAACTCCACCTCCTTCATGTGACGAATACTCTCGGGAAAGTATTTGTCGTTAAACAGCTCTTGGAACTTCTCCCAGGACATCTTCAGTGCGGCAGGTTGAGTACGCTTTATCGATTCCCACCAGTAATCTGCCTCTCCTCGCAACATAAAGGCGGCAAAGGGAACCTTTTGCTCCTCGGAGCAACCCAAGACATCAAATATCTTGGTGATCTGCTTTATCCATGTTTCAGCTACAAGTGGTTTGGGTTCTCCCTTAAACTCCGGTGGTCCCAGCTCCTTAAACTGTTTAGCGGTGACCGCCTGAGAGTTTCCAGTATTTCCACCTACGTTGTGGACAGGAGCCGCTTTCACCTGTTGTTGCATGAATTGCATAAAGCCTCTGAACATTTGATCATTCATCATTTGGTCAGTGTTGTTGTTTGCATGAGGATTGACACCTTCCTGATGCACATTATCCTGATTATTGATATGTGGTGAATCAACAGTCGTCTGTGCTCCATTGCTATTCTCAACATTCTCAGATGCCATTTTCAGATACTGCCACAAAATAAAAATTAATTGATATGTCATATATTATCCTTATATTATGACCGACCAATTAAATACCATGCAAATAAACTTAGGTATGTCATACTAGCGAAGGAATTCCCCGTCTCTCCCCTCCTAGTTCTATTCTCACATCTTAGCCAGGGATCATATCCCTAAGCTCTGATACCAACTGTGACGCCCCCAAAATTAGGTATACATCACCCATCTTGGGTCGTCAGATACATAGTACAGAATACAAATACAACTTACTAATACAACTGTCGTGTACAATACGACAAAACATAAACTGTGAGTTTGAATACAAATATTATCTTCTAGAGAGTATTCATACTCAAAAGGAGTCCTCATTACATTTATTAACACACCATTACATAGAATAGTGAGGACTACTAACTAATACTATCATTCGGACCATCACTCGTTCCCCGACTTGCCCCAGCTACGTTCTCATTTCCTGAAGAGAACAGTGAAAGAAAGGGTGAGCTCAACTAGCCCAGTAAGAAATATTATGACTAAGATAATGCAGAATAAATTATCATTAGCCTTCAACAATGTTAAACTGATAAAATATAATAGACATCAAGTTTAACTGCAGCGGAACAAGCAATCCATTAAAAGAGTCAAGTAGAAAATAAACTCTACTATCTTTTATGATTTAAAAGGTTTTTCAACACTGCGATCGCTGAGACTCAGCTTAATAAAATAATCCACATCATCGAATCACCCCTGCACTACGGCCAAGGATATTCGTGTATTCATTAATGGTCATGATCATGCCAACAACTGTCCATCAATGCACTACGGGCCAATGAGGACTTTTACCACATCATTTGTAACATTACGGTCATGATTATACCGAATAATCCCTGGTCATAATCATACCAAGTCCATCTATGCACTACATGCCACAGATGACTTTCAACATTTTATAAACATGAGGATGATGACAATGATATAAGAATTCAATAAAACAAGTTCAAGAATTAATTTATCCAGGAATTAATAACGTCCAAATTGTCAACATGATACTGTTTTGTGGAGTAAAATTCAAGAATGATCAGGAGAATATTTTCATGAATAGATACTGGATGAAGCACAAATATCAAGGATATTCCACCAATTTCATGGAGTATAGAAGTCAAAACTTAACCAACTGAGTATAATAAAAAAATGGAATAACAAAAGAAATCACCATGCATGCGATAGACCGCACAGTCCGGTTATTCTTAACAGAATAATAATAATGGAACCAGGTCTGGCGTAAACGCACAGACAGGATATTCCGATAGAATAATAAATAATGGAACCAGGTCCGGTGTAAAACACACAGACAGGATGTTCCAACAGAATAATAACAAGACGGAACCAGGTCCGGTGTAAAACACACAGACAGGATGTTCCAACAGAATAATAATAAAAACGGAACCAGGTCCGGTGTAAAACACACAGACAGGATGTTCCAACAGAATAATAGAAGAATGTCACCAAGTATAGGGTAGATCCGCGTATACAGGTTATTCCAACAGAATAATAAGAAATGGAATAACAACAGTTCTCTTCATGAATAAGAAAGAATAACACCCCTTACCGTTTTAAAGAAGAGCTGAAGTAAGGAAGTAGTTAAGTAGCAGAATACTCTTCTTCTCTCTCTCTATAGTTTCTCTCTATAGTTTCTCTCTCTAGAGTTCAGTGAATTCGTAAGAAATAATGAAGGAATGAGCTACTATTTATAGAAAAATAGAATGCATAGTAACTAATCCATGAACGGTCCAGATTGATTACTTTAATCTGACGGTCCATATTTAAAGAAAAATCTTTTAAATAAAATATAATATATTCTATTTATAGAATAACTTTAATAAAGTATTTTGTTTTATATAAAAAGATGTTTCTGTTTTATTACGTTAATAATACGAATAAAACAAAACGTCATTATCGCTAAATAATTCATATTATTAACTGACAATAATGGAATCAAACTGAGTGACTTCTCACATAAGCATTAATAATCAATACCGAGTGCTACTATGCAACCATACGTATTACTGTACTTTTACTACCGAGTAGTTCAACAGTAACAATGGTAAAACTTCCGCCGTTATTTTTAATAAACTATCTTTGTCGTTTTCTCAATCCGACAATAATTCTGTTGTGGGGTCCACCAATAATTGTGTCGTTGTACGAATATTCCCTGTTAAAACGAATATTCCCCGACCAATATTATATAACAACTTGCGTACTTTGCAAAATTTATAAATATTACCCACAACTATAACATTATATCAAATTAACTCCATAATATTCAAAAATGATATTTATAGAAAATTCATCTTTATTTATAAAAATTGGGGTCTTACAATAACAACCACAAAAACGTTTTTCTCAATTAATTCATTTAAAACTTAAAAAAATAATAATTAATTAATCTAGAACTTTAATAATTCATAATAAATAGCCCTTTTGTCAGAAAAATTCGAACCTCATGTCTTTTCTATAGGAAATCCCATTATCTACAACTTTGCAGAAGAAAAGTTTTTTCAAATTCTAAACAGAAATTGACCGAAATCCACAAACGGACGATTTTACAGGCTATAATCAAATTTCAGTCAAGAAATGGGGTCCACAAACATGAAAAATATGTTTTAATCATTTAATGTAACAAAAATACTCTTCCTCCACATATACTCATATATCCCATATTCATTGTAAAAATATCATCATTATTATATTATAATAATATAATAAAATATTATTTTATCAAAAAAGATAAAATATCAATTTTCAACGATTGTCACTTTAAAAATTTTCTCCATCTATATCTACATAAAATGAATATTTTTCTTATCATATAAATCAATAATTAATTATTCACAAATAATATTATAGAATCATAGTACTGGCAACTCGGCCGTTCCCAAAAAAGATGGGGCTTTCTAATAAGGATCTCTCCTTACTAGCGCGCAATTAGATGACCAAACCTCTCCTTAGACAGAATTTTCTAGACATTGCCAATATTGTTATCTAATAATATTATTCAAATAATATGAATTATTGATCCGATAATGGAAAATACTGTGTAGTGACAATTATTGAAACAACAGTAATATAAAATATCAATGCAACAATTATTGAATCAAAAAAAATAAAATACTGAACGGTAATTACTGTAACAATTATTGAGTAGTGTCTTCTTACGTAAGAAATAATAATTGGTGCAATACCGTGTGCTACTGTGCAACAACGCGTATTACTGTGTTTTAACCACCAGGTATTCTAACAGTATTAACGATAACAACTACGCCGTTATTTATAAACAACATATACTTGTCGTTTTCTTCATCCAATCGGTTTCCGTTATGGGACCCACAAAAGACTGCGCCGTCGTACGAATATTCCCCAACAGGAAGAATATTCTACGACCAAACGAATATTCCCCGACAACAATGAATATTTTATAACCACTTGCTTATTTAAAATATTTATGCATTTTACCCATAACTAACCTCATTAATCAATTCAACCCTTACTATTACAAATAATAAATAGAGGAAATTTTATTTTATTAATAAAAAAAATCGGGGTCTTACAACCTCCCTTCCTTATGAAATTTCGTCCTCGAAATTGACGTACGTACCTGATGTTTCAAAAAGATGAGGACACCTCGCTTTTATTTCTGTTTCCAGCTCCCAGGTCATTTCCTCAATAGCATGGTTCCTCCATAAAACTTTAACTTGTGGTATAACCTTTGTGCGTAGGACATGCTCTTTACTATCCAAGATCTTGACAGGTACCTCTTCGTATGTTAAGTCTTTGGCTATCTCGTCCGGTTCTAACTCAATAACGTGGTTCGGGTCTTTCACATATTTACGAAGGACAGATATGTGAAAAACGTTATGAACACGAGACATACTTGGAGGTAATGCGAGTCTATAGGCCACATTTCCTACTCGGTCAAGAATCTGAAATGGACCAATAAATCGTGGATTGAGCTTTCCTCTCTTTCCGAATCTTGTAACTCCCTTCCATGGAGCAACACGTAACAATACATGATCCCCAATATCAAATTCCACGTCCTTTCGATGAAGATCCGCATAACTCTTTTGTCGATCTTGTGCCGTTTGTATACGTTGTCGAAGCATTTGGATCTTTTCTGTAGTCATACGTACTGACTCGGGTCCCAACAATGTTGCTCCCCCCACCTCATGCCAACATATTGGAGAGCGACACTTTCGTCCATATAATGCTTCAAATGGAGCCACACCTATACTTGCCTGATAACTGTTGTTGTAAGAGAATTCCACCAACGATAAATACTTATCCCAACTCCCTTTGAAATCTTAAACACAGAGTCTTAATAGATCTTCAAGAGTTTGAATAGTCCTCTCTGATTGTCCGTCTATTTGAGGATGGTATGCCGAACTGAATCGTAAATCCGTGCCTATAGCTTTCTGCAAGCTAACCCAAAATCTTGAAGTGAATCTTAGGTCACGATCCGAAACTATGGATACTGGCATGCCATGCAATCTCACAATCTCATATACGTACATACGAGCAAGACGTTCAAGAGAATAAGTCTCCCGTATCGGCAAGAAATGAGCAGACTTGGTTAAGCTATCAACAATAACCCAAATAATATTTATGCCTTGAGAAACCGTGGGAAGACTCGTAACAAAATCTATGGTAATATGTTCCCAGTTCCATTTCGGAATCTTAAGCGGTTGCAATAAGCCCTTAGGTACTTGATGCTCCGCCTTTACACGTTGATAAGTTAAACACCTCGAGATAAACTTTGCAATCTCTCTCTTCATATTGTTCCACCAAAATGTATGTCGAAGATCACAATACATTTTGGTACTACCAGGATGGATTGCAAATGGTGTATTGTGTGCCTCCATCATGATCTTGTACTTCAAATCAGAATTGTTAGGAACACAAAGTCTAGAGTGGACTCGAAGTATTCCTTCTTCATCGATTCTTGCTTCTGGAATAACACCTTCTTGTACTTTCTTCTTCATACGCATCAGCTCCGGGTCTGTGGTTTGAGCAACTTTAACTTTTTCGATTAAAGTTGGTTCTATACGTATACTTGACATCATTGCATGGGTCCCCGGAGTCTTGACTTCTATCTTCATCTTTTGTAAATCACACCAAATGGGCCTTTATGTTGACAACATCGTACTCGTTCCCGCGTATGATCTTCTACTCAATGCGTCGGCTACTACGTTCGCTTTTCCAGGATGGTATTGAATGGTATGGTCGTAGTTTTTCAACAGCTCGAGCTAACGTCGTTGCCGCATGTTGAGTTCTTTTTGGGTGAAGAAATATTTGAGGCTTTTATGGTCTGAATATATCTCCACTTTCTCCCCATATAGATAGTGCCTCCAGATCTTTAGCGCGAAAACGACTGCTGCCAACTCTAGATCATGAGTAGGATAATTTCTCTCATATTCTTTAAGTTGTCGTGAGGCATGCTATAACTTTCTCACGTTGCATGAGAACACATCTTAGCCCTTTGTCAGAAGCATCGCTGTAGATAACAAATCCATCCGAACCAGATGGTATTGTCAGAACAGGTGCCGAAATGAGTCTCCTTTTAAGCTCTTGGAAACTCTTCTCGCATTCCTCGCTCCATACGAATTTAATATCTTTCCGAGTCAGTTGAGTTAATGGAGTAGCGATTCGAGAAAATCCTTTCACGAATCTCCAATAATAACCAGCTAAGCCCAGAAAGCTACGTACTTCGGTCACCGACTTCGGTTGTTCCCAACTTTGTATTGCTTCAATCTTCGTCGGGTCAATAGATACTCCATGTTTTGACACCACATGCCCATGGAATGCTACTTCCTCAAGCCAGAACTCGCATTTCTTCAACTTAGCATATAACTTGTTTTCACGAAGCCTTTGGAGTACCAACTTCAAATGGTTCTCATGATCTTCACGACTTTTGGAATATATGAGGATGTCATCAATAAAGACAACAACGAACTGATCCAAATATTCCTTGAATACTCGGTTCATCATATCCATGAAAGCTGCAAGAGCATTTGTCAATCTAAAAGACATGACTAAGAATTCATAATGCCCGTACCGAGTCCTGAAGGCAGTCTTTGGAATATCCTCAGTTCTAATCTTCAGCTGATGATATCCAGAACGAAGATCGATCTTTAAAAAGAATTGTACTCCTTGTAACTGGTCAAACAGGTCATCAATACGAGGTAGCGGATACCTATTCTTGATAGTGACATGATTTAATTCCCGGTAGTCTATACAAAGTCGCATACTTCCGTCTTTCTTCTTTACGAATAAAACAGGAGCACCCCAAGGAGACGTACTAGGATGAATAAAACCGATGTCCAACAACTCCTGTAGTTGGACCTTTAACTCCTTAAGTTCAAAAGAAGCCATTCGATATGGGGTTTTAGAAATGGGCTTTGTACCAGGTTCAGGATCAATAAAGAATTCAACTTCTCGTTCTGGGGGTAGACCGGGAAGTTCTTCAGGAAATACGTCAGGAAAGTTACTAACAATAGAAATATTATTCAAATCTGACGTGTCTTTATTCAAATCCATAACATGGGCTAAGAAAGCTTGACATCCGTTTTTTAATAAACGAATAGCTTTATGACTTGATATAACAGTGATTGATTTTAGTGGTTTAGTTGCTTGAATTTGAACAACAGGTTGATTAGGAATATGAAAACTAACCACCTTACGAAAACAATCAATTTTGGCATGATGAGTAGTTAACCAATCAATCTCTAAAATCACGTCAAATGCAAGTATCTTTAAAGAGATAAGGTCAACAGGTAAGGTGATGGTGCCAACTTGGATCAAACAAGATTTATAAATAGTGGATGTGATGAAAGTTTCTCCTAACGGAGTCTCCACAGATAAATCAAAGTTTAATTTCTCCGGAGTCAAGTTTAAACGTTAAGCACAAGCAGGAGAAATAAATGAATGGGTAGCACCGGTATCTAGTAAGGTATAAACTTCAAATGAATTTATGATTAGCTTACCTGTGATCACCTCGTTTGGGTTCCTCGCATGTTGACCAATCACGACAAACGCTCTTCTAGGAACCGTTGACTTTGACTTTTCTGGGACAGCCTTTTGAGTCACCATCCCCGCTGGACTTGGTTTCGCTACAGTGCAATCTCGAGCGATATGTCCTTCCTTTTCACAATTATAACATACCTTAAACTGTTGTGGACAGTTTGGGCTGATATGTCTTTCTTTCCGGCATTTATAGCATATGACCGGTGGTCGTTCTCTTCCCTTAGAACCAGTTGCTGCTGGTGCTGACGTCTTCACATTGTCGTTGTTGAATCTCCTCTTTTTAAAATCTCCTCCCGACTCGCTTCTTCTATTATCATGGCCACGATTACCACCAGAGTGGTTACCGCTTTTGTCCATATTCTTCTTTCTCCGCTGATTATCATTGTTCTGATGACTGCTGTCACCGATATGATCCTGGTTGTGGTCCCTCAGTTGAATGTACTCGTAATCTCGTTCTAAAAATTGAGCCATGTTGACAACATCTGAATAGAGAGAAAATTTATGTGAAATGAGATATTGACGTATGCCGGGTCTCAAACCTCTCAAAAACATCCGCGTCATACGTTCCTCATTTTCCACCAAATGAGGTGCAAACCTGGACAACTCTGCAAACTTCGCCTCGTACTGGGACACCGTCATGTTGTTTTGTTCCAGTCTAATAAACTCCACTTCCTTCATATGACAAATGCTTTCAGGAAAGTACTTGTCATTGAATAATTTCTGAAACGTCTCCCAAGACATGTTAAGTGCGGCTGGATGGGTACGCTTCACAGATTTCCACCAGTAATCTGCCTCATTACGGAACATAAAGGTGGCGAATGGAACCTTCTGTTCCTCCGTGCATCCCAAGACATCGAATATCTTGGTAATTTGTTTGACCCACGTCTCCGCCTTAATCGGATCTGGCTTTACCCAAAATTTTGGTGGTCTCAACTCCTTGAACTGTTTGGCTGTGACAAACCGTGAATTACTATCATTTCCTCCTGTATTTTGAACACGAGTCTCCCTCGTCTGATTTTGCATGAACTACAAAAAGCTTCTAAACATCCCATCGTTCATCATCTGCTCAATGGTGTTGTACACAGAAGGAACATTACCAGCCTATTGCATGTTCTCCTCGTTGGTGAGTACAGGCGTCTCCACGATTTCATTTACTCCACTGTTAACATTATCAGTTGTCATTCTTAAATACTGCCATAAAACAAGGGTTAATTAAACAAATTAACAAATCACATAATACCCCTATATTATGACTGACCAACAAATAAGCTTAGGTAGGACAAACTAGCGAAGGATTTACTCGTCTCTCCCCTCCTAGTTCTATTCCCCGATCTCTGCCAGAGATCATATCCCTAAGCTTTGATACCAACTGTGACACCCCCAAAATAGGTATACATCACCCATTCTGAGTCGTCAATAACATGGTACAGAAACAACTACAACTTTATTAATACAATTGTCGTGCAAAATACGACAACACTTAAACTGTGAGTTTAAATACAAATATTGTCTTCTAAACAATATCCAAACTCAAATAAGTCCTCATTACAATTATTGGTATAATATTTTACAAAAAATGGTGAGGACTACTAAAATAACTTCTAGAACCATCATTCCACACCCCGACTAGTACTCGTTACATTCTCGCCTCCTGAGAATAAAAATGGAACAAAAAGGAAAAGGGTGAGCTCAACTAGCCCAGTAAAGAACATTATGACTAAGATAATATAGAACAAATTATCGTTAGTCCTCAACAGGAAAAAAATTAATAGAATACAATAGACAACAAATTTTAAATCAATATTCGCACCGGAAATAATAATTCATTAGAAGAGTTAAGTAGAGAATGAAATCTACTATCATCTATGAATTTAAAAGTCCATCATCGATATTTTATCCCTGTAACATCAATCAATATATATATATGGAATCAAATGTTCATCTTTACACTACAGGCCAAAGATATTCATCAGTTGGTCATGTTCATCTAAACACCTATTCATCTTTGCACTACGGGCCAAAGATATTCATCAGAAAATCATTCATCTTTGCACTACATGCCAAAGATATTTAGTTATATCATCATTTAGGACTGAGGATGATGAAAAATCTTTTAAAGAAAACGAATCCAGTGAAATAAAAGAACAAATATTAAGGATTCGTACTTTAAACAATCCGAGTTCAAAAATACTTCATAAATAATCATAGCGAAGTAAAATTCAAAAATGATCAAAACATGAATACAATCAAAGCTAGTATTCATAACAGATATCTTAGACAAAAAAAGAAAATTTTATTTTTCGATGAATAGTGTCGTATTCGTGAATAGTGCCGTATACGTGAATAGTAACCCCGACACAAAAAGTTTCAAATTTAATAAAAATTCAGATCAATATTTCGACATAATGATATTGGAAGAAATAATATCATTTATATAAAAAATAGCATCTCTTACCTTGAAAAGACAGTACTTCTAGCTGGAATATCGGATATAGTGCTGAAAGGAACTTGCACCGTATAACAATACTCAAAGTCTTAAAATACTCACAAGAATACGCTCGATATTATAGAGAGAGAAAGAGAGAAAACTTCAGTTTCTGGTGTATTTTTCAATTCTAACCTAATCACCCTATTTATAGGAAAATGCTTAGAACACCAAAGCAGAAAATTTAATAAATTAATAATATTTTCAAAACAATTTTTCTACGCACACCAATTTAGTCTAGACATCAGCCACACCTCAATAACAACCACAAAAACGTTTTTCTCAATTAATTCATTTAAAACTTAAAAAAAAAATTAATTAATCTAGAACTTTAATAATTCATAATAAATAGCCCTTTTGTCAGAATAATTCATAATAAATAGCCCTTTAATCCCATTATCTACAACTTTGCAGAAGAAAGTTTTTTCAAATTCCAAACAAAAATTGACCGAAATCTATAAACGGACGATTTTACAGGTTATAATCAAATTTCAGTCAAGAAATGGGGTCCACAAACATGAAAAATATGTTTTAATTATTTAATACAACAAAAATACTCTTCCTCCTCATATACTCATATATCCCACATTCATTGTAAAAATATCATCATTATTATATTATAATAATATAATAAAATATTATTTTATCAGAAAAGATAAAATATCGATTTTCAACAATTGTCACTTTAAATATTTTCTCCATCTATATCCACATAAAATGAATATTTTTCTTATCATATAAATCAATAATTAATTATTCACAAATAATATTATAGAATCACAGTACTGGCAACTAGGCCGTTCCCAAGAAAGAGGGGGCTTTCTAATAAGGATCTCTCCTTACTGGCGCGTAATTAGATGACCAAACCTCTCCTTAGACAGAACTTTCTAGACATTGCCAATATTACTATCTAATAATATTATTCAAATAATATGAATTATTGATCCGATAATGGAAAATACTGTGTAGTGACAATTATTGAAACAACATTAATATAAAATATCAACGCAACAATTATTGAATCAAAAAAAATAAAATACTGAACAGTAATTACTGTAACAATTATTGAGTAGTGCATTCTTACGTAAGAAATAATAATTGGTGCAATACCGTGTGCTACTGTGCAACAACACGTATTACTGTGTTTTAATCACCGGGTATTCTAACAGTATTAACGGTAACAACTACGCCGTTATTTATAAACAACTTATACTTGTCGTTTTCTTCATCTAATCGCTTTCTGTTATGGGACCCACAAAAGACTGCGCCGTCGTACGAATATTCCCCAACGGGAAGAATATTCCACGACCAAATGATTATTTCCCGACAACAATGAATATTTTATAACCACTTGCTTATTTAAAATATTTGTGCATTTTACCCATAACTAACCTCATTAATCAATTCAACCCTTACTATTGCAAATAATAAATAGAGGAAATTTCGTTTTATTAATAAAAAAAATCGGGGTCTTACAACCTCCCCTCCTTATGAAATTTCGTCCTCGAAATTAACGTACGTACCTGATGTTTCGAAAAGATGAGGATACCTCGCTTTCATTTCCGTTTTCAGCTCCCAGGTCATTTCCTCAATAGCATGATTCCTCCACAAAACTTTAACTTGTGGTATAACCTTTGTGCGTAGGACATGCTCTTTCCTATCCAAGATCTTGACAGGTACCTCTTCGTATGTTAAGTCTTCGGCTATCTCGTTCGGTTCTAACTCAATAACGTGGTTTGGGTCTTTCACATATTTACGAAAGACAGATATGTGAAAAACGTTATGAACACAAGACATACTTGGAGGTAACGCGAGTCTATAGGCCACATTTCCTACTCGGTCAAGAATCTGAAATGGACCAATAAATCGTGGATTGAGCTTTCCTCTCTTCCCGAATCTTGTAACTCCCTTCCATGGAGCAACACGTAACAATACATGATCCCCAATATCAAATTCCACGTCCTTTCGATGAAGATCCGCATAACTCTTTTGTCGATCTTGTGCCGTTTGTATACGTTGTCGAATCATTTGGATCTTTTCTGTAGTCATACGTACCAACTCGGGTCCCAACAATGTTGCTTCCCCCACCTCATGCCAACATATTGGAGAGCGACACTTTCGTCCATATAATGCTTCAAATGGAGCCACACCTATACTTGCCTGATAACTGTTGTTGTAAGAGAATTCCACCAACGATAAATACTTATCCCAACTCCCTTTGAAATCTAAAACACAGAGTCTTAATAGATCTTCAAGAGTTTGAATAGTCCTCTCTGATTGTCCGTCCGTTTGAGGATGGTATGCCGAACTGAATTGTAAATTCGTGCTCATAGCTTTCTACAAGCTAACCCAAAATCTTGAAGTGAATCTTGGATCACGATCCGAAACTATGGATACTGGCATGCCATGCAATCTCACAATCTCATATACGTACATACGACCAAGACGTTCAAGAGAATAAGTCTCCCGTATCGACAAGAAATGAGCAGACTTGGTTAAGCTATCAACAATAACCCAAATAACATTTATGCCTTGAGAAACCGTGGGAAGACTCGTAACAAAATCCATGGTAATATGTTCCCACTTCCATTTCGGAATCTCAAGTAGTTGCAATGGACCCTTAGGTACTTGAGTTACACGTTGACAAGTTAAACACCTCGAGATAAACTTTACAATATCTCTCTTCATATTGTTCCACCAAAATGTATGTCGAAGATCACGATACATTTTGGTACTTCCAGATGGATTGCAAATGGTGTATTGTGTGCCTCCATCATGATCTTGTACTTCAAATCAGAATTGTTAGGAACACGAAGTCTGGAGTGGACTCGAAGTATTCCTTCTTCATCGATTCTTGCCTCTAGAATAACACCTTCTTGTACTTTCTTCTTCATACGCATCAGCTCCGGGTCTATGGCTTGAGCAACTTTAACTTTTTCGATTAAAGTTGGTTTTATACGTATACTTGACATCATTGCATGGGTCCCCGGAGTCTTGACTTCTATCTTCATCTTTTGTAAATCACACCAAATGGGCCTTTGTGTTGACAAATCGTACTCGTTCCCGCGTATGATCTTCTACTAAATGCGTCGGCTACTACGTTCGCTTTTCCAGGATGGTATTGAATGGTATGGTCGTAGTCTTTTAATAGCTCGAGCAAATGTCGTTGCCGCATGTTGAGTTCTTTTTGGGTGAAGAAATATTTGAAGCTTTTATGGTCTGAATATATCTCCACTTTCTCCCCATATAGATAGTGCCTCTAGATCTTTAGCGCGAAAACAACTACTGCCAACTCTAGATCATGAGTAGGATAATTCCTCTCATATTCTTTAAGTTGTCGTGAGGCATAGACTATAAATTTTCCACGTTAATGAGAACACATCCTAGCCCTTTGCCGGAAGCATCGCTGTAGATAACAAATCCATCCGATTTTCAACAATTGTCACTTTAAAAATTTTCTCCATCTATATCCACATAAAATGAATATTTTTCTTATCATATAAATCAATAATTAATTATTCACAAATAATATTATAGAATCACAGTACTGACAACTAGGCCGTTCCCAAGAAAGAGGGGGCTTTCCAATAAGGATTTCTCCTTACTGGCGCGCAATTAGATGACCAAACCTCTCCTTAGACAGAACTTTCTAGACATTGCGAATATTGCTATCTAATAATATTATTCAAATAATATGAATTATTGATCCGATAATGGAAAATACTGTGTAGTGACAATTATTGAAACAACAGTAATATAAAATATCAACGCAACAATTATTGAATCAAAAAAAATAAAATACTGAACAGTAATTACTGTAACAATTATTGAGTAGTGCTTTCTTACGTAAGAATCAATAATTGGTGCAATACCGTGTGCTACTGTGCAACAACGCGTATTACTGTGTTTTAACCACCGGGTATTTCAACAGTATTAACGGTAACAACTACGTCGTTATTTACAAACAACTTATACTTGTCGTTTTCTTCATCCAATCGCTTTTCGTTATGGGACCCACCAAAGACTGCGCCGTCGTACGAATATTCCCCGACAGGAAGATTATTTCCCGACCAAACGAATATTCTCCAACAACAATGAATATTTTATAACCACTTGCTTATTTAAAATATTTGTGCATTTTACCAATAACTAACCTCATTAATCAATTCAACCCTTAATATTGCAAATAATAAATAGAGGAAATTTCATTTTATTAATAAAAAAATCGGGGTCTTACAAAGCACCTAAGTAGTGACATGAAGAAATTAACCAAATGATTATTTCCAACGAATTTAAAATAAATGAATCGGATAAATGTGTTTATTCAAAGTTTAGTAAATATTTTGGTGTTATAATTTATTTATATGTTGATGATATGCTTATTTCTGGCACTACTGAAAAAGTAGTATTAGACATTAAAGCATCCTAGTTTGCTACTTTTGATATGAAAGATATGTGGGAGGCTAATGTAATTTTAGGTATTAAAATTGTGCAGTCTCAGAATACCATTTCTTTAACTCAGTCTCATTATATTGAGAAGTTGTTAAAAAAAAGTTTAATTACGAGAATTACAAGATAACCTCTACCCCATATGATCATTCTATTAAGTTATTTCCAAATAAAAGGAATAACATATCTCAGTAAGAATATGCAAGTGTAATTGGTAGTCTAATGTATGCAATGTAGTGTACTAGACCTGATATAATATTTGCGGTTGAATTATTGAGTATGTTTATTCATAATCCAGTTCAGGTTCTTTGAGATGCAGTATCTAGGATAATTAAATATCTTAAAGACATAATGAACTATGTATTATGCTATATAGGATACTCAACTGTGGTAAAAGGGTACACGAATGCAAACTGGATAACGGATTCGGATGAAATAAAATCTACAAATGGATGAATATTCACTTTAGGAGGAGGGGCAATTTTTTGGGGTTTCAAAAAATAAACCTTGATAACACATTCAACTATGGAATCTGGGATAATTGCATTATCATATGTTGTAAAAGAAGTCGAATAAATTAAGAATTTATTATTTAAGATACCACTTTGGCTCAAGTTAATGACAACTATCTCAATATATTGTGATAATGAGGCAGCATTATCACGGTCTTATAATAAGGTTTATAACGGGAAGTCTAGAAATATAAGTTTATGACATAGTTATGTAAGGGATCAAATCAATAAAGGGCTTGTTACCTTTAACTACGTCAAGTCAAAGGAAAATTTGGTAGATCCTTTTACAAAAGGCCTAGGTAAGGATGTAATATGCAAGACTTCTAGGGAGATAGGTTTAAAGCCTTTGAATGAGAGGTAAACTATAAGTGGAAACCAACTAGTAACTTCTAGTATATTAGTTTAATGGAAAATACTTATAATAATAACCAGTTATACACTAGACAAGTATGAAGAAGAAATTCTTTGAAACCATCTCAAATTTTGTGTAAGTTTGTATGGAGAACAAAAAGGGTAGGGTAAACCTTTAATAAATCTATGTTTGGTTTGGAGGATGCATGTCAAACAAGTGTATCTAATTAGATTCACCTATGTAAATGAAGGAAGTAGGGCTACTTCTGCGAGACTTAAGACTTGTCTCTAAGTCACTTACGAAACCCAATAGGAAAACACAAGACCATAAATGTGTTGGGATTCTTTAAACTATAAGAGAAATAATTAATATATTTCTATTAAGTAAGATATCACTTTAAGATTTCTTAGTTCAAGGCTAACGCTACTAAGAATTCAGATATTTTGTGATATAGACTACGTAAAGGTTCAAGTCTAAAGACACCTCTTACTTATGTATGTTATATCTAGTAAGAGAAAAAAGTTCAAAAGAAAGGAATTGGAAGATTATTAAAATAGGGAATGATTGTTGGATATTTACAAATCTAAAAAGTATATAGTAAATATATTATATACTTTCTATATAACTAACAAATGGTTTGGTTCAATTGGCATGACTTGGAGTGTTTCAACTATGATGACATGGGTTTAATTCCTAGCATTGCAAAATTACAGATTGTATTTTTTTATTATTGGACCGTTGTATGAATTTTTTTGTGCCAATTAAAATTAGATCGTTGCATGAATGTAACGACAATTAAGTTGCCAACGGTAATTGCAAGTCGGGATGCCAGTCTAACCAAATAAGGTTAATTAATTAATTATTTGATTAATTAATTAGGACAACATAACAACGGGTAATTGCAAGTTAGGATTCCAGACAAGTAGCGTTAGGATGCTAACTTCTCAAATGGGTGTTTGGTTAATTAGTTAATTAATTAAATAGGATGCCACCTCTTCAAAAGGGTATTTGGATATTAACATACCTCTTTAAAGGGGTGTTTAGAAACCTATAAATAGGCTCCAAATCTACACAAACAAGTACTTCAAAAAAATCATTCAAAATTCTTTTCAAATTTTAGAAAAATTATCCTTCTGAATAATTTTTCTTGTTATATTTTTTTTCTCTCTCATTTATTGTTTTGAACTAAATTTGTTTCTACACAACAAATTTAGTACAAAGTAAAATATGGGTATGTCTTATCTTGAGAGATTAATTGGCAGTAGGGTGTGTAATAAAAGTAATGGGCGAATATAGTGTTAAGGAAAGAGTGGTCAACCATTTAATTCAGGCGGTAATATTATTTTTTTTTAAATCAAACTACAAAGCAAGTTACAACAATAATTGAAACAACCCGGGTCAAATCCCGAGTCCGTAACAAATCTCGGGTCAAATCCCAAGTCCGAATCGAATTAAATCTATCAAAATAAGGCCTCAAACCACTGGCCCAATAGTATCTTCTTGGGTCATCTTAGCCCACCACAGGCTCCCAAAAGGTCATGACTTGAAGGTACTATTGGTAGTAACTTATTTCCTTATATGCAGACAAATTTTTCCCTTCTCTTTCGATGTGGGACTGGGGTGTTACAAACTCCCCCACTTAAATTTCTGACGTCCCCGTCAGAACCGATCACACATACGGCCCAATGATCTTTGCCTCTTTAGCCATTGTGAGATAATACCGGTTGGCTTCGTGTCCCCACCTCTGGACCTCCATCTCTTTATTGTGGGATAATACCACCAGCTTTCGTGTCCCCACCTCCGGTAACCCGACCCGAGCTTTCGAGAGTCGGCTCTGATACCATATGAAACAACCCGGGTCAAATCTCGAGTCCGGAACAAATCTCGGGTCAAATCCCAAGTCCGAATCGAATCAAATCCATCAAAATAAGGCCTCAAACCATTGGCCCAATAGTATCTTCTTGGGTCCTCTTAGCCCACCACAGGCTCCCAAAAGGTCATGACTTGAAGGTACTATTGGTAGTAACTTATTTCCTTATATGCAGACAAATTTTTCCCTTCTCTTTCGATGTGGGACTGGGGTGTTACAATAATAACACATAATCTCCTACAAAACCACCTTGTACTTCGGAATCCACCATGATTCCCCATCACAAACAAACTCCCACAACCAAACATGCTATAACAAAACTAACAAAGCAAATTTTTTAAACTTAAGTCTTTAATTCTAGAGAACTTTTAAACTTTTTTTATCTTCTTCCTCTTTGATGACTTTCTAGATCTTGCCTTCCTCTCCTCCTTGGTGAATCCGAAAATTGCCTCCTCTTTATCTTTACTTCTCTCTTTCTCTCAAATATTTCTCATTTCTTACAAGTATTCGCTCTTGTTTATCTTTACAACAAGACTTAGTGGAAGTGCTAAGTGACTAAAGGAATGCAATTAATTTACCGCCAAGTATATCTCGTGTTCATAACTTTTTTCACATCTTTATGCTACGAAAATATGTGAAAAACCCAAACCACATTATTGAATTAGAACTAGACGAGATAGTAGAAGATTTAACGTATGAGGAGGTACCTGTCAAGATCTTGGATAAGAAGGAACAATTTCTATATTCAAATATTATACCTCAAGTCAAAGTTTTATGGAGAAACCATGATACAGAGGAAATGACTTTGGAGCTAGAATCTTTAATGAGAGCAAGGTATCCTCACCTCTTCGAAATGTCAGGTACATACATCAATTTTGAAAAAAAAAATGTATAAGGAGGGGAGGTTGTAAGATCCCAACTTTGTAAGAATAAGATTTAATTTTATTAAAATATTAGTCTAAATATTAAGGTATTGATTTAATAAATGTTATAGTTATGGTTGATATGTGCAAATTATACAAAGTAAACAGTTTTCAAAAAATATCCGTTCGACAAAGCCGAAATAACAAATCATTGGTGGACCCCATAACAGAATAAATATCGGATACAAAAAACGATAAAAATAATTTTTTTTTAAAATTAGCGACAGAACTTTTACCATTAATTTTTGAAATACCCGAGGATAAAAGTACAGTAATACACGTTATTCCACAGTAGTATGCGGTATTACACTATCTCTGATTATTAATTAAATAATTGTTGCATTAGAAGTCATTTAGTATTTTATTCAATAATTGCTACAGTAGTTACTGCATAGTATCTCATATTATTTATTCAATAATTGTCACAGTTACATCTGCACAATATTTTATATTATTAAATCAAAAATACGACACAGTAACTTATATTATTTGTTATGATATTATTAAACCAGTTATTATTATTAAAAATGTCTAGAATTTATGTCAAAGAAAGGGGTTAACTAATTGTGAGTTGTTTATACGGAAGACCCCCTCTTTGACTTATTATTCCATGTACCCCTCATTTGCCAATTTGTCAAACCGTCAACAAAAAATATTTTTTAGTTTTTATTTTATTATTATTATAATAATAATAAAACAGAAAACTTTTTATATAAAACAAAAAACTTTTATAAATTTGTTTGTTTTCTCAGTATATAATTAGAATGTATTATATTGTGGGCTATATGTATATACATAATTGTGTAGTACACATTCATGCTATGGCAACGGTTTAATCGTCATTATAGCCCAAATAAACCGCCGCAAAAGGCGACTGTGTACTACACAACTGTGTATATATATTTTTTCCTTATATTATATATAAAGTTATTTTTTTATATTAAATAATAGAAATCAGACGAAACAAAATTTCAAACATAGCATGCTAAGGTTTCGTCCGATGCAGTTTTGTCAAACTTGGTGTGCTAAGTATTTTCCTATAAATAGGTTGCTTAGTTGAGGTATGAAACTCACACCAAAATGACAAAATTCTTCTTCTATAATATTGTATGTTTTTATTTTGAGTATAAGGATACTTTGAGTGTAGCTAATAGTTCAAGATTTCCTCAGGATAATTTCTTTTATACCAGTCAGATCTAGTCTACTACTAAGGTAAATGATATTATTTTCTTTCAACACTGGTAAGGGACATCATTTCTTTCATATTTGTAAAAGGGATATCATTTATTTCGTATTTATAAGGGATATGACTTTCTTTCATGCTCCTAAATCTAAACTTACTATGATAAGTATTGTTTCTATATTTTCTGAAATAATTTGAAATTCCTTGGAGGTTTGCACTTCAACTAGTATCATTTCATTTACCTAAATCTTTTTAGTGAATTTTAATTGTTATCTTTAAAATACGAATCTTGAATTTGAATCCACATTTTGATTATCATATTAACAATTTGACTATTCTTGGACTCTGAATAAATAAAATTATAAATCTTTAATGTTTATTCTTGATCTTATTGTTCTCATTATTTCTATTCATCTTGTATATCATTGTCATAATCCTCAGACTTAAATTGTGGTAAAAAATTATTTTTAGCCCATAGTGAAAAGATGGAGTGTTGATTGGTATGATTATGATAAAAAATTGGGTATTGATATAATCATGACCTTTGGTGTTACTGATAAAAGCTTGTGGTAAGAGTTCTCTTTGACCCGTACTGCAAAGATGGACTGTTGTTTGGTATGATCATGACCGCTGGTGATACAAATAAATATCTTTGGCCCATAATGTAAAGATAAACTGTGAATTTGTATAATTATGAACAGGAACTGTTGACTAGTGTTACAGGGATACAATATTATGATGAGCTTTTAAATCGTAGAAGATAGTAAACATCATGCTCTACTTGACTCTTCTAATGGATTGTTAATTCCGCTGCAGTTATTATTGAAAATTGCATTATCATAACTCTCTGATTTTTTATTGTCGAAGGCTAAAGATAATTAATTTATTCTTTATTATTTTAGTAATGATATACTTTACGGGGCTATTTGATTTCACCCTTTCCCTTTTTGTTATATTGTTCTTCTTAGGAAATGAAAGTGTAGCTGGGATTAGCCGGGTGATGGTTTGAAAATGTAGAAGTATCTCAATACAGTATAAAACAGTGTGACAATAATTGTATTGAAAATTTAAGTTAAGTGTGGATATTGTCGTACTAGATACGGTACAATATTTGTATTGAAACTCACAATATGTGTTGTCATATTTTGCACGACAGTTTAATAATTGCAAATAGGAAAATTTGTATTTGAATTATGTATTATGATTTTGGAGACTAAAAATGGGTTGTGTAGGCCTATTTTGGGAGCTTCACATAAATAAAATGGGATAAATTATTTTTTGGTCACTGTACTAGGGTTCGGTTTTCATTGTGGTTACCGAAACTTTTTTTATTACAATCAAATAACTATACTCTCAAATATTACAAAATGACCATTATTTTCAATTTCCGTCCGAAAAAACGGACGAAAAAGCTGGCTGTAATTAAAACTCCAGTTTTTTGCTGACGTGGACGGGTTTTGCTGATGTGGACGAATTTTCTTTGACCTTTGACCTATCCAACGACTGATCTATCATTCTTTCCATTTTCAGTTTTCACATACAATAATAATAATTGAATACGAAAAATAAATACTTTATAATTTCATTTATTTATAATAATACTTTATTATTTATAATTATTCATATAAAAATATTTTATAGTTTATATAATTTTTTAAAAAAATTTAAATTTTAAAATTATTATTATTAATAGTATTTTATTATTATTATTTTATTATTTTATTATTATTAATAATAGTATTTTATTATTATTAATATTATTATTATTATTACTATTATTAATATTATTTTGAAATTATTATTATTATTATTAGTTTTGGAATTATGGTTATTATTATTTATAATTATAAAAAATGATAATAATAAATTAATTTATGATATTTTACCTTCCGATTGAGAGTTGAGATTGCACATTGCAGGGGAATATTAAAATGGAAAACTCTTGTTCTCACAACTTGCCAGTATATCACTTCTTTTTCAATCTCAACTCATGGTATTTTATTATTTTAATTATTATTATTATTACAATAATTATTTTATTATTAAAATAATTATTATTTTATTATTATTTACAATAATTATTATTTTTCACATTTCATCCCACATTTTAACGATCCAATCAACTACACCGAAATGTGCAAATTAATTTACTTTTCAAGAATAATATTGTATCAAAAATAATTTGGACAGAAAAAGAATTAATTTTTATCATGAATATTACCCCGGGTGAATAGTACCTGAGTGAATAGTACCCCGTAAATAGTACTTCGTGAATAGTATTTCGTGAATAGTATTCCATGAATAGTACCCCGACATGAAAAGATTAAAAATTATCAAGAATGCTCAAAATAATATTTCCGTGAAAAGAAACTAGATGAAGCAAAATTTTTAAGGATATTCTACTAATTTCATAGATAGAAGCAATACTTTAACAAAATGAGTATAGCTTTCGAAATCTGAAACGAAATAATATTACTTACATACTACAGAGTATGGAAGAAAATATTATTTCTTACGCATATTGATTAAAAATAATATCCCTTACCTTAAAAGGAGAGTATTTAGGGCGGAGATATTCTTGAAGAAAACTTGAACTGTTTTCTACACTCAAAGCTTCCTTAAACTCTAAAGAAATATGCTCAATATTATAGAAGAAGAATTTACTGATTCTTGTGTGATTTTCAATTCTAAACTAAGCATCATATTTATAGGAGAATGGACGGATACTATTAGAATGCACAGTAAGGAAAAAATCACGGACTGCACAGTGACTGTCACGAGAATTCGGCTGAAATTTCCAGCGTTCTAAAAGTCGGCCTAGTCGGCGACTAGGTCGGGTTCGGAGACTCGTCGAGTCGACCATGCCCTAGTCAGTTGATTTAGTCGCTGGCCGACTTAGTCGGGATCAAGTCGGCGACTAGTCGGTAAAGTCGGGGCAAATTGGAACAAATCGGAGTATATCAGGGTAAAAAACAAAACATATGAAATGTTTGGGGCCATAGTGTAATTTATGAATTTTGTTTATAATTTTAAACCCTACCTCCTCTGCCGACTGCTGCTGCTTCTTCTTACGAAAAAAATCGAACGACGACTGCCTCTTCTTCCTTCGACCGACGACGCCAACTCCTTCTCGCCTGACCGACGACGACGCTACTGCTTCTTCTTCCTTCGACCACCGATGCCGACGACGACGCTACTGCAGCTCACCGACTCCTTCTCGCCTGAAACAGTTTCGACAACTCCTTCTTCTCGCCTGCTCGCCTTCTTCTCGACGACGCCGACTCCTTCTCGCCTGCTCGCCTTCTTCGACAACGCCGACTACTACTCAGGTCTTTTCCGACTCGTCTCTCTCTCAGTTTCTCTATAAGGCTTAACATTTTACAAATAAGGCTTATAAAGCTTAAGTCTTAACAGTTTACATTTTACAAATAGTCAAAATACAAATACTGATATTTTTTTTAGGTTTTAGTTAATTAGTTCTTTAGTGGGCATTAAAGAAAAGGTTGGATAAATTAAATTAGTTAATTGTAATATTTCATTTTAAATTTTAAATTTTTTCAACTTCAGTTATAAATTAAATTATTAAAATCTGACTGGGGTTTGGAGAAATGATTGATTTTATATTTTTATGCATATGTATAATATCACTATCAATGGCTCAATCACCATCTTTGTCTTCGGCAACCTCTAATACTTCTGAGTGTTCAGTATTAAAAAGAGCTTCAGATGATATTGGATGGGAATATGGCTTCCTTGTAAATCCTAACAACAAGGATCGTTGGAGATGCAAATTGTGTGGCAAAGAGTATGGTGGAGGAGTTTATAGATTGAAACAACACATAGCAAATATCAAGGGAAATGTAGCATCATGCCCCAAGTCAACCAAGGAAGAAAAAGAAAAGTGTAAGATGGCACTTGACAAGGCAGTAACTAAAAAGAGAGACAAGAGGATAGATGACATGAATGTTAGAGCGGAAGTGGAAGTGGAGGCAATTCTAGAAGGAAATGAAGACGAAGAAGTTGAAGTTTTAGGGTCAAGGAAGAGGCCCCATTATCTTGGTCCCATAGATAGATATGCAAGGGCCATCAATCCGGATTTGAGTGCAAGTAAGAAGATGCGACAACAAAACATTAATGATGCACTTTGGAAAGAGAGAACTCATGATGTGAATAGGTACTTGGCTCGATGGATGTACGAAGCCGATATTCCATTTCATGCTATATCGACAATGATAGCTTTAAACGCTTTGTTGAGGCGGTGGGTATATTTAGCCAAGGCTTCCAACCCCCAAGTCAATACCAATTAAGTGAGCCATTGTTGAAGGAGGAGGTGGAGAGAACTAAACAATCACTCAAGAAACAAGAAGAAGAGTGGGCTTTAATGGGATGCTCTAACATGACCGAAGCTTGGACTGACCGAAAAAGAAGAAGCATCATGAATTTATGTGTTAATTGTAGGACTGGGACTTGTTTTCTTTCTTCTAAGGAAGATTCGGAGGTGTTGCACACGGCTGAATATATATTTGGCTATGTTGACAAGTGCATTGATGAAGTTAGGGCGCAAAATGTAATCCAAGTAGTCACAGACAATGCCTCTAATAATATGGCAGCGGTGACATTGTTGAAGGCCAAGAGACCACATATGTTTTGGACCTCATGTGCAACCCACACAATAAACCTCATGCTTGAAGGGATTGGAAAGCAACAAAAGTTCAAAGACACTATTGAAAGGGCAAAGAAGTTCACTATATTTATTTATGGTCATCATAGAACATTGGCGTTGATGAGAAAACATACAAAAAAGAGAAACATAGTGAGGCCAGGTGTTACTAGATTTGCAACCGCCTTCTTGACAATGTAAAGTATGATGGAGAAGAAACAAAAGTTGAAGATGATGTGTACTACCAATGAATGGGGAGCTCTTCCATGGGTGAAGACCGTAAAGGGGAAAGCCGCATTTGCTACGATGATGAGAACGGTGTTTTGGAATAGTGTAACTCTTGGCTTGAAAGTGTTTGCTCCATTAGTGATGGTTCTTCGTCTTGTTGATGGGGATTGGAAGCCCTCAATGGGCTTTGTGTATGGAGAGCTCAAGAAAGCGAAAGAAGATATCAAAGAGGCATACAAACAAAATGAGGATAACTACTGGCCAATACTACAAGTCATTGACACAAAAAGCTTAGGTCGGCTTGATAGTCCATTGCATTTGATGGCTTACTTTTTGAATCCATTTTACCTCTTCAAGGATCCTACCACCATGAAAGATGATCCAATTATCATGGATGGTGTTTTTACTTGTGTTGAATCTTTCTTGCCCGATGATTTTTAAGTTCAAAATGAGGTTATCAATAAAGAGTTGTTGAAGTACAAGACCAAATAGGGTGGATTTGGTAGACCATTGGCCGTAAAGGGATGTAAGGAGAATAATGACACTCATGATCCGGGTAACTTCGTAGTTTTCTTTTCTTAGTTAGTAACTTAGTTTTTTTTTCCCCAATCAAGTAACTTATAGTTAGTACTTTGCACTAAATTTCTCATTTAATTGTGCTTCTTTCATGATTAGTTGGATGGTGGTCTAACTATGGCAATCATACACCCATCTTGAAAAAAATGGCCATTAGAATTCTCTCTTTGACTTCGAGTTCATCCGGGTGTGAGAGAAATTGGAGCACTTTTGAGGGAGTAAGTACATATTCCCTCTCTTTAATTATATGTTGTAATTTTTTAATAAGGGTATTAGAATTATTAACTTGAGAATTTTCTTTAATGTATAGATACATACGAAGAAAAGGAATAGAATTGATGCAGCAAGGTTGAACAACCTAATGTATGTCCAATTCAATGCCAAACTTTTCAACAAGAAAAGAAGGGTAAAAGAGAAGGATGTCTTAATTACTAGTGAAGCAACAAATGCACAAGGATGGATTATTGAAGGTGGTGACGATGAAGTTGAACCGGATTCGGGACTTACATGGGATATGGTTGGCGAAGCTATGGGAGCGAATGAGGTCCTTCTACCTAGAAGAAGTGGTAGAAATGTGCGTTAACTAGATGAAGACGAGTTTGTGTCAGAAAATGATGACAACAAAGAGGAAGATGAGAATTATGAGTTTGAGTTCGATGGAGAGCAAATATGGAGAAGAGGAAGAAGAGTGATTTACTATTGATTTTGTGCTACTTAGTTTCATTTGGTTAATATGTTTTCATGTTTTGAACTTAGAGCGTCGAACTATTTGGTTTTACTTAGTTTCCATGTTTTTATTTGATGATTTGTGTTACTTACGTTATTCTACTTATTCAAAACTTATGAAGGAGGAAGGAGAATATATATATATATATATATATATATATATATATATATATATATATATATATATATATATATATATATTTTTAAAAAGTTAAAAGTCCGACTAGCCGATTAATCCCCTAGTCGCTAGTCGGTAGCCAACCGACATGGAACCGACTAGCGACTTTTAGAACACTAAAAATTTTTGATTTTACTATACAAATACTATGCAGACACTATGCAAATACTATACATAATAAAATGTAATATATTCTATTTTTCATAAAAAATAAAACTTATAATAATGTTAACTCCCTCCTGATAAGGCAATCTCCCTCCCCCCCCAAAAAAAAACCCATGACTAACTTTATATATATATATATATATATATATATATATATATATATATATATATATATATAAACTGAGATAACTTTCTCCTGACTATTTTGAAAAATAAGTAAGTGGGAGTCCAAACAATAAGCCAAATTTACAACAAATACTTTATAAAAATTCCCTCAATATTTTTAACAACATTTATTCATCAATAATATAACTTGCAATATTAGCAATTAGATCATTCTCAGGAAACATGGGGCTTTCCGATAACGATTTCTCCCTATTATCGCTCAATTAGGTGACCAAACCCCTTTTCTCGACAGAACTTTCTAGACATTGTCAATAATGCAAATAATAATATGAATAACTTGTCATCTCAAGTATTGATTTAATAATATAAAATATTGTGACAATAATTGAATCAATAACGTGAGATACTATGCAACAATTACTGTAGCAATAATTGAGTATAACTGAGTGACTTCTCACGTAAGCATCAATAATCAATACCGTGTGTTACTATGCGATCACGCGTATTACTGTACTTTTATCACCGGGTAATTTAACAGTTAACGGTAAAACTTTCGCCGTTATTTTTATAAAAAGATATTTATGTCTTTTTCTAACTCCAACAATAATTATGTTATGGGGTCCACCAATAATTGTGCCGTCGTACAAATATTTCTTGTTAAAACGAATATTCTCCGACCAATCGAATATTTTATAACTTGTTTACTTTAAAAAATTTATAAATATTACTCACAACTATAACAGTACATCAAATTCATACCATAATATTCAAAAATATATTTTGAGAAAATTAATCTTTATTCATAAAAGTTAGGGTCTTACACTTTCTATCCCTATTTCCTGAATAAACGTTATGTCGTAATTCAAAAATTCAAAAAAAAAACAAAAAAGTGTTTTTCGCATGAATAATATTTTACATCTTTTTCCCAAAAAAACTTTATTAAAGATTTCATCTCTATTTCTCAAATAAATGTTATTATGTAATTCGAAATTTTCGAAAAAGAGCATTTATTAGCGTTTTATGAATGGAGTTTTAGCATTTTTCTAGAACAAAATTTTATTTTCTTCTTACGAACCCTAAACACATATTTTCACTCATGTAACACATATTTAGGTCATTTTGCGACCTTAAATCACTTAAAATAGAATATTATTCATAAAAATCTATTTTTATTAAATAATATTCATAAAACCTTATTTTTAGGGTAAATCGAAATCCTCGATCGTCACAGTGTTTAAGTTATTAAAAACCAATTTTGTTTTGACATGCTTTACTTGATACTGCGTTTGGATTGAAGAAATAAAATGGAGTGCGGAATGAAATGTTTTTAATGTATTTTAATTATATGTTTGGTTGGTTGGTGTGGTCGGTGTTGTCATATAATGACAAAATTATCACATATATTCATTCTATTGGAATGAATTTTATTTAAGGATAAATCACTTTTTGGTCACTGTACTAGGGTCCGATTTTCATTGTGGTTACCGAAATTTTTTTTATTACAATCGAATAACTGTACTCTCAAAAATTACAAAATGGTCATTCCTTGCAATTTCCATCCAAAAAACGGACGGAAGTGCTGAGTTGGCGAACGGAAGTGTTGAGTTGGCGATTTGACTCCATTTTTTATCTGATGTGTATATGATTTTGTCATGTGTAAAAATAATTGTATCTTAATAATAATTTTAAAATAATAATAATAAAAATAATAATAATAATATTAAGAATAATAATAATAATTTCAAAATAATAATAATAATAATTTTTAAATAATAATAATAATTTCAAAATAATAATAATAACAACAATAATAATAATTTTTAATTCCACAAAGCAGTATCATGTTGACAATTTGGACATTATTGAATTCTGAATAATTTGAATTATAAATCTTTAAAATTTATTATTTGCTTTCATTTAATTGAATTCTTATATCATTGTCATCATCCTCATGCTTATATTGTGATGAAAGTCATCTTTGGCCCGTAGTGCATAGATGGACTGTTGATTGGCATGATTATGACCAGAAATTATTCGGTATAATCATAACCTGTAATGTTACAAATGATGTGGTAAAATCTTCATTGGCCCGTAGTACATTGATGGACAGTTGTTGGCATGATCATGACCATTGGTGATAACACAAATATCCTTAGCCCGTAGTGCATTGGATAATTTGTGGACGGGATACTAATGAATATCATTGGCCCATAGTGCATGGATAATTCAGTGATGTGGATTATTTATTGAGCTGAGTCTCAGTGATAAAATTGATGATAAATTTTTTAAATCATAGAAGATAGTAGATATCATGCTCTACTTGACTCTTCTAATGGATTGCTTGTTCCGCTACAGTTAAACTTGTTATTTATTGTTTAACACTGTTGAAGGCTAACGATAATTTATTTTGCATTATCTTAATCATAATATTTCTTACTGGGCTAATTGAGCTTACTCTTTTGCTTTCATTGTTCTCTTCAGGAAATGAAAATATAGTCGAAATTAGTCGGGGAATGGAGTGACGGTCTGAGATGGTGGTTGTAGTAGTCCTCACTATTTTATAAAATAATATGATAATAATTGTAATGAGGACTTTATTTGAGTTTGGATACTGTCTACGAGATAATATCCGTGTTAAAACTCTTAGCTACGCTTTTACCGTATTGTATAAATGAAGTTTGTATTGAATTTTGTACCATATATTTGGCGACTCAAAATGGGTGATGTATACCTATTTTGGGGGCGTCACAGTTGGTATCAAAGCTTAGGGATATGATCCCTGGCTGAGATGTGAGACTAGAACTAGGAGGGGAGAGACGGGTAAATCCTTCGCTAGTATGATCTACCTAAGCTTATTTGTTATTTAATTGATCGGTCAGAATATAGGGATAATATGTGGCCTGTCAATTAACCCTTATTTTGTGACAGTTTGAAAATGACATCTGAAAATATTGAGATAAGCAATGGCGCACAGGAGACAGTTGAGTCACTACAGATCAATAACCAGGATAATGTGCATCAGGAATGCAACAATCCTCACGTAAACAACACCACCGACCAAATGATGAACGATGGGATGCTCAGAGGCTTTCTACAATTCATGCAACATCAGGCGAGAGACTCATGTGCATAACACTGACAACTCTCGAATGGTCACTGCTAAGCAATTTAAGGAGCTGGGACCACCGGAGTTTTTGGGAAAGCCAAAATCACTTAAGGCAGAGTCATGGATAAAGCAAATCACCAAGATATTTGATGTATTGGTATGCTCCGAGGAGAAAAAAGTTCCTTTTGCTACCTTCATGTTGCGAGGAGAGGTAGATTATTAGTGGGAATCTATAAAACGTACCCAGCCTGCTGCACTGAAGATGTCTTGGGAGAAGTTTCAGGAACTGTTCAACGAAAAGTACTTTCCCGAAAGTATTCGTCACATGAAGGAGGTAGAATTCATCAAGCTGGAGCAAAATAATATGACCGTATCGCAATACGAGGCTAAATTTATGGAGTTATCCCGGTTTGCATCCCATTTGGTAGATAATGAGCGTACGATGCGAATGTTTCTAAGAGGTTTGAAACCTGAAATACGTTAATAACTCATTTCTCACAAACTTTACTTGTATTCAGATGTTGTGAATAGGGCTCAGTTATTGGAGCGCGATAATGAGTCAACCCAACCAAGAGAGAGCAACCGATAAAATGATAATACCAGTGGTAGCAGTCATCGAAGCGGTGACAACAAACGTACGTGGAGGGAATCAACATGCCAGAAATGTTAACCATTTCGGTGGTAATCATGGCCAAGACAATGGAAGTGGAAATTTCAAGAAGAGGAGATTCAACAATGATGAAAAGACAGCAGCACCAGCACCCGTTTTCAAGGAAGGAGAACGACCACCGATCGTATGCTTCAAATGCGGAGGGCAGGGACACATCAGTCCAAACTGCACGATGCAGTCCAAAGTATGTTATAATTACGGAAGAGAAGGTCACTTAGCCCGATTTTGTCGTGCAGTGAAGTCAAGTCCAGTTGGGATGGAGGCACTAAAGGTTGTCCCAAACAAGTTAAAGCCGGTAGTTCAAGGGAGAGTATTTGTTGTGACCTCCCAAAAAGTAAGAAACCCGAACGAAGTTATCACCGATAAGCTAATCATAAACTCTTGCGAAGTATACACCTTATTTGATATCGGTTCTACCCATTTTTTTATTTTTTCTACTTGCGCTCAACGTTTAAATTTAACTCCGGAGAAATTAGACTTTGACTTATCTGTTGAAACTCCGTTGGGAGAAACCTTCATTACATCCACTATTTATAAATCTTGTTTGATTCAAATAGGCACCCTCACATTACCTGTCGATCTTATCTCTTTGAAAATACTTGCATCTGATGTAATTCTAGGGATTAATTGGTTAACTACTCGTCATGCTAAAATTGATTATTTTCGTAAGGTTATTAGCTTTCATATTCCTAAACAACCTATTATGCGAATTCAAACAACCAAAACCATTAAACTCAATCACTGTCATATTAAGCCATAAAGCTATTCGTTTATTGAAAAACGGATGTTAAGCTTTTTTAGCCCATGTCACGGATTTAAACAAAAATACGTCAGATTTGAATGATATTTCTATTGTTAATAAATTTCCTGACGTATTCCTTGAAAAACTTCATGCTCTACCCCCGGAGCATGAAATCGAATTTTGTATCGACCTTGAACCCAGTACAAAATCTATTTTTAAAGCCACATATCGAATGTCTCCTATTAAACTTCAGGAGTTAAAAACCCAACTGCAGGAGTTGTTAGACATCAGTTTCATTCGTCCTAGTACGTCTCCTTGGGGTGCTCCTGTTCTATTCGTAAAGAAGAAAGATGGAAGTATGCGACTTTGTATTGACTATCGGGAATTAAATCATGTCACCATCAAAAATAGGTATCCGTTACCTCGCATTAATGACATGTTTAACCAGTTGCAAGGCGTCAAGTTCTTTTCAAAAATCGATCTTCGTTCCGGATATCATCAGTTAAAGATTAAAACTGATGACATTTCAGAGACTGCTTTCAGAACTCGGTACGGGCATTAAGAATTTCTAGTCATGTCTTTTGGATTGACTAATGCTCCCGTTGCCTTCATAGATATGATGAACCTAGTATTCAAGGAATATTTGGATCATTTTGTGATTGTCTTTATTGATGACATCCTCATATACTCAAAAAGCCGTGAAGATCATGAGCAACACTTGAGGTTGATACTCCAAAAACTTTGTGAGAACAAACTTTATGCCAAGTTGAAGAAATGCGAGATCTGGCTTGAAGAAGTATCATTCCTTGGGCACGTGATATCAAATCACGGAATATCTGTTGACCCAGCAAAGATTGAAGCAATACAAAGCTGGGAGCAACCTAAGTCAGTAACCTAAGTACGTAGCTTTCTGCGGTTAACTGGTTATTATCGGAGATTCGTGGAAGGATTTTTACGAATCGCTACTCCATTAACTCAGCTGACTCGAAAAGATACAAAATTCGGTTTGAGCGAAGAATGTGAGAAGAGTTTTCAAGAACTCAAGAGGAGACTCATTTCAGCACTTATTCTGACAATGCCATCTGGTTCGGAGGGATTTGTCATCTACATCGATGTTTCAGGCAGAGGGTTAGGATGTGTTCTCATGTAACATGGAAAAGTCATAGCCTATGCCTCACGACAACTTAAAGAATATGGGAGGAATTATCCTACTCATGATCTAGAGTTGGCAGCAGTCATTTTTGCACTTAAAATTTGGAGACATTACCTGTATGGAGAGAAAGTGGAGATCTATAGGGATCATAAAAGCCTCAAATATTTTTTCACCCAAAAGAAACTCAACATGTGACAACGACGTTGGCTCGAGCTGATGAAAGATTACGATCATACCATTCACTACCATCCTGAAAAAGCGAACGTGGTAGTTGACGAGTTGAGTAGAAGATCATATGCGGGTACGAGTGCTATATTTTCAACACAAAGGCCCATTTTATATGACTTATAAAAGATGAAGATAGAGTTAAAGACTCCAGGGACCCACGTGATGATGACAAATATATGAGTAGAACTGACTTTAATCGATAAAGTTAAAGTTGCTCAAGCTACAGACCTAGAGCTGATGCGTATGAGGAAGAAAGTAAAAGAAGGTGTTATTCCGGAAGTAAGAATCGATAAAGAAGGAATACTTCGAGTCAAATCCAGACTTTATGTTCCTAACGACTCTGACTTGAAGTATAAAATCATGGAGGCGCACAATACGTCGTTTGCAATCCATCCTGGGAGTACCAAAATGTATCGTGATCTTCGACATACATTTTTGTGGAGCAATATGAAAAGAGAGATCGCGGAATTTATCTCAAGGTGTCTAACTTGTCAACGTGTCGAGGCGGAGCATCAAGTGCCAAAAAGTCCATTGCAACCACTTAAAATTCCGGATTAGAAGTGGGAGCACATCACTATGGATTTCGTTACTGGTCTTCCCAAGGTTTCTCAAAGCATAGATGCAATTTGGGTCATTGTCGATAGATTAACCAAGTCTGCTTATTTCTTATCTATACGAGAAACTTATTCACTTGAACGTCTTGCTCGTATGTACATAAATGAGATTGTAAGACTACATGGTATGCCAGTATTCATAGTTTTTGATTGAGACCCAAGATTTACTTCACAATTTTGGGTTAGTTTGCAAAAAGTTATGGGCACGAATTTATGATTCAGTTCGGCATATCACCCTCAGACAGTCGGAGATGAGTATTCAAACTCTTGAGGATCTATTAAGACTATGTGTCCTTTACTTCAAAGAAAGTTGGGATAAGTTCTTGCCATTAGTGGAATTCTCCTACAATAACAGTTATCAAGCAAGCATAGGCATGGCTCCATTTGAGGCGTTGTATGGATGCAAGTGTCGTTCTCCAATATGCTGGGATAAGGTGGGTGAAGCAACGTTATTGGGACCGAAATTGGTAGCATGACAACGGAAAGGATTCAAATGATCTGGCAACGTATAAAAACCTCACAAGATCGAAAAAAGAGTTATGTTAATCTTCATCGAAGGGACGTGAAATTCAATGTTGGAGAGCATGTGTTGTTACGTGTTGCTCCATGGAAAGGAGTTACAAGATTTGAAAAGAGAAAAACTCAATTGTCGATTCATTGGCCCATTTGAAATCCTCGATCGAGTAGGAACTGTGGCCTATAGACTCGCCTTACCGCCAAGTATGTCTCGTGTTCATAAAATTTTTCACATATCTATGTTACGTAAATATGTGGATGTGGAAGACCCGAACTACATTATTGAATTAGAACCAGACGAGATAGCAGAAGATTTAACGTATGAAGAGGAACATGTTAAAATCTTGAATAAGAAAGAACATATTCTACGCTCCAAGGTTATACTTCAAGTCAAAGTTTTGTGGCGAAACCACGATATTGAGGAAATGACCTGGGAGTTAGAATCTGAAATGAAATCAAGGTATCCTCACCTCTTCGTCATACCAGGTACTTACACCAATTTTGAGGACAAAATTTTATAAGAAGGGGAGGTTGTAAGACCCCAACTTTTATGAATAAAGATTAATTTTCTCAAAATATATTTTTAAATATTATGCTGTGAATTTGATATAATGTTATAGTTGTGGGTAATATTTATAAATTTTACAAAGTAAGCAATTTTTATAAAATATTCGATTAGTTGGGGAATATTCGTACGATGACACAATTATTGGTGGACCCCACAACGAAATTATTGTCGGAGTTAGAAAATGACAAAAATATCTTTTTATAAAAATAACAGCGAAAATTTTACCGTTAATTGTTGAAATACCCGGTGATAAAAGTACAGTAATACGCGTGGTTGCATAGTAGCACACGGTATTAATTATTGATGCTTACGTGAGAAGTCACTCAGTTATACTCAATTATTGCTACAGTAATTGCTGCATAGTATCTCACGTTATTGATTCAATTATTGTCACAATATTTTATATTATTAAATCAATAATTGAGATGACAAGTTATTCATATTATTATTTGCATTATTGACAATGTCTAAAATATTCTGTCGAGGAAAGGGGTTTGGTCACTTAATTGCGCACCAATAGAGAGAAATCCTTATCGAAAAGCCCCCTCTTTCATGGGAGTGATCTGGTTGTTAATATTGCAAGTTATATTATTGATAAACAAATGTTGTTAAAAATATTGAGAAATTTTTTATGAAGTATTTATTATAAATTTAGCTTATTATTTAAACCCCCACTTATCCATTTTTTAAAATAATCGGGAAAAAATTATCTCAATTTTTATTTACTTATATATATATATATATATATATATATATATATATATATATATATATATATATATATATAAAGTTAGTCACGAGTTTGGGAGGGGGGGGGGAGATTGCCTGATCGGGAGGGAGTTACCATTATTATTATAATAAGTTTTATTTTTTATGAAAAATAGAATATATTATATTTTATTATGCATAGTGTCTGCATAGTGTTTACATAGTAAAATCAAAAATTTCAGCCGAATTCTCGTGATAGTCACTGTGCAGTCCGTGATTTTTTTCCTTACCGTGCATTCAAATAGTATCATTCCATTCTCCTATAAATAGGATGCTTAGTTTATAATTAAAATCACACCAGAATCAGGGAATTCTTCTTCTATAATATTGAGTGTATTTTTTTAGAGTTTAAAAGAGCTTTGAGTGTAGAAAACAGTTCAAATTTTCTTCAAGAATATCATCGCCCTACCAATCAGAAATACTCTCCTTTTAATATAAGGGATATTATTTTTGTTCAATATTCGTAAGAAATAATTTTTTTTTTGTACTATGTAGTATGTAAGTAATATTATTTCGTTTTAGATTCTGAATTCTACTCATTTTGTTAAAGTATTGCTTCTATACTCCATGAAATTAGTAGAATATCCTTGAAATTTGCGTTTCATCTAGTATATTTTCACGAAAATATTATTCTGAGCATTCTTGATAATTTTTAATCTTTTCATGTCGGGGTACTATTCATGAGGTACTATTCACGAAATACTATTCACAAGATACTATTCACTCAGGTACTATTCACCCAGGGTACTATTCATGATAAAAATTAATTCTTTTTCTGTCCAAATTATTTTTGATACAATATTATTCTTGAATTTTACTCCACAAAGTAGTATCATGTTGACAATTTGGACATTATTAAATTCTAGATAAATTAAATTATAGATCTTTAAAATTTATCATTTGCTTTTATTTAATTGAATTCTTGTATCATTGTCATCATCCTCATGCTTATATTGTGATGAAAGTCATCTTTGACCCGTAGTGCATAGATGAACTGTTGATTGGTTTGATTATGACCAGAAATTATTCGGTATAATCATGACTTGTAATATTACAAATGATGTGGTAAAAGTCTTCATTGGCCCGTAGTGCATTGATGGACAGTTGTTGGCATGATCATGACCATTAATGATAACACAAATATCCTTGGCCCGTAGTGCATTGGATAATTTGTGGACGTGATACTAATGAATATCATTGACCCGTAGTGCATGGATAATTCAGTGATGTGAATTATTTATTGAGCTGAGTCTCAACGATAAAATTGATGATAAACTTTTTAAATTATAGAAGATAGTAAATATCATGTTCTACTTGACTATTATAATGAATTGTATGTTCCGCTACAGTTAAACTTGTTGTTTATTATTTAACATTGTTGAAAGCTAATGATAATTTATTCTACATTATCTTAGTCATAATATTTCTTACTGGGCTAGTTGAGCTCACCCTTTTGCTTTCATTATTCTCTTCAGGAAATGAGAACGTAGCCTGGACTAGTCGGGAAATGGAGTGACGGTCCGAGATGATGGTTGTAGTAGTCCTCACTATTTTATAAAATAGTGTGATAATAATTGTAATGAGAACTTTATTTGAGTTTAGATACTGTCTACGAGACAATATCCATGTTAAAACTCTCAGCTACGCTTTTGTCGTATTATATAAATGAAGTTTGTATTAAATTTTGTACCATATATTTGGCGACTCAGAATGGGTGATGTATACCTATTTTGGGGGCGTCACAGAAAGTGAAATAAATTTTTTTACGGAAAGTAAAAGTCGATTTTTCGGCTAATCAAACGGGTTACAAGACGTAATTGAAAAAGTTAGAAAACTTAACTAGAAAAAAAATTACTAATTAAATTTAGTTGAATTAACTAAACCTGGGATTTTAAAGGCCTTGTTAGGATTTATAGTATTTGGCTAGGTTTGAGCCAATGGTTTAGCCTAAGGTTTAAATGACTTGGCTAAGGATTGAGCTAAGGGTTGTGCTAAAGTTTTGGGTGACTTAGCTAGGGTTGTAGCTAAGGCTCAAGCTTAGGGTTCACTACAAAAAAAAGTCATTGTCGACGGGTACTTTCATTGCCAATGACCCCCGTACCGTCGACAATGAGGTCATTGGCGACGGCAACGCCCCCAAATCTAGGTTACCTTTACCTCTGGTTTAGTGCTCACAATACTAACATATCCAGTCATTCTATCATAATACTAACTTAAAATTGTCTTAGATTACGTATTAATCTTAGCTTAAATTCCAGGTTCTATATACCTTTACATAATACAATACCACATAATAATACAAGACTATAATAATAATGTAATTATTGCAATAACTCCTTAAGTTCATATAAGCACAAGCACTTAATAATAATTTATTCTGCAAATTTGGATTTTCCCTTATCTTTCTCAAACGTACCAACATTCTCAGTTTTAACTGAAAACCTTATATTCAACGCAAGGGTGAGCAAAAACTTGCTCTGCAAGGAAATAAATAGTTGAATATAATGGAACAAAAATATACACAATAAAGGAATAGATTAATGAGATACTGAGCAAAACAGTTCTTTAAAAACTTTGAGTTTAAAAATCAAGCTTTAGCATGCTGTAAGGTCAAATGATAAGTGAACTCTGTACTAGAATTGATAATACTAAAACTACAATCCATGGATATAAACAGATACTAAAAACTGAATATACCCTTAGACTTGTACTTTAGGTGATCAACCCAAGTACCCTATATTGTGCATAACATAACAGTCTAATGACACATTACATGTCCTTCGGAATCATATGTCCGGTACAATATGCCTGTATAAAATGGTTGTTCGTTCACGACATTATATAAGAGTCCACACCACAACAAAATAGTTTGGAGAACATTAAATGAGATTTTCATGAATGAATAATATCAATATATCTCAACATTTGTCTAGCCAAAATAATGGCATTGACATACTTTCAATATCATAAGAATAACTGAATCTGAAGTATTACAGTTCAATAATTTCAATAACTTGAAAAAAATAAGTATTTGAGTCAAGTAGTTGCAATATAAACTTATTTGAGTAAGAAAGGTTGATGTACTTGCCTCTTGCGTCGATTAAACCTTTTAATAAATTATCTTGTCACTGAGTAGCCTACATATATATACAGTATCGGCTTACTTAGTGATCTAATAGCATAAAGTCTATATACATTGTTCAACTGTGAAACCCCCAAATCCGGGTACTTTATTCTCACAAGATTTGGTGTTCACTTGATAAAAACATTCATATCTAACTACCCAATCATAATAAAATTTAATAATAAACCTTCCCATTAAAGGATTACATTAATAAAAAATCTCACAGGTTATCTAACCTTTAAATACAATCATTCATATGTAAAAAATTAAATAACTTCATTACAATAATTAAAATAAAGTCTGACACAAAATGTCAACATGTTTACAAGTCTTCAATACTTGTTCATCTTTCCTTTCCCTTTACTGGTGCTAGGTACATCGACCTTCTCAACTTTAGTTATAATGTTTATATAAGTAAGAGTGAGCAAACAAGGCTCACTTGAAATGACAATGAATAAATTTTATAACAATTGCCAAATAATAGACTCAATAGAACTGAACAATATGCTCTATTAATGATAATCAAAATTTTGAAATATACATCTGAAGGTCATAAGACCACGAACTATGTCCATAGTTATAAGTAATCTTTCAACTTAAACTTTAACAGTTATAAGACTATAGGGACTCCTCGTACTTAGGGGAATCAGCCCTTCGTACAATATATTGTGCACAAACATTTCAACGTTAAGCGTAAATTATCCCCTAATAATAGAATTGTTCATCTCAGCATTTAGAATACAAGTTCGCACCAAAGTAAGTTTGGTTTGAATACGTTTCAAGATAATTTAGAATTCAACGGTCATCAACTAAGGATTAGTTGAATAAAAAGTTAATAACGTTATGTTACGGAATAATCATAACTGAATCGACATTGTAAATTAAAATCATACTTTAGGAATAATCTAATAGCATAAGTATTGAATAATATAATATACATTGCTTGAACAATATTAAGCTAAGGTTAAAATCTTATTTAGAATTGAGTAATGAGCATGTATAACAAATAATAAATTGACCGATAAAACTTGTTCAACTTTAGTATATCAGAATGTAGAACTTGCATGCTAAATTACAAGAGAAACTTACTCAACGAAAATGTAGAGTTAGACAACTCGCGTAATTGTAATCGAACTAGAAACAGTAAACTTATTCAATATAAACAAGATAGAGTAAGAAAACTTGCACAATATAATAGAACTAGATCACGAAAGTGTAAAGTTAGAAAACTTGCCTGGAGTAAAAGCTAAACCGTAACAACTCGAATCACAATCCCCTATATATATGTCATCATGACATAATTAGGCATTACAAATATTCTATAACTACATAAGTATCTACGTCATGTATAGTTTGATTTATAACCACATAATCCAATTACATTAGTAATAAAACTCGTAGCGTATTAATAATATACTCATTCTTAGTATATAATACCACAATAACAAAAATTATATTTTTAACAGTCATAGTATTGCATTATATCAACAATTACAGACTTTGTGCAAAAGAAAAATCATTTCTGAACATTCTGTTAATCGGCGCTGCGGCGCCACAGTTTGAACTGTGGTCGGCGCTGCGGCGCGGTGTCTAAGCTAGATAGTGGCGCTGCGGCTCGAGGTTTTGGGCGGCGACTCTGACTTTGGCGCTGAGGCGCCGAAACTTACAGAACCGAGCACGAAGAACAGAACAAAGCAATTTTTTGACTGTTTAAGAGTTTCTAGCAGCTAAATTAACACGTATAACTTATGTAAATTACACATAACATTTACCCATCATACATATACCAATTTAAAAAAACTCAACAACAATTTTAGAAAACTTAAATCCTTGAATGTCATGTTTTCAACCAAAACTCCATTTCTGACAAAACTAACACTGTAATCCCAATTTATACACCAACTTAGTCCATTCTAACTATATTCTCTTCGTTTCTTACCAAATTAATATATTAAATGTTCAATTTCACCATTAGTTCACAAACAAACAAATACAGACAATTACATTATATCAATTTTGGTACTTTTACCAACCATTTTCATACATATATTTACTGTAAACAGTTTTCTTTCTTTTTAAACGAAACTATCATACAATCCCTTATCTAAACATAAACTCTAGCATTACAATTACCTATAATTGCAATTATTCAATTTATACAACCATTCAAGAGAATTTGAACTTCACAGAGAATTTGTAAAGAACTTTATACACAGTGAAACTCAAGAAAATTATGACATAAAACATATATATAATATAAAGGTTATGTAACATACCTTCTCTTGCTTAATCCTTGTTCACCACCGATAATTGTTTGAAAGACTCAAGAACTCTCTCTTGATTCTCTCTCTCAGACTCTCTCAAACCTCTAAAAACTCTTTCTTTTCTTTTCTCTGTAACTTTCTTCTTAGGCTTAGGTTTAGACCAAATACACTATACGTAATATTAAAACAATACCAACATACGCCTTTTCAAACGTTTTAAAAACCGACGTCTACTAATGATCTTATTAAATTATCAGTTACCATAATTAATATATATTATTTATATTTTATTTATATTATTAATAATTCAAAATTCAAAAATCCAAAAGCCATAAGGCTCTGTTTGACAAAACTCTTTAAAAATTAAAGACTTAATATCTTAAATCCTTGTTTGGCAAAACTAATTAAACTCCATTAATTTATTTTAATAACACATTTATAGCATAGTTATTTATCACACTTTTATTACTAAATTAAATAAAAATATTATAATAATTCATTTAATCACTATAAACTCTCTAACTTAATTATTAAATTAAATTAGAATGTTATCTCATAATAATTAATTTTCTTAACTCATTAATTATTTATTTAACAAATAATTAACCAAATCAAATCAAATTAACAAATATTTATTCAACAATAAACGCATCCATTAAATATTTATATAATTCAATAAATATTTAAAATTACAATTAAAATTTCTGGATTGTTACATCAACTATGGTTATTACTTACTAACATTAATCAATCATATAGATAGCTTTTATTTGCAAATACATTTAAGCACACAGACACTTAGCTTGTCACAATACATTTTCACATCTTAGGATGTATATAGTACTTTTACTTAATTAGCTCACACAGACACATAGCACATATAACTTTCATACATCTCCAAAACATACAAGTTTCAGTCCCAACATATCGTGATATAGATCTCAGATCATAAAAAACCTTTATTATCTCATTTAGTCATGCTAAGACATTTACAAGTTTTAAACTTTACTTATACAACATAACTCAAAAACACAAAAATATGATTTTTGAGGCACTTTTGGAGATTTTTAGTAATTTCTATAGTAACATTTTGAATCTCCCAATTGTACAATCTTATAGACCTCTTAGAAAAGTATTTTATTCTTGGTTTAGGTCTTTAAAAATATCAAGTTAAGCAATTCAAAAACAGTTCCCAAATGGGTTGTTTTACACATTTTCTTACTTGGCAAAATCTGCAGTTTTTATGATTTTCAAGGCTACTTTGATGATTTTTATGAATTTTTGTATTAGGCTTTTAAACATGAACTCTAGAAATACTTCTAGACTGTATAAAAAGGTATTTTTTTTATTAGTTTTGTTTCTCAAGTAAGCTTTCTAAGCTTCTTGAAATTGATGCTCAAACTAGGTAGTTCACCACAGTTTCTAATTTTACTAACTTTGGTCAATTTTTGCCAATTTCATTTCTGGCCTCTTGGGTTCATTCCAACACTTGAATTATTACTATTTAAGATTAATTTTAGCATTCCCTTGACTTGAATAATTACTAAGCTTTTTCAAACTTTTACATAGTAATTTCTCAAGTTCTTGTATATATTAGCATTTCAACACTTGAAATAGTCTAGCATATCTCTAACTCATTTTCCTAATGTGTTAAAACTGATTTTTAAGTAAAATGGCAAAATCGCAAATTTCACATTTAGAAAAATCTGCAAAAATTTGTAGTTTTGTTAATTTTATAGGCTAGTTTAGTGATTTGTTTGAATTTTTAAGTTAAGCTCTTGACTCAACCATTTGGACCTGCTTTTAGACCATACATTAAGGTATTTTAATCAAACATTATATTTCTTATTCATGTAATTTAAGCTTATTAAAACAATGTCTCAAACTAGCCTGTTTATCACTTTTTCCCAAAAAACTATTTTTGATACTTTTCTATTTTCTCTAGTTTTGGCTACTTGAATAATCTAGGCATGTATATTTTAGTTACTTAAGGATACTTTTAGCATCACCATACTTTATTTAATCATCTAGCCAATTTGACCTATCAAATCTCACTTTAGGCTTGAAAATAGATCCTAACTTGGTTTTCTTGCTAGTTTTGGTCTTGAAAATGATTGAAAACCATTATAAGCATGCATTAGCATCTTTATATGAGTTTATTACAGGCTTATATGTTCAGGTGCTAAGGATAACCCAAAACAGCCCTCTTTTGGCTTAAAATGTGATTTTTAACAAATTTAAGGCTTACTTATGTCATATTACGACTATTGAAACTTTTCTATATGGTCCAGGTATGGTGGTTCTTCATTTAGGTGCTAATTTCTATTTTAAAGCTTATTTTCTTTACTTTTTAGATATGAATTTGAACCACACATAACATAGACCTTAACTAAGTTAAGGACCAACTTTTAAATGTCATTTATAGGCAGTGTGAGTACCCTTTACTGACTTATAACATTAGTGGCCAAATTTGACCATAACAGTTCTTTATAAGCACAATTTTGGCTATCAAATCTCAAACAGTTTCATAACAAGACTAAGGGAACTTCTAGGTATTCAAGCAATCCTTAAAACATCATTATAACATACTCAGTACATACTTACAACAGTTAGCTCAGATTTTGACAGTAAAACAGTATATTTCCTAGGCATATTAAGCATTACTTAATACCATTTTACCAAAACAGACCCATGTTTTCCATTAAAAGTTTTACCACAACAAGTGCATACCATATACTATATGTTCATGGTTTAAAACATGTATATGCAAGGATTCTAGCTTTAGTTCAAAACAGCCTTCAATAGGCTTTATACTCATATGAAAACATGGTTTGACAACCTAGTTAGCAAAGTAGCATGGTTAAGCAACACATGAGCTTTGAATAACCTTTTATATAAGATTTAACATGCATAGCTTATGTCCGGATGGTCTAAATTAGTCCACACAATGACAGCCCACAACAAAGCCTTTAAACTAGCTATTTAATCTCTCAAAACAGTGGCCTAGTCTGGCCTGTTTCACACAGGTCCAGACTACCCTGTTTTTAGTTATTTTCCACCTTAAAAATGATATCTTAGCTAGACTACCAATACTTAACCTTCAAGGTTTGGCCTTTTAGACACCAAGTTGTATCGTGAAACCACATGAAATGCAAGGCATGTCAATCATCATTGAACTCTTTACCTTAGTTGGATTTTACTTTATTTTTCATATACAAAGTTATCATAATATGCAAGTTATATTACAACATGCCATATTTGAGCATAGAAGCATGTTTGAGGTATTCATTTCACTATATAAGCAAATAGACACCATTCTAGACTCTAAATCACAGCTAGCATACATTGATACCATAACAGTCAATACTTAGGCATTTTATCAAACATGTAAGGTGCAGTCCATATATATACCTATAGTACATATGCTTCTAGCTCTTTGACCCCAACCTTATGGCTTAATTTAGCTAACACAACAATAATAGAAATTTCCAGCCACAAACAAGCCTTATAGTAGTTAATATAACAGTCAAAATTTAGGACAACAATCATTACAATAGTGGATAGCCTTTTATGGCCATTCCAGGCCATTCGGCCAAAACAGTCCACTATCGCTAATGAAAATGTAATGCAAAGGAATGGAAAAGGTTCAATTTTTAATACCTTGCTGGGCTACTTTCTTCTAGGCTACAAAATAGTGAGATGTGGGCTGTTAGGCTACTCCAATATCTCCCCTTCCCCAGCCGTAACTCTGAATTAGAATAGGACTTGGAATTTTCGAATGGCTAGCTTGTTTTGGGGTGGTAAACTTCCATTTATGGCTGAACTCTCCTCTCTCTCAGTCAGCCTCTACCTGCTTCTGAACTTGCCCCTATTCTTCTCCATTATTGCTCATTCCCGGTTCTATTTTTGGTTCATATTCAGCCCCTTGACATAGCCTCTTCATAGAAGCTAAGTAGCTCCTGTAGTGATCCCTAACCAGCCATTCTATCACCTACCTGACTCCTTACAGTTTAGCTCATCATCACTGTTTCAGTCTACTTGGCCCCTATATTTTTTTAGCCTTATCCCGGCAATCAATAACATCCTTAGCCTCTAACTAATTGTTAACTGGCTGCTAACTAATACTAACTCACTGAATTGCTAACTTACAAAACTCAGCTTTATTTTTCCCCAATGTGGGCTGCTGGATTGGACAAAGAAAATGGAAACTAAACTTGGTTTTAATTTTGGCTCAAAACAGTCCACCTGTTGTTCCATATTTGGCTTGCCAAATTAGGCTGGGTTGAAAGGGGCTAATGTAGATTTATTTTGGGCTTCCTATGTTCTAATAAAATAACGGAAAATTGCAAGCATACATGGGAAAATTAAGTCAGCCCAATATATATAACTTGGACATCTCATTACATCTTTTTAAGTAAAGCAATGGTCCATTTTATCAAAATAAATGTAGTACATAACCAATTATACATAGCCAATTTAATGTGGCTCAATACTTTATTATGGATTTCTTACAATTCAATGTACAAGAATTTTATCTCCCATTTTTACTTAGGCTAGCAAAAGTAATTAACACACTCATCATTAAAGATAGTGATTCCATGTAATTCAAATATTCATGGTAGTACATACCATTAACCTTATTTATCAATAAATAAAATTATTGAATGAATTTAATTATATCATAATATAATTATTTCTTTGAACACATTGGTAGCTTCATGTCAAGAATCCTTCTCAATTAAGTCATGTTAGCTTTTCTTTTCATTCATGATATTTAAATATCATTATAATAAGGTAAATTCCATCTACCTCCTTTACTATACAAAATCTTGAGATACTTAATAAATCATTGAAAAAATAAATAATTTTAATGCAATTATACTCAAAATTTGACATTATAATAACTGAATATTACATAGAATTTTATGAGTCATTACAACGCCCATCGCCACTCCCGTCACCTCAGGGGTCGTCGACCCTGGCTCCTGTCAACCGTTGTCGGTAGACCTAACAAAATTGGCCCAAGCCCGCAGGCGGGGCAGGCCCGCTCGTCAAAAAGCAGGCTTTGTGACTCATTTTTTTAGCCCACCAAAATCCGGGTAGTTTTGGCCCGGCTCATTAAAGGCCCGACCCGTTTGGGTTAGGCCCAAAAATATGTCAAAATTAGTCATAAATCACTCTAGGTCCGCGGCCCGCCCCGGCCCACCCGTCAAAAAGCGGGCTTTGGGCTTAACTTTTTCAGCCCGCCAAAACTCGGGCCGTTTTGGCCCGGCCCGCCAAAGGTTCGGCTCGGCCATGGCACGACCCATTTGGGCCAGCCCAGCCCATTTTCCAGGTCTAATCATAGGTAATAAGGTCATTGGTTACGGCTATCCGTCGGCAATGACTCATTGGCGACAGTATGGGCGATGGACTGTCCATCGCCAATGGCTATTAAAAATTATTTATTAAAATTGTCATTTGCGACGCCAATAAATTTTGGTCCGTCGGTAATTGGTTTTAAATATATTAGTAAAAGGACCAATTATTCGTCACTAAGACTGTTACTATAGGTCATTAGCAACAGACATGTCGTCGCCAATGACCACGTCGCTAATGATTTTATAAAAAAAAACCTTGTTTAAAACTGCAAATTTCCCCTGTTCATTTACTTATACATAATTGTACCTGTTATAAACTAAAGAAAAACAAATAATTCTTTACGAACGCATGTCAATAACCATCAAATCTTTTGCTATTAACCATCAAATACGTAGACAACGTAATCACATAGATAAAGTATAAAATGTTAATAGATACAAAATGGAATCATCTGAAAACTTTCATCAATTTAGTTAGATACATAAATCATCAATCGAACTAGATATAAAACCCTAATTTTTACAACCCAAAAATTATATAAAACATATATGAAAGTTAAAATATAAACATAAACTAAGTATATCCCCAAATTAGGAGTACCATCATCATCACCATCGATCATGCCACTATCAGTCCCACCGCCGGTCCCACCCTCCGTAGTATCATCAACATTAGCTCAACGGTCCTCGCTAGCTCCTCCACGGTCATCGCATGTGCCGCTGACTCCACTCCTACAAGGCTCCACAACAAAACCCTAAAAACTTAAAATATTAATATCGAAGTCCAAAGCAAAGACAAGGATCGTAGGCTACACTCTGAGATCGTAGAGTCCATAGAATGAATGCAGAGATCGTAGTCGGGCAAGATCAGATGAAGACAATAAGCACAAGGCAGAAATCGTAGAGTGTCAAGATCTGATCTTGGGATCGTAGTGTCTGTACAGCCGAAGCTGAATCGTAGAGTGCAGAACTACGACTCCAAAAGAAGTGCTCAAAATGCTAAGTCTGAATCGTAGAGCAGATACGGTTCTCAATGAATGACCACTCCCAAAATATCCAAAGATACGAAGCCTCTAGTTGGCACTGCAAAGATGCATTCCACAGTAAGGGAACCAGAGAGCACTCAACGAATGACATGCAGGCTAACAGAAGATCTCAGTACAAACCCAATCAACATTAAGATTGAGGTGTAAGGCCATTCGTGATGAAGTCTTCCACAAGGAGATCCAAAGAAGACTTCAGAAGGTGACTAAGGAAAGTCAGGATATGCAGTAGCTATCAAGTGTACAGAAGACAATGATCTTGGAAGCAACCAAGATCGTAGTGTTTGCCAAACAAAGAAGAAACTGATGGAAGTTGAACCAAAACACTGGTCAGCTACTGAAGAGCAAGGCTAAAGTGATTAAGTGCAGTGTCAGATCATTGATGATAAGTGAACGAGAGATTACAAGGAGAAAGTAAGCTGGACGCACTACAAATCTGAAGTGTCTTGATATTCAGAAGAGGACCGGGACAAGGAATTAGGCCATCAGTATCTGAGAACAGTCAAAGCAAACAGAAGTATTGAAGCGCTGCATAATACAAGGAAGTGGTGTTCTATATTGAAGATCCAATCAACACTCTTCCAGATCGTAGTGTTAACTCTACCAGTCAACGAACAACACTAAACAAGACACTACGATCAAGTCCTTAAAGACGTGCATCAGAATCGTAGAGTTTGAATATCTGAAGAATGAAGCATTGGCAACGGTTCAATCTGAAGGATAATATTCGGACAAGTGCTTATTGAGAGCATCGATACAAAAGGACAACCTCTGATCAAGAAGTCAGAAGAAATAAAGTCTTCAACCTGCCCAAGACAGTAAAGTGATACATCTGACAGGGTAGGTGAAAAAGTAGATTGCAGTGTCAGAAAAAGTATGACAAGTCACATCAAGTAGTCTACATCAAGCAACTCGAGATCTGTGAAGACATTTGAATAGCTTCCAACGGCTACTTTCCAACGGAAGGATTGGGAAGGTGTATAAATGTAGAAGAGTTTCAAAGATTAAAGGTTGCTGGAGTTGTCGATTTTGGAGTGAAGGTGGACTGATCTAACCAAGTGATAGTGAGTCCTCAAGCTCACTCTACGTGTAAGACCCCAACTTTTATAAATAAAGATGAATTTTCTATAAATATCATTTTTGAATATTATGGAGTTAATTTGATATAATGTTATAGTTGTGGGTAATATTTATAAATTTTGTAAAGTACGCAAGTTGTTATATAATATTCGATTGGTCGGGGAATATTCGTTTTAACAGGGAATATTCGTACAACGGCATAATCATTGGTGGACCCCACAACAGAATTATTGTCGGATTGAGAAAACGACAAAAATAGTTTATTAAAAATAACGGCGGAAGTTTTACCATTGATACTGTTGAACTACTCGGTAGTAAAAGTATAGTAACACATATGGTTGCATAGTAGCACACGGTATTGATTATTAATGCTTATGTGAGAAGTCACTCAGTTTGATTCAATTATTGTCAGTTAATAATATGAATTATTTAGCGATAATGAAGTTTTGTTTTATTCATATTATTAACGTAATAAAACAGAAACATCTTTTTATATAAAACAGAATACTTTATTAAAGTTATTCTATAAATAGAATATATTATATTTTATTTAAAAGATTTTTCTTTAAATATAGACCGTCAGATTAAAGTAATCAATCTGGACCGTTCATGGATTAGTTACTATGCATTCCATTTTTTTATATATAGCAGCTCATTCATTCATTATTTCTTACGAATTCACTGAACTCTAGAGAGAGAAACTATAGAGAGAGAGAGAGAAGAAAAGTATTTTGCTACTTGACTACTTCATTATTTCAGTTCTTCTTTAAAACGGTAAGGGGTGTTATTCTTTCTTATTCATAAAGAGAACTTTTGTTATTCCATTTCTTATTATTCTGTTGGAATAACCTGTATACGCGGTCTACCCTATACTTGGTGACATTCTTCTATTATTCTGTTGGAACATCCTGTCTGTGTGTTTTACACCGGACCTGGTTCCGTTTTTATTATTATTCTGTTGGAACATCCTGTCTGTGTGTTTTACACCGGACCTGATTCCGTTTTTATTATTATTCTGTTGGAACATCCTGTCTGTGTGTTTTACACCGGACCTGGTTCCGTCTTGTTATTATTCTGTTGGAACATCCTGCCTGTGTGTTTTACACCGGACCTGGTTCCATTATTTATTATTCTGTAGGAATATCCTGTCTGTGCGTTTACACCGGACCTGGTTCCATTATTTATTATTCTGTTAGAATAACCTGTCTGTGCGGTTTATCGCATGCCGGGTGATTTCTTTTGTTATTCCATTCTTTATTATACTCAATTGGTTAAGTTTTAACTTCTATACTCCATGAAATTAGTGGAATATCCTTGATAATTATGTTTCATCCAGTATCTTTTCATGAAAATCTTATTCTAAGCATTCTTGAATTTTACTCTACAAAGCAGTATCATGTTGACAATTTGGACGTTGTTAATTCTTGGATAAATTAATTCTTGAACTTGTTTTATTGAATTCTTATATAATTGTCATCATCCTCATGTTTATAAAATGTTGAAAGTCATCTGTGGCCTGTAGTGCATAAATGGACTTGGTATGATTATGACCAGTGATTATTCGGTATAATCATGACCGTAATGTTATAAATGATGTGGTAAAAGTCCTCATTGGCCCGTAGTGCATTGATGGACAGTTGTTGGCATGATCATGACCATTAATGAATACACAAATATTCTTGGCCCGTAGTACATGGATAATTGTGGTCGTGATACTAAAGAATATCCTTGGCCGTAGTGCAGGGGTGATTCGATGATGTGGATTATTTTGTTAAGCTGAGTCCCAGAGATAACAGTGTTGAAAAACCTTTTAAATCATAGAAGATAGTAAATTTTATTCTCTACTTGACTCTTTTAATGGATTGTTTGTTCCGCTGCAGTTAAACTTGATGTTCGTTATATTTTATCAGTTTAACACTGTTGAAGGCTAATGATAATTTATTCTGCATTATCTTAGTCATAATATTTCTTACTGGGCTAGTTGAGCTCACCCTTTCTTTCACTGTTCTCTTCAGGAAATGAGAATATAGCTGGGACGAGTCGGGGAACGGAGTGATGGACCAGATGATAGTATTAGTAGTCCTCACTATTCTGTTAAATAGTGTGACAATAATTGTAATGAGGACTCCTTTTGAGTTTGTATAGTCTCTAGTAGACAATAATTGTATTCAAACTCACAGTTATGTTTTGTCGTATTGTACACGACTGTTGTATTAGTAAGTTGTATTTGTATTCTGCATCATGTATCTGACGACCCAAGATGGGTGATGTATACCTAATTTTGGGGGCGTCACACTACGATCCACCAAGAACACTCAGAAGTCAGATCAAGAGAGAAGTAGAAGTGTGAGTTCTACTATGTAGAAGTGAGAGTTCTACTACATGAAGAATGTTCTGAACTGTCTAGAGAAAGGAGAGCATCATGCCATCTGGATGTCCATCATGGGAAGACTCTAAGTACAATAGAGAAGAGCCTACAGTCATCTTAGCAAGTCTATCATGAGAAGGCATCAAGTAGCAAGAAAGGAGATTACAAAAGCCATCTTGGTGTCAAGCATGAGAAAGCTTCTAAGTACCTAACAGAAGAGCTTACAACTATCTTAGAAGTCTCTCATGTGCAGCCATCAAGTACCAAGGAGAAAGATTTTCAAGGCAGTTCATCAAGGGGTCATCCGGAGTAGTTGAGCAACCTAAGAAGCTGAGCATCATGTAACACTCAGCTGCTCTTCAAGGATGATCAAGCTAAGCTGCTAAGGATAGAAGATGTTCAGAGCATGAAGATATCTTAGCAGCTCAGCACTTACTCCAACAACAACAAACAAATAACTCAACAAAGCCAGGGCCTGAAGGGTCCTTGTCCGGAGGGACTAAACAAAGCAGGGCCAAAGGGTCCTTGTCCAGAGGGACTAAACGAAGTTCCAAGCCTGCTGGCCTTGAAGAGTTTTTAGTGAACTGAAGTCCCAAGGCTGTTGGCTTGAAGGAATCGTAGAGATTCAGGGTGCTGCCCTTCCTTAGTGGAATTCCTGCTAGTTGAAAGCAGAAGAGTGGATTAGGAGCTTGAGTCTCTGAACCACTTAAAACCCCTTGTGTCTTTTACATTATGTCATTTACATTATGTCCATAACTGCTATAACTGCTATGTATGTTCTAACTGCTTACAACTAAACTAATCCAACGAACAATGTATGTTTGATTATAAATATATCAATGAAGGGGAATCTTTTACTTATTCCGCTGTGCTTTAAAAGATTCTTATGTTTATCATATACTTAAATATGAACAATACAACATAAACCAAAAAAGTATTTGAAATAAAAAGGATCTATTCAACCCCCCCTTCTAGATCTATTGTGCCCTCTGGGAACTAACAATTGGTATCAGAGCAGGTTCTCATGCTATATTCAAAAGCTAATCGCTTTGAGTCTGATCCCAGGCACTAACATTGTTCTAAACTTAGTTTAGTAGTAAGTAACTTGTTATATGCAGAAGAGCTCACAAGTTGGAAATATTGTGTATAGGTAAATATGTGCATACACCTGAAGCTGCTCAGATTGGTCCATATCCTTGATTGCTATATCAACTAGACCAATCCTAGCCTGCAGTCAATCTTGTAGTCTGAAGATCAGAAGAGAGAAAGAAAGTAAGAGACATCAGCGACAAAGAGTAAAGCATTCTTCAATCTGAAAGATGAAGAGGTCACGCGTACTAAGAAATGCTGATCAAGAGGAGAAAGAAGACCTTCTCAAACTTATGAGTGACCAACCAACAACTAGGTGCTATCTCTGCAAACTCAAGGATGTCATAGATCTTAATGCCATGATTCTCTCAACCTACAAGACCGCGACTAATTGATGAAAGGCCAACAAGAGCATTAAGCTGAAAGGAGCAAAAGTAAAAGCTATGCACATCAATACCTGAACTCAGTATATCTAAGGTAAATGACAGTAAAAAGGTACGGTTCCTCACCATTATCAATGTGTACATCATATTTGCACCATCTTATGAACCATGACAGTATTATGTCAAGAAGTCATAATCTACCTAAAAAGGTGAAGAGAGAAAGTAGTCTGAAGATGGAAAATTCAAATGTCTATAAACTTTCTCTTTAACCAAGTTTTAGGCGGAAGATTACATCTTGAAGAAAATCTGAAATAGATCATAAGAGTATCACTGACCATATGGACTTTATGTGAAGTAATCATTGCTGGTGTGCTAGTACGTATGTACAAGTCTATGTTCTAAGTGTTTGACAACACACATAGAATGATCAGGTCTACAAGAGGATCTTGTTGATTTGTAGAAACTGATCACATCCATGAATCAACTAGATACTCATAAATCGTAGAGTTGATTCGCACTCTGTGAACACTTAAATACTGTGAATAGAACCCAGTAAATAATGAAACCATCATAGATAGAGAGTGTTATTAATCGTCAAATCCTACACACACTTACCATCATGCATCTAAAAAATGTATTATCTCAAGATAGTTGCATGCATGAATATGTCTGTTGGTGATAAACATAATGATTATTCAGTTAAGAGGAATAGGGGTTTAGAAAACTAATCTAGTAGGACCCATTCAATAATGGGGACCAAAAGTAGAAATATATCTAAACCTGCAGGTACTTGGTCAGTCTGACCACACTAAGGAATGCTGAAGCAGCAGACTTCATTCATTAGGACTCTACCAGTAGAAGGCTAAGGACTGTTCAGAAATGAGTCTGATAAGGTTCCTATATGTCCAAGCCTATTCTTGAAGACCCTCTGAGCTAGCCGGAATGGAGCTCTCATGGCTGCAAATCTGTATATGGGAGCATGCCATGAAACAGAAGATAAAGAGGATTCTATGTGTCCATATCAAGAAAGACATGCTTTATGGAAAGGATCCTCAAGGGAAGCTCACAACAGAAGATCATTGAGCTTAAGACAAAAGGAGTTCTTTACGAAGCAGAACTTCTCAAAACAAAGGACTGTCAAAGAAGACTACGTTCGTAGTGCTGTCAAAGGATCGTAGAGTGATCAATCCTGAAAATACTCATCTCTACGATACAAGGAAAACTAAGCAACGATGATGATTCCAGTCAGAAGGAGAAATGCTGGGCAGCCTTCAAATGAACATGAAGAAAGAATAACATCTATTTGAGAAAACAACATCAACAATGGGGGAGCGGTGATCTGTTAAGGAATTACAACACTATTAAACCTGGAAGAGATATACCGGCTACAGAGTCTCAAAACTTTGTGGCTGATGAACCAAATAAAGATCCATAGTCATTAGGAACGTCTCAAAACGTACTACTGATAACCCTTCAGCCACCCAATCCATTACCGTGAAGTGGCTACGATCAAACATATGATCGTAGTGTAAAAAGTAAGAGAACACCACGATTTCAGCAATGCAGTTGTCTAAAGCTGGTAGAAGACCTCCCCACCAGAAAAAGGTCTAATGAGATGATATTGCAAATCAGTGTCATAGCACTTCATCTGGAAAGTGTCTCAGGGACAAACCTGACCCTTAACTAACACTAAGAGGTTGGCCCTTTCTGAGCTACCTTATCCCAGAAGGAATGCTTGATCTAGTTCATCTCAAAAGAACCAAGTCAGTCAACGATCGTAGAGTTGAGTTTGAAGAAGATTAAACGATCGTAGTGCAACCTCAGCAATTGTAGAGGACAACTCAACGATCGTAGTCCTACCAAAGGGTATTCTAGTTCACAAGGAACATGATGAGACATATGCTAAGCCATTCAAGTTGAGGAGATAAGTTCAAATACATCAGTGATTGAGCTATGCTGCATCTAAGTGAGGTGGAAAGACAAAGCCATCCATTGCAGCATCTCTTAGAAGTTGATCGTTGAGTCAACAAAGAAAATCGTAGAGTCTATAGCTGCCTCATCATGCCACTCTACGAATCAAAAGGTCAACGGTCAAAGCCACGTCAATTAAATGTCCACTCTTCAAATAACTGAAAAGTTGTGGGGAGTTACAGCCCATTACTGGGCAACGTGCAATCAATGGACAGTTGACACATCACTGAGTATGCAGAGTTAGAAGAAACTGCCATAAAGACAAGTTCAAATCTGCAGACAATTACCAAAAGAAATCAAACCTTTCTCCCTCCCATTTTCAAAACCCTAGAAAGCTTTTCAAAGAGCAAAATCAGTTAACCCTCCAGAGCCTTACCAAATATAAGTCAGCCATCTCGCATAATCTCTCTATATCTAACACCCACATTCTTCAAACTACTCAAAATGGAAAATTGGCAAGTAATCACTGGTATTCAGCTTGGAACCAAATCGTTTGAGAAATCTGAAAAGAAGTTCAGGGATATTCTCGAGCTTGTAAAGAAGGCTGGATTTTCAGAATGCCTCGAGGTAAATACTCGAGTCTACAACAACCTGGTCAAAGAATTCTACTCAAACGTCTCTATAAATTCTGAAACCCATACTACCAAGGTTAAAGGTCAGTCTCTCAAGTTAAAATCTTCTGACCTCAATCAATGCCTAGGGTTTCCTAACCAAGGGCTAAAGAACCTTGATAATGTCAACACTGAACTAGCAAAGGAAGTTATGGGGTATCAAAGAAACCCTAGTTTCAAGGACATGAAGAAGAAGGAGTTTTCTGAGCAATATGAGTTCCTTGCTGAAATAGTTGAAAAGTGCATACTGTGTAAGAACACTGCACATGACACAGTGATCGACCAGCAGTTGAAAATCATGTCAGCAATAGTTCTGAAGAAACAAATCGACTTTAGAGCTATCTTATTTGATCAGATCTCCAAGTGAGTAGGGAAGACTGAGAAGAAGCCCCTGACCAAGGTATTTCATGGGAGGCTGCTGAGTATCATACTGAAGAAAAAGCTAGGGGAAAAGATCAAGGATGATGAGGGAGAAGCCCTGAATGTGCACAAAGTGATGTCTCCACAGTTATTTGAGAACTGGAAGAAGAACCCCAAGGAGATCAAAAGGCTGACAGCTGGGAGCAGCAGTAGAGCCTCTGCAAAGAAGAGGAAGATAGTAAAGACAGAGAGCTCTGAGTCTGATGACTCTGCAGCAGCTGAAATCACACCAGCCAAGAAGAAAGCAAAAGTGGTGAAAAGAGCTGGTGATGTGAAGAAAGCCCAGGCCCCACCAAGGAGAGTCTCCTCCTTGAACAAGGATAAGGAAGAAAATGACCAAACTGCTGAAACCACAAAGAGAAGAAGCAACAGGTTGCTTCAAGGGCCAGTTAGCAAGAAAGCTATGGTGAATGACAAACCAGCCTTAGCTTCTCAAATCAATACATCTGCTGAAGAAAGGGACGTGGAGTCAGCAGAAGAGACAGAAACTAAAAATGTGGTCCAGTCCCTACAGTCAGCATCCAACAATGAGAATGAAGCTGATGTGATAAAAAAAAGTGCAGAATCTGCTGATGAAGAAAAGTGCTCAAGCCCCATGACCAATCCTCAGAGCAGTCACTCTGATGAAGAAAAAGAAATTCATGATGATCAAAGTGCATCCCCAAATGCAACTGCTCCAACCAACCCAGAGAATGGGTCAGAAAATGCTATTCAAGAAGAAGAAAAAGAACATGTCCCCTTCAATCCAGAAAGCCCTCATGATGACTCAGGAAGTAATGAGTCCAAGAAAGAAGAATCTGCTCCTGCCAGTGCTGATCTCCAAAGAAGTTTATCTGATGAGCAGGAGGAGTCAGAGACTGAAGAAGAAGAAGAGTCTGTCTCTCCAATAGCTGAACCTCCTCGAAGAAGGAAAAGCTACAGGCTGCAAGCCCAGTTTGCCTCTAAAAGGAACAGCAGCCAATCAAATGCCATCATTGAATTGAGTGATGATGAATCTGTATCCTTAGGAGATGATGCTGAAGAAGAAGCCAGCAGTGAAGAAGAAGAATCTAAGGAAAGACTTGCTGAAGAAAGATCTGATAATGAAATGCAGCTAGAGGAATTCCCTGCTGGGAATAATCAAGAGAGTTCAGGCTCCGAGAGAGAAGAGATTAAAGGAGATTCTGGTTCTGCACCTCAAGAAGCTGACAAACAAGAAGATTATCCAGTTCCCTCTCCTGAAAGATTTGACAGAAGTATCGTAGAGGAAGTATCAAATGACCTGACAGATGCTCCACCAGAAAGATGGTTCTTTCAGTGGATGCCATGGCTCAAGGCACATACTGAAAAAGATGGAAGCTCCTTCAATTGGTGTTACAAGCAGTTTCCAAGCATAGAACTAGTGGCTCAGAACTTTCCAAAAGTAAAGAAGTTTGCTACCAAACTGATCAGAGACCAGCCTCACTTCAAGGTCTATCGACAAGCTGAAAATCTCTACATCCTCTACAATCGTAGAGTAGATTCTGAAGGAAGAAGGGTCATGACCAAGGAGCTGATCGTTGAGTCTGTTAACTCTACGGCTGATGATGTCCAAGCCCAATCCGAGAAGCCTTCTTATGATCAAGCACTGCTATCAGACACTCCATCATCCTCCACAAGCAATTGGCATTCCACGATTGTTCAGATTATCCAAACATTTGAAAATCTGTCCAAAGATGACAATCATAGAGTCCAATCCATTGCCCAAACTGAAGCTGCCAATCAAGAGGATCAAACTGCTTTGGAGCAGGAATTACAGAAAAGTTCTGATGATTTAAGCAAAAAGATCTCTATGCTCACAAAAGAATCACAGAAGCAGATAGAAGCAGGAGATGATTCTTTCAAGCACAAACTTCAAGCTATCTTGGCTGATGTATCTCTCAAACTACAAGAGAGGGATAACATCTATAAGAAGGCCATCCAAAATTAGAAGGCAGAAGCTCTACAAGTTTAGGAGGCCAATGCAAAGCAGATCGAAGCCCTCTCTGATAAGATTGACGATCTGAAACAGTCCTTCTCTGTGCAACTTGATCTCGGCTAGCAAGAACTAAAGTTTGAAGTTGTAAACTCCTCCTACCTGATGGAGCAGCTTATGTCCAACATGGAGCAGCTCTCTCAAATGATTGATGACAAAAAGGGGGAGAAAAAGAGGCAAAGAAAGAAGAGGAGCAAAAGGCACTCGAAGAAGAGCAGAGGGTTAAGGGAAAAGAAGTCAAAGAAGAAGAGAGTAGCAGCAGATAAAGAATCATCATCTGAGGGGGAGCCTGAAGATGATGATACCAAAATCACAAAAGCTGAAGGGGAGCCTGATCAGAAAGGTGATGAAGGTGAGCCAAGCAAAGATAGAAGGTCATCATTTGAGGGGGAGCAAGAGCAAGAAGAGAAATCAGATAAGTAGCTGATCAACAAGAATCCTGAAAACATACAAGGAGCCAAGGAGGTACAACTCTAACCTGTTAGGTATGTTCTGGATCCAAGATGTAGAATGTCTGAATATATAATTGCCATATTAATATATATGACATTCATGATTAACCGTTTAGAAATACAGCTGCTCACTGTATCTAAGATTCATTCATAACATGCATATGCACTTATTATTTTTGTCATAATCAAATAGGGGGAGATTGTCAGGAATAAACATGTGAATGATATTCCTAGTTAATAAATGATTTGATTATGATATATATGAATGAATATGCAAGTATGCTTGCATTAAGAAAAGCTGTAAAGTCCTTCGATAGATAATAGAAATATATGTACAAGGACTTAGAATGAATTAATCAAATATGTTAGGTTGATCCTACATAAGCAAAACAGCTTTGTAAAGTCCTTAAAAAGAAATGATGTACAAGGACTATAAAGATAGAAAGATCAAGCATGTTAGGTTAATCTTATGATGTAATAGATAGGCTTGTCTGATCGTCGAGTACTGCACCAGAAGTCGTAGTCTGCCAAGAGAGTCAAAGGTAACTCGGGAGCTATCGAGGCAGAATAGGAGTATGCAAGATAGTGAGATCTCGGAGTTCATAGATTTCCAGGGGAAACGAAGAAGGATCGTAGTGTATCGAGTAGAGCTTCCTTGGGATCGTAGTGTGTTGAGGAAGTCATGTTCAGAATCGTAGAGACAGCCTGTCTACGAGCCGAATGACCAGCTGCCAAAGCCAAGTATGAAATGTAGACTACACTCAGAGCAGTAGAGTCTAGCGATGCCAAAGCAAAGACAAGGATTGTAGGCTACACTCTGAGATTGTAGAGTCCATTGAATAAATGCAGAGATCGTAGTCGGGCAAGATCAGATGAAGACAACAAGCACAAGGCAAAAATCGTAGAGTGTCAAGATCTGATCTCGGGATCGTAGTGTCTGCACAGTCGAAGCTGAATCGTAGAGTGCAGAACTACGACTCCAAAAGAAGTGCTCACAATGCTAAGTCTGAATCGTAGAGCAGATACGGTTCTCAACGAATGAGCACTCCCAGAATATCCAAAGATACGAAGCCTCTGGTTGGCACTACAAAGATACATTCCACAGTAAGGGAACCAGAGAGAACTCAGCGAATGGCATGCAGGCTAACAGAAGATCTCAGCACAAACCCAATCAACATTAAGATTGAGCTGTAAGGCCATTCGTGATGAAGTCTTCCACAAGGAGATCCAAAGAAGACTTCAGAAGGTGACTGAGGAAAGTCAGGATATGCAGTAGCTATCAAGTGTACAGAAGACAATGATCTTGGAAGCAACCAAGATCGTAGTGTTTGCCAAACAAAGAAGAAACTGATGGAAGTTGAACCAAGACACTGGTCAGCCACTGAAGAGCAAGGCTAAAGTGATTAAGTGCAGTGTTAGATCATTAATGATAAGTGAACGGGAGATCACAAGGAGAAAGTAAGCTGGACGCACCATAAATCTGAAGTGTCTTGATATTCAGAAGAGGACCGGGACAAGGAATTAGGCCATCAGTATCTGAGAACAGTCGAAGGAAACAGAAGTATTGAAGTGCTGCATAATACAAGTCAACGAGCAACACTAAACAAGACACTACGATCAAGTCCTTGAAGACGTTCATCAGAATCGTAGAGTTTGTATATCTAAAGAATGAAGCATTGACAACGGTTCAATCTGAAGGATAATATTCGGACAAGTGCTTATTGAGAGCATCGATGCAAAAGGACAACCTCTAATCAAGAAGTCAGAAGAAATAAAGTCTTTAACCTTCCCAAGACAGTAAAGTGATACATCTGATAGGGTAGGTGAAAAAGTAGACTGCAGTGTCAGAAAAAGTACGACAAGTCACATCAAGCAGTCTACATCAAGCAACTCGAGATCTGTGAAAACATTTGAATAGCTTCCAACGACTACTTTCCAATGGAAGGATTGGGAAGGTGTATAAATGTAGAAAAGCTTTAAAGATCAAAGGTTACTGGAGTTGTCGATTTTAGAGTGAAGGTGGACTGATCTAACCAAGTGATAGTGAGTCCTCAAGCTCACTCTACGATCCACCAAGAACACTCAGAAGTCAGATCAAGAGAGAAGTAGAAGTGTGAGTTCTACTATGTAGAAGTGAGAGTTCTACTACATGAAGAGTGTTCTGAACTGCCGAGAGAAAGGAGAGCATCATGCCATCTGGATGTTCATCACGGGAAGACTCTAAGTACAATAGAGAAGAGCCTACAGTCATCTTAGCAAGTCCATCATGAGAAGGCATCAAGTAGCAAGAAGGGAGATCACAAAAGCCATCTTGGTGTCAAGCATAAGAAAGTTTCTAAGTACCTAACAGAAGAGCTTACAACCATCTTAGAAGCCTCTCATGTGCAGCCATCAAGTACCAAGGAGAAAGATCTTCAAGGCAGTTCATCAAGGGGTCATCCGGAGTAGTTGAGCAACCTAAGAAGCTGAGCATCATGCAACACTCAGCTGCTCTTCAAGGATGATCAAGCCAAGCTGCTAAGGATAGAAGATGTTTAGAGCATGAAGATATCTTAGCAGCTCAGCACTGACTCCAACAACAACAAACAAACAACTCAACGAAGCCGGGCCTGAAGGGTCCTTGTCCGGAGGGACTAAACAAAGCAGGGCCAAAGGGTCTTTGTCCGGAGGGACTAAACAAAGCAGGGCCAAAGGGTCCTTTTTCGGAGGGACTAAATAAAGCAGGGCCAAAGGGTCCTTGTCCGGAGGGACTAAACAAAGTTCCAAGCCTGCTGGCCTTGAAGAGTTCTTAGTGAACTGAAGTCCCAAGGCTGCTGGCCTTGAAAGAATCGTAGAGATTCAGGGTGCTGCCCTTCCTTAGTGAAAATCCTGCTAGTTGAAAGTAGAAGAGTGGATTAGGAGCTTGAGTCTCTGAACCACTTAAAACTCCTTGTGTCTTTTACATTATATCATTTACATTATATCCATAACTGCTATAACTGCTATGTATGTTCTAATTGCTTACAACTAAACTAATCCAATGAACAATGTATGTTTGATTATGAATATATCAATGAAGGGAAATCTTTTACTTATTCCGCTGTGCTTTAAAAGATTCTTATGTTTGTCATATACTTAAATATGAATAATACAACATAAACCAGAAAAGTATTTGAAATAAAAAAGATCTATTTAACCCTCCCTTCTAGATCTATTGTGCCCTTTGGGAACTAACATAAATGTTCTTTAAGTTATGTAAGTTCGGCAAACGAGTGAATAACTCAGCCTCTGGATATTGAAATCGAGTCTTGTAAGTTGTAACGTGTTCCAAATATTAATGTGGTGTTATTTATATGCTTGCTTGAGTATCATTTCGACGCCCGGGGCCGGTTTTGGTCTCTTTTTAATAAATTTTTCTATGTAAAAGTTAATTTATACAAGTTCGGCAAACGAGTTTATAACTCGGCCTCTAGATATCGGAATTGAGTCCCGTAAGTTGTAATGTGTGCGAAATCAATCAACAAGCCCAGTAAAGAATATCATGACTAAAGATAGTTAAATTATAAATAGCCTTCATCAGTAATAAATCAGAGATTTAGAACATATAGTAAAAGATAAAAGTTTCCAACCATAATAGCAGCGGAATCAACAATCCATTAGAATAGTCAAGTAGAACATAATGTCTATTATCTCCTCTAGATTAAAAGTCCATCGTTAATATTTCATTCCTGTAATAATCATCAAGAGTTCTTGGTGATACCCAAGACAAAGAGAACTCTCATCACCTGTCTTCACCTGCACCACCACAGATTATAATTAAATCACAATTCATATTTATAATCAAGTAAATTAACAGTCCAACTTTGCACTACATGCCAAAGATATACAACTGTAAAACCAATAATCAACAGTCCATCTTTGTACTACAGGCCAAAGATATATAACTGTAAAACCAAAAATCAACAATCTATCTTTGCACTACATGCCAAAGATATACAACTGTAAAACCAATAATCAACAGTCCATCTTTGTACTACAGGCCAAAGATATACAACTGTAAAACCAAAAATGCTGAGACTCAGCTTAATAGTATCACGACCACGAATTATCCATGCACTACGGGCCAAGAATATTCGTATTTTCAATTACGGTCATGATTATACCGAATAATCCCTGGTCATAATCGTACCAAGTTCATTTATGCACTACGGGCCAAAGATGACTTTTACCACATCGTTTGTAACATTACGGTCATGATTATACCGAATAATCTCTGGTCATACTCATATCAAGTCCATCTATGCACTACTGGCCATAGATGACTTTCAATACAATATAAACATGAGAATTATGACAATGATATAAAAAATCAATCACATGAGATAAATGATAAATTTTTAAAGACTTTAACAATTTAATTTATCCATAATTCAATAATATCCAAATTGTCAATATGATACCGCTTTGTGGAGTAAAATTCAAGAATAATATTATATCAAAAATGATTTGAACAAAAAATAATATTTCAACAAATATTCAACGAAGATAATAACATTATTCATTATATAATAACATTAAATTTATTTACTAATATTATTAATCATTAAATAATATTTTAAATCAATGATTTCATACACCTTTATCCAAATGTTATAAATCATTTAATAATCTCATAATCTAATTTTATTACAACAATATTTTAATCATTTCCTAAACTTATAAATAATTTATTTTAATTGTTTACACTTTACTAATTAATGCATTTAATCATCCTAAAATGCCAAACCCATAAGATTTCATCACCAATAACAAAAACTCTCATAAAAAATCTGCTTATACCTTATATAAGATTCTCAAGCCATAAAATCCAAATTTTCAATTTTCTTACTTCACATAACATATTTAATTCATTTATTCATAACTAGTCTATTTTCATAAAAATATCAAATCAGACCCAGATTTTTTTTTCTTTGGGATTTAGCAGAATATAGTCCCATATTGAACATATATTTGTGTCGGAATTTTTAAAATTCATTTACTATTTTTCATATGGTCAAAACTGCCGAATATTTAGATATTAATCATAAACTGTACTTTTGTCCAAAAATTCCAAAATTTACAGAGTATACTGCTATTATATACATGTAGTCCCAATAAAATTTTTACCAATTTTGGAGTTAACCACAAGGAGTTATAAGGATTTACTTTTAAAATAGTTTTTTCCCATAAAATTCATAACTCCTAATCTATACATCCAAAAATCGTTATTTTTGAACACAATCTAGAAAACTTATCAAATTATCATTTCAAATTTTTTCAGAATTTTTGATGGTCGAAAAAATTATGAAACTAAAAAACATAATAACCCTTCAAAAGAGCAGTATTTCTGACTGGAATATCGGATGTAAAGCCGAAGGAACTTTACACTGAATAGCAACTCTCAAAGTATCTAAATACTCACAAAAATACGCTCGATAATATAAAGAGAGAAAACTTATGTTTCTGGTGTGATTTTCAATTATAACCTAAGCACCTATTTATAGGAAAAATGTTAGAACACCAAAGGAGACTAAACTAATAAAATAATATTAAAATTATTATACGCATGCTACTTTGGAAAAATTAGCAGCCCACCAACTGAGCAAGCCAACTTGGAACAAAAATTTTAGCCCACATGTTTTGAAAAACAAAAGTGGGTCCCACCCAATTTTAATAAAAATATTTTATTTTCTGAAATTTTAATAATTCATAATAAATTGCTATTTTATCAGAAAAATATAAATTTTAAGTCCATTCCATAGGAAATTGAATTCTCTACAACTTTGTAGCCTTAAGTTTTTCCAAATTCTAAATAGAAAATGACCAAAATTTACAAACGGATGATTTTTAATACCTCTTAAAATTCATAATAAATCATACGTTAATTTTTAACGGTTCAAAATTTGTGAACATATACTCAACTTATATATGTATAACATATCCAAAAATCACAACGATCCAACAGTCGGATCAAAATTATAACTCACGCAATAGAGCTTAAGAACACTGATTTGATTTTCGGACTATAAGTCTCTCGTACCAGTTTTACTAAAATTGTAAGACCCCGAATTTTATGAAATAAAAGTATTCAATTTTTCTTATAATTACAATTTAGTAAATGGTTAAATTGATAAAAAAGTTTAAAGTTATGGGTGAAATATGAATTTTTTTCAAAATAAGCAAGTGGTTATAAAATAATCATTGTTGTCGGGGAATATTCGTTTGGTCGTGGAATATTCTTTCTGTCGGAGAATATTCGTACGACGGCGCAGCTATTTGTGGGCCCCATAACGAATAACTGTCGAGTGAAGGAAAACGACAAATTTGAGTTTTTACAAATAACGGCGTAGTTGTTACCGTTAACACTGTTGGAATACCCGGTGGTTAAAATACAGTAATACGCGTTATTGCACAGTAGCACACGGTATTGCATAGTATTTTTGAAATTATTGATTCTTACGTAAGAAGGCACTACTCAATAATTGTTACAGTAATTACTGTTCAATATTTTATTTTATTGATTCAATAATTGCTGCGTTGATATTTTATATTATTGTTGTTTCAATAATTGTTGCTGCACAGTATTTTCCATTATCAGATCAATAATTCATATTATTTGAATAGTATTATTAGATAGCATTATTGGCAATGTCTAGAAAGTTCTGTCTAAGGAGAGGTTTGGTCATCTAATTGCGCGCTAGTAAGGAGAAATCCTTATTGGAAAGCCCCCTCTTTCCTGGGAACGGCCTGGTTGTCATAAATGTGATTCTGTAATATTATTTGTGAATAATTAATTATTGATTCATATGATAAGAAAATATTTATATTATGTGGATATAAATGAGGGATATATTTTTGTGGTTAAAAATGAAGGAGTTAATGTTGAGGTTTTTATCAGTATTTTTGTCGGAATAGAGGTATTAAAAATCAGGGTTTTTGAGATATTTTGCGGGGGTTATAATTTTTAATCCGACCGTTGGATCGTGGTAATATTTGGATATGTTATACATATATAAGTTGAGTATATGTCCACAAATTTTGAACCGTTAAAAATGAACGTATAATTTATTATGAATTTTACGAGATGACTGGTTCAGAAATTGTTGAATTTTCAGAGTTTATCATTTTGGTGGAAAATTTTAGAATTGGTGGGCCCCACTTGTGGTTGGTGAAGAAATGTGCTGAATTATATTTCAAATGTGGTGGGTGGGAATAGTAGCAGGTAAAGCCATCAGGTTGCAGGTCAAACCTACCAAAATTTTCCTATAAATAGAGGACTAAGTTAGAATTGAAAATCACACCAAAAACATAAGCTTTCTCTCTTTCTCTCTCTATATTATGAAGCATATTTTGTGAGTTTTTAGATACTTGGTGAGTTGCTATTCATCAGTGCAAGTTTCCTTCAGCATCATATCCGATATCCAGTCAGAAGTACTGCTCTTTTGAGGTAAGGGATTGTAAGGGATTGTATGGGATTGTGAGGGATAGTAAGGGATAGTAATGGATTTTATTGTGGAATTTTTATCTTTTGTGTCGGGGTTACTATTCATGAGTTACGAATATTACTCTTGAGATTAAAATTATATGTTGATCATATTATTTTTATCATCATATATAACATTTTTATAACCCTGATGTTGAAATTCTCTTTCACTGGAGTGTAAAGATGGGTAGATTATTGGTATGATCATGACTAGGGTTCTCTTTGGCCTGTAGTGCAAAGTTGAATTGTGACTGGTATGATCATGACCATTGAATTTATAATTGAATATCTTAAGCTTAAGTGCAAAGGTGAATTGATCAACATGGTTATAATTATTGTTTATATAAATTCTGAAATGATTATATATTTCTTTGAGATATGAATATCTTTGGCCTGTAGTGCAAAGATGAACTGTTGTTGAATATCTTTGGCCCGTAGTGCAAAGATGGTTTGTTGATGAATATCTTTGGCCCGTAGTGCAAAGATGGTTTGTTGATGAATATCTTTGGCCCGTAGTGCAAAGATGGATTTGTTAGTATGATTATAAACAGGAATTGTGATTTGGTATAACCATGATCTTTGATGTTTCAGGTAAAGACAGGTGATGAAAATATTCTTCGTCCTGGGTGCGAAGAAAAATTTATAGTCACAATTATGATTATGAGTTATTCATATGATTGTGGAAAGGAACTGTTGAGTGATGTTACATGGATAAAACATTGTTGATGGATTTTTAACATGGAGAAGATAATAGACTTTATAGTCTATTTGACTCTTCTAATGGATTGCTCGTTCCGCTGCAACTATGGTTGAAATTTTTATCATTTACCATATATTCTAAATCTCTGATTTATTGTTGATGAAGGCTATTGATAATTGAATTATCTTTAGTTATGATATTCTTTACTGAGCTAGTTGTGCTCACCCTTTTGCTTCACAATTCCTTTCAGGTAATAAGAGTGTAGCTGGGTCGAGCGGGGTAACAAGGGAATAGAACGGTGGTCATCATTTAGTAGTTATATTTGGTGAAGAAAATAGGGTGAGGCGAACCCAACGTTGGAAGGGTGTTTTGTCACTATCATACAAGATGTCTAATGACATACAACCTCGTGTCATCATAAGACAGGGTTGTGCTCATCCACTTGCTGAGTATATCTATGGGCACTGCCTATATAATCTTGGTGTTTGTTTGAAGTATAATTCTCAATTAGAGACAGTGGAGATAATGATAAGTCAAGAGAAGACTCACCATTGGGAAGAATATGATAGTAATCTTCTCGTTTTTCTTTGGGGTCTATTGGGTCAACCAAGGATAATTCTGTGGCCATATGATATCTATCATAACCTAGACGCGTGGCCTCCCATGTACGAAGGTTTCCTTGAGCACTTCCCAAAGATTCTAATTTCTAAAACAATTTTTGACTATACCTTTATGTAAGGTGTCATTGTGAGGTGATGTCCACGGTTGGAACATGAGTCACATTTGGTATATATTTGTATCCAAACTCACAACATATGTGCTGTTGTATTTTGCACGACAATTGTTGTAATAAAGTTATAGTTGTTTTCTGTACCATGTATTTGGCGACTCAGAATAGGTTGGATGGAATGGATCTATTTTGGGGTCGTCACAGGTGGTATCAGAGCTTAGGGATATGATCTCTGGCGGAGATCGGAAAATAGGACTAGGAGGGAAGAGATGAGTAAATCCTTCGCTAGTGTGTCCTGCCTAAGCTTATTGTTGGTCAGTCATAATATCGGGATATTATGTGATATGTTAATTTGTTAAATTAACCCTTGTTTTGAAGCTGTATTCTAGAATGATATTTGAAATACAGGAGATGAGCAGTGGAGAAATCATGATGACAGGAAAGATGGAATCTGAAATGAAAGCAAGGTATTCTCAACTCTTTGAAATACCAGGTACGTAAATTTCGGGGACGAAATTTCATAAGGAGGGGAGATTGTAAGACCCCGAATTTTATGAAATAAAAGTATTCAATTTTTCTTATAATTACAATTTAGTAAATGGTTAAATTGATAAAAAAGTTTAAAGTTATGGGTGAAATATGAATTTTTTTCAAAATAAGCAAGTGGTTATAAAATAATCATTGTTGTCGGGGAATATTCGTTTGGTCGTGGAATATTCTTTCTGTCGGAGAATATTCGTACGACGGCGCAGCTATTTGTGGGCCCCATAACGAATAACTGTCGAGTGAAGGAAAACGACAAATTTGAGTTTTTACAAATAACGGCGTAGTTGTTACCGTTAACACTGTTGGAATACCCGGTGGTTAAAATACAGTAATACGCGTTATTGCACAGTAGCACACGGTATTGCATAGTATTTTTGAAATTATTGATTCTTACGTAAGAAGGCACTACTCAATAATTGTTACAGTAATTACTGTTCAATATTTTATTTTATTGATTCAATAATTGCTGCGTTGATATTTTATATTATTGTTGTTTCAATAATTGTTGCTGCACAGTATTTTCCATTATCAGATCAATAATTCATATTATTTGAATAGTATTATTAGATAGCATTATTGGCAATGTCTAGAAAGTTCTGTCTAAGGAGAGGTTTGGTCATCTAATTGCGCGCTAGTAAGGAGAAATCCTTATTGGAAAGCCCCCTCTTTCCTGGGAACGGCCTGGTTGTCATAAATGTGATTCTGTAATATTATTTGTGAATAATTAATTATTGATTCATATGATAAGAAAATATTTATATTATGTGGATATAAATGAGGGATATATTTTTGTGGTTAAAAATGAAGGAGTTAATGTTGAGGTTTTTATCAGTATTTTTGTCGGAATAGAGGTATTAAAAATCAGGGTTTTTGAGATATTTTGCGGGGGTTATAATTTTTAATCCGACCGTTGGATCGTGGTAATATTTGGATATGTTATACATATATAAGTTGAGTATATGTCCACAAATTTTGAACCGTTAAAAATGAACGTATAATTTATTATGAATTTTACGAGATGACTGGTTCAGAAATTGTTGAATTTTCAGAGTTTATCATTTTGGTGGAAAATTTTAGAATTGGTGGGCCCCACTTGTGGTTGGTGAAGAAATGTGCTGAATTATATTTCAAATGTGGTGGGTGGGAATAGTAGCAGGTAAAGCCATCAGGTTGCAGGTCAAACCTACCAAAATTTTCCTATAAATAGAGGACTAAGTTAGAATTGAAAATCACACCAAAAACATAAGCTTTCTCTCTTTCTCTCTCTATATTATGAAGCATATTTTGTGAGTTTTTAGATACTTGGTGAGTTGCTATTCATCAGTGCAAGTTTCCTTCAGCATCATATCCGATATCCAGTCAGAAGTACTGCTCTTTTGAGGTAAGGGATTGTAAGGGATTGTATGGGATTGTGAGGGATAGTAAGGGATAGTAATGGATTTTATTGTGGAATTTTTATCTTTTGTGTCGGGGTTACTATTCATGAGTTACGAATATTACTCTTGAGATTAAAATTATATGTTGATCATATTATTTTTATCATCATATATAACATTTTTATAACCCTGATGTTGAAATTCTCTTTCACTGGAGTGTAAAGATGGGTAGATTATTGGTATGATCATGACTAGGGTTCTCTTTGGCCTGTAGTGCAAAGTTGAATTGTGACTGGTATGATCATGACCATTGAATTTATAATTGAATATCTTAAGCTTAAGTGCAAAGGTGAATTGATCAACATGGTTATAATTATTGTTTATATAAATTCTGAAATGATTATATATTTCTTTGAGATATGAATATCTTTGGCCTGTAGTGCAAAGATGAACTGTTGTTGAATATCTTTGGCCCGTAGTGCAAAGATGGTTTGTTGATGAATATCTTTGGCCCGTAGTGCAAAGATGGTTTGTTGATGAATATCTTTGGCCCGTAGTGCAAAGATGGATTTGTTAGTATGATTATAAACAGGAATTGTGATTTGGTATAACCATGATCTTTGATGTTTCAGGTAAAGACAGGTGATGAAAATATTCTTCGTCCTGGGTGCGAAGAAAAATTTATAGTCACAATTATGATTATGAGTTATTCATATGATTGTGGAAAGGAACTGTTGAGTGATGTTACATGGATAAAACATTGTTGATGGATTTTTAACATGGAGAAGATAATAGACTTTATAGTCTATTTGACTCTTCTAATGGATTGCTCGTTCCGCTGCAACTATGGTTGAAATTTTTATCATTTACCATATATTCTAAATCTCTGATTTATTGTTGATGAAGGCTATTGATAATTGAATTATCTTTAGTTATGATATTCTTTACTGAGCTAGTTGTGCTCACCCTTTTGCTTCACAATTCCTTTCAGGTAATAAGAGTGTAGCTGGGTCGAGCGGGGGTAACAAGGGAATAGAACGGTGGTCATCATTTAGTAGTTATATTTGGTGAAGAAAATAGGGTGAGGCGAACCCAACGTTGGAAGGGTGTTTTGTCACTATCATACAAGATGTCTAATGACATACAACCTCGTGTCATCATAAGACAGGGTTGTGCTCATCCACTTGCTGAGTATATCTATGGGCACTGCCTATATAATCTTGGTGTTTGTTTGAAGTATAATTCTCAATTAGAGACAGTGGAGATAATGATAAGTCAAGAGAAGACTCACCATTGGGAAGAATATGATAGTAATCTTCTCGTTTTTCTTTGGGGTCTATTGGGTCAACCAAGGATAATTCTGTGGCCATATGATATCTATCATAACCTAGACGCGTGGCCTCCCATGTACGAAGGTTTCCTTGAGCACTTCCCAAAGATTCTAATTTCTAAAACAATTTTTGACTATACCTTTATGTAAGGTGTCATTGTGAGGTGATGTCCACGGTTGGAACATGAGTCACATTTGGTATATATTTGTATCCAAACTCACAACATATGTGCTGTTGTATTTTGCACGACAATTGTTGTAATAAAGTTATAGTTGTTTTCTGTACCATGTATTTGGCGACTCAGAATAGGTTGGATGGAATGGATCTATTTTGGGTTCGTTACAAAAATAGTCACCACGTAAAATCTACAAAGAATATTTGGGTGATTCAAATTTCTATGGTTGGCTTACTTCCAGGGCTTTCTTTTGATATATGGCTCATCTCCTAACTCATTACACACAAAGAGTTATAGATTTTATAAAATCAAGTAATAAACTGATTTTTCTGAAAATCCCATATTTTGTTCTTATTTTGATTTCTAGATTTCTCTCATTTGATTCATGCACCGTGAATTTAGTGTAAAAATATCACCATTATTATATAACCACATTATACATTTATAATGTAAGATAAAATATCAATTTTTAACAATTGACACTTTTCTAAGAATTCCTCAATTCTGACAAAATACTGATAAAACACCTCAGCATTAATTCTTTCATATATATCCACACAAAATAAATATTCATCATTTATATCCACATAAAATAAATATTTTCTTATCATATAAATCAATAATTAACTATTCACAAATAATATTACAGAATTACATTTATGACAACCAGGTCGTTCCTAGGAAAGATGGGGCTTTCAGATAAGGATTTCTCCTTACTGGCGCGCAATTAGGTGACCAAACCACTCCTTAGACAGAAATTCCTTAGACATTGCCAATAATGCTATCTAACAATATTATTCAAATAATATAAATTATTGATCTGATAATGGAGATACTGTGCAGTGACAATTATTGACATAACAATAATATAAAATATCAACGTAGTAATTATTGAATCAATAAAATAAAATATTACAGTAATTACTGTAACAATTATTGAGTAGTGCCTTCTTACGTAAGAATCAATAATTTAAAAAAATACTGTGCAATACCGTGTGCTACTGTGCAACAACGCGTATTAATTTACTTTACCCACCGGGTATTCCAAAAGTGTTAACGGTAACAACTACGCCGTTATTTATAAAAACTCATATTTGTCATTTTCTTCATCCGACAGTTATTCTGTTATGGGGCCCATAAATGGCTACGCCGTCGTACGAATACTCCTCGACAACAATGAATATTTTATAACCACTTGCTTATTTTGAAAAATAATAATAATTTCACCCATAACTTTAAACTTTTATCAATTTAACAATTTACTAAATAGAAAAATTGAATACGTTTATTTCATAAAATTTGGGGTCTTACAATCTCCCCTCCTTATGAAATTTCGCTCTCGAAATTTACGTACCTGCTATTTCAAAGAGTTGAGAATACCTTGCTCTCATTTTAGATTCTATCTCTCCGGTCATCATGATTTCTCCATTGCTCATCTCCTGTATTTCAGATATCATTCTAGAATACAGATTCAAAACAAAGGTTAATTGACATATCACAATTTGTCAACTTAAGTAAGAAAATTTAGCTTAGGTAGGACACACACTAGCGAAGGATATTACTCGTCTGACCCCTCCTAGTTCTATTCCCTGATCTCCGCCAAAGACCATATCCTTAAGCTCTGATACCAACTGTGACGCCCCCAAAATAGGTCCATTCCACTCAACCCATTCTGAGTCGCCAAATACATGGTACAGAAAACCACTATAACTTTATTATTATAATTGTCGTGTAAAATACAACAACACATATGTTGTGAGTTTTGATACAAATATATACCAACTGTGACTCTCATCCCAACCTTTGATAGCACGTCACAATAGCACATTACATAAAGGTAGAGTCAATAACTGTTTTAAAAATTATAATCTGCAAAAACTACTCAAGGAAACCTTCGTATATGGGAGGCCATACGTCTAGGTTATGATAGATATCATATGCCCACATAATTATCCTTGGTTGACCTAATAGATCCCAAAGAAAAATAAGAAGATTACTATCATATTCTCTCCAATAGTAAGTCTTCTCTTGACATATAATTATCTCCACTGTCTCTAATTGAGAATTATATTTCATCCAAACTCTAAGATTATATAGGTAGTGCTGGTAGATATACTCAGCAAGTGGATGAGCACAACCTTATCTTATGATAACACGAAGTCGCATGTCGTTAGACATCTTATATGATAGTGGCAAAACACCTTTTCAACGTTGGGTTTGCCTCACCCTATTTGATTCACCAAATATAACTACTAAATGATGTATAAAATATAACACACTTTTCTATACTGCTTAGGGAGAACATCCACAGCTAGAGACCACCGTTCTATTTTCCTATTACCCCCGCTCGACCCAGCTACACTCTTATTACCTGAAAAGAATTGTGAAGCAAAATAGTGATCACAAATAGCCTAGTAAAAAATATCATTACTAAAGATAAATAAATTATCAATAGCCTTCATCAGTAATAAATCAGAGATTTAGAACATATGGTAGAAGATAAAAGTTTTCAACCATAATAGCAGCAGAATCAACAATCCATTAGAAGAGTCAAGTAGAACATAATGTCTACTATCTCCTCTAGATTAAAAGTATATCGTTAATATTTCATTCTTGTAATAATCATCAACAGGTCTTGGTGATACCCAAGACAAAGAGAACTCTCATCACCTGTCTTCACCTGCACCACCACAGATTATAATTAAATCACAATTCATATTTATAATCAAGTAAATCAACAGTCCAACTTTGCACTACATGCCAAAGATATACAATTGTCAAACCAATAACCAACAGTCCATCTTTGCACTACAGACCAAAGATATAAAATTATAAAACCAATAATCAACAGTCCATCTTTGCACTACAGGCTAAAGATATACAACTGTAAAACCAATAATCAACCGTCCATCTTTGCACTACAGGCCAAAGATATACAACTGTAAAACTAATAATGTTGAGACTCAGCTTAATAGTATCACGACCACGAATTATCCATGCACTACGGGCCAAGGATATTCGTGTTTTCAATTACGGTCATGATTATACCGAATAATCCCTAGTTATAATCATACCAAGTTCATCTATGCACTACGGGCCAAAGATGACTTTTACCACATCGTTTGTAATATTATGGTTATGATTATACCGAATAATCCCTAGTCATAATCATACCAAGTTCATCTATGCACTACTGGCTATAGATGACTTTCAACACAATATAAGCATGATAATGATGACAATGATATAAAGAATCAATCACATGAGATAAATGATAAATTTTTAAAGACTTTAACAATTTAATTTATCCATAATTCAATAATATCCAAATTGTTAATATGATTCCGCTTTGTGGAGTAAAATTCAAGAATAATATTATATCAAAAATGATTTAAATAGAAAATAATATTTCAACGAATATTCAACGAAGATAATAACATTATTCATTATATAATAATATTAAATTTATTTATTAATATTATTAATTATTAAATAATATTTTAAATTAATGATTTCATACACTTTCATCCAAATGTTATAAATCATTTAATAATCTCATAATCTAATTTTATTACAAAAATATTTTAATCATTTTCTAAACTTATAAATAATTTATTTTAATTATTTATATTTTACTAATTAATGCATTTAATCATCCTAAAATGTCAAACCCCTAAAATTTCATCAGCAATAACAAAAACTCTCATAAAAAATCTGCATATACCTTATATAGGATTCTCAAGCCATAAAATTCTATTTTTTAATTTTTTTACTTCACATAACATATTTAATTCATTTATTCATTTATAGGATTTAGCAGAATATAGTCTCATATTGAACATATATTTTTCTCAAAATTTTTAAAATTCATTTACTATTTTTCATATGGCCAAAACTGCCAAATATTTAGACATTTATCATAAACTGTACTTTTGTCAAAAAATTCCGAAATTTACAGAGTATACTGCTATTATATACATGTACTCCCAATAAAATTTTTACCAGTTTTGGAGTTAACCACAAGGAGTTATAAGGGTTTACTTTTAAAATAGTCTTTTTCCATAAAATTCATAACTTCTAATCTATACATCTAAAAATTGTCATTTTTGGACAAAATCTAGAAAACTCATCAAATTATCATTTCAAATTTTTCAAGAATTTTTGAGGGTCGAAAAAATTACGAAACTGAAAAACATAATAACCCTTACAATCCCTTACCTCAAAAGAGCAATATTTCTGACTGAAATATCGGATGTAAAGCCGAAGGAACTTTGCACTGAATAACAACTCTCAAAGTATCTAAGTACTCATAAAAATACGCTCGATAATATATAGAGAGAAAAAACTTATATTTCTGGTGTGATTTTCAATTCTAGCCTAATCATTTAATTATAGGAAAATGTTAGAACGCCAAAGGAGACTAAATTAATAAAATAATATTATAATTATTTTATGCATGCTACTTTGGAAAATCAGCAGCCCACCAACTAAGCAAACCAACTTGGAACAAAAAATTTCAGCCCACATGTTTTGAAAAATAAAAGTGGGTCCCACCCAATTTTAATAAAAATATTTTATTTTTCGAAACTTTAATAATTTATAATAAATTTTCCTTTTATCAGAAAAAATGAATTTTATGTCCATTCCATAGGAAATCGAATTCTCTACAACTTTGTAGCCTTAAGTTTTTCAAAATTTCAAACAGAAAATGACCGAAATCCACAAACGGATGATTTTTAATACCTCTTAAAATTCATAATAAATCATACGTTAATTTTTAACGGTTCAAAATTTGTGGACATATACTCAACTTATATATGTATAACATATCCAAAAATCACAACGATCCAACGGTCGGATCAAAATTATAACTCACGCAATAGAGCTTAAGAACACTGATTTGATTTTCGGACTATAAGTCTCTCGTACCAGTTTCACTAAAATAGTCACCACGTAAAATCTACAAAGAATATTTGGGTGATTCAAATTTCTATGGTTAGCTTACTTCCAGGGCTTTCTTTTGATATATGGCTCATCTCCTAACTCATTATACATAAAGAGTTATAGATTTTATAAAATTAAGTAATAAAGTGATTTTTCTAAAAATCCCATATTTTGTTCTTATTTTGATTTCTAAATTTCTCTCATTTGATTCATGCACCGTGAATTTAGTGTAAAAATATCACCATTATTATATAACCACATTATACATTTATAATGTAAGACAAAATATCAATTTTTAACAATTGACACTTTTCTAAGAATTCCTCCATTCTGACAAAATACTGATAAAATACCTCAGCATTAATTCCTTCATTTATATCCACACAAAATAAATATTCATCATTTATATCCACATAAAATAAATATTTTCTTATCATATAAATTAATAATTAACTATTCACAAATAATATTACATAATCACATTTATGACGACCAGGTCGTTCCCAGGAAAGAGGGGGCTTTTCGATAAGGATTTCTCTTTACTGGCGAGTAATTAGGTGACCAAACCTCTCCTTAGACAGAACTTCCTTAGACATTGTCAATAATGCTATCTAACAATATTATTCAAATAATATGAATTATTGATCTGATAATGGAGATATTGTGCAGTGAAAATTATTGAAACAACAATAATATAAAATATCAACGTAGCAATTATTGAATCAATAAAATAAAATATTGAACAGTAATTACTGTAACAATTATTGAGTAGTGCCTTCTTACGTAAGAATCAATAATTTAAAAAAAATATTGTGCAATACCGTGTGTTGCTGTGCAACAACGCTTATTAATTTACTTTACCCACCAGGTATTCCAACAGTGTTAACGGTAACAACTACGTCATTATTTATAAAAAATTCATATTTGTCATTTTCTTCATTCGACAGTTATTCTGTTATGGGGCCCACAAATGGTTGCGCCGTCGTACGAATATTCCCCGACAATAAGAATATTCTACGACCAAACGAATATTCCCCGACAACAATGAATATTTTATAACCACTTGCTTATTTTGAAAAAAATTAATAATTTCACCCATAACTTTAAACTTTTATCAATTTAACTATTTACTAAATAGAAAAATTGAATACTTTTATTTCATAAAATTTGGGGTCTTACATAAAAAGTAGTGTTTAATAATCTAATTAAACAATATGTCACAGTACCATTTGAATGAAATTTTAATGAGTTATTATGTGAGATCCCGAAATTATGAAATGAAAGTATTCAATTTTCTTATAATTATTATTTTATTTAGTAAATGGTTAAATTGAGAAAGAGTTAAAGTTAAGGGTGATATGTGAAAATTTTGCAAAGTATGCAAGTTGTTATAAAATATTCGTTTGATCGAAAAATATCTGTACCACGGCACAATCATTGGTGGACCCCACAACGGAAGTATTGTCGTAGTAAGAAAATGATATAATTATCTTTTTATAAAAATAACGGCGAAAGTGTTACCGTTAAAACAGTTGAACAACCCGGTAGTAAAAGTACAGTAATACGCGTGGTTGCATAGTAGCACACGGTATTGATTATTGATGCTTACGTAAGAAGTCACTCAGTTATACTCAATTATTGCTACAGTAATTTCTGCATCATATCTCTCATATTATTGATTCAATTATTGTCACAGTATCATCTGTATAATATGTTATATTATTAAATCAATAATTGAGACGACAAAATTATTCATATTAGTATTTGCAATATTGACAATGTTTAGAAGTTCTGTCAAGGAGAGGTTAGATAATCTAATTGCACGACAATAGGGATAAATTCTTATCGGAAAGCCCACTCTTTCCTGGGAACGACCTGGTTGTTAAATATTGTGAGTTATAATATTAATGATGAATAAGTTCGTATTGATTAAAGATGAAATTGATAGTTCTATTGTGTTGAAATTATTAGTGTTAGTGAAAATCGATATTTATTTCGATAATAATTGATGTCTGGACGTTATATTGACCAATCGGGTAATTAATCGGATAAATGAGCAATTAATTGGTATTAATTCACATGCTTATAACTATGTGTTCACATGCGTGTACTATTGATTCACATGATTTACTATTAGGGGAGTTGGTCCAAGATTGATAATACTTGCATGACTAAATTAAAAATGCAGGTATAGTTGAAGGTACAATACTATAATTAATTTTTTCACATGTTTAGAACTATTGAGTCACATAATTTACTATTGATTCACATGATTTACTATTAGGGGAGGTGGTGCAAGTTTGATAATACTTGTAGGACTAAATTAAAAATGAAGAAAAAGAGGAATGCATTATACTGTAATATTTTGAGCCTCAAAATGTGCAATTATTGAAACTATATTTTTCTATAAAGAGGAGCTCATTCTTCCTTCATTTCTCACCAATTCACTAAAGCTATAGTGCAATTATTATAGAGAGAAAGGAGAAGAGAAGTCTGCTACCTCATTATTCCAGTTTTCTTCTGAGGTAAAGATAGGTGACGAAAATTATCTTCGTCCTCGGTGCGAAGAGGAATTTAGAATCACAATTATGATTACGAGTTATTCATATGATTGTGGACAGAAATTATTGATTGATGTTACAGGGATAAAACATAATTGGTGGACTTTTAACATGGAGAAGATAATAGACCTGATGGTCTATTTAACTCTTCTAATGGATTGCTCGTTCCACTATAACTATGGTAATAAGAGTGTTGCCGGGTCGAGCGGGGATAACAAGGGAATAGAACGGTGGTCTATAGCTGTTGAGGGTAATGTGAACCAAACTTTGTAAGGGTGTTTTGTCGCTATCATACAAGATGTCTAATGATATACAACCTCATGTTATCATAAGACAGGGTTGTGCACATTCACTTGCTGAGTATATCTACGAGCACTACCTATAAGATCTTGGAGTTTATTTGAAATATAATTTTCACTTAGAGACAACGGACATAATTATATGTCAAGAGAAGACTCACCATTAGAAAGAAGATGATAGTAATCTTCTTATTTTTTTTGGGGACTTTTGGGTCAACCAAGGATAGTTCTGTGGACATATGATATCTATCATAACCTAGACGCATGGTCTCCCATGTACGAAGGTTTTCTTGAGTATTTTCCAAAGATTTTAATTTCTAAAATAATTATTAACTGTACCTTTATGTAAGGTACCATTGTAAGGTTTTGTGGTCAAGGCACCACGAGAGTATTATATATATTTGTATTAAAACTCACAGTTTATCTGTTGTCGTACTCTGCACGGCAGTTCAACAGTTGTATAAATGAAGTTTATATTTGATTTTTATAGTGCGATATCTGACGACTCAGAATGGGTCGCGTGGACCTATTTTGGGAGCGTCACAAATGGTATCAGAGCTTAGGGATATGGCCGCTGGCGGAGATATGAGTCTAGAACTAGGAGGGGAGAGACTAGTAATATACTTCGCTAGTGTGTGACTTACCTAAGCCGAAATTTTTACTTGATAAGTTGACAATTTGTGATATGTCAATTGACATTTGTTTTGAAGATATATTCTAGAATGATATCTGAAATACAGGAGATAAACAATGGAAAAATTATGATAAAGAGGATATAACCGGGAAGGTACAATTTGAAAAGAAAGTAAGGTATTCTCATCTCTTCGAATACCAGGTACGTACATAAATTTTGAGGGCAAAATTTCATAAGGAGGGGAGATTGTGAAATCCCGAAATTATGAAATAAAAGTATTCAATTTTCTTATAATTATTATTTTATTTAGTAAATGGTTAAATTGAGAAAGGGTTAAAGTTAAGGGTGATATGTGAAAATTTTGTAAAGTATGCAAGTTGTTCTAAAATATTCGTTTGGTTGGAGAATATCTGTATGACGGCACAACCATTAGTGGACCCCACAACGGAAGTATTGTCGTAGTAAGAAAACGACAGAATTATCTTTTTATAAAAATAACGGCGAAAGTGTTACCGTTAAAACTGTTGAACTACCCGGTAGTAAAAGTACAGTAATACGCGTGGTTGTATAGTAAGACACGGTATTGATTATTGATGCTTACGTAAGAAGTCACTCAGTTATACTCAATTATTGCTACAGTAATTTCTGCATCATATCTCTCATATTATTGATTCAATTATTGTCACAGTATCATCTGTATAATATGTTATATTATTAAATCAATAATTGAGACGACAAAGTTATTCATATTAGTATTTGCAATATTGACAATGTCTAGAAGTTCTGTCAAGGAGAGGTTAGATAATCTAATTGTGCGTCAATAGGGAGAAATCCTTATCGAAAAACCTCCTCTTTCCTGGGAACGACCTGGTTGTTAAATATTGTGAGTTATAATATTAATGATGAATAAGTTCGTGTTGATTAAAGATGAAATTGATAGTTCCATTGTGTTGAGATTATTAGTGTTAGTGAAAATCGACATTTATTTCGATAATAATTGATGTCTAGACGTTATATTGACCAATCGGGTAATTAACCGAATAAATGAGCAATTAATTGCTATTAATTCACATGCTTATAACTATGTGTTCACATGTGTGTACTATTGATTCACATGATTTACTATTAGGGGAGTTGATGCAAGATTGATAATACTTACATGACTAAATTAAAAATGGAGGTATAGTTGAAGGTACTATACTATAACTAATTTTTTCACATGTTTAGAACTATTGAGTCACATAATTTACTATTGATTCACATAATTTACTATTAGGGGAGGTGGTGCAAGTTTGATAATACTTGTAGGACTAAATTAAAAATGAAGAAAAAGAGAAAGGTATTATACTGTAATATTTTGATCCCCAAAATGTGCAATTATTGAAACTATATTTTTCTATAAATAGAAGCTCATTCTTCCTTCATTTCTCACCAATTCACTAAAGCTATAGAGCAATTATTATAGAGAGAAAGGAGAAGAGAAGTCTGCTACCTCACTATTCCAGTTTTCTTCTGAGGTGAACATAGGTGATGAAAATTATCTTCGTCTTGGGTGCGAAGAGGAATTTAGAATCACAATTATGATTACAAGTTATTCATATGATTGTGGACATGAATTGTTGATTGATGTTACAGTGATAAACCATTATTGGTGGACTTTTAACATGGAGAAGATAATAGACCTGATGGTCTATTTGACTCTTCTAATGGATTGCTCGTTTCGCTGCAACTATGGTAATAAGAGTGTTGCCGGGTCGAGCGGGGATAACAGGGGAATAGAACGGTGGTCTATAGTTGTTGAGGGTAATGTGAACCCAACTTTGAAAGGGTGTTTTACCGCTATCATACAAGATGTCTAATGACATACAACCTCATGTTATCATAAGACAGGGTTATGCACATCCACTTGCTGAGTATATCTACGAGCACTACCTATATGATCTTGGAGTTTATTTGAAATATAATTTTCACTTGGAGACAACGGACATAATTATATGTCAAGAGAACACTCACCATTGGAAAGAAGATGATAGTAATCTTCTTATTTTTCTTTGGGGACTTTTGGGTCAACCAAGGATAGTTCTGTGGACATATGATATCTATCATAACCTAGACGCATGGCCTCCTATGTACGAAGGTTTCCTTGAGTATTTTTCAAAGATTTTAATTTCTAAAATAATTATTGACTGTACCTTTATGTAAGGTACCATTGTAAGGTCTTGTGGTCAAGGCACCACGAGAGTATTATATATATTTGTATTAAAACTCACAGCTTATCTGTTGTCGTACTCTGCACGACAGTTCAACAGTTGTATAAATGAAGTTTATATTTGATTTTTGTAGTGCGATATCTGGCGACTCAGAATGGGTCGTGTGGACCTATTTTGGGGGGCGTCGCATATTAATTTAAATTAGAATAAGCAAAAAGGTTTTAAAAAAATGAAACAAATTTTCTAAATAGTTTTCACTTTTAAGCCTTTGATCTTAGAATCGTAGTTAATTTATTTAGTTTTAAACAAAATAATTATGAAAATTAAAAACTTTGAATAAAGTAATTCTCAAAATTTATTGTATTCAAAAGTTAATTATTACATCCCATTTGAATTAAAAATATTTTCTATTGACTTTGAAAATTCATAATTGATCAGTTTATTATTTATATGTCAGAAAGGAGGAACGAAGGAAGTATTTGGTATTAATACATTCCAAATTTTCAAGGTTAACAATATTAGTCTATTAGATATTGAATTAATTTAAATAAACTAAATTCACATTATTTTAAATCTTAAAATTTTACAATTTCATATTTTTTATTATTAAAAATCTTAAATAAGACTATTTTTACGAAATAGATGGAGTATTATTCATTTATTTTAGACTAATTATGTAATAAATAATAATATTGCCTTCTAATCCACCACTACTAGTATATATATATATATATATATATATATATATATATATATATATATATATATATATATATATATATATATATTATATCTTATTCCTAAATAAGTCTTATATAGTGTGATATAAGACTTATATATCAATGATAATATGATAATAATATAATATAATATGATATATATTATATTTATATGATTATATCATATTCTAATAACGATGATTACAATATTTGTTCTAATTTTTGATTGAATTACTTAAACTATTATAGAAGACATTTTTGGTATTTATTTAACTATTTTTTGCTTTAGAGTTCTAATTTTTTGTTCGTGAACAAGTTTGTGTTCCTGAACGTTCGTGAACTGTTCATGTTCGCAAACAAGCTTGTGTTCGACTTGTTCGCGAATACCAAACGATCTGAACTCGTACATAGCTGTTGGTTCAATCAAATTACTCGAACATGATCGAGTTCGACTAAAAGTGTTCGAGTTCGACAAAGTTCGGTTTGGTTCGTTTATAACCCTAATTTATGAGGAGCTATGTTTATGGTTGCGTTGCATTTCGTTTCAACGTCCTGGGTGAGTTTTGGTCTCTTTTTCGTAAATTTTTTTAAGGTTTAGTTAATTTATACAAGTTCAGTAAACGAGCTGATAACTCAGCCTCTGAATATCGGAATTGATTCTCGTAAATTGTAATGTGTTCCAAATATCTATGGGGTGCTACATCTATGGTTGCGAGTTGTTTCGATGCCCGAGGTGGGTTTTTGTCTCTTTTTCGTAAATTTTTCTTAGTTTTAGGTGATTTATATAATGCTCGGCAAACGAGATGATAACTCGGCCTCCGGATATCAGAATCGAGTCCCGTAAGTTGTTACGTTTTTTAAATATCTATGACGTGCTATGTCCATGATTGCGTGTCCTTTTGACGTCCAGGGAGAGTTTTGGTCTCTTTTTCGTAATTTTTTCTAAGTTTTTGTTAATTTATACAAGTTAACAAACGAGCTGATAATTCGGCCTCTGGATATCAGAATCGAGTCCCGTAAGTTAGACTTGTTTGCGAACTCGATTATGTTTGCGAACACCAAACGATCTGAACTCGTACATAATTGTTGATTCGATCAAATTACTCGAACATGATCGAGTTTGACTAAAAGTGTTCGAGTTCGACAAAGTTTGGATCGGTTCGTTTACAATCCTAATTTATGAGGTGCTATGTCTATAGTTTTGTTGCGTTTCGTTTCGACGTCCTGGGCGGGTTTTGGTCCATTTTTTGTAAATTTTTCTAAGGTTTAGTTAATTTATACAAGTTCGGTAAACGAGCTAATAACTCAGCCTTCGAATATCATAATCGAGTCTCAAAAATTGTAACATCTTCTAAATATCTATGAGGTGTTACGTCTATAGTTGCGTGTTTTTCGACTCCCGAGGCGAATTTTGGTATCTTTTTCGTAAATTTTTCTAAGTTTTAGGTAATTTATGCAATGTTTGCAAACGAGCTGATAACTAGGCATTCGAATATCAGAATCGAGTCCCGTAAGTTGTAACGTGTTCCAAATATCGATGAGGTGTTATTGATAAGTAGATTTTATATCTACTTATCCGGTATCTGTTACTTGAATTAGTTGCTTAAACTCATGTTTCTTAGTTACTTTTCATACATTTTACGTTCATTTTGTAGATTATATGCTTGGAGCTGTATGAGCGACTATTGGTATGAAATCGCAAAGTATTGGTATGAAATCGCAAAGAAAAGTAATTCGGACATCGTTTAGGCTTTCATGTTTATTTCTTTTTCTTGGCTTGAAACTTGGATTATATTGTAGAACTTCTTCTTAGCTTTCTAGAACATCTTGAATCATTCCAATCGGAGTTCGGATGCAAGAGTTATGATCTTTGTACCAACGGACGTCAAACTTCACTATTTTGAGTGGCCATTTGCATAGCAGTCACTTCCAACCCAATTTCTACCTTCATCCATCCGTTATTTCTCAATTCTCAAAGAATAAAAGTATTAGAGCTCGTTGAGATTTTTGATTTGATAGGTGGCAGGCCTTGTAACTCTTCCTGGATAAAAAGTTATGGTTGTTTTATCAGAGGACACTGCAGTAGAAAAAGGATGCCCGCCTGGGTGGGCTTTTACTAATCAAAACCCCCGTCGAGGCGGAGGTACAAGATGAAAAATAGTAGGTATGCCAGCCAGGGCGGGCCTAGTTAGTGAATAAACCCTCGCCGGGGTGGGGTACGTGCAGAAAAGTCATTTTTTGTCAAAATTTGAGTTCAAAAAAGATTGGTTCAAGTCGATTGATTAAATGACTTCCAAGAGGACTTAAAGACATATAAAGAGGCATATAAAAGGAGGAGAATCACAAGGATTAGAATAGGAGAGAGGATTCCATTAAATTAGATTAGAGTAGATTAGGACCAAAAACCCTAGTTCTTATTAGTTTTGGAGAATGAAGTGACTTGGAGACCATTGAAGATTCAAAGTAAGAGCAAGGAGGGAGCATCAAATCTGTAGATAACAGATTTTATCTTTTTCTCTTCTTCTATTTTTGTCTTTTAATGTGTATTTAAGTGTGGATTCTTAGTTTTAATTTAATGAACAAATTCTTTATTTGAGATTACAATGAAACTTATTGTGTAGTTTATTTTAATATGCTTCGCTATCGATTATTATGTTCTATTGTGAGGATTGTCTATTGTGATTTAGACTTAATTGTTTAATTGATTAACCATCAATTACTGTGATAATCTATATGAACTCGAGAGATGAAGTATAGATTTAGATCTGATCATGATAGCATGTGTTTGTAATTTCTGCATAGATAAAATTCATGATTCTTGTTTAGGATAGAGATATGCATTTATACCATATGTAATCTTATAAAAAACTTTTGCTTTAAATCCTTTTTAATTGTAATTTACATAGAGATATAGTGGATTAGTTAATTAGGGTGTCTTGCTTAATTATATTATCTGTGGATTTAAGTGAGTATGGGTATTATGCATCGAGAGGTGGTTTTATCTGCTTTAGTGTTCTTGATTATCAATTCATGATAGAGAATAATTGATGAGAAGTGTGATAACTTAAATGAAGTAATAAGTGAAGTTGTGATATTAAATCTCCATAATCTGATTTTTAATTAGTGGTAATTAGAATTAGTTTAATTAAATAATTTAATTTACAACATTAAATTGATTGTTTAAATAAAATTAGTTTGGTTAAGAGTTAGTATTTGGTAATTTGTATTAACAATTCCTCGTGGGAACGATACTCTACTTACACTTTATTACTTGTTGACCACGTATACTTGCGTGTTGTGTGTAACTAGATTTTACTCAACAAGTTTTTGTCGTCGTTGCCGGAGAATTAGTTTAATATTTTTTTTGCCAATATTAGCTTCAATCAAATTAGTCTTAATTTAAACATTATTTATTTATTTATTTAATTCTCTTCCTATTCTACTCTTTTTTTTTCAGGTACCATGGATGACTTTGCGTATCAATGGTCATACACAAACATGACTCAACCAAGGGAAATAGAGATTGATGGACTTAATACATCTTTCGCAATATTAGCACAGATTAAAGAGCTTTCGAAGACGTTGGAGGTTATCGCAACCCAACGGAGTCGAAGGATGACAGTTACGTGTGATTATTGTGTTAGCAATCATGCAAGTCATCAATGCACTGTTAGTTTTGAACCGGTACCATATAGTGGTGATTACCTCAACAACTATACTGAGCCTAGCTATCACCAAGATTGGGGGTATCACCTGGATTCTTCAGGGAGCTACATTTATGATGACCAATATTACGCTCCAAATCCATCATACACATCAGAATTTTCATGTCCACCTCCATTGCCACAAGAAGAAAAGACAAATCGATGGATGTAATATTGAAGGGCATAGCAGACCTAGAGGAGATGAGGATTTGCCAAGAGCTGTCAACCCAAAATTTTAATAATCAGATGGAACAAATTGTCACTACCTCAACCAATGGTCCTCAATACATGACTTCCGGGACTGAAACAAAAAATTCAAGGCTGGGGGAATTATTGTCCAAGTTCATAGCAAATGAGGAGAAGATGAGTAATCAAACGAGGTCAATTAAAAATATTACGAATCAGATAGAGCAAATGACCAAAGCTGTAAGCAACCTTCCTCCAAACACTTGGCTTTATGACATGGATGACAAAACTTACGGAGAACCTGAACCAAATCTGCGACTGAATGAGCCACAAGATATCGAAAGTGTGGAGACAATTGGGGATAATGAAATAGAGGTCGACGAAGATCTAAATGGGTCTCCACCAAAGATCAAATAGTCGGTCAGATTTGCAAAATCATGCCCACTTGGTAGTGATGTCGTCGACGAAGCTCTTGATGACATAAGAGCGAGTGCAATTTTGAATCCATGGTGGGACGAGAAAGAGAAGATAGAAGAAGAGCCCATTGTGTGTGACAAGCTTCCATGCCCCAAAGTGATCACATACACAATGGAGAAAACACCTAGCTGTGGGATGTTCTTGATTGAGATCTTATCTAAACAAAGCATTTTAGGTGACTTTAATGCAATGGCTATCTCTCTGGGGAACTTGTCCAAAGTTACATTATTTCCGATGGATGATAGGTTCCTCAAGTATCGAAGAGGAATTAGATAGCGTTGACCAGACAAAGTCAGGCTGAAAGACTGTAATTCAAGTGCTAACTGGGAGGCAACACATGAATTTTTATATTTACATGATTTACTAGTTTATTTAGTAGATAGGAATTAATTTGCTTATTAAAGTTCTCTTACCAATCCAAAGAGCTATTCTAATCCATGTTATCTCTCTTCATTGCAGGTATTGGAGGTTCAATGGACAGGCAAAAGATTATGAAAAGGTTATTCAAGTTAAATTCAAGTGTGGTGCCCAATTTGTTCCATGTGCCTAACCTATTCTCCAAACTTAGCGGACAAGGAGGAGGATTGCTATATTTTCAGGGAAGTCATCTACTTTACTTTTTTCTATTTCAGCCATTGAGGACAATGTCTGGTTTAAGTTTGGGGGCATTTTAGTGTCGTATTGCATATAATTAGTTATTTACATTGTAGTTCTTATAGTTACATTTAGTTTTTACATTCAGTTTCTTAAAAAAAATTAAAAAATTTAAAATTTTCAAAAATAGTAGTTAGTTTACTATGTTTATATAGCATTTAGTACATCTTGCATGAGTCCAGTTGTTTGATATTTACAGTTTGTTTTGGCCAATGATGAAATTGGAATTGGGCAGACAAGTATAGTATTGACTATTAGAGCTTTGATGTGATTTCTTGTTATGAATTGAGTCTTTCTCTGTTTGAAACTGGTATAATAAGGATAGCACAGTAAAAACAACTTGTTGATTGATTGAGTTTAAATTGATACATAATGGGATTCTAAAGGATAATGTTAGCTTGAATGAAAGAATGACAAGAATAAGTAGTGATGACTAAAGTTAGACAATAACCTAAGTTTGGGGGAATATTTGGGGTATATAAGCTATATAAAAAAAAGAAAAAAAATATGAATAAACATCGTGGCGTGCTTGTCTAGTTTTGTGACCTTTGTTACTTGAGTAAGTAAGCTCGAGGAGATTATTTTTACACCTAACGCCCTAAGGTCTTAATGGTCTGAGAGTCGTTGGTCGAAAGCTCGTTAAGGTAGCATTAAAAAGCCTAAGGGAATAAGACATTGCATAGCTATGTGTATATAAACCAAAAGAAAAAAATGAATAAAACAGGAAATAAGAGCAAAAAGCCCCCGTAGATGAAAAATAAAGCATAAGTATCCCATGTTGACCCTCGATATTGGTAATTATTTAATTTTAGTCGAATCTAGCTCATTTGTGGATTTCTTGAGTTTACACTGTATGATGTCTTCGAAGAGATTTATTATGTGTTAAATTTGATTTTACATCAGTTAGCATTGTTGTTGAGCACACACGCACTATATTAGTGATAACAGTCTAAGATTTGATGATTGATTGGAAAATTACTGATGAGTTTTGATATGATGTATTATCATGTTTACTTAATTTCTCTAAGGCCAGTTGAATAGACTTGTTTCTGTCATTACTGTTGGATTCGTAAGCATGTAGATTAGTTGCATTGCATAGCATTGTTGTTTTGTGTTTTTTGCTTGAGGACAAGCAAAGGTTTAAGTTTGGGGGTATTTGACAAGTAGATTTTATACCTACTTATCCGGTATATGTTACTTGAATTAGTTTCTTAAACTCATGTTTCTTAGTTACTTTTAATGCATTTTGTGTTCATTTTGTAGATTATATGCTTAGGAGCTGTGTGAGCGACTATTGGTATGAAATCACAAAGTATTGGTATGAAATCGCAAAGAAAAGCAATCCGGACATCATTTGGGTTTTCATGTTTATTTCATGTTCTTGGCTTGGAACTTGGATTATATTGTAGAGCTTCTTCTTAGCTTTTCGTAACATCTTGAATCATTCCAATCGGAGTTCGGAAGCAAGAGTTATGACCTTTGTACCAACGGATGCCGAACTTCACTGTTTTGGGTGGCGATTTGCATAGCAGTCACTTCTAACCTATTTTTTACCTTCATCTGTCCTTTATTTCTCAATTCTCAAAGAATGAAAGTTGTAGAGCTCGTCGAGATCTTCGATTTTATAGGTGGCAGGCCTCGTAACTGTTCTCGGATAAAAAGTTATGGCCGTTTTACCAGAGGACACTGCAGTAGAAAAAGGATGCCCACCGGGGCGGGCTTTTACTAAGAAAAACCCTCGCTGGGGCGATGGTACACGCTGAAAAATAGTAGGTATGCCAGCCGGGGCGGGCCTAGTTAGTGAATAAACCCCTGCCAGGGCGGGGGTACGCGTAGAAAAGTCATTTTTTGTCAGAATTTGAGTTCAAGAAGGATTGGTTCAAGTCAATTGATTAAAGGACTTCCAAGAGGACTTAAAGACATATAAAGAGGCATATAAAAGGAGGAGAATCATAAGGATTAGAAGAGGAGAGAGGATTCTATTAAATTAGATTAGAGTAGATTAGGACCAAAAACCCTAGTTCTTATTAGTTTTGGAGAATGAAGCGACTTGGAGACCATTAAAGATTCAAAGTAGGAGCAAGGAGGGAGCATCAAATCTGTAGACAATAGATTCTATCTTTTCCTCTTTTTTTATTTTTGTCTTTTAATGTGTATTCAAGTGTGGATTCTTAGTTTTAATTCAATGAACTAATTCTTTGTTTGAGATTATAATAGATCTTATTGTGTAGTTTATTTTAATATGCTTCGCTATCGATTATTATGTTCTATTGTGAGGATTGTCTATTGTGATTTGGACTTATTTATTTAATTGATTGGCCATCAATTACCGTGATAATCTATATGAACTCGAGAGATGAAGTATAGATTCAGATCTGATCATGATAGCATGTGTTTGTGATTTCTGCATAGATGGAATTCATGATTCGTGTTTAGGATAGAGATATGCCTTTACGCCATATGTAATCTTATAGAGAACTTGTGCTTTAAATCCTTTTTAATTGTAATTCACATAGAGATATAGTGGATTAGTTAATTAGGGTGTCTTACTTAATTCTATCATCAGTGGATTTAAGTGAGTATGTGTATTATGCATCGAGAGGTGGTTTTATCTGCTTTAGTGTTCTTAATTAACAATTCAGGATAGAGAATAATTGATGAGAAGTGTGATAACTTAAATGAAGTAATAAGTGAAGTTGTGATATTAAATCTCCTCAATCTGATTTTTAATTAGTGGTAATTAGAATTAGTTTAATTAAATAATTTAATTTACAACATTAAATTAATTGTTTAAATAAAATTAGTTTGATTGAGAGTTAGTATTTGGTAATTTGTATTAACAATTCCTCATGGGAACGAGACCCTACTTACACTTTATTACTTGTTGACCACGTACACTTGCGTGTTATGCGTAACTAGATTTTACCCAACAGTTATGTCCATGGTTGCGTGTCTTTTTGACGTCCAGGGCGAGTTTTGGTCTCTTTTTCATAATTTTTTCTAAGTTTTAGTTAATTTATACAAGTTCGGCAAATGAGCTGATAACTCAGTCTCGGGATATCAGAATCGAGTCCCTTAAGTTGTAACGTGTTCCAAATATCTATGAGGTGTTATGTTTATTGTTGCGTGTCGTTTTGACGCCCGGGGAGGGTTTTGGCCTCTTTTTTGTAAAGTTTTCTAAGGTTTATTAATTTATATAAGTTCGAAAAACGAGTAAATAACTCGGTCTCCTGATATCGGAATCTAGTCCCGTAAGTTGTGATGTGTTCCAAATATTTATGAGGTGCTATGTCTATGGTTGCGTTTCATTTCGACGTCCCGGGCAGGTTTGGGTCTCTTTTTCGTAAATTTTTCTAAGTTTTAGTTAAATTATATAAGGTCGGTAAAAGAGCTGATAACTCAGACTCCGACTATCAAAATCGAGTTTTGTAAATTATAATGTGTTCCAAATATCTATGAGATGTTATGTCTATGGTTATGTGTTGTTTCAATGTCCGGGGGCAAGTTGTGGTCTCTTTTTCGTAAATTTTTCTAAGTTTTAGTTAATTTATACAAGTTTGGCAAACTAGCTGATAACTCGGCGTCAGGATATCGGAATCCAGTTTCATAAGTTGTAACTTGTTCAAAATATCTATGAGGTGTTATTTCTATGGTTACATGTTATTTCGACGTTCGGCGCGGGTTTTGGTCTCTTTTTCGTAAATTTTTCTAAGTTTTAGTTAATTTATATAAGTTCGGTAAACGAGCTGATAACTCGGCCTCCGGATGTCATAATCGAATCCCGTAAGTTTGAACGTATTCCAAATATCTATGAGGTGCTATGCATATCGTTGCGTGTGGTTTTGACGCCCGGGGCGAGTTTTGGTCTCTTTTTCATAATTTTTTGTAAGTTTTGGGTAATTTATACAAGTTTGGTAAACGAGCTGATAACTCGGCCTCCGAATATCAGAATTGAGTCTTGTAAGTTTTAACTTTTTCCAAATGTCTATGAGGTGCTATATCTATGGTTGCGTGTCATTTCGACGTCCGGAGGTTTTGGTCTCTTTTCGTAAATTTTTCTAAGTTTTAGTTAATTTATACAAATTCGACAAACGAACTGATAACTTGGCCTCCGGATATCAGAATCAAGTTCCTTAAGTTGTAACGTGTTCCAAATATCTATGAGGTCTTATTTCTATGGTTGCGTGTTGTTTCGACTCCCGGGGCAGATTTTGGTCTCTTTTTCTATATTTTATTTAATTTATACAAGTTAGGCAATAAGTCGGATAAATATATGTTTGACAGTTTATATAAGCAATATTCTTACAAATTACATGAATTAAATAAAGACATACATCAATAATTGTATTTACCTCTCGAATATATGGAGGAAAGAGGTTGGCCAAGACAACCTCACATACATGGACGACCTCTTCCCGAACCATACCCATGAGCTTGTCGGCACATGTTGTAGGATCTATAAAGCCGTGGATGATCTCTTGAGCAAGCTGGTAGATCCGCTCGCGTGATGGTATGCCTGATTGTATAGCACTGCTCTACATACACCCCTTTATGATGCGCCAAAAGAAATCGTCAGATAATGAAGGGCCAACACCCGATCCACTTGCACCATCTGCTCCTGTGGGTGGGCGACGCCAAGCTCTCTCAACAGGGACTATAGTGTAGAATGGGACCCATGGAATGCCCACAACTCAATCCTTCTTCGCCCCCTGTAGCCTGTAGCTAGTCCTCTATTTCCTCATCCTTGTGCATCGAGGGATCTGCGTCACCATCAGCTCTTTAGCTGCTACGGGCCACAGTAAGGTCCTCGAACCGTCACTGGAAAAAAACACATATATATACAGAAATCACAGTTTTTTAAAGAATATATAAACGAATTTCATGAATTAAAATACAAATAGAATAAAAAGTGAAAATTACTTACAGCAATGCCCTCTGCCTCAGGTGAGATATAACCACCATCACCTTTCTTTTGGTGGTCGTGCCACTAAAACTCTAAGCGCGAAGGTGAGTACTTAAGTGTGACACCCCCAAATCCGGGTATTTTTATTCCCACATGATTTGGTGTTCACTATACAAACATCATATATCTATCTACCCATAATAAAAACAAACCATACAATAGATAGAAATAAATCCTCTACTTATGGGGTTACAACATCTGAATAATAAATACGATCCCAGGTCATACAAACCTTAAACATCTGTGCGAAAGCATAAACAAATAATAAGTCTTAAACAACATCAAGTCTAAATATCATTACATAACCACATAATAGCCAGTCTTCATTACTAGCTAATCTTGCCCTTGCCTTTACTAGTGGAAGGCTCGTCTGTTCTTTCGTTCTTAACTGCAATGTTATTATTCGCAAGAGTGAGCATAATTGCCCACAAGTATAATAATGAAAGTAACAATGTAATAACATGCGAGTGAATTAAAGACTTCTGAAATAAAGCTCAACTTTTGAATCAAGAATGAATAACAAGAGTCAAAAGAAATCTGAGGGTTATAAGACCTTGAACTATGTCCTAGGTTATCAAGGGTTACACTTGAAACCTTTAACAGTCATAAGACTATGGACTCTTCTTCTCGTACTTAGGGGGATCAGCCCTTAGTACCATACTGTGCACAATATCTTAACGCTAAAGCGTAAATAATCCCTTTACAGGGTTGTTCATCTCAGTTTACCATTAGAGTCCGCGCCAAAGGAAGTTTGGTTTGGATAAATCATCAAGGGTTCTAAAATTTAGAACGCTCATCAACTATGGACTGGTCGAATCATTAAGGGTTCGCTAGTCTAACAAGGTTTAACAGTAAATGATATTTATAATGAATTACAATCTCAATAGGTATACAATAGAACAATTATTGTATAAGAATCATACTTTGAAAAGATAGTAAATCTTTAACATAACAATGAACTTGATTTATAAACTTGAATAATGATAACAAGTAGGTTTAGAAAACTTGCCTCGTGCGTAGATTACACGTTAATTAAACTCGTCGCTTGATTTAAATCCTACATTTCATTTACGTTCACAATACCAGTCAATTATAACGTACTTAATCATAGCAACTTCTTTCTTTTTGTCTAACTTTGGTTATGACTATACTTAGTCAAATTATCACACTTATTGTAACATAATAAGCACTTCACGAATAATAAGCTAACTATGCATTTAATAATTTAGTCCACATGCAATTATGTTATTTACATGTTAAGCATCTATTTTAACATCTTATTATACTTCTAACACATTTCTATGTTCATTACATTAAGTTACTAACACATTACTAGACTTGACATTTAAAAATAGTTCATTTCTGAACATTTTGGAGAGTGGCGCTGCGGCGCCACTGTTGTACTGGTACTCGGCGCTGCGGCCGGACTCTTGGCGCTGCGGCGCGGATGTTAAGGCACGAGACTGGCGCTGTGGCGAGGCGAACCAGAAACTGTTATGTAATTCGCGAAAAATTGCAAAACACAGCCAAAAATCCCAATTAAATTATTACTACACGAATTTAATCATACCCATTCATAATAATACACATATAATCACTACTTAACCATTCTATCATGATTTTAACATGTTAAAACACATAATTAACAGGATTAAAACATGAAATTTTCACTGTTCTTTGTGTTCTTGAAGGTTTTGAACAAAAACATAAAATTTAACACTACGGATTCGTTATAACACCGAATCTGTTCATTTAAAATTTGGTCTCTTCGTATTAACTTGCATAATAATATACGAGTATAATTTTTACAAAACTATTTATGTTTGACACATTAAATTTACGTATAAGGGTCATATGGGCAAAACCCATACTCTGTAAGTTTTGAGGCCATACATACGTTGTAAAATTATGAACTGATGATAAGGAATTATATACAATATATATTAAAACACATTGAAACAACATCTTAACACATATATACACATAACTCTTACAATTTCCAATTACAGAGACTTTACAGAAGACTTAGGAGTCATATTCATGAAAACTTTAAATGACGTAAAATTGAGAATTGGATTGGAGAGAATTACCCAAAGCGTAGAATTAATAGAAGATGAATTCCTTCTCAGATGACTCTCACAATCCTCTTAACAATCTCTGAATTCTCAACTCTTTCTCTGTATCTCTCTCTGTTACGCTTTCTAGACTTAGGCAAATAATGAAGAAGAAAGAAGAAGACGTAAACTAAATAAGGAACAACTGACGCGTTGGTGGTCAGTTACCCAGCCCCCAACTCCCTTTAGGGCCATGTTTGGCTAGCTAAAAATAGGTTTCAAAAATCATTTAATTTAATAAACTTTACCATATAGTTTAAATAATGTCACACTCCTTTTATAAAATAACTCAATTAATTTATTTAATTTAAATTAAATATAATATAATAATTTCTCATTAATTCACATAATCACATAATTAATTTCTTATTTATTAATTATGCCAAATTATTAAATCTCTAATTAATAAATAAATTAATTAAAATAACATTAGACTTATTAAATATTTCTTTTAATACAATAAGCTCACATAATGACATACTTCGAATAACAAAAATTCTCCACATTAATTTAATAAATATAACACATATAATTAAATTAATCTACCACAATTTCATCAATTAATTATTTAATCTAATAATTAATTCATCGAGAAATATTTATTCAATCCAATAAATATTAAAATTAAATTACAAAATGTCGGTTGTCACATTAAGACTAACCTGGAGCATCTCCCTGTAAAGGTTGTATGACTGAGACCTCGTGGGAGACTACTCTGCCACCGAACTGCTGTACGTTGTGCCGACATCTTTTGGAAAGCAGCGCCCTCACAAAAGTTGTACATCTTCTCCCACACAGTAGCAACCTGGTCTGGGCCTTCTTCTTCCAGTCGTGGACCAACTTGTGCCAGTACATCTCTAGATATCCATGAAGAACGGTCATGCCATGAGCTTCCTAACTTTCCTCAAATCGGTAATATCTCTACACATTACACATTAACAAGCTTAGTAGACAACATAAACCGATATGTAAAAAAACATGCAAATGGAATATAAAACTAATACATGAATGACATCTTACCCAAAATTCAGCGATAATCAACTGGCATGTGCGGTCATCCACATCCGCCCACTTTTATCAGTGGCTACCCTACGTTCCATCCAACTTCGATCAACAGACATCTTAAACAATGGTCTACTATATATATAAATATGGAAAGCTAGGCAAACAGAATCATATCTCCGGGTTAATGAATATGCATGGTTATGAGTTTCTTAACTTCATCTCCCACTCTAACAGGTCAGGCTTCTATCCCATTTCCGGATGTGTCACCCCACTGATGCCAACAACTTGAACATATCTTTAAATTTTTAAGAAATTTTGGCAGCACCTCCCCATGGTCTTCGAGTACAAGAAATAGACTAACACATCGTAGTCTAAATACGCACCCGAAGAACATTAAGATATATATATATATATATATATACTGACCAAAAATTCTTAAAATATAAAGACGAGCTCAAGTCATTAACACCGACCTAAGTGAGATCGAAACTATGACACCCCCGAATCTGGGCCCTCTGACCTCAGTTTGGTCATCACGATAAAATACAAACATCCACCTCTAAACAACATACGATAACTAAAATACGGAATATAATAAACGTACGTCGTTCATTTAAAAGGTGTTACTAGTCCCAAGATTCGATAACCTTAATACAATCTTACAAACATACCCTAAAATAGTCATTAAGGTTTATATTACATATCAGTAATTTAAACTAGGCATAAAGTAAAATCTGCTCCTCGCAACTATTCTATATCTTTCCTTTACCCTTGTCCTTTCCTGAGGTCTCGGGCTTAGCTGCAATATAATTCATGATACAGCAAGGATAAGAAACACATTTGCTAGCAATTTAAATACAACAATAAGGATATATCATGATGAATGAAAAATATCTGACAATGAATTCAACAATATGAATATCTGAAGGATTCAACAATATGAATATTAGAAGTAAAGATAATGATTACTTTGAGAATAATTGCTAGTCAAGTAGACTTTGAACTATAACACTACAATGGAATTAATAGCTAATTGACCCTTTGGTTACTGGCTACAGAATAAGTACTTGAGGGGATCAGCCTCGCATACACCATGTATATGCATAACATTTAAATCTGCTCTTTGTATCTTATATTAGATACCTGGGCTACTCCCCTATCAAAAATGGGTGTTCTTTCAGTCTAAGAATCCTTACCATCAATTGGTTTGGATAGCTTTTAGAAAACTTCATATACTTGTGTGACGAACGAGAAATTTGTAAATTAATTTTTAATATTTATTGAATTAAATAAATATTTTTTAATGATTTAATTATTGGATTAAATAATTAATTGATGCAGTTGTGGTAGATTAATTTAATTATATGTGTTATATTTATTAAATTAATGTGGAGAATTTTATTATTCAAAGCATGTAATTATGTGAGCTTATTGAATTAAATAAAATATTTAATTAAGCATGATGTTATTAGATTAATTTAATTATTAATTAGAGAAATAATAATTTGACATTTATTAATTAATGAGAAAATTAATTATATGATTATGTGAAATTATGATAGATTATTATATTTATTTTATATTAAATTAAATAAGATATGAGTTTATTTTATAAAGGAGTGTGACATTAATTAAACTATATGATAAAGGTTTATTTAATTAAATGAGATTAAGTCTTTTGAAGCTAGCCAAACAAGGCCCTAAGAGGAGTTGGTGCAGTTAACCCATGATTGGGCCAACTGACCACTCTGCGCTCAGTTACCTGATCTTTATACGATGTCTTCTTTTTCTTTTTTTCATTTTTGCCTAAGTCTAAGAAATATTCAGAGAGGAAGCCAGAGAGAAATTAGAGAAAATTTCATAGAATTGTGAATACTGTGATTGAAGTAGAGAGATATTGTCATCCTTAATCATCTATGCTTTGGGTAATTTTATCCAACCCAATTTTTTATTCTACGCCTTTTAAAGTTTTCCACAACTATGGCTTAAGTCTTCTGTGAAACTCTGTAATTGGTTTAGGAGTAATGTTTATGGGTTATATGTGTGTTATGTTATATCAAATTTTGTTTAATTATGTATATGTTGTAAACCATAACACCAAATTCATGAAAACATGTCGTATATGATTTCTACAAAATTACAGAGTTTGGGTTTTGGCCATATGGCCTTATACGTGAAATTTTATGTAGTGATCATATATTATCCCTAAATTTTATACTTGTATATTGTTATGCATGTTAATACGAAGAGACCAAGCTTTAAATGAATGGATTTGGCCTTATAACGAATCCGTGGCGTTGAATTTTAAGAATTTATGTTAAAAACTTCAAGAACATCAAGAACAGTCCAATTTTACATGATTTAATTCTGTTATTGGGTGTTTTAAATTGTTAAAATCACTTTACAAAGGTTGGGTTATGTTTATGTTTAAATTATATCATGTGGGTATGTGTAATTTCGTGAAATTAGTGTTAAAAATGTGTTGATTTCGCTGAACTCTGTGTTCTTCGCGAACTGGGAAACAGATTTTGGGGTCTCGCGTCGCGGCGCCAACTCTAGAATTGAAGTCCCGCGCCGCAGCGCCACTTCACCACAGCATCAGGTGTCAGGCCGTAGTGCCACGGCGCCGCAGCGCCAAGAGCCAGTACAATCGTGGCGCCGCAGCGCCACTCCCCAGAAAATTCAGAGATGAGATATTAAAAATGTTTAAGCCTAATAATGTGTTAGTGAATTAATGTAATGAACATATAAACATGTTAGAGGTATAATGTGATGATAAAAATAGTTGTTTAAACATATAAATAACATAATTACATGTGATTTAAATTATTAAATACATAATTAGATTATTATTTATGAAGTGCAAATTATGTGATAATGAGATAAATTGACTAAGTATCGTCGATAATCAAAGTAGACAAAGAGAATGGGTTTATGTTGATTAGTTAAGTTATAATTAACTGGTATTGTAAATGTGAATGGTATGTAGGATTTAAATCAAAGAACGTGCTTAGTTAAAGTGTAATCTACGCACGAGGCAAGTTTTCTAAACTTAAACTCTTAAATTTGAGCAAGTTTCCTAACCCTACTTGTCATTATTGTTCAAATTTATTATTTACCTCGAGTAAATTATCAATTCTATTATTCAAGTTCAAATGTTATATTAAAGATTTATTATCTTTTCAAAATATGATTCAGTGATACAATAATTGTCCTATTGTATAAGTTTTGAGATTATTATTCAAATTGAATATCATTATTGTTGAACCTTATTAGACTAGTGAACCCTTAATGATTCAATTAGTCCATAGTTGATGAGTGTTCTAAATTTCAGAACCCTTGATGAATTATCCAAACCAAACTTCCTTTGGTGCGGACTCGAATGTCAAACTGAGATGAACAACCCTGTATAGGGGATTATTTACGCTTTAGCGTTAAGATATTGTGCACAGTATGGTACTAAGGGCTGATCCCCCTAAGTACGAGAAGAAGGTCCATAGTCTTATGACTGTTAAAGGTTTCAAGTATAACCCTTGTTAACCTAGGACATAGTTCAAGGTCTTATGACCCTCAGAATTCTTTTGATTCTTGATATTCACTTTTGATTCAAAAGTTGAGCTTTTATTCAGATGTCTTTGATTTATTCGCATGTTACTATACTGTTATTTCATTTTTATACTTGTGGACATTTGTGCTCACTCTTGCTTAATAATAACATTGCAGTTAAGAACGAAAGAGCTGACGAACCTTCCACTAGTAAGGGCAAGGGCAAAGTTAGCAAATGATGGAGACTTGTTATTTGATATGACTTGTTATTTTATATGATGTATTTGTTTAAGACTTAAGTTAAAGATGTTGTTTAAGACTTATTATTAGAATTCCGCACAGATGTTTTAAGGTTAGTTTAACCTGGGATTGTATTTATTATTCGGATGATGTAATCCTTTTAAGGAGAAGATTTTAATTCTATCTATTGTATGGTTTGCATTTTTATGGGTAGATAGATAGATGATATTTGTGCAGTGAACACCAAATCCCATGGAATCAAAGTACCCGGATTTGGGGGTGTCACATGTTGGTATCAAAGCTGTAAGTTATGAACCTTAGGTGGGGGAACAACCTTAGGTAGTAACCTTGTAGAAAGAAGATAGTAAAGGAAAACTCTTATCGAGTTTTAAGAAATGAATTTTTGGTAATTCATTGAAGATAATAAAATACATTATGTGTTTATGTGTTAATTTATGTGCTCGTTAGTACGACTTAGTAACTAAAACTTAAAATTTTGTTGTCAGGATGACGAATGTTGGAGAAGCTAGTCAAGCTGGGGAGGAAGAACCCCGATTACCTATAGTACCTACAGAGGAGGAGACCCGAGACATACATGTTGTTAGGGAACAATTAGTTCAGAGGGAGTCATCTCCATTGATCACCGTTGTTGGTCAGGAGCATGAGCCCGAGACTGATCCTGAGGAGGAGTTTGATGAGGAAGAGGAAGAAGAGGAGTTACCATGGTACACCGTTGATGCAGAGATGTAAGACACATTATACGACCGTAACGTGGAATTACAGGACGAGGTTCAGGAATTGACTGAGCGTGTGACTGTTCAACAGTCTACTTTAGAGGAGAAAGAGAGAGAGATTTTGACTCTTCAGTCATGATTGGGAAATGTAGAATGGGATTTGGTCCATGAGAGGGGTCAAACCGAAGTTAAGACCGAGGAGATAGAGAAGCTGAAGAAGCAACTGAAAGAAACCTCCAGAAGACTGAAAATAGCAGAGGAATGATGGGTAAAAGAATCACGTCGAGCTGATCGTGCAGAAGATGATTGTCGTGCAAAGAAGGTAAAGCTTGAAGAGACATACTCCACATTTAATCATGCAATGGATGAGGCTCAGGAACGAGTTTTGAGATACCCCATCCAGTTCGAAGGACTTCCATCGTATATGCTGGATCGCAGGACGATGTCTCGTATCATGAACGAGGAGCATGGCAAGGCTATTGAGTACCTTGATAGACATGAGTAGATCGAATCCGTTTAATTATGTGAAAGACTTAATTAGTTTTTATATGTAAATTCTGATGTGTTTATTAACGAAGGAATATGTTAATATTTTAAATCCTGTGGATTCTTTATTCCAGGATAGCTGATGTAAATAGCAGTTATGCTATCGTTTAATGTTAAAACTTTTTATTTGAATGCAAATATATTAAGTTGTTTGAGATGATGTGTTAAATGAGTATGTTAGATTGTTAAGTAATGTCTTGACTATTTAGAGGAATAAATAAAGTTCTAATAAACGTGTATTTAACAGAAAATGCCGACAAGGAGAAGACAACAACGTCAACCGGCTCAGGAAGAGTCGACCAATAATAACAATAACGCCAACGCTAATCCTGTTCAGCAGTTGGTGAACTTACTGACGGGAGAAATGAACAATCAACCTCAAGCTCCACCAAACACAACGTTTAAAGACTTCAAGGCGGTGGGACCGCCAGAGTTCAAAGGTTCCAGGAACCCAATCGAGGCTCAAACGTGGGTCATGGAAATGGAGAAAGTATTCGACGTTGCTAGGGTTAGAGAAGACCAGAAGATCGCTTTCGCAACGTTTATGCTGAAGTCTGAGGCTAGCTATTGGTGGCAAGCAAACAAAGTGCGAGGAGGTGAAGGTGTAATTATATGGGAGAGATTTAAAGAAATGTTTTCCGAAATGTACTTCCCAACTAGTTCGCAGAATCAGATGGAAATTCAATTTCTGGAACTGAAGCAAGGAAACATGAGCGTACCTGAATACGCAGCTAAATTTGATGAGTTGGCAAGGTTTGCCGATTTGAACAAGGACTAAAGCCTTGGGTTTACAGTAAGGTGTTAATGTTTCAGATAAACACATTTGCCGGAGTACTGGAAAAGGCCATCCTCGCTGAAGGTGGGAGCGATGCGGTGACCAAGTACAATCAAGAGCAGAAGAAGAAGAAGAGTGAAGGTGAAGGAAATAACAAGACTGGTGAGAGTAACATTGGGGTACTCATAATCAGAAGAGGAAGTGGACGGATAATTCGTCAGCTGAAAGTCAACAAGGTGGGCAGAAGAAGAAAATTGAAGCGTGCTCAAACTGTGGAAAAGCTCATCTGGGAGTTTGCATGAAAGGGAAGCGAGTGTACTACAATTGTGGTCAGGAAGGCCACATAGTACCAAACTGTCCAAACCCAAAGAAGGGTGCTTGTTTTAACTGTGGTTCTAAGGATCATCTAGCAAGAGACTGCCCTAAGAAGGGATCAGGAGGAGCAGTACCAGGAGGCAACCGTGGAAATAATAGTGGAAATGCCTTAACCATCACCGGACCAGCCGCAACAAACTGACCGACGCCAGAACTTTTAATATGACAGTGCAGGACGCAATCCAGTCTCGTGAGGTGGTGTCAGGTATCATTCCGATCAATGAAATTAATGCTTATGTTTTATTTGATTCGGGTGCTACTTGTTCCTTTATATCCGAAGACTTTGCTAATAGTTTAGATTTACTTATGGATGAGTTGGAATATCCCATGAATATAAAAATTACGAATAGAGAGATAATTCCTGTTAAGTACGTGTTTAAGTAATATCATGAACGTAGATCTTATCCCTATTCGGCTTGGGGAATTTGACGTTATTTTGGGTATGGATTGGTTATCCAATTATGGGGCGGTAATTGACTGCCAGAAGAAGCGTATTAACCTTATGACTCCGTCAAAGGTTGAGTTTTATGGTAGCAAGTCGCCTAGACAAGCGAGTTGTCTGACGGTGATGCAGGCTAGGAGGTTGTTAAGACAAGGCTGTGTAGGATATCTAGCTTACATAGTCGACAGTCGAAAAGAGAATCCAAAGGTAGAAGAAATACTGATTGTGAGGGACTTCGTCGACGTATTTCCAGACGATTTACCAGGACTTCCACCAGATAGAGAGGTAGATTTCGTGATTGATTTGGCGCCCGGAACCGCTCCAATATCGAAGGCACCATACCGAATGCCACCAGTAGAGATGAAAGAACTGATGGTCCAACTACAAGAATTGTTGGACAAGAAGTACATTCAACCGAGCGTATCGCCGTGGGGAGCGCCGGTGTTATTCGTGAAAAAGAAGGACGGATCGATGCGGCTCTGCATTGACTACAGAGAACTGAACAAGGTCACGATTAAGAATAGATATCCATTACCAAGAATCAACGATCTGTTTGATCAATTAAAGGGAGCAAGATACTTTTTCAAGATAGATTTGAGGAGTGGTTATCACCAACTGAAGGTGAGGCCAGAGGATGTACCGAAGACAGCGTTCAGAACATGATACGGTCACTATGAATTTTTAGTAATGTTGTTTGGTCTAACAAATGCTCCTGTAGCATTTATGGGACTAATGAATGGTGTGTTCAAGCCATTTTTGGACAAATTTGTGGTGGTATTTATAGACGACATTCTGGTATATTCCAAAACCAAAGAAGAACACGAAGAACATTTGAGGTTAACATTGGAAGTATTGAGAAGGGAGAAGTTGTACGCTAAATTTTTGAAATGCGAATTCTAGATCGAGCGAGTACAATTTCTTGGTCACGTGATCGATAAAAACGAAATTTCGGTAGATCCATTCAAAGTAAAAGCCGTGATTAACTGAGAACAGCCGAGATCGCCGTCAGAAGTAAGAAGTTTTCTTGGATTGGCGGGATATTATAGAAGATTCATTCAAAAATTTTCCAAGATTGTAACTCCGTTAACGAATTTAACTCGAAAAGCTGTGAAATTTGTTTGGACGGAGAAATGTGAGGAGAGCTTCCAAGAATTAAAGAAGAGGTTGAGTACGGCACCTGTGTTATCTCTTCCGGATGATACAGGGAATTTTGTTATTTTTAGTGATGCGTCGCATAAAGGACTTGGCTGTGTGCTAATGCAAAACGGTAAAGTCATCGCGTATGCATCACGACAGTTGAAGGATTACGAGAAGGGGTATCCAACCCATGATTTGGAGTTAGCTGCAGTTGTTTTTGCTTTAAAAATTTGGAGGCACTATCTCTACGGGGAGAAGTGTGAGATATACGGACCACAAGAGTTTGAAATATATTTTCACACAGAATGATTTGAATATGCGTCAAAGGAGATGGTTGGAATTAATCAAGGATTATGACTGTGAAATTTTATACCATCCGGGTAAGGCGAATGTAGTTGCCGACGCCTTAAGTAGAAAAGGTCGTGAGAAATTGATGATGTTGACTGCTCAGGAGGAGCTAATCACAGAAATGGAGAAATTGAAATTGGAAGTGAAGTATCCAATGGAGATTGACGAGAAGCTATTTTAGATGCAATCTGGTACAACTCTACTAGATAAAGTGAAGGAGGCTCAACTTCAGGATGATGAATGCAAAAAGGTGGCAAAGAAGATATCCGAAGTGACCGAATCGAGATTTAAGATGGATAAGGAAGGAATACTGAGATTTGAGAGTAGAATTTGGGTACCGCCAGTACAAGAGATTAAGAAGGATATTTTAAGCGAGGCTCATAGTTCACGATATTCGATTCATCCTGGTAGTACCAAAATGTACCAAGATCTTCGACAACATTTCTGGTGGCCGAATTTGAAGCGTGATGTTGCAGAATGTGTTGCCAAGTGTCTGACCTGTCAGAAAGTGAAAGCGGAACATCAGAGACCGAGTGGATTGCTACAACCGTTAGAAATCCCAGAGTGCAAATGGGAACATATTACAATAGACTTTGTGGTTGGTCTTCCGACACTCAGAAAGGCTACGACGCAGTATGGGTTATCGTTGATCGACGGACAAAATCTGCACACTTCCTTCAGATCAAAATAAGATTCAACTTAGATCAGTTGGCCAGGCTATACGTAAAAGAGATTGTTTCGAGGCACGGAGTTTCGGTATCAATTGTTTCAGATAGGGATCCGCGCTTCACATCAAATTTCTAGAAACGTCTTCAGGAATGCATGGGTACGCAACTGCGAATGAGTACAGCTTACCACCCTCAAATAGACAGACAGAGTGAGAGAACGATTCAGACATTAGAAGATATGCTAAGAGCCTGTGTGATGGACTTTAAAGGAAATTGGGATGATCACTTACCATTAGTAGAGTTCGGCTACAACAACAGTTACCACGCTAGTATTGGCATGCCGCCTTATGAGGCTTTATATGGCAGAAAGTGCAGAACTCCGCTTTACTAGGATAAAGTTGGTGAGAGACAATTACTAGGGCCAGAATTGGTATAGCAGACAGCAGAAATAGTTAAAGTGATCCGAGCACGACTGGTAGCGGCTCAAGATCGACAAAAAAAATACGCTTACCCACATCGTAAAAATATCGAGTTTGAATCAGGTAGTTATGTTTTCTTGAAGGTCTCTCTTTGGAAAGGAAAGATCAGATTCGGAAAGAAACGGAAATTAAGCCCAAGATTCATTGGACCCTTTGAAGTACTGGGAAGAATCGGAGAAGTTGCGTATGAGGTAGCCTTACCTCCAGCACTCGAGAATATCCATAACGTCTTTCATGTTTCTGTATTGCGACCCTACAAGCCTGATTACAAGCATGTAATTGAATACGAACCCCTATATTTTGAGAAAGACTTATCTTACGAAGAAATTCATGTCCAAATTGTCGACCGAAAAGAACAAGTTCTGAGAAATAAAGTTATACCTTCAGTTAAGGTAATTTGGAGGAACCACAACGCTGAAGAAGCTACGTGGGAACTCGAAGAGAGTATGATGAAGAATTACCCTCATTTATTTACTTAATTATTTGTAAGCGATTCTGGGGACAGAATCTTTGTAAGGGGGGAGAATGTAATGAGTCAAAATTTATTGAGCCGTGATTCTGGGGACAGAATCCTTTTAAGGGGGGAAAGATGTGACGAACGAGAAATTTGTAAATTAATTTTTAATATTTATTGAATTAAATAAATATTTTTCGATGTAATTTGGAGGAACCACAACGCTGAAGAAGCTACGTGGGAACTCGAAGAGAGTATGATGAAGAATTACCCTCATTTATTTACTTAATTATTTGTAAGCGATTCTGGGGACAGAATCTTTGTAAGGGGGGAGAATGTAATGAGTCAAAATTTATTGAGCCGTGATTCTGGGGACAGAATCCTTTTAAGGGGGGAAAGATGTGACGAACGAGAAATTTGTAAATTAATTTTTAATATTTATTGAATTAAATAAATATTTTTCGATGATTTAATTATTGGATTAAATAATTAATTGATTCAGTTGTGGTAGATTAATTTAATTATATGTGTTATATTTATTAAATTAATGTGAAGAATTTTATTATTCAAAGCATGTAATTATGTGAGCTTATTGAATTAAATAAAATATTTAATTAAGCATGATGTTATTAGATTAATTTAATTATTAATTAGAGAATTAATAATTTGACATTTATTAATTAATGAGAAAATTAATTATATGATTATGTGAAATTATGATAGATTATTATATTTATTTTATATTAAATTAAATAAGATATGAGTTTATTTTATAAAGGAGTGTGACATTAATTAAACTATATGATAAAGGTTTATTTAATTAAATGAGATTAAGTCTTTTGAAGCTAGCCAAACAAGGCCCTAAGAGGAGTTGGTGCAGTTAACCCATGATTGGGCCAACTGACCACTCTGCGCTTAGTTACCTGATCTTTATACGACGTCTTCTTTTTCTTTTTTTTATTTTTGCCTAAGTTTAAGAAATATTCAGAGAGGAAGCCAGAGAGAAATTAGAAAAAATTTCATAGAATTGTGAATACTGTGATTGAAGTAGAGAGATATTGTCATCCTTAATCATCTACGCTTTGGGTAATTTTATCCAACCCAATTTTTTATTCTACGTCTTTTAAAGTTTTCCATAACTATGGCTTAAGTCTTCTGTGAAACTCTATAATTGGTTTAGGAGTAATGTTTATGGGTTATATGTGTGTTATGTTATATCAAATTGTGTTTAATTATGTATATGTTGTAAACCATAACATCAAATTCATGAAAACATGTCGCATATGATTTCTACAAAATTATAGAGTTTGGGTTTTGGCCTTATGGCCTTATACGTGAAATTTTATGCAGTGATCGTATATTATCCCTAAATTTTATACTTGTATATTGTTATACATGTTAATACGAAGAGACCAAGCTTTAAATGAATGGATTTGGCCTTATAACGAATCTGTGGCGTTGAATTTTAAGAATTTATGTTAAAAACTTCAAGAACATCAAGAACAGTTCAATTTTACATGATTTAATTCTGTTATTGGGTGTTGTAAATGGTTAAAATCACTTTACAAAGGTTGGGTTATGTTTATGTTTAAATTATATCATGTGGGTATGTGTAATTTGGTGAAATTAGTGTTAAAAATGTGTTGATTTCGTTGAACTCTGTGTTCTTCGCGAACTGGAAAACAGATTCTGGGGTATCGCGCCGTGGCGCCAACTCCAGAACTGAAGTCCCGCGCCGCAGCGCCACTGCACCACAGCGTCAGGTGTCAAGCCGTAGCGCCATGGCGCCGCAGCGCCAAGAGCCAGTACAATCGTGGCGCCGCAGCGCCACTCCCCAAAAAATTCAAAGATGAGATATTAAAAATGTTTAAGCCTAACAATGTGTTAGTGAATTAATGTAATGAACATGTAAACATGTTAGAGGTATAATGTGATGATAAAAACAGTTGTTTAAACATGTAAATAACATAATTACATATGATTTAAATTATTAAATACATAATTAGATTATTATTTATGAAGTGCAAATTATGTGATAATGAGATAAATTGACTAAGTATCGTCGATAATCAAAGTAGATAAAGAGAATGGGTTTATGTTGATTAGTTAAGTTATAATTAACTGGTATTGTAAATGTGAATGGTATGTAGGATTTAAATCAAAGAATGTGCTTATTTAAAGTGTAATCTACGCACGAGGCAAGTTTCCTAAACTTAAACTCTTAAATTTGAGCAAGTTTCCTAACCCTACTTGTCATTATTGTTCAAATTTATTATTTACCTCGAGTAAATTATCAATTCTATTATTCAAGTTCAAATGTTATATTAAAGATTTATTATCTTTTCAAAGTATGATTCAGTGATACAATAATTGTCCTATTGTATACGTTTTGAGATTATTATTATTCAAATTGAATATCATTATTGTTGAACCTTATTAGACTAGTGAACCCTTAATGATTCAATTAGTCCATAGTTGATGAGTGTTCTAAATTTCAGAACCCTTGATGAATTATCCAAACCAAACTTCCTTTGGTGCGGACTCGAATGTCAAACTGAGATGAACAACCCTGTATAGGGGATTATTTACGCTTTAGCGTTAAGATATTGTGCACAGTATGGTACTAAGGGCTGATCCCCCTAAGTACGAGAAGAAGGTCCATAGTCTTATAATTGTTAAAGGTTTCAAGTATAACCCTTGTTAACCTAGGACATAGTTCAAGGTCTTATGACCCTCAGAATTCTTTTGATTCTTGTTATTCACTCTTGATTCAAAAGTTGAGCTTTTATTCAGATGTCTTTGATTTATTCGCATGTTATTATACTGTTATTTTATTTTTATACTTGTGGACATTTGTGCTCACTCTTGCTTAATAATAACATTGCAGTTAAGAACGAAAGAGCTGACGAAACTTCCACTAGTAAGGGCAAGGGCAAAGTTAGCAAATGATGGAGACTTGTTATTTGATATGACTTGTTATTTTATATGATGTATTTGTTTAAGACTTAAGTTAAAGATGTTGTTTAAGACTTATTGTTAGAATTTCGCACAGATGTTTTAAGGTTAGTTTAACCTGGGATTGTATTTATTATTCGGATGATGTAATCCTTTTAAGGAGAAGATTTTAATTCTATCTATTGTATGGTTTGCATTTTTATGGGTAGATAGATAGATGATATTTGTGCAGTGAACACCAAATTCCGTGGAATCAAAGTACCCGGATTTGGTGGTGTCACAGCTTGTCTGACCGAACAAAGGTTCAGACTCTATCTGACATAGTTCAAGAATTATAGAACTTTAAATGATGTACAAGTCCAAGACCGTACGAACTCAAGTGCACTAAGTGCGAATACCAATAATATCGATGTGGAATAATTATAAGGTAATTAAAACACTTAATAGCATGCTTTGAAATAAATTTCACGCTTAAAATAACTTTCAATTCAACAATAACCTGCTCAATGCAATATGAGAAGGATAGAAAACTTTCACACAATTCAAAGTTGTGTAAGGTAGAGAACTTGCACAATCAAATAGTGAAGTTCGGAGACTTGCTCAATATAAATTTGAGTAAGGTTAAGGGAACTTGCACAATAAAAGTATGGTTCAAGGAACTTGCACAATATCGATATAATTCTGAAACTCTCTTACTTATGTCCATTGCATAAAGTAAATGCAAAGGTTAGGATACTTGCCTGTTTGCTCAGCTACAATTAATTCTAGCTTTAATTAACTTGCGTTGAAACGACCTAACGTTAACAAGTCGATCTTTTCAATTAGTATGTGTAAACTAATATGAGTCTATACTTACAAGAATCAAGTCAATACATAGCATGCTTCTCAACACATTATATGGCATATTGGTCATATATTACAATGTAAAGAAATCATATAAGCATGCATTGAATTTCAGAATCAAAAATATTATATGGCGCAGCTGCACCAGGTCTAAGCTTAGGGACGGCGCAGCTACGCTACCCCCTGGCCAGACCAAGTTTCAGCTTTGCACTTCCTATTATCAATCCAACTCAAACATACCCCTATATATATACATTAACATACATACATGCTAGAGGTCTTTATAAAAGTGTATAACCATTCTTGAGTTAACTTTTAGTTTGTGACTTTCCATAGAATTCAAGCATAAAGGGTCATTTAATTATTGTGCCTTATAACTTGCTCATAGGTTTACCTAGGGAGGTCACTCAATCAGTTAACACATGCTCGTGGAGTTCATATTGTTTGTTCACAACTAACATTGTTTAACACTTCAAATCATGCTCTGAACATATGTTCGTTTAGTTATCATCATGCTTAATAAATATGAATCATGTCTAGGAGTATTATAGCCATAACATGACGTCTTAACTCTTTAGAATCTAGATATTCATGATGCACCTAGATTTTTGAAAACATGTTCAAGGTTTCCTTTGAAATCCCTTTATCATGAATGATGCAATATACACATACAAGACAACTTTAAAACTCTTATCATGTGTAATTAAGTTATGTTTAACATCTTTCATAATAAGAACTTACATCATGTAGCATTCGTGTATATTAACTTTAACATAACAAGCTTTTCCTTTAAAACATTCTCTAACACAAAGCTAACAAGTTTAAATCATGATAAAGACCCTATACATCATATATCATGCTCATTTGGTTTCGAAATCAGTCATGCGTATGAGCCACTAAGTTCAGAACTTGTGAATATAAGTTTTCCTCAAAGTTTATTTTAGAAACCTTAAGTTTTGTTACAAACTTCCTTACTAATCCAAGTTGACTACTTCATACCACATAAGAAAGCTTTTCATCTCATGTTATACTACTTTTTAGGTATACATCTAACTCATAACATCAAGTTAGCAACACGTAGCACAATAAACACCAGAAACTGATTCTGGGATACGGCGCAGCTGGACTGCACCCTAGTACAAATAGGGCACAGCTGCGCCATGCCTGAACCAAAAGTAGTAACTTGCTCTGTTCTGTAGAGCATCAAATATCAACAATTCTTCTTGATTTAAACATGCTTAATACCATTATTTAAGAGTTCATATGTGCAAGCCTACTTCCTAAACACATTATAGCATGTTAATACATATTGATTAACAGAGAATTCTAAGTAATTCCAAGAAATTGACAAAAAACCGAACTAAGAACATAATTAAAGTTTATACCTCCTTAGCTTGAATTAGACTCCTCACACATTGAGTATGCTTTTACAATTGCACAACAACTTAAAACTCTCAAACTCAGACAATTACCAGCAACAAAAACTGAAACTAAAGCTTTTATTTATAAGGAAACTTTGGACTGGGCAATCACATTGCACTGAGGTTGAACTCATGGTGTAATGGAAGAAAACAATGGTTGCTAAGGAGTGGTTCAATAACTCACCATCGACCATTAACCTTGAAATCATTACCTATGTTTAGCCATTTGGAAGTTACGTAAACTTGCTTTTAGGCCACTGTTCATATACTATTGTGACTCTCAATTTGGGACAAGAGCAATTCTTTGCAATAAGCTTGGTTTGGTTACAATAATTCCCAAAATATAATTTTAATGTACAATTGTTATCATACTAGGAAAATTAGGGATTATTTATGTACTCACATCATATAATCCATGTACATTAAATACGGGCAATAAAATAATGTAGTTCGGTATTACTGTCCGAGTAGTTCCATAATTATATTTTACTACTCACATAACCTCATCATTAATTAATATTATCTATCCAGTGTACACACATAATTTCTTTCCCAATTTCTGGAATACACAGATATTTAATTATTTCTGTTTAAAAATCACATATGATTTTATTGCACTACTTGATACTCTATATTATTAGAATATATTCTTATCATATGATTTTATGCATGTCACACCTTACATTAATTTTTCATTTCATTTTCTACAGTAGAAACTAACTTTTCTCATATTGGATACTGGCAAAGCTGCGCCATTTTGTACTGCTAGGAGGGTGCAGCTGCGCCGGTCCCTGGCAGTGGCAAAATGGGTTAGCTTCAAGCCATTTCTAAATCCTATCACCACACAAGTTTTATATGATATAATTTAACTTCTATAGTGGTGATATACCCATAATTGAAATGAATCAATATGTTCAAAATCTATCACTATATTCAAATGGATTGAATATTTAATCATTAAGAATCCTATCAATTCTTTGATATCCAACTCTTAGGGTTAGTCCACTAATTTAATTAAACCATTAGTGACTCCCTTTAATCATTTCATAAATTCACATAACCACATAAGGTTTAAATAGACTCACAAAATTAAATCACATATTTAATTAAATAAGGAGTTTAAAATTCACGGTCATTACAGAAACATACAAGAACAGTCCCAAAACGGGGACTATTTGAGATTCACTCATACTAAGTGAATCTCAAATGAGTATTTTGCGTGTATCAAATGTTGTATACATCTGAGCTGAAAAAATCACTTTTCGTGCTGAAAATATCATTAAGCGTAGTTTAGAGATAGTTATTGGGAATTCCTCCCTCGACGGTAAAACTAAATTGAAGAGATATTATTACAAAAGCATCATTTTTCTATATGATGTTACACTCAGTTATAAATTCCAAATTTCAGCTTAATAAAACCTTGATTCCATGTACAGAAACCATGTTTTTGTTCAATTCCACTGAATATGAGTTCTTCACATTTTGTAAAGAATTAAATTAAAGGACAAATAAGGCATGGTCATAATGAAATATTTGAAAGAAACCTTTAATTTGAAAAATCAAATAATGTACGATACTTGTGGCAATCTAATATATGTATTATTAAATGATTCAGTGAATGTTTAACAATGTAAGATACTTGTGTCAATCCAATTTGTATATCACAGAAATCTCTCTCTTTTTTCTATATCAATACAATATTATATTCTCTATATTCTTCTAGTTTATCTTGATAAACAATAACAAATGATCCAACAACAAAAATTTCTTCAGTTTCTATTGTTACTGAAAAGGTAACATAAGTTCCTATAATGTACTACAGAAGATGCATGATGTAAAAACAAATGACAAACTAGTAGGCAAAAAAGCCCCCCCCCCCCTCTAAACCTTCAAATTGATATTAACGGCTAGGGGGCGAATGGGAAAGACAAACATCAATGTTAAAGGGATCGTGGCAACACTTTTTAAGGAGTCAGCCAAACAAGGTAAATCTATTATGATTTTTCAACAAATAAGTACACCCAAAATAAATTCTAAAGACAAAATTATAAAATCATAAATCAAATCTTATACATTGAGATGATAACAAAGTTATTATAGTGGTTCCACAAGTTACGGTTGTATTTGGGGGAAAAGTTGAATTAGAAAACTTGGGCAATCTCCTTTCTAAGCGATTTTAAGCTAGGCCATTACGTGGAGATCCCTCTAACATAAAATTATCTATATTTCAGTTAGTTCATCAAATGTTAAAGTTATATATTATAACTTAATGAAAAATTCAACCATATAGCTAAAAAACACTAATTTTTCAAACTAGAAAACTATATATCAAGAATTGAGCCAAGAAAGAAAGTAAAAAATCTCACCCACAAACAAAAAAAGCATACCAGTCATTTCCTTCCCTATAAAACCTAGACACAGAGTCATTGTAGCCATGGCTGACCCAACCAAGAATTCAAACAAAGTCCAGCCCTTCTCTCTCATCCCTTCCCAATTCAAACCAATTGAATTAAATATCAAATACCCATATTTCATGTTATGTTTAGTTACATGCTCAAAAATTTATCTAACATCAACAGCATAAAAGAAAATTGGAAACAAACAAAAGAAAATGTATGCTCTAACTAAAATACATACAACCATAAATGGGGGTACATCAAATAAGCAAAAAATGTAAACCTTAACTTACCAAGATCAATCGCAGAGGGAAATTACTCAAATTTTTTACCCACATTCACCCAAACTAGTTAGCTAGCACGCCTTAATTTGCCCAAATCAGTTTGCCCAAATCTGTTAGCTAACCACATTTTTTCCTCGCCTCCGTTAGCCCAAACCATTTTTTCGAATCGCCGTCGGCAACAACAATATTCATCTGCGAGTTCGATGTCGAGGGAAGGAGGGAGAGAGAAATTACTTAGGCGCTAAAATTTGGGATTGATATTAGAAATTTTGATCGTTGCCATTGAGGTTAGGGCTTTAATTTATAAAGTCATTCTCGAAGGGCTAGCCGTTGATAATGACCCCGTCGAGACAAAGTCATTGGCGATGGCACATCCATCGATAATAACATTTTATTTCTGTCGCCAATGTGTTTCCCTCTCCCGCAAAATTATGGCGCCAAATTAATATCATTAATAACGTCGTTTAACCCATTCTCGACGACATGTCGTCGACCAACATGCTGGATTTTGAGGGAACAAGTCATTACCGATAACGACTATTGATGACGACAACCCAGTCGTGAATGTGTTCATTCTCAACAGCAGGAAAGCCGTCGGTAATGACGTCGTCGACAATGACCAACTTTTTTGTAGTAGTTAAAACCTAAGTAATTGGAGCCAAATTCTTGAAGGACATGTGCCACAAGTTGGGAAATTAAAAATGTGATGAAATGAAAGAGTGGATGAGGCAAAAATGGGGGGTGACACCCGATCATGTATGTGCGGGGGGGGGGGGGGGAGGGTGAGACACCTATTTAATGGTTAAGTAAAAGGGATAAAGAGATAAAACATTAAATATTTGGTTCCCTCCATTAAGATGTATTATCTAATAAAAGCATGATATCTAGCTTTTTGTCTCCCTTTGGTTAGTTAATTGTGGTTTGCTTAGGTTAGTTAGGGATTGGTTAGGCCACTGTTCATATACTATTGTGACTCTCAATTTGGGACAAGAGCAATTCTCAGCAATAAGCTTGGTTTGGTTACTATAATTCCCAAAATATAATTTTAATGTATAATTGTTATCATACTAGGAAAGTTAGGGATTATTTATGTACTCGCATCATATAATCCATGTACATTAAATACGCGCAATAAAATAATATAGTTCGGTATTACTGTCCGGGTAGTTCCATAATTATATTTTACTACTCACATAACCTCATCATTAATTAATATTATCTATCCAGTGTACACACATAATTTCTTTCCCAATTTCTGGAATACACAGATATTTAATTATTTCTGTTTAAAAATCACATATGATTTTATTGCACTACTTGATACTCTATATCATTAGAATATATTCTTATCATATGATTTTATGCATGTCACACCTTACATTAATTTTCCATTTCATTTTCTACAGTAGAAACTAACTTTTCTCATATTGGATACTGGCAAATCTGCGCCATTTTGTACTGCTAGGAGGGCGCAGCTGCGCCGGTCCCTGGCAGTGGCAAAATGGGTTAGCTTTAAGCCATTTCTAAATCATATCACCACACAAGTTTTATATGATATAATTTAACTTCTATAGTGGTGATATACCCATAATTGAAATGAATCAATATGTCCAAAATCTATCACTATATTCAAATGGATTGAATATTTAATCATTAAGAATCCTATCAATTCTTTGATATCCAACTCTTAGGGTTAGTCCACTAATTTAATTAAACCATTAGTGACTCCCTTTAATCATTTCATAAATTCACATAACCACATAAGGTTTAAATAGACTCACAAAATTAAATCACATATTTAATTAAATAAGGAGTTTAAAATTCACGGTCATTACAACCCTCCCCCCTTATAAAAATTTCGTCCTCAAAATTGTAAAAATAAGGTTATTCAAATAAAAACGAATAATTCGTTCTCATTTTCTCTTCTAGTTCTCACGTAGCTTCTTTGACTGCGTGATTCCTCCAGAGAATCTTAACGGAATGTATGATTTTATTCCCCAGCTTCTGTTCCTTCCTATTTAGTATCTAGACAGGAACTTCCTCGTATAATAACTCTTTCTTGACCTGGATTGGTTCATAGGAGATAACGTGCTCAAGTTCAGGAGGTAACGCTACCTCGTAAGCCACATGAAATACGGCCGCAATACTGACACATGAAATACATTGTGAATGTGCTCAAGTTCAGGAGGTAACGCTACCTCGTACGCCACTTCACCGACTCGCCTCAGAATCTCGAAGGTCCTATGAACCTAGGGCTCAACTTGCCCTTCTTCCCAAAACGAATCTTCCCTTTCCAGGGAGATACTTTCAGAAATGCATAGCTTCCTAATTCAAAATCTTTCTTCTTGCGATGTAAGTCCGCATACTTCTTTGGCGATCTTGAGCTGCTACTAGTCGGGCTCTTATCACCTTGATGATTTCTACCGTCTGTTGTACCAACTCTGGTCCCAACAGTCGACGTTCTCCAACTTCGTCCCAGCATAAGGGCGTTCTACATTTCCTCCCATACAGTGCTGAAAGTAGTATGCACACAAGCCAATCATGTTTGATGATAAAGCACATACTTTGTAACAATTTTATTCATTTATTAATAAAAAGTACTAATTTATTAAAGACTTTTAATTATCTACATGATGCTATTTTATAATATGTGATAAACCCATAGTTTTAAGCAATGCTTTTAGAATAATGATGATGATCATTCTAATGAGATCTAAATTCTTAGTATGCTTAAAACTAAAATAGTTCCCAATCGTTGGATTACTAAATTGGGGATTAGTGAATTCGGATAGATTGGTACATATGTTGCTTGCTCATTGGATGAGGATGATTAATCTCATGATCATTTGTGTGGAGACACTAAAGCAAGTATGTATGTGCTTATTAGAGAATAAGTTAACTGAACGTGGCTCGCTAAGGAATACCTAATGGAGTTTTACTTGCCTGTCAATAGGAATTCTGGTAGTGATAGTAGTACAAGTGATCCTTGGACTTGAGATCGTCATAGTATCTTATGTAAGATGAATTATACTTTGACTTATTCTTTAAGACCCTTAGGGTATATCATAGGGTATGCTTGGGTATAATAAGTCGTACATGGAGATAATGTATGATCAATAAAGAATATACTGCTTCTAGTAAAAGAAGAGAAATGTCATATGTGATTCGATAAATGACAACTCAGTAGTCCTTGGCCAAGGCAGAATGAAACTAGAAAGGAGTATCTAATTTGTATTATTTGGTGTTGTGTATTTAAGAATCGAAATACATATAATTAAATAAATAAGACTTGACAGTAATTCTATGTCATATATTTAATTGGGACATTGTATGGTAAAAGGATTGAATTGTACGGTAACTATTTACTCAAATATTTTTTTATGATTAATGTTAAAATCTATATTATCTGGAAAGTCGTTAATCACTAGGAAGGCTTATCCCTATTGTAGAATAAATATTATTTACTTAAATAAATTAATAGTTTAATTTATTTATTTAAATAAGATTAGAATTGTTCTAATTGATTTATTCACAACCGGTTTAATATGGAGAACCTAAAGGGTCACACCATAAAATGAAGAATAATTATTTAAGAAGTTAATGGCATAATCGTAATAATAAGTTAAGTATATTTAATTTAATCTATGGTGATAGAATAAATTAAATAACTTAATATTTATTATTTAATATTTTAGAAATATTAAATATAAATTAATAAGAGGAGTCTTATTATTATTATTACTATTATTATTATTTAATTCCTAAAGGAGTTTGAGAATTAATTAATAAAAGTACTCTCATATATTCCTAATAAGATTAGGAGGTAAATTAATTAAAAGATTTTAATTAATTATTCCTAATAAGATTAGGAGCCTAATTAATTAAAGGAGTTTAATTAATTAAAATAAAACTCAATTCTTTAATTGTTAAGGCGGGTTGCCCACATCTATAAATAAGAGGAGTCTTATTATGTGTGAGGTTGGTTGATACTTTCACAATACATGTGAATAAGTAATTCCAAGAGTTGGGAGAGTACATCCTTTTCTATGAGAGATAGAAAAATTAGGATTTTGCCAAACACTCATCTTCTTAAATCTTTATTCTTTCTTGGTGGATCACCTCTAGAGGCCAAACACTTGGGTGGCTAACGTTGATCAAAGGAAGGAACCAAACCCGGTAGATTCAAGTTGAACGCGAAAAGGATTGGAGGTGAACTTGTACCTGAGGAAGCTCGAATCTTCAAGGGTATGATTCTTGTTCTTTCTTTTTCGTTTAATTAATAATTGTGCATAAAGGGTGATCCGGGTATATGATTTGTAAAATTTTAAAACTCTGATTTTTCACGTTTTCGCTTAATTTGTGCAATTTGATTGCGTTCATGAATATTACAAACCTAACAGTGGTATCAGAGTTAAATCTTTATGCGAATTATTAATTGTTCAAATTTGATATGTATATTGATATGTGTTTAGAACAATTTAATTGGGCATAATTTTGTTGTATAAAATTTATTAAAAAAAAATCGCGAATCTTTTTTTTGGGCTGAACCCGTGGTCGTGGTCAATCTGTATGATCATCATATATATAATGATTAATATTGGATTGATTTCTTATATCACGTGATTCATGTGATGCTAATTAACATTGCTTTGAATCAAGGGAATCCGTTAATTGCTAATATAGTATGGTATCACGTTAATTGTTAACAGATTACATTTATAATACTATATATGTTCTTAACGTGGTACTCAGGAGATTTATATTGATTCACATGGTTAGTAACTTGGTATGTTAAGTTACTGTAACATCACTACTTGGAAATATATATATATATAAAACGTTTTATTTATATATATTAACTAATTCAGTTTAGTTAATATATATATATATATATATATATATATATATATATATATATATATATATATAATATTCTTAATAATTTTATAATTAAAATAAAAGTTTATTTTAATTTTAAAATAAAAAGTTTATTTTAATTTTAAAATAAAAGGTTTATTTTAATTTTAAAATTATATTTCATGCTAACTAGTTAGAGTTGGAATTGGATTCCATGATAACTAATTGGAGTTGAAATTGGATTCCATGTTTTCTAAAATAAATGAGTTTATTTGTGAATAGGAAAGAGAATCCGTATTTTCTTAAATAAAGGAGTTTATTTAGATATGGAATAAGATTTCATATTATTCAAAATAAAGGAGTTTATTTGTGAATAGGAAAGAGAATTCGTGTTTCCTTTAAGAAAGAAGTTTTTTTTTACTTGGAATTGGATTCTATAATTAATTAAAATAAAGGAGTTTATCTTGATTAAAGATTTTGATTAAAATAAAATAGTTTATTTTATTCAAAATTAGATAAATTAAAATAAAGAGGTTTATTTTTTATTTAAATTTGGATTAAAATTAAGGAGTTTATTTTGATTCAAAATTTGATTTTATGCTAACTAAATTTGCCCATTAAATGATATCAATATATATATTGAATGTTTATTATTCATGATATGAATGTTATTTATTGATACATATGGTGATGTGTATGATAATAAATGAGATTGATTATGGATTATTGACCAATGTGGTTGGATTTTATTTTAATTAGATGCATGAATGTATGAGTTTTATTAAATGGGGTCTGCGTACCTTGTCTTCTCTAATTTTTCTTAATGTAAATTCTATCTTCCTTCTATGTACTTCCCCTTGACTGCTGATCAAGGTTTTTATTTATTTTAAATAGTTTTGTAATAGGAATAGTTAGAATTAATTTTGAAAATTGGAGATCAAGGAGCAATGAGCGCTTGAAGACCCGTTTGTAATGGAGCCCGGGTTTAAATGTAATAGTTATATTTAAATATTAATTCTTATAACCACTAGGGTTTGACCTTTTGATTCACTTGGTGGCTCTAGTGAACCAAACTAGAATAAAATTCATAATCAATCTAAGTAGAATATAGTATTCTATATGTGCATGCTTATACTATATATATATATATATATATATATATATATATATATATATATATATATATATGCATGCGCGCTAAACAAGATGAGACAAATTAATCACATGCAAACCCCTAAAATTTTTTATATCAAGTCCTAAGCGTTCAAAGAAATTTGGAACATCGAACGTCGCCTTCTAGCATGATAAAAATAATAGAGTATCAATTAATTATTACAAGTTTGTTGTGTCACCACAAGGCTTATCTTAATTCTTTGAGATGTTAATTTTATCACATTTGATGCTTATAAAGAAAATTGAACAATATTATTTTGTTGTGTCACCACAAGGACAATATTTTTCTTTTTTGAATATATGGAGTGCTAGGTTGGACTTAACTTAAATTATTTTAGTTCGGATGTGCACACACTTGACCATTATGATCTAAGAGATAAAATACAAGGAGTTGCATAGTTGATGTAATTGACAAGAGTTGTCTACCTATTTAGTTATATATAGTTTGTTGTGTCACCACAAGACTATATATATTTGAAATGGGACCCTTATTCTCACTAGCAAATCTTTAATTAAATTTTGCCGAACTATATAACTGAGGGTAATATAGTTTGATAAAAATAGTAGGAGATACCAATTTAAAACAAGACCTAATTTATTTTGGTAATTAATAAAAGAATGTATGCTAAAATGTTATTAATTACAAATTCATTTACAAAATTTTACAATGTCTAAATTACTATCACTGCGAAGCATAGTATATGATATTTAACCGAACCAAATTAAATGGATTGGTTAAAAAATTTGAAAATAGTTCTCATGGCTGAAAAGCTATATTATATCTTTAATACGCCTATCCCTACAATGGTTGCAGACAATGCCTCTGAGGAAGGCATTGCTACTTTTAAAAAGTACAAGATGATGCACAGTTGGCTCAATACATCATGCTCGTATCCATGAGTAACGAGCTTCAGCGTCAGCATGAAACTATGGATGCTCCTACTATACTCATGCACATCAAGTAGTTGATGGTGAGGAAAGTAGGACTGATAGATATCAGATATCTAAGGAGCTCTTCCGATCTAGAATGACCGATGACACTACAGTACAGATAAAAGTCCTTAACATAATCAATTTAATTAATTAATTAGGACAACAGGTTTTTTCATGAATGGAGAGTTGAGACAAGATTTGATCTTGCACTCACTCCCGGACTCCTTTCATAATTGTTGTGAATTTTTCATATGAACGAGCCAGATATTAGCCTCGCTAATTTGCTTGACATGTTGAAAAATAGTTGAGTCACTTTCCAACCAAGAAAGACCAAGTCTTACTGGTAGGGGCCAAAGGATCTTCTGAAAAGAAGAATGATTCTAAGAAGGTAAATAGAAAGGCAAAAACAAAGGGTAATAAGAACAAAACTGATACGGATAGCAAAGGAGTTTGCTTCCACTGCAATAAGCCAGGACACTGGAAAGAAACTACAAGAAGCATCTTGCAGAGGCTAACCAAAAGAAGCTTAGTGAAGTTTCGGTTACAAATACAAATTTGTTTATGATTGAAATAAATTTTTCTTTAAGTCAAGGTTCTACTTGGGTATTGGATACCGGCTTTGGTTATCATAAATATAGATTTATGAAAGGACCAAGCAGAAGTAGAAAGCTAAATAAAGGATAAGTAATCCTATGTTTGGTAAATGAAGCAAAGCTTGCTACATTAGCCATAGGAACTTATAGTTTAGCAATTCCTACGGGAAAATCTATTAAGTCAATAAGTTGTTATTGTATTCCAATACTTGTTGGAAACATTATTTTCATTTTATTGTTGGACAATGAAATATTTGGTATTATATTTAAGAACAATTGTTGTTCTATTTATAATAATAATAATATTTTGTATAGAACTGGAATATTACTTAATGGATTTTGTATACTTGACTTACGTAAAAAAATAATTTTGAATATCGAACAAATTAGTATAAAAAAAGGAGATGACCATTCAAAGAGTTGAATGTGTGTATTTGCTGAAATACAAGTATGAATTATTTGAAAGGTTCAAAGAATTCAAAAGTGAAACTAATTTGAAAAGTATTAAGATTCTTTGATTAGATCGAGGAAGGAATACTTGTGCAATGAGTTTCTAGATCATCTCAAATGGTTTTGTCATAATGGACGATTCCTGATACACAATAATTGATTGATGTATGTGAAAGGAAAAATAGTACCTTATTGGACATGGTGCGGTCCATAATAATTTTACCGACATTCCAGTATCCTTCTGGGATAATGTCCTAGAAATGGCTGTATATCTACGAAAAAGGTAACCTCAAAATCCTATCAAAAGACTCCATAAAAGTTATGGATAGGAAGAACTCCTAATCTTAAATATGTTAAGATAAGGGGTTATCCAACTTATGTAAAAAGGTTTCAAAGGATAAGCTTGGGACAAGATTTGACAAGTACAGATTTGTGGGACATCCTAAAGTAAGTTTAGGGTATATGTTCTATAATCTTACTTAGCAAAATGTGCTTGTTGCGAAACACGCTACCTTCTAAGATAAAGGTGTTTGTCATTGAAGGGGCTAGTGGAAGGATAAAAGAATCTTGAAGAGTTCAAGAATCACAAAATACTATAAGTCAAATAAGAGGAACCTGTAGATAGACCTATTGTACCACAACCGAATCGTAAATCTGGAATAGTACCGAAGACACCTAGAAGGTATGGGTTCCTCATAAATGATGATGATGAGGTACACATCATAGAAGATGATAATCCAGTTACATACGATAAGGTAAGAGTTTTAGACACTCAGAGAAATGGATTGAAGCAAGCTTCTCAAATATGGAACATTCATTTTGATGATACAATCAAAAGAGTTTGATTTTATCAAAAATAAGAATGAACCTAATGTGTACAAAAGAGTTAGTGGGAGCGTCGTGACATTCCTAGTAATATATGTTAATATACTACGAATAAGGAATGACAGGCCAATGCTAGAATCAGTAAAGATAAAGTTGTCAAAACATTCCTCTATGAATGATTTGGGAAGAGTATAGTAATTAGGGATACAAATCTATATGGATAGATTTAAAAGGATACTCAGCTAAACCCAAGGAACATATATTTATTTGATACTAAATTTGTTTAGCATGGCAAACTCCAAGAGATGTCTCATGTTGATAAGCCCTGGAGTATATCTCTCTCAATAGTCCCCATAGACACCTAAAAAGAGAGATCGCATGAGTGACAATCATGTATGCAATGAAATATACGAGATCTGATGAGGATCGATCATATTCTGGAGAAGATCACTGTGTAGTGAATTGGAAAGGTTTAAAATAGTAAAGAGTTGCTGGTTTAGTTATAAAGACAAAGTATATAGCTATAAATGAAGCTGCAAGTTGATTGTTTGGATAAAAGTTCATTACAAAACTAGGAATAGTTCTTACGTCTGATCTTAGATCTAAACATGTGTTGTGACACTTTCATTTGATTATAAGAATCATTGAAAGATGGGAAATCACTATATAGATAGTGAACTCTCAAGAACAACATTACATATCTATTAACTAAAGCTTATCCAACAGCAGGATAATCGTCACTTAGAGAAGAAAGGTATGCGACACCATGTCGATTGACTTTAGTGCAAGTGGGAGATTGAAAGTAGTATGCACACAAGCCAATCATGTTTGATGATAAAGCATATACTTTGTAACAATCTTATTCATTTATTAATAAAAAATACTAATTTATTAAAGGCTTTTAATTATCTACATGATGTTGTTTTATAATATGTGATAAACTCATAGTTTTAAGCAATGCTTTTAGAATAATGATGATGATCATTCTAATGAGATCTAAATTCTTAGAAAGCTTAAAACTAAAATAGTTCCCAATCGTTGGATTACTAAATTGGGGATTAGTGAATCCGGATAGATTAGTACATACGTTGCTTGCTCATTGGATGAGGATGATTGATCTCATGATCATTTGTGTGGGGATACTAAAGTAAGTATGTATGTGCTTATTAGAGAATAAGTTCACTGAACGTGGCTCGCTAAAGAATACCTAATGGAGTTTTACTTGCCTGTCAATAGGAATTCTTGTAGTGATAGTAGTAAAAGTGATCCTTGGACTTGAGATCATCATAGTATCTTGTGTAAGATGAATTATACTTTGACTTATTTGTTAAGACCCTTAGGGTATATCATATAGAATAAAGTAGACTAATGAATAATGGCATAATATTTTCATTGATGTTAGGAGGTATAAATACAATAAGATTACAAGAGAGAATCAATTTGTTATAATCAAAAAGATATTGATATCTAATCTAATAACTAAAGAATCAGTCAGTCCCTAATTTAAGGGATTGAGATAATTACAATTAACTAAAGAATCAGTCAATCACTAATTTAAGGGAATGAGATAATTAAATTAAATACATTAATTTAATTCTCTATTATGCCCCCGCAAGTTGGAGCTCCTTGAGGTAAGACCAATCTTGTTCAACAAGTTATGGAAACGCGTGCGGGGTAGTGGTTTGGTGAGTGCATCAGCGAGTTGATCCATCGAAGAGACATGAGTGACTCTTAAGATGCCATCTTGAACTTGTTCACGAATGAAGTGAAAGTCGAGAGCTACATGTTTCATGCGAGAATGGAAGACTGGATTTGAGCAGAGGTTCGTGGCTCCCACATTATCACAATAGATTACCAGTTGTTGTGAGGATGTGACACCAAGTTCACTAAGAAGAGATGTGATCCAGCGCACCTCAGCAGCTGTGGAGGCAACAGATCGGTACTCGGCTTCAGTTGAGGAGCGAGCTACAGTTTGTTGCTTCTTCGAACTCCAGGAGATCGGGTTTCGTTCGAGGTAGATAATATAAGCACTGGTGGAGGTGAAGTCGTCTTTATTACTAGCCCAGTCAGCGTCTGAGTAGGCGTGTAGAGTGAGAGGCGACTGGTGATGTAACAGGATGCCATGATTAATGGTGCCACACAAATATCAAAAAAGTCGCTTGGCAGCAGCCCAGTGATCGGTAGTCGGACGATGCATGTATTGAGATAGTTTGTTGACTACATAGGCAATGTCTGGATGGGTAAGTGAAAGATACTGAAGACTTCCAACTATAGCTCAAAATTCAGTTGGGTCAGTAAGTGTTGTCCCTGACTGAAGAGTGAGGATGGGAGAGGTGGCTAGCGGAGTTGCAACAGGACGTGCATCAGTCATCTTTGTTCGAGCCAACAAGTCTACTATGTATCTTTGTTGTGAAAGGAGAAGGCCTTGAGGGCAAGGAACAACTTCAACACCAAGGAAGTAGTGAAGAGGGCCGAGGTCTTTGAGTGAGAAGCGACGAGCAAGGACCGAGATGAAGGCTTCGGAGGCTTGAGGAAGTACTGGTGGAGGTAAGTCCAAAGGGACTGGCGAGGACGTGCCAAGACCATAGCCGTTTGTGTGGTGAAGTAAACTAGCGAAGAGCCGCTGGAACTACCTTCGGATGATGGGTATGAAACCGGGAGAAGGACATGGTGTGGGAGCCATGTATCACATGTCAAGTTATCAGGACGAGCGAGATGTAGATCCACTTTAGACATGGGAAACTCAGACTCAACAAATCGAACATGACGTGAGATGAAGATCTGTTGAGAACTTGGATCAAGACACAGATAAGCACTCTGAGTAAGGGAGTAACCAAGGAAGACACAAGGTGTGGAGCGACTAGCGAGTTTGTGTGGTGAATATGGACGGAGCCAAGGATAGTAGAGACAACCAAAGGCTCGAAGCTTGGAATAGTTGGGCGGCGACTCAAAGAGTTTATGATAGGGAGAGGTCATATGGAGAGTGGGTGTCGGAAGGCGATTTATGAGATAGACTGCAGTGGAGAAGGCATATGACCAGTAGGTCAGTGGTAAGGCAGCTGTAGAGAGAAGAGTAAGTCCTGTTTCAACAATATGGCGATGTCTACGTTCCGAGAAGCCATTGTGTTCTAGAGTGTGAGGTGGTGAAGTGAGATGGGAGATTCCATGTGTGGATAAGTACGTTGCGAGACCGGTGGATTTGGCGAGACCCATGTATTCTCCCCCATTGTCAGAGTAGAAGGTGATTATTTTATGCTTAAAGTAGTTTTAAACAAGAGCTTAGAAACGGGGAAAAATAGTGGCAACATCAGATTTACGTTTGATGGGGTAAAGCCATATGTAGTGCGTGAAGTGATCCACAAAAATAACATAGTATTTGTAACCATCTACAGAATAGATAGGCGAGGTCCACACATCAGAATAAATAATTTGGAGAGGGGAAGTCGACACAATAGATGATTGAGAAAAAGGTAATTTATGACTTTTATTGCAGAAACAATCATTACAATGGAAATGCTTGGAACTAGAGAAATCTAAAGGTAAACCAAACTTAGATACTATATGACGTTGGATTGACTGGGATGGGTGATCAAGACGATGATGCCAGGCACATGAGGATACTTTGGTAATGGTGAAGACCGAAGGACGAGAAGCGGGATGTGAAACCGATAATTCATACACACCATCTTTAGGTTATCCTTCGAGCAGTATTGCCCCTATCAGTAGATCCTTCACACGAAAAGAAGATGGTAAGAACTCAATCAAAGTGTTATTAGTTTTGCAAAATTGAGATATGGAGACTAAGTTTCTTTTCATGGCAGGAACAAATAAAACATCATGTAATTGAAAAGTGTGAGTGGATGTTTTAAGAGAGGCAGAACCAGTTTTGGAAATGTGTAACCCAGTGCCATCACCGATTTCGATGGCATCAGACCCATCGTATGGAGTATGAAGCGAAAAGTTGCCGCGATCAGCAGTGATATGATGAGAGGCACCACTGTCAAGAAGCCAGGTCGGGGTCTCAACACCTGATGTTTTGGCTACATGTGCCTTTGGGTACCACGGAGGTCCATTGTGCGATGAGCGAGGAGCACCGTGTGAGGGGGCGGGTACAAGCTGAAAGATAGGACACTGAGCAACGGTGTGGCCCTGTTGGCGGCATCCTTGGCACTTGTCGAGATAAGGCCGCTGCTGGCGATTAGTGGCATGAAGAGGCTGAGATGACTGTTGTCGCGAAGCAAGATGTGGTAGGTGTGTCTGTTTTGACACGGGTCGGTGGGAATTACTGAATCTGGTCGACGCAGCGTTGGCTGTGGCAAGATGCGGGAAGGAAGCATATTGCGACTGCTGAAGTGTCAGTTCCCTGTTGATGAGTTTCTCATGAAGCTCATCAAATGAGATGGGGTTGTCCCGACCTACCACTATATCAGCAATATGGCGATAGTCATCATCGAGACCCTCTAAGATCGTCTCAATGATGTCTTCGTGGTCCATCGATTTGTCGAGTGCAGCAAGTTGATCAGTGCGACACTTGACGTATTCCATGTAGTCCGATATGGATTGGGATCCTTTCGTGGATTTCTTGATCTGGTCCTTGAGTTGCTTTATGTGACCACGAGTCGGGCGAGCATAGGTGTTGGCAAGGGTTTGCCATGCTTCGCGGGAAGTGGCGGATTGCTGGATTAGCAGAATAAGAGAGTGAGAGATGGAACCAACAAGGGCGCCAAACAGCAGTTTGTCTTGGCTAATCCATGGTAGAAAATCTGGGTTGGAAGCTTCAACATTGTTGGTGGTTATGGTGCGAGGAGGACATGGATGATTGTTGTCAATGTATTTGTAGAGGTCGTACCCTATGAGAATGGCCTCAATCTGGAGTTTCCAGGCGAGATAATTTGTGGAGGTCAATTTGATGATGGATGGATGAGAGATGTTTATGAGTTGAAGACTTTGGGTTGGATTTCTTGGGTTGGGAATGGTGATACTCTGATGATCAGTGGCCATGATGGGTCTTCGGCTAGGATTGGCGGAAGATTAGTTTAAGACCGACTAAAGCTTTGATACCATATAGAATAAAGTAGACTAATGAATAATGGCATAATATTTTCATTGATGTTAGGAGGTATAAATACAATAAGATTACAAGAGAGAATCAATTTGTTATAATCAAAAAGATATTGATATCTAATCTAATAACTAAAGAGTCAGTCAGTCCCTAATTTAAGGGATTGAGATAATTACAGTTAACTAAAGAATCAGTCAATCACTAATTTAAGGGAATGAGATAATTAAATTAAATACATTAATTTAATTCTCTATTATATCAAAGGGTATGCTTGGGTATAATAAGTCGTACATGGAGATAATGTATGATCAATAAAGAATCTATCACTTCTAGTAAAAGAAGAGAAATGTCCTATGTGATTCGATAAATGACAACCCAGTAGTCCTTGGCCAAGGCAGAATGAAATTAGAAAGGAGTTTCTAATTTGCATTATTTGGTGTTGTGTATTTAAGAATCGAAATACATATAATTAAATAAATAAGACTTGACATTAATTCCATGTCTTATATTTAATTGGGACATTGTATGGTAAAAAGATTGAATTGTACAGTATCTTTTACTCAAATGTTCTTTTATGATTAATGTTAAAATCTATATTATCTGAAAAGTCGTTAATCGCTAGGGAGGCTTATCCCTATTGTAGAATAAATATTATTTATTTAAATAAATTAATAGTTTAATTTATTTATTTAAATAAGATTAGAATTATTCTAATTGATTTATTCACAACCGGTTTAATATGGAGAACCTAAAGGGTCACACCATAAAAGGAAGAATAATTATTTAAGAAGTTAATGGCATAATCGTAATAATAAGTTAAGTATATTTAATTTAATCTATGGTGATAGAATAAATTAAATAGTTTAATATTTATTATTTAACATTTTAAAAATATTAAATATAAATTAATAAGAGGATTCTTATTATTATTATTACTATTATTATTATTTAATTCCTAAAGGAGTTTGAGAATTAATTAATAAAAGTACTCTCATATATTCCTAATAAGATTAGGAGGTAAATTAATTAAAAAAATTTAATTAATTATTCCTAATAAGATTAGGAGCCTAATTAATTAAAGGAGTTTAATTAATTAAAATAAAATCCAATTCCTTAATTGTTAAGGAGGGTTGCCCACATCTTTAAATAAGAGGAGTCTTATTATGAGTGAGGTTGGTTGATACTTTCACAATACATGTGAATACGTAATTTTAAGAGTTGGGAGAGTACATCCTTTTCTATGAGAGATAGAAAAATTAGAGTTTTGTCAAACACCCATCTTCTTGAATCTTTATTCTTTCTTGGTAGATCACCTCTAGAGGCCAAACACTTGGGCGGCTAACATTGATCAAAGGAAGGAACCAAACCCGGTGGATTCAAGTTGAACGCGAAAAGGATTGGAGGTGAACTTGTACCTGAGGAAGCTCGAATCTTCAAGGGTATGATTATTGTTCTTTCTTTTCGCTTAATTAATAATTGTGCATAAAGGGTGATCCGGGTATATGGTTTGTAAAATTTTAAAACTCTGATTTTCCACGTTTTCGCTTAATTTGTGCAATTTGATTGCGTTCATGAATATTACAAACCTAATAAGTGCTTCATACGGTGGCATTCCAATACTAGCGTGATAACTATTGTTATACGCGAACTCTACTAATGGAAGGTGATCCTCCCAACTACCCTTGAACTCCATCACACAAGTTCGGAGCATGTCTTCATGTGTTTGAATTGTTCTCTCGCTCTGCCCATCGGTCTGTGGATGATACGCGGTACTTATTCGTAGACTCTTCTAGAAGTTTGACGTGAATCGCGAATTTTTATCTGATACAATAGATACCGGCACCCCATACCTCGAGATAATTTCCTTGACATACAATTTGGCTAACTGGTCCAAACTATACTTCGGCAAAAAGTGAGCTGACTTAGTAAGGCGATCTACAATCACCCATATGGCGTCGTGCCCTTTTTGCGTTGAAGAATGTCCCACCACGAAGTCCATTGTGATGTGCTCCCACTTCAATTCTGGAATCTCTAATGGTTGTAATAACCCGCTTGATCGTTGGTGCTCTGCCTTGACTCTCTGACAAGTTAGACATCTACTGACGCATTCCGCAACCTCTCTCTTCATGTTTGGCCACCAGAAGTGGTGACACAAATCTTGGTACATCTTTATGCTTCCTGGGTGTATCGAATATCTCGTACTGTGCGCTTCTTGCAAAATCTCTTCTCTCAATTCTGGTACTAACGGTACCCGAATTCGTCCTTCAAATATTTGCAGTCTAGTGCTATCAATCTTAATTTTCAATTCATCACATTCAGTCAATTGCTTCTTGATGTTATTGCAATCTTCGTCCTTTTCTTGTACCTCTTTAACCTTATCCAATAAAGTCGGGCTCGCTGTCACTGTAAATAATTGTTCGTTGGTCTCCATCGAATAATTAATCTCCAAGTCTAGTCGTTCGAAATCTTTCACCAATTCTTCTTGAATGGTCAACTTCAATAACTTCTCTCTACCTTTTCTGCTCAAGGCATCTTCAACTACATTTGCTTTGTCTGGATGGTACAGAATCTCACAATCATAATCTTTGATCAATTCTAACCATCGGCGCTGCCTCATATTCAACTCTCTCTGCGTGAAGATATACTTCAGACTCTTGTGATCCGTATATATCTCACACTTCTCGCCATACAAATAATGCTTCCAAATCTTTAAGGCAAAAACTACCACTGCTAACTCCAAGTCATGAGTTGGATATCCTTTCTCATAATCTTTCAGTTGACGTGAAGCGTACGTAATGACTCGGCCATGTTGCATCCGTACACAGCCAAGACCCTTGTGCGACACATCACTATACACTATAAACCCTCCCGTGCTGTCCGTTAAAGCCAACACAGGTTCTTGACTAAGCCTCTTCTTTAATTCTAGGAAACTTTCTTCACACTTCTCCGTCCAAACGAACTTAACTATTTTTCTAGTAAGATTGGTCAACGGCGATGCTAATTTCAAAAAATCCTAAATAAATCTTCGATAGTATCCTGCCAATCCTAAGAAACTTCTGCTTTCAGTCAGCTTCTTTGTCTGCTCTTAATTAATAACCGCTTCTACCTTCGCTGGATCCACCGAAACACCATTCTTGTCAATAACGTATCCCAAAAACTGCACTCTCTGCAACCAAAACTCACACTTGGAGAATTTTGCATACAGCTTCTCCCTCCTTAATGTCTCCAACACTATCCGAAGATGCTCGACGTGTTCTTCCTCCGTCTCTGAATACACTAGAATGTCATCGATGAATACGACAACAAACTTATCCAAATACTGTTTGAACACTCTGTTCATCAAATCCATAAATGTTGTTGGCGCGTTCGTCAATCCGAATGACATTGCCAGAAAGTCAAAGTGTCCATACCGAGTTCTAAATGCCGTCTTTGGAATGTCCTCCAGCCTCACTTTCAGTTGGTGATAACTGGTCCTTAAGTTAATCTTTGAAAAGTACTTTGCCCCCTTCAACTGATCAAATAAATCATCTATCCTAGGCAACGGGCACTTGTTCTTAATGGTGACCTTGTTTAACTCTCGATAGTCGATACAAAGTCTTAGCGACCCATCTTTCTTCTTTACGAATAAGACTGGTGCTCCCCACGGTGATACGCTCGGTCGAATGTATCCCTTATCTAACAACTCTTGTAATTGAGCCATCAGTTCTTTCATCTCTACCGGTGCCATACGATATGGCGCTTTGTATACCGGTGATGTCCCCAGTGCTAAATCAATAACAAACTCAATCTCTCTATCCAGTGGCAACCCCAGAATCTCGTCTGGGAAAACATCAATGAAATCCCTTACAATAGGTATTTGACTCAGTTCACCCTCGACTCATCGAGTATTAACCACGTGAGCCAAATAACATATACAACCATTCCTAAGAAATCTCTGCACTTGCACCATCGTCAGACAATGAGATTATCTCGGCGATTTACTACCATAAAATACCACCTTCGACTTATTCGAAGTCTTAAGGTGTACACATTTCTCCTTATGGTCTATAACTGCTTCGTGAACCGATAACCAATCCATTCCAAGGATTACATAGAACTCCCCCAAACGAATCGATATCGAATCCACTTTGAGCTTAAATCCTCGCAATTCGGTATAACAATCCTTATGAATGTATTCTACGAGGATAATTTCCTTATTTGCTACTTCTACGTTCATAGGGTGTTCTAGTCTCTCACGGGGTAAGTCTAACTGTTTAGCAAATTCTTCAGAAACAAAAGAGCGGGTAGCACCAAAATCAAATAATACGTATGCATCTATATCATTGATCAGAATGATACCTGACACCACGTCCTTAGACTCCACCACATCCTGTACGGTCATGTTGAACGTTCGTGCCGTTGGTCTGTTGGCTTGACTGGCTGGCCCTCCAATGTTCAGCCCATTGTTGTTGTTGTTGCGGCTGCCGCTAGCTGCATCGCCCTTTTTCTGTGGGTACTCCGTGATTTGATGGTCTGTGGCTCCACACGAGAAACATCCTCCCTTCTGCTTATTTGGACACTGAGGAGTCATGTGCCCCGGTTGTCCGCAACGATAACAAACATGCACTCCCCTGAGTGATTCCTCCCACAATTGTTGCACTTCATACTTTTCTTGGCCTCCCCCTCGGACTTATTACCTCCAGAGGATTAGCTCTCCGTCCATTTACACTTATTGGGGTTACTGCCTCTGCTGCTTCCCCCTTTCTGGCCTTCCTGACCGGTCTTCTTTTCTTGTTTGAATCAAATTATGGCTTCATTGCTTCGTTCGGCAATGATAGCCCTTTCCAATAGATCATAGTAAGTCTTAATCTTCAATATAGCGACTACTTTTTGCACCAATGGTTTCAGTCCTAATTCGAACCTTCTTGCCTTCCTGGCCTTCGTGTCAACCTGATGTGAAGCAAATCGGGTCAACTCGTTAAATTTTGCCGCGTACTCTGTAACAGACATACTACTTTGTTTCAGTTCTAGAAACTTAACTTCCATATCCTGTTGTGTATTCTTTGAGAAATAATTCTCAAGGAATAGCTCCTTAAATCTGTTCCAAGGAAATACTCCTTCGTCTGCTCGGCCCTTATTGGCTTTCCACCAATAGTTAGTTTCGCCCTTCATCATAAAAGTGGCAAAACTCGTCTTCTGGGCTTCGGCCACTCGTGCGACCTCAAACACCTTCTCCATTTCTTCTATCCATGTCTGGGCTTCAATTAGGTCCAAGGTTCCCCGGAACTCCAGTATTCCTACAAATTTAAAGTCCTTAAAGCTAGCCAAGTGCTATCCTGGTTTCCCTGCTACTGGCAGGGGTCTGTTTTGCATTACCTTAGTTAACAGGTTAACGAAGTTCTATATTGGATCAACATTTTCCCCTCCACCATTGTAAACGGATCCTTCCTCCCTCTGGTTCCGCGGTAGTCTCCTAGGCGGTATGATCTGAGGAAAGGAAGAAAATTATTAGGCTTTATTGGATATGCTATCCATGTTATAATTAAGAAGTTTAAGACGTCTATCAATCATTTTTGATTTAAATAAACAACTTCAGTATCACAATAAAACTCGATGGATTTCCTCAACCCATCACTTACATACTCTACTTGAGTTTTCTTCTATGGTTATAACCTAGGTTTCGCATTCCTAACGTTTATAACCTGCAGCTTTGATACCAACCTGTGACACCCCCGAATCCGGGTCCTCTGACCCCGGTCCGGTCATCACGATAAAATACAAACGTCCACCTCTAAACAACATACGATAACTAAAATGCAGAATATAATAAACGTACGTCGTTCATTGAAAAGGTGTTACTAGTCCCAAGATTCGATAACCTTAATATAATCTTACAAACATACCCTAAAATAGTCATTAGGGTTTATATTACATATCAGTAATTTAAACTAGGCATAAAGTAAAGTCTGCTCCTCGCAACTATTCTACATCTTTCCTTTATCATTGTCCTTTCCTGATGTCTCGGGCTTAGCTGCAATATAATTCATGATATAGTAAGGATGAGTAACAAGTTTGCTCAGTAATTTAAGTACAACAATAAGGATATATCATGATGAATGAAAAATACCTGACAATGAATTCAACAATATGAATATTTGAAGGATTCAACAATATGATTATTAGAAGCAAAGATAATGATTGCTTTGAGAATAATTGCTAGTCAAGTAGACTTTGAACTATAACACTCCAATGAAATCAATAGCTAATTGACCCATTGGTTACTGGCTACAGAATAAGTACTTGAGGGGATCAGCCTTGCGTACACCATGTATATGCATAACATTTAAATCTGCTCTTTGTATCTTATATTAGATACCTGGGGTACTCCCCTATCAAAAAGGGGTGTTCTTTCAGTCTAAGAATCCTTACCATCAATTGGTTTGGATAGCTTTTAGAAAACTTCATACACTTGTTTGACCGAATAAAGGTTCAGACTCTATCTGACACAGTTCAAGAATTATAGAACTTTAAATGATGTACAAGTCCAAGACTGTACGAACTCAAGTGCACTAAGTGTGAATATCAATAATATCGATGTGGAATAATTGTAAGGTAATTAAACCACATAATAGCATGCTTGGAAATAAATTTCAAGCTAAAATGAATAACTTTCAATTCAACAATAACCTGCTCAATGCAATATGAGAAGGATATGAAACTTTCACACAATTCAAAGTTGTGTAAGGTAAAGAACTTGCACAATCAAAGAGTGAAGTTCGGAGACTTGCTCAATATAAATTTGAGTCAGGTTAGGGAACTTGCACAATAAAAGTATGGTTCAAGGAACTTGCACAATATCGATATAATTCTGAAACTCTCTTACTCATGTCCATTGCATAAAGTAAATACAAAGGTTAGTATACTTGCCTGTTTACTCAGCTACAATTAATTTTAGCTTTAATTAACTTGCGTTGAAACGACCTAACGTTAACAAGTCGATCTTTTCAATTAGTATGTGTAAACTAATATGAGTCTATACTTACAAGAATCAAGTCAATACATAGCATGCTTCTCAACACATTATATGGCATATTGGTCATATATTACAAGGTAAAGAAATCATATAAGCATGCCTTGAATTTCAGAATCAAAAACAGAATCTATTCATGACTGCAGGAAGGCGCAGCTGCACCTGGTCAAGGTTTAGGGACGGCGCAGCTGCGCTGTCCCCTGGCCAGACTAGGTTTGAGCTTTGCACTTCCTGTTATCAATCCAACTCTAACATATCCCTATACATATACATTAACATACATACATGCTAGAGGTCTTTACAAAAGTGTATAACCATTCTTTAGTTTACTTTTAGTTTGTGACTTTCCATAGAATTCAAGCATAAAGGGTCATGTAATTATTGTACCTTATAACTTGATCATAGGTTTACCTAGGGAGGTCACTCAATCTGTTAACACACATGCTCGTGGTGTTCATATTGTTTGTTCATAACTAACATTGTTTAACACTTCAAATCATGCTCTAAACATATGTTCGGTTTAGTTATCATCATGCTTAATATATATGAATCATGTCTAGGAGTATTATAGCCATAACATGACATCTTAACTCTTTAGAATCTAGATATTCATGATGCACCTAGATTTTTAAAAACATGTTCAAGGTTTCCTTTGAAATCCCTTTATCATGAATGATGCAATATACATAAACAAGACAACTTTAGAACTCTTATCATGTGTAATTAAGTTGTGTTTAACATCTTTCACAATAAGAACTTACATCATGTAGCATTCATGTATATTAACTTTAACATAACAAGCTTTTCCTTTAAAACATTCTCTAACACAAAGCTAACAAGTTTAAATCATGATAAAGACACTATACATCATATATCATGCTCATTTGGTTTCAAAATCAGTCATACGTATGAGCCACTAAGTTCAGAACTTGTGAATATAAGTTTTCCTCAAAGTTTATTTTAGAAACCTTAAGTTTTGTTACAAACTTCCTTACTAATCCAAGTTCATTACTTTATACCGCATAAGAAAGCTTTTCATCTCATGTTATACTCGTTTTTAGGTATACATCTAAGTCATAACATCAAGTTAGCAACACGTAGCACAACAAACACCGGAAACTGATTCTGGGGTACGGCGCAGCTGCGCTGCACCCTAGTACAAATAGGGCGCAGCTGCGCCATGCCTGAACCAGAAGTAGTAACTTGCTCTATTCTGCAGAGCATCAAATATTAACAATTCTCCTTGATTTAAACATGCTTAATACCATCATTTAAGAGTTCATATATGCAAGCCTACTTCCTAAACACATTATAGCATGTTAATACACATTGATTAACAGAGAATTCTAAGGAATTCCAAGAAATTGGCAAAAAACCGAACTAAGAACACAATTAAAGTTTATACCTCCTTAGCTTGAATTAGACTCCTCACACATTGAGTATGCTTCTACAATTGCACAGCAACTTAAAACTCTCAAACTCGGACAATTACCAGCAACAAAAACTGAAACTAAAGCTTCTATTTATAAGGAATCTTTGGACTGGGCAATCACATTGCACTGAGGTTGAACTCATGGTGTAATGGAAGAAAACAATGGTTGGTGGTTCAACAACTCACCATCAGCCATTGGCCTTGAAATCATTACCTATGTTTAGCCATTTGGAAGTTATGTAAACTAGCTTTTAGGCCACTATTCATGTACTATTGTGACTCTCAATTTAGGACAAGAGCAATTCTCAGCAATAAGCTTGGTTTGGTTACTATAATTCTCAAAATGTAATTTTAATGTACAAATGTTATCATATTTGGAAAATTAGGGATTATTTATGTACTCACATCATATAATCCATGTACATTAAATATGCGTAATAAAATAATGCAGTTCGATATTACTGTCCGGGTAGTTCCATAATTTTATTTTACTACTCACATAACCTCATCATTAATTAATATTATCTATCCGGTGTACACACAAAATTTCTTTCCCAATTTCTGAAATACACAGATATTTAATTATTTCTGTTTAAAAATCACTTATGATTTTATTGCACTACTTGATACTCCATATCATTAGAATTATCATATGATTTTATGCATGTCACACCTTACATTAATGTTCTATTTCATTTTTTACAATAGAAACTAACTTTTCTCAGATTGGACACTTGTGCAGCTGCGCCATTTTGTACTACTGGGAGGGCGCAGCTGCGCCGGTCCCTGACAGTGCCAAAATGGGTTATGTGACGCCCCTAAAATAGGTATACATCACCCATCTTGGGTTGCCAAATACATGATACTGAATATAAATATAAATTTAATTATACAACATAAGTTGAGAGTTTTTACACGAATATTGTCTCATAGACAATATCCAAACTCAAATTCAATCCTCATTACATTTATTATCACACTAAATAGTGAGGATTTCTAAAAGAATCATCTCGGACCATCACTCCATTCCCCGACTAGTCCCGACTACGTTCTCATTTACTGACGAGAACAATAAAGCAAAAGGGTGAGCTCAACTAACCAAGTAAGAAATATTATGACTAAGATAATGCAGAATAAATTATTGTTAGCCTTCAACAATGTTAAACTGATAAAATATAATAAACATCAAGTTTAACTGCAGCGGAACAAGCAATCCATTAGAAGAGTCAAGTAGAGCATGATATCTACTATCTTCAATGATTTAAAAAGTTTATCATCAATTTTATCGTTGGGACTTAGCTTAATAAATAAACCACATCATTGAATCATCCCTACACTACGGGCCAAGGATATTCATTAGTATCACGTCCACAAATTATCCCTACACTACGGGCCAAGGATATTCGTGTAAGCATCAATGATTATGATTATACCGAATAATCCCTGATCATAATCATACCAACAACTGTCCATCAATGTACTACGGGCCAATGAGGACTTTTACCACATCATTTATAACATTACGGGTTATGATTATACCGACTGATCCCTGGTCATAATCATACCAATCAACAGTTCATCTATGCACGTAAGTCAACGATAACTTTTATCACAATATAAGCATGAGGATGATGACAATGATATAAGCATTAATCAAACGAAATTAAGGATAAATATTAAAGACTTTAAATTTATCCAGAGTTTAAAAATATCTAAATTGTCAACATGATACTGCTTTGTGGAGTAAAATTCAAGAATAATATTCATGTATCAAAAATAATTTTGGACATAAAAGAAATCAATTTTTATCGTGAATAGTACTTCAGGTTAATAGTACTCGAGTGAATAATATTCTAGTGAATAGTACCCCGGGTGAAAATATTGATATTTAATAAGAAAGTTTAGATCAATATTCCAATGAAACGATACTGGATGAAGCGCAAAATTTCAAAGATATCCCACTAATTTTAGGGATTATAGAGGCAATACTTACCATAGTAAGTTTAGATTTAAGAATATAAAAAGAAATAACATACGAAACTGCAAATAAATTTTCTCTTGTCATGCGGTACATAATCTGCGTAGACAGGTTATTCCGACATATTTAAGGATGAATACGAAAAATAATATTCCTTATGAATACGAAAGAAATAATACCCCTTACCTTAGTAGAAGACTGGATACTGCAATAGTGAAGTAGCAGAATACTCTTCTTCTTGCTCTATATAGTTTCTCTCTCTATAGTTACTATTGTGAGTCTCAGTGAATTGGTGAGAAAGAAAGAAGAACTAAGCTTCTATTTATAGGAGAATGAACTAAATAGTAACTGATTCACGAACGGTCCATATTGATTTACTATTAGAACGGACGATCCATATTGATTACTATTAAAATCACAACTGATGGTCCAGATTGATTTACTTTTTAAACCACAACCGACGGTCCAAATTGATTTACTTTTAAAACCACCACCGACGGTCCATAAAATTAGTAAATCTTCCCATGGAATACTAAGTCAAACTTATAACAAACGCCTCATAACAAATCCTTATATTTATATCAAAAAAATTCAATAAATATTTACCACAAATCCTTTATCTTTAATAAACACATTTCTAATCTATTAAAAATTATTAATCATTAATATTATAACTCATAATATTTAACAACCAGATCATTTCCAACAAAGGGGGGGCTTTTCGATAAGGATTTCTCCCTATTGGCGCGCAATTAGGTGACCAAACCTCTCTCGACAGAACTTTCTAGACATCGTCAATATTACAAATAATAATATGAATAACTTTGTCATCTCAATTATTGATTTAATAATATAAAACATTATACAGATGATACTGTGACAATAATTGAATCAAATAACGTGAGATACTATGCAGCAAATACTGTAGCAATAATTGAGTATAACTAAGTGGCTTCTTACGTAAGCATCAATAATCAATACCGTGTGCTACTATGCAACCACAAGTATTACTGTATTTTTACCACCGGGTATCTCAACAGTTTAACGGTAAAACTTTCGTCGTTATTTTTATAAAAATATTCATGTCATTTTCTAACTATGACAATACTTTTGTTGTGGGGTCCACCAATGATTGTGTCGTCGTACGAATATTCCCTGTTAAACGAATATTCCCCGACACAATGAATATCAACTTGCTTACTTTGAAAAATTTTCAAATATCACCCTTAAGTTTAACCTTTTATCAATTTAACCATTCATTAAATAGAATAATAATTATAAGAAAATTGGATACTTTCATTTCATATAATTCGGGGTCTTACAGGTTAGCTTCAAGCCATTTTTAAATTCTATCATCACACAAGTTTTATATGATATAATTTAACTTCATAGTGGTGATATACTCATAATTGAAATGAATCAATATGTTCAAAATCTATCACTATATTCAAATGGATTGAATAGTTAATCATTAAGAATCCTATCAATTCTTTGATATCCAACTCTTATGGTTAGTCCACTAATTTAATTAAACAATTAGTGACTCCCTTTAATCATTTTATAAATTTACATAACCACATAAGGTTTAAATAGACTCACAAAATTAAATCACATATTTATATAAGGAGTTAAAAATTCACGGTCATTACAGAAACATACAAGAACAGTCCCAAAATGGGGACTATTTGAGATTCACTCATACTAAGTGAATCTCAAATGTGTTTCTAAGCTTCCTAAGCTTTATGAAAATATGAATAACAAAATGTTACCATTTTAAACAAAAGTACACATGTTACCTTTTTTAACATGTGAATCAATGAATTTCAAGAAATAACATATACCTAGGTGCAAATATATTACAGTAGCATTTAGTAAAACACCCTTGGTACACATAAGAAAAAAGCATATTTCTAAAAGGCAGCAAGTTCACAGAAGTAATAAATTTTCTTATCTCTCAACTTTAAGTTAAGGATTCAAAGAAGCTATATATATATATATATATATATATATATATATATATATATATATATATATTACATCTTGTACAATAATGTCGTTTGAGTATTTTGCGTGTATCAAATGTTGTATACATCTAAGCTGAAAAAATCACTTTTCGTGCTGAAAATATCATTAAGCGTAGTTTAGAGATAGTTACTGGGAATTCCTCCCTCGACGGTAAAACTAAATTGAAGAGATATTATTACAAGAGCATCATTTTTCTATATGATGTTACACTCAGTTATAAATTCCAAATTTCAGCTTAATAAAACCTTGATTCCATGTACAGAAACCATGTTTTTGTTCAATTCCACTGAATATGAGTTCTTCACATTTTGTAAAGAATTAAATTAAAGGACAAATAAGGCATGGTCATAATGAAATACTTGAAAGAAACCTTTAATTTGAAAAATCAAATAACGTACGATACTTGTGGCAATCTAATATATGTATTAGTATATGATTCAGTGAATGTTTAACAATGTAAGATACTTGTGTCAATCCAATTTGTATATCACAGAAATCTCTCTCTTTTTTCTATATCAATACAATATTATATTCTCTATATTCTTCTAGTTTATCTTGATAAACAATAACAAATGATCCAACAACAAAAATTTCTTCAGTTTCTATTGTTACTGAAAAGGCAACATAAGTTCCTATAATGTACTACAGAAGATGCATGATGTAAAAACAAATGACAAACTAGTAGGAAAAAAAGCCCCCCCCCTCTAAACCTTCAAATTGATATTAACGGCCAGGGGGCAAATGGGAAAGACAAACATCAGTGCTAAAGGGATCGTGGCAACACTTTTTAAGGAGTCAGCCAAACAAGGTAAATCTATTATGATTTTTCAACAAATAAGTACACCCAAAATAAATTCTAAAGACAAAATCATAAAATCATAAATCGAATCTTATACATTGAGATGATAACAAAGTTATTACAGTGGTTCCACAAGTTAGGGTTGTATTTGGGGGAAAAGTTGAATTAGAAAACTTAGGCAATCTCCTTTCTAAGCGATTTTAAGCTAGGCCATTACGTGGAGATCCCTCTAACATAAAATTATCTATATTTCAGTTAGTTCATCAAATGTTAAAGTTATATATTATAACTTAATGAAAAATTCAACCATATAGCTAAAAAACACTAATTTTTCAAACTAGAAAACTATATATCAAGAATTGAGCCAAGAAAGAAAGTAAAAAATCTCACCCACAAACAAAAAAAGCATACCAGTCATTTCCCTCCCTATAAAACCCAGACACAGAGTCATTGTAGCCATGGCTGACCCAAGCAAGAATTCAAACAAAGTACAGCCCTTCTCTCTCATCTCTTCCCAATTCAAACCAATTGAATTAAATATCAAATACCCATATTTCATGCTATGTTTAGTTACATGCTCAAAAATTTATCTAACATCAACAGCACAAAAGAAAATTGGAAACAAACAAAAGAAAATGTATGCTCTAACTAAAATACATACAACCATAAATGGAGGTACATCAAATAAGCAAAAAATTTAAACCTTAACTTACCAAGATCAATCGCAGAGGGAAATTACTCAAATTTTTTACCCACATTGACCCAAATTAGTTAGCTAGCACGCCTTAATTCGCCCAAATGTGTTAGCTAACCACGTCTTTGCCTCGCCTCCGTTAGCCTAAACCATTTTTTTGAATCGTCGTCGGCAACAACAATATTCACCGGCGAGTTCGATGCCGAGGGAAGATAGGAGAGAGAAATTACTTAGGCGCTGAAATTTGGGATTGATATTAGAAATTTTGATCGTTGCCATCGAGGTTAGGGCTTTAATTTATAAAGTCATTCACGAAGGGCTAGCCGTTGATAATGACCCCGTCGAGACAGAGTCATTGGCGATGGCATAGCCATCGATAATAACATTTTATTTCTGTCGCCAATGTGTTTCCCTCTCCCGCAAAATTATGGCGCCAAATTAATATCATTAATAACGTCGTTTAACCCATTCTCGACGACATGTCGTCGACCAACATGCTGGATTTTAAGGGAACAAGTCATTACCGACAACGACTATTGACGACGACAACCCCATCGTGAATGTGTTCATTCTCAACAGCAGGAAAGCCGTCGGTAATGACGTCGTCGACAATGACCAACTTTTTTGCAGTAGTTAAAACCTAAGTAATTGGAGCCAAATTCTTGAAGGACATGTGCCACAAGTTGGGAAATTAAAAATGTAATGAAATAAAAGAGTGGATAAGGCAAAAAAAAAGGGAGTGACACCCGGTCATATATGTGCGGGGGGGGGGGGTGAGACACCTATTTAATGGTTAAGTAAAAGGGATAAAGAGATAAAACATTAAATGTTTAGTTCCCTCATTAAGATGTATTATCCAATAAAAGCATGATATCTACCTTTTTGTCTCCCTTTGGTTAGTTAGTTGTGGTTTGCTTAGGTTAGTTAGGGATTGGTTAGTAAGGGTTGTGAAGTTTGTGAGATTTAGCTAGAGTATGGTTAATTCTCTTAAATAAACCAATGCAAGTACACTTGCATTTTCTTCTTTACTCATTTCATTAAATCTTCTAATTAAGAAAAATAAGCTTGAGAGAAATAGAGAGAGAGAAAGAGAGAACCATAGAATTGGAGGAGGAAGAAGAAATGTGGCGCCCCCAAATCCGGGTCCCTTGAACCACAGATTCGGTGCTCACGATACAACATACACATCTCATTTATCTACCCATTCTTTATGAATTACATCATTCATTACATTGTCTTATTAAAAACATATCACTATCACAGGTTTTACTAACCTTAACATTTCGTGACCAATAATACAAAAGGTTTATATTAATATATAACATAATTAAATAGTACTTCAAATGACAATATTCGGTCGCCTTCTCTTTGCCTTTGTCCTTCCTAAAACCTCCAGCTACCTCAGCTTTAGCTAAAAAGTTTTATTCTAAGCAAGGGTGAGCAACTAATTTACTCCACAAGTTCAAGTAGACAATAACTACAAGAACGATATATCATGATTGAAAAAGAATTAGCTTCTAAATTTTCAACAATATATAATGATTGTGAAGAATTATCAATACTGCAACACTATTCAATAAAGTGGGTTATTCCTAGATTTCATGTTGAATGATCGCTATGGACCATGAACTCCTAGATGAATTATCAGTTAATAAAACTAAATACCTCGAGAGTATAAGTTAATCATAAAGACTAATCATACCCTTCTGCAAGTACGTGAAGTGATCAGCCTCATTTTACCCGAGATTATGCATAATACTTGAACATAGCGCGCGAGGTCGGATGTCCGACAATAAAGTTTCTCTTTTTATAAGGGTTGCTCATCTCAGTCATACATCATGAGTCCGTAGCACAACAATATGGTTTAGATTACTTTCAAAGAAATGCTATGATTTCTACATATTATATCAATATTGATCTAGCCGAAACAAGTGGCATATATCCTCAATAACAAATTAGTTCAAATAATAGAACTTTTCATGCTTTAACAATTCAATATTAATCTTCCGAAACAAGTGACATCGACGTAGTACTTAATTAAACAATTCAGGCATAATTGAATTTTAACTATAACTTGAACGAAGTAATGTATGAGAAAGTTCAAGAAACTAGCACTCGGTGCGAATATCAATAATTATCATAGATTTAGAATAATTTATAATAATTAATCCACTACCATGCTTGACAAATAATAACTCGAGTTTGAGTTAGGAAATTCTCTCGTTTGCTGATTACCGCTACATAATTTAATTTAACCTATTATGAAAGACCTAACATTAATAAGATTGATCTTTCAATTAACATAATATATCATGATTCATAACATTAATACTCTTATAATAAATTATCTAACAATTAGTCACATAATCAAACATTAGATAATATTTTAACTCATTAGTACTATTATCATGCTTTGGTAATATTTCTATCATATAATCATCATCTTAAAGTCCCGTTTAATATTATTAATCATTTGATAACATTTACTTCATAATATTATTAATCATTTAATAATATTCTAATCCCTTACTAATATTATTAATCATTTAATAATATTCTAATCCCTTACTAATATTATTAATCCTTTAATAACATTTTATCATTCATTAATATTATTAATCATTTAATAATATTCTAATCACTTACTAATATTATTAATTATTTAATAATATTTTAATCACTTATTAATATTATTAATTTTTTAATAATATTTTAATCATCTATTATTATTATTATTAATTATTTAATAATATTTTAATCATTAAATAATATTATTAATCATTTAATAATATTTTATTCTCTTATTAATATTATTAATCATTTAATAATATTTTAATTATTTATTTATATTATTAATTATTTAATAATATTTTAATCAGTTACTAATATTATTAATCATTTAATAATTTTTTAATCTTTTCCTAATATTATTAATCATTTAATAATATCTTAATCAATTTTTAATCATTTAATGTTATTCTAATCATTTACTAATATTATTAATTATTTAATAATATTTTAATTATTGACTAATATTATTAATCATTTAATAATATTTTAATCAATTGCTAATACTATTAATTATTTCATAATATTTTAATCAATTACTAGTATTATTAATTATTTAATAATATTTTAATTATTTTCTAATATTATCAATCATGTAATAATATTTTATTTTATTACTAATATTATTAATCATTTAATAATATTCGATTTAATTTTGAATATTATTAATCATTTAAAAATATTTAATTTAATTTTGAATATTATTAATTATTTAATAATATTTTATTTAGTTACTAATATTATTAATCATTTAATAATATTTTATTTATTTATAAATAATTTAATTTAATTATTTTATCTCTTACTATTTAATTTATTTAACACGCATAACATTTCATTCATATGACATTTTATTAAAAAAATGACCAAAATACCCTTATAAAGTCTTAATACCTCATATAATTATCATTAATCAATAAAATCACATTTATAATTTTTATAACTTAGTTTACTCATTTATTCTTAACTTAATCGTAGGCATGAAAAATACCAAAAAAACTTATTATTTTTTTATGTTATGCGAAACTTAATATATAATATTTTAGTGACAAAATAATATTCCTGCAATTTTCTAAATTCGTTTCCTATTTTTAAATAGGCTAAAATAGTCCAAAATGGCAACATTTATCATAAATTATCCTTTTGTCCAAGAATTCTGAAATTTATACCATAAACTCATCTTATCAAACACTGATCCCTGTAAACAATTTTACATTTTTCTGGGTTGTACATTTAAAGTTATGATAGTTTATTTTTAAAATCGCATTTTCTTGCATAGGCCATAACTCCACTTCTGGACATCGAAAAATTCTAAATTATTGACAGCATCTATTTAACTTGATATACTAACATACCACAAAGACCAGAATTTTTAGAGCCTTTTAAGTGGCCAAAACAACATTCACAAAAACTAGACAATATGCTCTAGGGTTTTTCCAAATTTTTTGTTGGCAAGCAGTGTTTTACTAAAAATGACACTACGATTAACCCGTTTAACTTTTTTGAGTGATTCCACTTGTGTTCATTAGATAACTTTTGTATCTAACTCACCTCTTTGACGGACCACAAAAATAATTTACAGATTTAAAATTGTAGAGGTTAAAAGTGGATTAAAAATTAGGGTTTTTGAATGTAAAAAGAGTTTTTTTTTTGTTCATCTTCCTTTTCAAAGCTCATCAACACATAAAATGACAAGATCTAAGCATAAAACATTTATATCTACTGTCATATGGCTTAATATCATAAACTCATGATTAATTTCAACACAACCACAAAAATATACTTAGATCTAATTAGGGTTCGAGTTTAGTAAACTTTTGAACCTTGTTTTGAATGAACTCTTCTTCTTCTCCTTCTAATGTTTTTTATGGAGCTTGAAGCTACACAAAATCTCCTCTCCTCTTCTTCCTCTATAGTACGACCGCCCTCTCTCTTCTCTCTCTCTCTTTCTTGCTCTCAAATATTTTCTCTCTAACTCTCTTGGAAACTTAGGAAAAATGAAAATGAAAGCAAACTTTTCTAAGGTCATCTATTTATATCCAACCAAAATATATAGATATATCATATATATGTATAATAAATCATCCTCTTCTTTTTCTTTGCTAGATCCACAATTTATGGATCTCATTTAATTAGCTAGAATTTTAGGGAACATAAGCTAGGTGGGTGGGTGAACTAGCTTTAGAAAAATAAAAGGAAGCATTAATTCACCATGTCATCCTCTCCCAAACAAATTCGGCCCCCTCCCCTTATTTTCCTATTTTTGATTTTTCTTTTATGCTTTAATTTACCCGTTTAATCATCTAGAAGATCCATTACAAAATGGGCTAGGGTTTGGGCCATTTAATTATTCATTTGGATTACTATTTCAATTATTTGGGCCATACCAATTATCATATGTCCAACACATTAATTTTATTACCCCCTTGTTATTTAATTAGGGTTACTAATCCACTTATGTTGGACTTTAAATAATTAATCGCATTGGTTTAATTATAAGTTCAATTACACTTTCTAGTACATTTTTAGAAATAATTACAATAATAGTGCATCCATAAAATAATTACAAAAGTAATACACTTTTTCATATTTATTTACAATATTAGTACAATTAGGTTCCTTAATTTAGGGAATTAGTATGCAATTAGGATTCCTTAATTTAGGATATTAGTATTGATTTATTTATTAAATTAAGTAACTAATATCTCTACATACTGTAGTCCTTCTCTCATCAACTTGTTCATCTCATCTTCTTCCTGTTATTATCCGTTGTTGTCTGTGTAGGAAACTTTTGGATCGGCATCGGTTCAGGCCTCTGCACCGCCGCTGGCCATTTTTGTTGCTTGAGCTGGCAAAAAACGGGACGGGCCGCCAAAGCCATAAGGTGTTCGGGAATGGAGGAGGAATGAGAAGATAGAATCTGGAATCTTTTTTTTGTGCGTCGTTGGTTGGAGAATGGAGAGAGAAGAGTCTTGTTATTTTGAAAGAAGTGTGGAGTGTGATGTTTGAAAAGAGAGGTTGGTATATATATATATATATATATATATATATATATATATATATATATATATATGTGTGTGTGTGTGTGTGTGTGTGTGTGTGTGTGTGTGTGTGGGGGGGGGGGATAGATGTTTATTCGTAAGCAATTGTTTGTGTTTTCATAGTGCACTTGGTAACCAAATCTTCATACCAAGGTAACCAAACTGTCATATCAAGGTAACCAATCAACCTCCACACTTTCAATTTTTTAATAGTGCAGTTGGTAACCAAACATTCACACCAAGGTAACCAAACCTTCATACCAAGGTAACAAAACCTTCATACCAAAGTAACCAATCCACATCCACACCTGCAGTTTTTTCATAGTACAGTTGGTAGACAAACCTTCAGACCAAGGTAACTAATTCAGTTTTATTAAGTTACCAATTTAGTTTGAACGTGATGTAGTTGGTAGCCAACCATTCATACAAAGATAACCATTTTAGTATTTGTGAGTAACCAAATAGACATAAAAAAAATTCAGAACAGTAAAAATTACATCTATTTATTTTTAAACTTTTTGTAAGGCGAATCTTCTTCTTCTTCTCATTGGCGTTTTAGACAACGGAGTAGCGGAGGAGAAGGCAACCTGTGAAGAAGGTGATTTGTGGCAGAGGATCGAGCTACTGTGAGGGAGATGAAGATTTGAATTTGAATTATTATTTTGAATTTGAATTTATTTTTGTTGTTAGATCCCAGATATTTAAATTTAAATTATTTATTATGGCAGTTATTTCTCATTGATTTTAGGTTTTCTTATTAATGTGAATTGCACTATTTTTGTAATTATTTTGTGAATGTACTAATAGTATAATTATTTACTAATTGTTGTATATTATTGTAAAGAACCCTTTTGTAGGATTAATTACATATTATAGTACATTTGTAAAAGTAATTACAAAAATAAAATATCCACAAAATAATTACAAAAGTAATACGCTTTCCCATATTTATTTACAATATTAGTGCAATTAGGATTCCTTAATTTAGGGGATCAGTATTGGTGGGCTGACATTGCAAGTCGGGTGATTTTTTTTTTAAAACGCGTGAACCTCTGTTGTTAAACCTTATTTTTCTCCCAACTCCCATAACTTTTGTACTAGTATTTCTCTCTCTAAAATATTCTTCTTCTTCATAGTTGTTAGACTAATTAACTAATTGGTGGCGTAAACTGGTTTGCATAGTCTAATAGTCCTTTATTTTATTGATTGTTTTTTAATTTACTTTTGTTGTATTTGTTGATTCACAGGTTGTTCAAGTTAGTGAGAAGAAGGTTTTGGATTAGAAAGTATACATGTTGTTCTATTATCGAGATAATAGAAATTTTGCTTCAAACAAGCCTCTTAATGTTGCTCAGAAAGAGATCATGGCGGCAAATGTCATGGGAAGAAATAAACCTTATTTAAATTTCAATCAAGAATTAAAAGGATTGTGTTTCGTACTTTGGTTTTTGTTGAATATCCATAACCATTTGTTATGGTTAGTGAGTCTGTAATGTTTATTCGAAATTATGTAAATGGGATTACATATTAGATTATATTACCAGTGATTTGACATTGTTTGTTGGTTCGTATTTGCTACTTCTAAATTGTGTCTGATATATTATTTAAAAGGTGCAGTTGGTAATCAAACATGCATAAAAGGGTAACCATTTTATTTATTGGTAGTAACCAGATATTTACAAGCTTGTATCAGGACATATATCAAGTGTTAAATGTACATGTGAGAGTATACATAGGTTGCCTAAATTGAGTTGGACGTTGTTTCTGTTTTGGTTACCATTAAAACCTATTCTGGTTACTTTCATAAAACTATTTGGTTACTTCTTTATTTTGTTTTGGTTACTGTTATCTTATGGTTTGGCTACTATTATTGTGCCCTCAATGTGAGATTTTGGTTACTTTTATTTTTTATTCTGGTTAATATATAATTATTTAGTATACATAGATTGCCTAAACTGGGTTTCATTACATGATATTTCTATTTTGGTTACCATTAAAACATGTTCTAGTTACTATCATATAATTATGTAGTTATTGTTTTATTATGTTACATTATGGTTAATGTTATTAGTAACCAGATAGTTACAAGCTTGTATCAGGACAAACATCAAGTGTTAAATGTACAGGTGAGAGTGTCCTATTTATATAGCTGATGTATACTTTTAAATTACATACTCATAAAAATTATCTGGAAATTTTACAATTGGTATTTAAATCTGCATATAGAGGTAACCATTTTATTTTTTGTGGGTAACCAAATTTATATAAAATTGGTTTAGAACAGTATCCGTCAGCTATTTCAGTTGAAATGTTAGGTTGGTATCCAAACCTACATACATGGTAACCATTTTAGTTTTTGTTAGTAACCAGATAATTATAAGTTTGTGTCAGGACTGTTATAAAGTGTTAAATGTATATGTTTTATTTATACCCTGTCATCATGATGGAATAAAAAATTCCAATTAAGAGTTCCCATTTATATATATAATGGTCACTTATAGATCTCATATTAAAAGAAAAATAGTTCGAGAGGTGCAGTTGGTATCTAAACCTGCATATAAGGGTAACCATTTTAGTTTTTGTTAGTAACTAAATAATTAAAAACTTATATTAGAACAGTTATCAAGTGCTTAATGTACATGTGAGGATTCCCATTTATCTAGCTTATGGATACTTTTAAATTATATAGTTATAAAAGTTATTTGGAAATGGTCCAGTTGGTAACTAAATATGAATATAGAGGTAACCATTTTATTTTAGATGGATAACCAAATTTACATAAAAATATTTCAGAACAGTTACCAATTGTTTAATGTATATGTTTACTTTATATTGACAACCCATGATGGAATCAAAAATCAAAATATTAATCAATAACAATTTTGGTTACTGTACACCATCAAAAATATTACCAACCATGTGGTTAATGGTTACTAACAGTAAACAATTATATATTCCTGTATTTACACTCTTTTTGTTTATGTTCCGTTTAAATAAAGCACAATTGGAATCATCTTCATTATTTGACAACTGAATAAACATTGTAAATTAATCAAATCAATATTAGACAGTAACCAAACTACATAATCTTACTAACCAGAACATAAACCAAATTTTTATATACAATTTTGAATGCCTAAATGATGGAATTTGACCAAAAAACCCTGCAGTTCACCTAGTAACTTTTGATCGTTGACCCGTTTTCAATGAAATTAGGCTCCAAAAATGCCAAAATCCAACACTTCAAACTTGACAAAAATTACCAAATTACCACTGGATCAAATATTTCCATAAATTGCATCAAATCTATCAAATCTTTTCATAAACTGACACGCTTGTTCTTCAACCGCATCAGTTTGTTACCAACTAAAGACTAACAGTTGTATGAAGTTAACCAATGTAGTCAATAAGTAACCATCAATATAAAATAAACCAGTGTAAAACACATTAATATTATACAGTAATCATAATAACATTATACAGTAACTAAATTTAGATTAGACAGTAACCAACATATATCTATTTAGTAACCAGAACATAAACACATTTTTCATTGTATTTTACAGTAAAAAACAACCAGTATAATGTGTTTGTTACCAACTAAAAACTAACAGTTGTATGAAGGTAACCAATGTAGCTAATAAGTAACCATGAATATAAAAAATATCAGTACAAGTGTACATTAATATTATTCAGCAACCAAATAAACATTATATAGTAACCAATTATATAGTATACAGCAACCAATATATAATCAGATTAACAGTTGTATGAAGGTAACTAATGTAGTCAATAAGTAACCACCAATATAAAAGAAATAATTATAAAACACAATAACAATATACAGTAACCAAATAAACACCTTACAATATCTAAATACATATTAGACAGTAACCAAGATATATGTAATTAGTAACTAAGATTATAAAAAATATTTTTACATTCATTTTACAACCAAACAATCAATAATAACTTTGTTACAAATCAAAGACTAACAGATGTATGAAGGTAACCAATGTAGTTAATCAGTAACCATCAATATAAAAAAAATCAGTAAAAAATACAGTAATATAATGCATTAATCATGGTAATATTACACAGTAATCAAGTCAGCATTATATACTAACCAAATCCAAATTAGACAGTAACCAACATATATTTACTTAATATCCATAATATAAAACATATTTTTTCATGCATTTTACAGCAAAAACAAACAATATAAAAAATATCAATATAAAAAACATCAATATGTACTTAAAGATCCAACAGTTGCAGGAAGGTAACCAATGTATTTAATAAGTAATCATCAATATAAAAAATATCAGTATAATATACATTTAAAGTATACAGTAAATAAATATGCATTATACAGTAACTAAATAAATAATAAACAGTAACCAATTTATATGTACTTAGCAACCAGAATATAAAACATATTTTTACATGCATTTTGCAATCAAAACAGTCAGTATACTGACTTTGTGACCAATTAAAGAGCGAAAAACTTAAGAAAGGTAACCAATATACGAGTATATGGTAACCACGGGGTAACTATATGCATATAAACTTTAAACTCAAATACCTTAGTATACAAATCTGTAACGAATCAATCAACAATCAAAGTTGTTACAGAGGCTGGTTACTGATCTTGAAGTTGCTGTTGATCTTGAAGTTGCTATTGATCTTGAAGTTGATGCTGATCTTGAAGTTACTGTTGATCTTCTCCTCTATTATCCGATCTAAGAGTTGCATCTTGTCTTCTCCAATATGTCGTTGATGTTGATCTTCTCCTCTATGTTGTCTTCTCTGATCTCAAAGTTGCATTTTTCTTTATTAGCGAGAATTTAGGACCGGTTAGTTAGAAATATGAAAGTCGATAACTGACGTGTAGGGAGTCAATACTCCGTAACTTTAGCAACGTATTATTGTGTTGCGTTATTTTTGTAATTATTTTGTGGATATTTTATTTTTGTAAATACTTTCTAATTGTTGTATATTAGTGTTAAGGATCCTTAATTATATAACCCAATTAGACTTGTTTTAATTAATTAAGTTTAAAAAAATAATAGGTTGAGATATTTAACTTTCACTTGTTGAGATATGTGGCTTTCATTATTGTAGGCTTATGCCGGGTTGGTCCATTCATTCTGCTTTAACTATCCCCTATGCAACACTCTGACTAGGCTTGGTAAAATATGGTTATGGGTTGATTTTGATTTTTAAAATAGTGTTATGGTTCCATTTAAGAACTAAAATTATATTAACCATTTTTAATATGGGTTGTGTGTGTTGGAACTATATGGTTATGGTTCAAAACTATATTAACCATTTTAAGATGTTTTGACTTTTAAATAGAACTTTTGAAAAATAAAATTGTGACCGTCACAATTAAATTAATTAAGTAATTATATGATATAAAAATTATTAATATAAATAATAAAATGCTAAAAACTACACTAATAAAATTTTAAATTGAAATTATTAATACCCTTCTATATTTAAATAATTTTTCAAAATTATTATTAACCTGCTAATAGAAAGGTTAACCGGTTGATACTTCATAGCAAACACTATCATATATATATTAAGTGCGGATCGTCATCTTAACTCATTGACTTTCTTTCTGATAACGTTTTCCTCACTCAAATTATATATCAAGTGCGGATCAAAAAATTAATGCTACTATAATATAAAATCGCTCACATACATATTGGTATGACACTCATACTAATATGTATGTGAGCACTTATTGGGATCAAAAATATATTGAATCATAATTAACATGACAAATTTCAGGTAAAAACAAATTGCGATTTTTTTAAAGTTTAGTCGAAGAGAGCAAGAGAATTATATAAGAATTATAAATTTGGGATTAATTTTACAAAATGCTAAAACATAAAAGGCCAATTTTATAATTAACTGAAAAATGTTGTCTTTTCGAAATATATGGAAATCAAATAGGTACAATTAAATTAAACTGAAGTAATAGTTCAATGAATTAACTTTTAATTAAAATAACAGAAAAGACAAAAAGTTTATATATATATATATATATATATATATATATATATATTCCCTTCATTAGCTTACCTCTTATATCAAACACGAAATTAGGATGAAAAAGAGGTGGATGATAAGAACGACTGATTGATATTTGCTATGAACTTTTCGATTTGGATCGGAATGGAATATGGATTGAAAAATAGTTAACCGATTCAGAATTATATTTGTTTTTAAAAATATGGGTTCAAACTTTAACTAACCTGAATAAATAAAAATGTTTAACTAACCCATTTGGTTCCAGTTAATATGGTTTGACCCAACAGTTAACTGACTATATTGTCAATCTAACTCTGACACACAAGCTTTCGTTGCTGGATTGTACATTGTCATTCTATAAAGGATGAAAATAATTCAGGATTTAAGGCACTAAGTTTCGTCTTCACTTCTTGTGTTAGTATGCCAGTATATATTCCTCCTCTAGTAAACACTGGATTTTGATATAAGTTGTTCATAAGCCTGTAACATTAGTCCAATCTCTTGTAGTATGGCCACTGTTGCATTTGGAGAGATCTTTAAAATCCTTGGAATAAGTGAGGTTATTATATTCCACATCATATCTGTTGGGCCATAAAACTTTTCATACTGGACCAGGCCGAACGGGCTTGTCCTTTGGACTAGGTGACTTTTGTCGTATTGGGTCAAATAACTTGGGCCCCGTTAGTTGACTATAATATTAGGCTTAGTCATTGGATTGGTCCATTATGTAAGCTGTCACTTATCCTACCTTTGACCGGTAATCATCACAAAAGGTAGCAGTTAACTGTTATGTCTGCTACCTTTCTGTATGGCATTAATGAGGATGGGACTCCGATTACCGGCGGGAGGTAACAGTGGTAGCAGGTAGGGAAATAAGCTACATACTTTCGGCTGAGATGACCGGGGGATGAGAGGAGGTGTCAGGAGATAGTGGGTGACACGGTAAATCGGGTCTAGGGAACGTATGGGGCAAGGATCATAGAAAGAAGGAGGTAACAAAACACAACATACATTATTATTATTATTTTCTCTCTCTCTCAGACACTAGTCATTATTTTCCCTCCATTGTTAACCTTGTGATCGCCTGTACTGGCTCTCACGCCGGAGCTATCCCCCGACGGTTAGGCCGTCAAGCTTCTGGTGTTGACTCGTTGAACTGTGTAGGATCATAGCGTCTTACGTGATTGGGACGCGGGAGAAGATCTTGGCGTTAACATTGGCGCTAGAAGGAGGGCGAGTTCTAGTGTCCTGAGTATTTTTCAATCACAAACTGTGTTCGTTCTACATCGGTGTTCATGGGAAAGAGTAGGACACCTACACCTGAGGGGCAGCCGATGGCTGCCAGTGAATCAATACCGCGAGTATCTGTCAAGGACCGTTTGGGACATGCACTAAGTGTTCATACCAGCACGGCGTCCAAACGATCGCATGGAGATTCTCGTCTGAGGGCTGTGATCAAAGCCAAGAGAAGACTAGTTTTCACAGCAGAGAAAGGGTCTGGTCATGGCCGGAGATTAGTAGAAGGCACCTCGCCTAGAACTCGATATCGGGATGACCAAGACGAAAAGGCTGCCCGCTTGGCTAAGATGGCAGACGAAGCTGATAGGGCCATGGAGGCACTGGTGAAGCAACGGTAGGATATAGCTGAGCAGATGTCTCGAATGGCAGAGTTGAGGGACGAAGCATCCAGCTATGTCCAATCTGAAGAACGTGAGCATCGGAGTGGAAAAGAACCTATTCATTCAGGTCGCGAGTCTCGGGGTCAACCTCGAGAAAGAAGAAGGTCCAGAAGCCCTACTTCTCAAAGATTGAAGAGGGCACATTACCCTATCGGTTCTAAGGAGCAGGGTCGAAGCGAACAAAGAGGTCGATCCAGGAATCGTACTCCGGAGAATACTAAGAAGGCGCTCGTTGTTGCGCATTCCCACCACGGCAGCCGGGTTCAGAGATGAAGCAGATCTAGGGGTCGTACACCTGAAAGTCCACCGAGGGCACTCCGCCCTGTGGACCATCATCATCGTAAAAGCCCCTTGAAAGTTAGGGGTTCTATGGCAAGGGACCGATCCATTCAGAGGAGGGAGGAGTCACCGAAAAAAGTAGCATCGTCCCAACCCGAGGGCGTGGAGTATCTGGTCAAAGAGGTAAAGGAGCTTCGGAGGCAGCTTGTCGAGGTACAGAAAACGAAAGATACTTCAGAAAAGAAGGCATCCCCTTTTTTCGCAGAGATTCTGAAAGAAAAAGCTGACCCCACCAAGAAGTTGTCTCACATTGAAAGTTATGACGGATCGGGGGATCCCTATGACCATAGTCAGGCGTTCGACCGACTGATGGATTATTACGACTTTAGCAATGCTGCTAAGTGTCATACTTCTGTCACGACACTCTGAAAGGATGTCAGGCAGTGGATGGAGACTTTGCCTTCGGATTCGATTTCATCTTGGACGGATATGTGCAGTAAGTTCCACGCTCGCTCCGGGAGCAACAAAAGGAGGGGGAAACCAACTGGCTCGTTGGCTCAGGTTTGACAGTATTCGAATGAGTCTTTGGACCAATATGTAAAGCGATTCCGTGAAGCAATCGGCCAAGTGACAGACTTGAACGATCTACAAGTCATGGGACTATTTTAGAATGGGTTAGATCTGATCAAATTGGAAAAGTTGGTGAAGAAGTTGATGTTTCATCACCCGAAGAGTCTCGCGGAAGCCTTCGACAAAGCGGAAGGTTATATTGTGGTAGAAGAAGCCATGAATAGCCTCAAGCGCCCTTCTTCAGATCGGATTAAGGAGACAGATCGGGGCAGAACAGAGGGGGACCAGAGTAAGAATGAAGGAAATAAAGGTCGTCATGACGGCAGGTCAAAAAAATATAATAATAATTGGAGACAGGGTGGAGAACGCTCGTCCGCTCCTGCTCAGAGGATAAATAGGACATATACTGCACTAAATGCTGACAAGGCTGTTATCTTGGATCAGATTAAGAATCAACCTATTTTCGAGCCACCTCGAGATAACATTAAGCCCGGGAAAGGGAATTCTCGTAAGTATTGTGACTATCATCAAGCCTCGGGCCACGATACGAATGATTGTGCTAGTTTGAAAGATTTTATTGAGAGAAAGGTTCAAGACGGGGCTTTAGTTCATTATGTGGCTGCCAGAACGAATCAACAGGAAGATAGAGGACCTGTTCAGGCAGCCCAACCAGTTCAGTAAGTGTCCCCCGCTCCTGGACCGCCAGCAAGGCAAGTGATAGATGTCATCACTGGGGGTACTTTGGGCAAGCTTGTTGAAAAGAAGCGCCGAAGTTATCTGGATTCGGTCTTGTCGGTGGCGGGTACCCTCCCGAAGACTAACAGACCCTTCCCGGGTACGGTAATTTCCTTTACAGATGAGGATTACCCTTCGAAAACCATCGAACCGCATGAGGGATCATTGGTGGTGACGGCACAAGTGGGTTCGGTGGATATGAAACGAATGATGATCGACAATGGGTCTTCTGTGGATATCTTATATGCCCATGCTTACTAGAGGATGCATCTTGATGGGCAGAATATGGAGATCGGGCATGAGGCCCCTTTTTATGGCTTCAGCAACGATCCGGTCAAAGTAGCTGGAACCATCGAACTGCCGGTTATCTTCGGTACGGCCCCCCCAACAGGTAGAAATTATTTGCAAATTTTATGTTGTGCATGTAGATTCCGCTTATAATGCTATTTTGGGGAGGCCCACTTTAACTGCTTTACAAGCTGTAACCTCAATCCCTCATTTCAAAATCAAATTTCCTACGGCTCATGGGGTTGGGGAGGTAAAAGGAGATCTGGATCTGGCCAGAAGATGTTATAGAAATGCCATGATCACTTCGGGAGTAGGGGTGTCAAAGCAAAAATAGACCATGGCAATAGAGATCGAACCCTTCACGGAAAGCAGCTCAGAGCCGTTGGTCATGCCAGCTGAAGAAACAGAAGAAATAGAGCTCGTCCCGGGCAAGGCAGACAAGACGGTGAAAATAGGTTCGGGCCTGCCGGAACCTCTCCGGACGAACCTCATGGAACTCCTGTGATGTTATGTTGACATCTTCGCCTGGGAGCCTCAAGATATGCCGGGAGTGAGTAGGGATATTGTAGAGCATCGGTTAGAAGTGGACCCGTCGAAGAAGCCAGTTCGGCAAAAGAGGAGGATCTTTACGCCTGAGGGCCAAAGAATCATCGATGAAGAAATTGCGAAGCTGCTAGCCGCTGACTTCATCTTCGAGATCGACTATCCGCAGTGGATGGCAAATGTGGTGTTAGTCCAGAAGCAAAACGGAAAATGGCGAGTCTGTATCGACTATACAGATCTGAATAAAGCTTGTCCAAAGGATTTCTACCCGTTACCCCACATTGACCAGCTAATCGATGCAACTTCGGGGTATGCCTTGTTGAGTTTCATGGATGCATTCTCTGGCTATCATCAGATCTCCATGTGTAAAGAGGATATACTGAAGACGGCGTTCATTACGCATCGTTCGATATATGCCTACAAGAAAATGACATTCGGTCTCATCAACGCCGGGGCCACTTACCAGAGGATGATGAACTATGTCTTCAGGCATCAGTTGGGAAAGAATATGGAAGTATACGTGGATGACATGATTGTTAAGAGTATGTTAGTGCACAAACATCTGGATGACCTGGAAGAATGCTTCCAGACAGTCCGTCATCACAAATTGAGACTGAATCCTATCAAGTGTACCTTCGAATTAGGGGCTGGCAAGTTTCTGGGTTATCTGGTCAGTCAGAGGGGAATTGAAGCCAATCCAGAAAAGATTCAAGCGATCCTGAATATGAAGACTCCTCAGTCATTTAAAGATGTTCAACGTCTAACTGGAAGGATTGAAGCTTTGAGGAGATTTATGTCCAAGTCGGCAGAAAGGTGTTTGCCATTTTTTGATACGTTGAAAGGGCCGAAGAATGCCAAGACATTCCAATGGACTTCAGAATGTGAAGATGCTTTTCAGAGCATCAAGTCCTACTTATCTTCGGCGCCTTTGTTGGTGAAGCCCGCTCCTGCTGAGCCTTTGTATTTGTACTTAGCAACTAGTTCATTGGCAGTAGGAACAGTTTTGGTGCGAGAAGTTGGGGGTAAGCAGCACCCGATTTATTATGTAAGCCATGTCCTTCGAGATGCTGAAATAAGGTACCCAAACATTGAGAAGTTTGCTTTTGCTTTAATAACTGCTAGTCGAAAGCTTAGGCAGTACTTCCAGGGTAGGTTGGTAATAGTCTACACAGATCAGCCTTTGAAGAAAATTATGGGCAAACCTGAGGTATCGGGGAGATTAGCTGCATGGACGATGGAGTTATCGCAATTCTTCGTTGAATATCATCCCCAAACCGCCATCAAGGGACATGCCTTGGCAGATTTTGTGTCGAGTGTTCGTTTTCTGAAGCTGATGAAGTTGTGGCAGAAGCTGAAGGGTCTGACAGCATAGTCGCGGTTCTTCAATAGAAGTAGAGTTCGTGTACACTATATGCGGATGGGTCCTCTACCACGGACGTCAGCGGAGCAGGGATTATTCTGACCAGTTCGGAGGGATTCAAGTACAACAGGCCATCAGATTTCAGTTTAAAGCGACGAACAATGAGGCGGAGTATGAGGCAGTGTTGGCGGGATTGCGACTAGCTAAGAGTCTCGAAGTGCAAAGAATAGTTATCTTCAGCGACTCTCAGTTAGTCGTTAAACAAGTCTCCGGGGAATACAAAGCCCGAGGTTATAGAATGATCAAGTATTTGGCGGAATTGAAAGAACGGCTTCAGTATTTCCAGTTCTACGAATTTCAGGGGGTCGAACGTAACGACAATTCCATTGTCGATGCATTCTCCAAATTAGCCACTACGGATGTTAACGTTTTTGATGGGTCGGTTTACTTGGAAATTTTGCAACATCCTAGTGTTCATCATGAATCGGTAATGTGCGTTGACCGAACCAACTGCTGGTTGACTCCATATCTGGAGTATCTGGTAGATGGCGTTTTACCTTCAGATCAGATGCTGGCCAAGAAAATCAAGAACAAGAGTGCTAATTTCGTTCTGATAGATGGGGATCTGTTTCGAAGGGCCTTCTCGTCTCTACTGTTAAAATGTTTGACTCCGTCCGAAGCTGAATATGCTTTTCGAGAAGTTCACAAGGGCATCTGTTGCGACCATATGGCTGCTAAGTCATTAGCCTACAAAGTACTTCGTCAGGGGTACTACTGGCCTACCATTTTCAAGAAAGCGACTGAATACGTCAAGAAGTGCGAGAAATGTCAGCTCAACAGTCCGATCCCACATCAGCCACCAGAAGAGTTATACTCAATCTTATCTCTCATACCCTTTGCTGTCTGGGGGGTTGATATACTAGGTCCGCTACCGAAAGTAAAAGGTCAGGTCAGCTTCGTTATAGTTGCCATCGACTACATGACCAAGTGGGTAGAAGCAAAACCGCTTAGGTTAATAACGAAACAGGAATGCTTAAAGTTCATCAAGGAGTCGGTAGTATTTCGGTTCGGAATTCCTAAGGTGGTAATTTCAAACAATGGACGTCAGTTTGTGGGATCAAAATTCGAAGCATTTTTGAAAGAACTGGGGGTCCAGCACAGAAAGACTTCGGTAGCTCATCCTCAGTCTAATGGACAAGTCGAAGTGACCAACAGAACGCTGCTGAATGGAATCAAGCGCAGATTGGACGAAGCAAAAGGAAGATGGCCAGAAGAGCTGCTCAGCGTGTTATGGGCCTATCGGACCACTCCGAGGACCACAACAGAAGATTCACCTTTCAGACTGGCCTACGGAACTGATGCCTTAGTCCCAATTGAAATTGGATCTCTAAGTCTTCGAGTTAGTCAGTTCAAAGAGATATACAATGACGAAGGGCTGAAAGCCAATCTTGATTTACTCGAGGAAGCTAGGGAAACAGCCTTGATCAAACTAGCAGCCAATCAGCGACGATTAGCTAAGCATTATAACAAAGGGATAAAGCTTCGCAGGTTCGAAGTAGGGGACTTCGTTCTCAGAGAAGTCGAAGCATCTGCACCCCAGAATTTGGGAAAGCTGATGCCGAATTGGGAAGGGCCGTATGAAGTCATAGAAGTACCGAAGCCAGGGACTTATCGGTTGAGGGCCTTGGACGGATCAGAGATTAAGAATACTTGGCATGTAGGCAGGCTTTGAAAGTATTTTCATTAGCTACAATGTCAGTATACCGAAAGTCTATAAATGGTTTTAAGTCATCATCAATAAAAATTCCCTTTTTCTCAAACAAGTCTTGTCTTCGTTGCTGTTAATGTCATCGGAGTAAGGAGGTTCGGGTGGACTCGCTGACCATTCGATGGTAGCCTCATCGGCAGGTGGTCCTTATGAGTTTTTCAGGCCCTGCGTGGTAGGCAAACGTCATTGGTGTAAGGAGGTTCGGGTGGACTCGCTGACCATTCGATGGTAACCTCATCGGCAGGTGGTCCTTATGAGCTTGTCAGGCCCTGCGTGGTAGGCAAGTGTCATCCTTAAGACGTTGTCAGGCCCTACGTGGTAGGCAATTGTCGACCTTTAGACCTTGTCAGGCCCTTCGTGGTAGGCAAGTGTCATCCTTAAGACGTTGTCAGGCCCTGCGTAGTAGGCAATTATCGACCTTTAGACCTTGTCAGGCCCTTCGTGGTAGGCAAGTGTCATCCTTAAGACGTTGTCAGGCCCTGCGTGGTAGGCAATTGTCGACCTTTAGACCTTGTCAGGCCCTTCGTGGTAGGCAAGTGTCATCCTTTAGACTTCTTCAGGCCCTTCACGGCATCTACCTCACACTTTGGTAACGAATAAGTATTCCTTTACTTTATTACCTAATTTTTTCTAAGTGTTGAGTTCGGAAGGCCACATTCGTTAACTTCATCTTGTCTGTTATACGACTTGCATAGTTGTTAATTAATAGTTTAAGTTAAGTCCACGAAGGAGCTTGTATATTTTTCAAGTTGAATCGATATTGAAGTGTTGATAAACAGTAAATGCACCGAAGTCATAAGGAATAATGTTGATATTTCATTTACATAATACTGTTTACAAAACGATAGAAACTTTTACAGAAATCCTACAGCTAAGGGAAAAGAGAATCATCTTCAGGAATCAGCTTCGTCTTCTGAAGAGTCGAGAATGGTCGGATCAACCTTGGCTGTGACAAGTCTTGCCTTGTCTTTGCTTCGGCATTCGTCATATCCATCCGAGAACATTTGGACGATCTCCTCGTTCAACTCAGCTGATTTCTGATATTCTTGTTGAACTTCTCTCCGAAGATTTTCGGTCAGAGGGGGACCCAAATCTCTCAAAGCACGAAGTTCTTGAAGCTCCTCTTCGAGCTTTGTCCGTTCCTTCAGATGTCTCAAGTACCTAGCTTCGAGTTCATTTACTTGCATCGCCAGGCTCTTGTTGGTTTTCACCATTGTTTCGTTCTTCCCCACAAGAACTTCATTTCTACTAACCAGATCTACGTTCGTACTAATGGTGATTCGGTGTGTGGCTTCAGCTATCTCCAGTTTTTCTTTTAACTTATTCACATCCTTCTGAAGGCATTCGTTATTGAAGAGAGCGGTACCATGGTCCCTTCTCTCTTTATTCAAAGCCGACGCCAGAATAGCGTTCTCTCGACTGGCTGCGTCTTCTTCGGCTTCGGACTCTTTGTATCGGGGAAGAAGCCTCCCGAAGACACCATTGGCCTACAGACATTCAAAGACAGCCGGTGAATTATTAGAGGAAACAGATAATTCTCAAATATTTCAATTGAACAAACTAACCTTAGCCTGGTAACTCATGCCTTCCTCGATCAAATCCCTAATCGAACTGTTTCTGAACCGATGATCATCGGTCTCCCAAACAAAGGAATCGAACAGCTGAAAGGGAAAGTTCACGTTAAACTCCGGCCATACGGTGGGAGAAGATGCGGCTTCTCGCCTGAAGGCGGAGGAGGAAGATCTTGTCGAAGAGGGCATGGATGGTTCGGGGGGCGGTGGTGGTTGATCATCGAAAGGTTATTTCCTTTTACGAGACAGAAGTGGAGACTCGGTTGGGTTTTCGAGCTCGTCTTTGGAAACACGGATCTCCACAGGAATGACGGTTGGAGGATCAACTTCAGCAGGGGGAATTCGAAGCTCATCAGCAGATAAAGGAGTCACTTTGGTCTTCCTCTTTTTGGTACGAAGAGCTTGCATCTGCTCCTTAGCTGACATATCAATCAGACTGGTGGTAGAGGTTTGTTGAGATTCTTGAGGGATCGATCTTGGTTTCCGAATAGCCCTCTTCTTTTGTCGAGGTCGGCTAGATTCCTCCGCCGCTTCTGATCCAGGGAAGACTTCAGCGTCATGGGCTTCCGAAGCCGGGAGTTCTTCCTGTGGGATGTCAGTGGAGGATGATGACAATTTACCCGAAAGAAATTTTTCCAAATCCCTTCGGTCGATCGATGTTGGTTTTATCAAAGACACTGCAAATTAACAAATTACGTAACCCTTTAGACCAGTTCACTAAAAGAAATCTCAGCAAATTACATATCAGTAAGAGTTTTGAACTCATATTTATGGTCATACAACCATGCTTGCTTGCTCAGGATTCCGAAGCTCCATTCCTTCAAGGGAATCTTCTCAAGAATGCCCGTCATTTCTTTCACACGCTCCTCTGAGATGTCCCCGAAGTCTGCAGAAATCCGCTCGAAGGTGGTCCAGTCCGGGATAGATGGGATTTCAGGTCCCTTCACGAAGAACCATTCTCTGTGCCACCCCTTGTTGCTCGAAGGAGTATCCATCAAAGATCATTTCTCGAACTTGGTGTTGGGCTTGGGGGACTGTTTGCTCAGCACTTTGAAGCCTCGTTCCCGAGACTTCCCAGCAGAGAAGAGAGTAAAAAAGGAATCAACTATTGGGGATATCCCCAACTCATAACAGAATGCTATGAAAGCCAGGATGTGGATGTACGAATTCGGCACCAGTTGGGCGAATCCCACTCCGATAAACCCCAGAAGAGTAATAAGGAAAGAGTGAAGAGGGAATCTAACTCCCTTCTCTAAAATAGTTACCGGTACGGCAGTCCACCCATCCGGTCGTTGGTACATTCATTCATGTGATACTGGAGTTCTCACCAGATGGGTGTCCGAAATCTGATAACGACTTCTGATGGCACACAACTCGATCTCGGTGATGATAGAAGGGGTATTGGCGTGAAGGTATTGTTCTTCACTCTCAAAAAACTCTGAGGGGTTGGGTAGTGGGTTTGAGGGGTTCCCGACAGGGCTAGCCGTGATTTGGGGGTTTGGGTTTGAAACCGTCTCGGTAAGGTTGTGACTGGGAGGAGTGATGGAAATCAAAACTGTAAGAATGGGGGTGGTGTTGTCAGAATCTTGGGTCGCCATTGCTACTAAGATCTTGCAGGTAAGAAAGAAATCGGAGAGAAGGAGAGAACACTGTGTGTATCAAATTAAAATTAAGCTGGTAAAGTTGTCAGAATTGGGGAAAATTGGCTTTTATAGTGGTCTTTTCAAATTTTGCACGAAAACCAAGGGCGGCGCATTAATTGGAGGTAATGATGTGAAAGAGGAAGGGGTAACGTCCGATTTTGGTTTTAATGGGTTATCCAGAGTGGGCTGGCGTTCATTGGATCTTCATTTTTCGTCCTTAAGGCTGTTGGACATGTGCCATTTGGGCTTCTGGATCCACTTGAATTAGCGACTGTTACTTATCAGTTGGACCTCGGTGAGGTTCCTTTCTTCCCCTTTGGTTTATTACAAATCCCTTTCACTATGGACTTACACTATTTACAGTCTTCCACTAAACATCCTGTTTAATAAAAGACTGGGGGGCAATGTTGGGCCATAATACTTTTCATACTGGACTAGGCCGAATGGGCTTGTCCTTTGGACTATGTCACTTTTGTCGTATTGGGTCAAATGACTTGGGCCCCGTTACTTGACTATAATATTGGGCTTAGTCATTGGATTGGTCCATTATGTAAGCTGTCACTTATCCTACCTTTGACCGGTAATCATCACAAAAGGTAGCAGTTGACTGTTATGTCTGCCACCTTTCTGCATGGCATTAATGAGGATGGGACTCCGATTACCGGCGGGAGGTAACAGTGGTAGCAGGTAGGGAAATAAGCTACATACTTTCGGCTGAGATGACCGGGGGGTGAGAGGAGGTGTCAGGAGATAGTGGGTGACACGGTAAACCGGGTCTAGGGAACGTATGGGGCAAGGATCACAGAAAGAAGGAGGTAACAAAACACAACACACATTATTATTAATATTTTCTCTCTCTCTCAGACACTAGTCATTATTTTCCCTCCATTGTTAACATTGTGATCGCCTGTACTAACTTTCACGCTGGAGCTATCCCCCGACGATCAGGCCGTCAAGCTTTTGGTGTTGACTCGTTGAACTGTGCAGGATCATAGCGTCTTACGTGATTGGGACGCGGGAGAAGATCTTGGCGTTAACAATATCAAATCAGGACCTTTTGATTGCTACAAGTACATTTGTTGTGTTTGAATTTTTGTTTCCTCGAGGCACACATTTTTGTCAAGTTATCTCCATATTTACTTGGTAAAATTCAAAGCGTCTTTTTTCGATAAAATTTGGTAGTCGTCTAAGGAACCTCTGGTTAAAGTTCGTTCCATATGTGCCTGGAAAAATTCTTTTTTATGCGGTAAAATTTTCCTATGAGTTGCATGCCAAGTTGGTGTTATCGAAAATGATTGGACATTATATATATGAGTAATGTTACAAACACAAATTATTTTATAAACATTTTACAAACTGCTGATGTGGCATACTCTACCCCAGCGTATTGATCAACAAATTATTTCAATATAGTCTTCGGCCCCACACAATATGCTGAGGTGGAGTATGTCACATCAATAATTTGTAAAATATTTGTATAATAGTTTGTTTCTCTAGCATTATTCTATATATATTAACTTATTTTAAACTGCAGAAAATAATTTGTCAAGTCTAGTACTTGGTACTATGTCCTTAAGACAATTATGTCTTCTGTTCGGCGCTCAAAGTCGATAGCACTCGTCTCCCAGGATACAATGACAATGTATACTATAGTAGCACTCCAAATAGTATACTCAACGAACCAATATAAATGTTATGATTAAATTCTAACTGAATTATGAAATGAAGAATAATAGAAGACTAGAATGCTAGTGAATTTGAATGAATAAAATGGTTGCCCCTTCTATATAGGAGGGATTATAGACACTCGAAATTTTCTGCATATTTGACATCACAGGAGCACTATTCGTCTTTCAAGAGGAAACCCTGGAAGACGGTTCATATCCATTTTGGATACCACCGGGAGGAACAGCTCGACCCCGGATACCACTGGGAGTAATAGCCTCAACCCCGGAACACACACCGGGAGTAACAATTCCAACCTCGGAGATAACTCCGAGGCCTGCAGTTACAATACCGGAACACAAATCGGAGAAGACCGCTTCATCCAGGAGATAACCCCGAGATGTTCCGTCTCAGTCCCAACACTGGGAATAGTAGATTTCAACCTTGGAGATAACCCTAAGGAAGGCAGTGGCAGTTCCGGAGATAACTCCGAAAATGCTCGTTTCAAATGCATGCCATCAGCTTCAACCTCGGTGCTCACACTGAGGCACTCAGTACAAGGCAGGCACACCTCAGAGATGACCCTGAGGACCTTCCACCATTGTAGCAGTCCAATCTCAGCGATAACCCTTAGCAACGTCTACTTTATCAGTCCAAACATGAGATAACCCCGGTGAGGGGCAAAGTTGTCATCTTGCCAACTTGACACCACATCACGCCGTCTCAACATTCCAAACATACATTTCTACACATCAATATCCCACAAAAGCTCAGAAGAACCAATCCCGAGTGATTATTGCGCAGGATAACGGATAGAATTTGAAGCTGAAGACCGGAGGGCATCGTTCCATCTTCATGACTTCGTACAACCTCTAATCCCATGTCATTGCGTAACTCTCGACAATGGTGGTCCGAAATAGGTCCTATATACCTCAATCGGATGCCCGAATTGCAATTCTAAAAGTTCGAGCGGACATCACGTTGCCTACGTGCACGTACTTCGAGACGACGGGACCCACAATGCTCGGGGCACCCCGAGCAGCCTCTAGTACACTTGCAGCCACCTGCGGCTTGGGGTGGCCATTTTGTAAGAGAAAACGGCGAGGAAGCCCTGCCCAATTTGCTCTGTACACACCCCAAACTGAGTGCTTTCTCATTTTAAACACTTGTGAGCTCATATATAGCTACTTTTGTACCGGTAGAAGCCAGTGTTCATCCACTTTAAAGATATAGAAGTCTTCTTTGGCAGCACATTGTAAGCCTTCTCACACACTTTAAATCCTTTCTCTTCATCTTTGCACACACTGTTCTTCACGTTGAGAGTCATGTTGTGTGTGTTTGCCCGGACTTCGGTCCGTAGTTTTATTTCAGTTTGTATATACATATATATTTATATATATGGACTAACATTATCGAGTTATGCCTTAATTGAACCTAGACTTCGGTCTGGAGCGTTTACTTGCTTTTGTATATATATATATATATATATATATATATATATATATATATATATATATATATATATATATATATATATATATATATATATATGAACTGCATGTCGAACTCTGTTCGATGAGCCTAAACTTTGGTCTGGAGCGTTTACTGCTTTAATATATATATTAATATATTTATATATATTAACTGTTGTCGGACTTTGTTCGATGAGCCTGGATTTTATATCCGGAGCATTTATTTGCTTTCGTATATATATACTTATATATATATATATGAACTGTGTGTCGAACTATGTTCGATAAGCCTGAATTTTACATCCGGTGCGTTTACTGCTTTAATATATATATATACATTTTGTTTCACTTGGAGTTTACTTCATGGTGGTTGACCGTTTTTACAGCTTTCTGTACATTTCGTCCCTCCTGGAGTTTCCTCCGTGGTGGTTGATAGCTTGTACAGCTTTATTTACATTTCTGATCCCCCATGGAGGTGCTTCGTGGTTGGTGATCATGTCTGTATATTTTTATTTACAGCTTTTATATATATACTTGCTTACTGCGTTTTTATCAATTGCGGCATCATGTAAGCCTAGGAATCATGTGATCACAGATTCAGTCCACTGAATCTAGATTCGGTTCCCGTGATGGACCTTTTCAGTTGTAAGCAGCTTGTAAATTTATCTGTGATGTTTGAATGTCCTCATATGGTTTTCATACCCACTAGGAATTCAACACCTTTTTGTACATTATTTTCATATAGATGCCTCGCATCTGTAAAATAAAATCAATCCAGCCGAATACGAAATAAAATGGGAGAGTAAAAGGTCTCAATTACTATTGAGCACAAGGGTTTGAAAAACCTCTTTTCTAAAACATCACTGCTATATCTTGCTAAATATTGAATTTTTACATAAATTCAAACCCTGTGTATATAGGTGCGAACGAGGCCTCGCACTACTTCCAAATAACAACACATTGACCCACACACACATACACACATTCATATAACAGTTTCTTGAAAAGTGGCGGTCACCGTGGTAACACGGATGTCGGGGGGTGCCTAACACCTTCCCTCCGCATAAACAAGTCCCCGGACCCTAAATGAATCTCGGTTTCACCGACCCGTTTAGCAGTGTCACATCACTGGGTCAATGTACAAACCTTTTCTCGGTTGTGTTGGTACAACCAGTTAAAAAACCAACTGGTGACTCTTATAGTCCAATCGTCGACATTACACATGTCGGACCTTTTTCATGTGTTTTTTCAAACAAACCTCACATAAAATGAGAACACAAAAGAACAGGTAACGAAAAAGGGACAAATAAAAAAACCTGACGTCGACAGGTGGCGACTCTGCTGGGGATTCCAGTAAGAGGACTTAAGCCTCTATTACAAGCTTTTCAAAACTATTGTATGCTTGTGTGTGGATGTTGCATTTACATTTATGATGAATGTGTACGAATGCATATCGTTACTGCGATTAATGCTTTACACTATATCTGCCTGTGATATTAGTGCTTCGCACATGTCATCATTTTCATATACGGTGAGACGCGATGTATGTGACTGTATGTTGTGTGGTGTAACACCCCAGTCCCACATCGAAAGATAGGAGAAAATTTTTTCTGCATATAAGGAAATAAGTTACTACCAATAGTACCTTCAAGTCATGACCTTTTGGGAGCCTGTGGTGGGCTAAGATGACCCAAGAAGATACTATTGGGTCAGTGGTTTGAGGCCTTATTTTGATGGATTTGATTCGATTCGGACTTGGAATTTGACCCGAGATTTGTTCCGGACTCGGGATTTAACCCGGGTTGTTTCATATGGTATCAGAGCCCACTTCGAAAGCTCGGGTCGGGTCATCCGATCGGGTTGCCGAAGGTGGGGACACGAAGGCTGGTGGTATTATACTACAATGGAGAGATGGAGGTCCGGAGGTGGGGACACGAAGCCAGCCGGTATTATCCCACAATGGCTAGAGAGGCAAAGATCTTTGGGCCGTGTGTGTGTGATCGGTTCTGACGGGGACGTCAGAAACTTAAGTGGGGGAGTTTGTAACACCCCAGTCCCACATCGAAAGATAGGAGAAAAATTTATCTGCATATAAGGAAATAAGTTACTACCAATAGTACCTTCAAGGCATGACCTTTTGGGAGCCTGTGGTGGGCTAAGATGACCCAAGAAGATACTATTAGGCCAGTGGTTTGAGGCCTTATTTTGATGGATTTGATTCGATTCGGACTTGGGATTTGACCAGAGATTTGTTTCGAACTCGGAATTTGACCCGGGTTGTTTCATGTGGTCCCTCCACCAAGAGGCTATCCTGTCGGTGTTTGATTACTGGACTCGTGGGAAGACTAATTCCCCGAGGCTCGGGAAAGGCACCACCCAAATTTGCTCCAATTGAAAGACCGGATTAACTTCCCGTTGAGTAAATTGCGATGATTTGGGAACCTTCATGCCGAAAAGTCGCGATAGTAACCTAAGATAGGTCAGCCTCTGATAAACCAAATACAGAGGAAAATCTCTTCATGCTTTCTCATTTCAAATTACTTGTAAAGCCAATTACTGGTAATTTACATTCCATATTCATCACCATGTAATGAGAAATATGAAGAAATATGTGCATGTACATATTTACATTAACATGTTATCCTGTACTTCGAACAGCTAACATCCATTTTGCAGGATAATATTCCTAAAACGGACACATCACATAGCATGTTTACATTTACACCATCCCTAAAACTAAACTATACCAGTTTTGTTACAGGGAAGCATTCGGACCTGTTACCCGGTCAAAGTCCAAAAAAGCCGCAGGCCTACAGCCAATCATGTCTTTATTTGACCAGTCTAATCCAGTTTCTCGCGAAAAATTTGACGGATTAACTAAACAAATTACAGACTTGGCTGTTCTGCTTAAAGAACTACATCAATCTACGCAGGGTCCAAAAATACCCGTACATGCTGAATCCTCCACAGAAGGGGGAGCCCAAGGTCCTAATAAAGTCATTACAGTACCTGAATTACAGTTGGATACAACCAACAAAAGTCATGATGTCACCCATCTTACAAAAGATCCAGACACCGGTGACATCAGAAAGAAAGTTCTTCAAATGGAAGAAACCCTGCGTTCTATCAAAGGAATTGGAGCACACGGGAGTGTTTCATATGCCGACCTGTGTATATTCCCTGGTGTTCATTATCCAGAAAAATTTAAAACTCCTGACTTTGAAAAGTATGATGGGTTAGGAGATCCTTACACACATTTGAAGGTGTTCATTGGAGAACTCGGATCTTATGTAAAGGACGAGAAGCTCAGAATGTAGCTATTCCAAAAAAGTCTGACTAGAGAAGCCCGTTCATGGTATACCAGATTAGACAACTCAAAGATCTATAACTAGGAAGAGCTAGCTCACGCCTTCCTTACACAATACAGTTTTCAGTCTCAGATGGCTCCTGACCGGTACCAGATTACCAAGGTCAAAAAACAGTCTAATGAGTCTTTCAGAGAGTATGCTCAAAGGTGGAGGCGCCTTGCTGCTCAAGTTATTCCTTCATTGACAGAGTCAGAGATGGTTATGACCTTTATCGACATACAAGAAGCTTCTTTCTATGAGAGAGTCTTAGCTGGCATCGGTAAACTATTTTCTGAAATGATCAAACATGGGGAAATGGCTGAGATGGGATTGAAGTCAGGAAAGATTCAAGACCTAGCTGCTCTTAAAGTTGTTGCTGAACACATCCGATCTGAAAATTATGGAAACAACCCCGGAGGGTCCATAAAAAGAAAGAATAGGATGTTTCCTTGATACTACAGGGTCAAAAAGATAATCAGAACATGCCTATCCAGAGGAGAAATTACACTCCCTTTCAAGCACAGTCTTTAAACCCTCCAGTACCAAAAGGTGGAGAAGTCAAATGCCCTCGAGTGTTCACACCCTTAGGGGACTCTTTCGAGAATATTCTCACTCTTCTAACCACGCAGAAGAAAATCACGCATCTTCTTCCACCAGCCAGCCCTAATGGTAGGGGTTTTAATACTGCTCAGAAATGTGCTTATCATGCCGGGGCACCTGGACATGATACTCAAGATTGTTGGGCCTTGAAACATAAGATCCAAGACCTGATAGACAACAGTGAGATCGTGGTCACCAAACCCGATCAACCTCATGCTCAAGACAATCATATTCCTCCACACAAAGAGGAAGAAGTCAACATGATTAATTGGAGCACTGGACAAATTTCCAATTCTAATGGTGAAGCATCCCAGATCATCAAAGACGGTGTTGACAAATGGGATTATGCCAAGTTCCAGTTCTCAATGGAACGAAAGATAAAAGCTCTTTGCAAATAAATTATGCAATTGGTAGAAATGGTGACATACCAGCATCAAGTCACATGCCAATTAATCAGCCAGGAGCATGCTAGTATCCTTCCTCTTGTCATGAATATTCCCTCTTCACCTCCAGAAAGTGAAACGATGGAAGACAAAGTGGCAAAGAGAGCGAATGCCAAAGCTCGTCGAGATTTTGCCAACAAAAGGGAATTTACATATCTTGGCCAACCTATGGAGGAAATCCTTCAAATACTAATCAATGAAGGAAGGATTAATTTCCTTCTACCTCCAATCAATCCCCGTTCAGGATGGTACAATTCTGATGGAGTATGTCAATATCACTCCCATTCTCGTGGTCACAGCACAGAAGAATGATGGGCACTCCGCCACCTTATCCAGAATCTCATTGATAGTGGTGTCCTGCAACTAGCAGACGATGATATTGTGCTACGGGGAAGTGAGAATACCTGTCCTACTAAATAGAAAGGATTGGTAGCAGTTATCTCCACTGAGGCTGATGGCATTGTCAAGCCACGCCCTATATCTACCATTCAACTCAGAGGAAGCAACAATCCTTTGAAAGTGGCTGCTCCAGAGCCAATCAACTTACCCTTCCGACCACAATATCATGTTGTCAACTTACAAAAAGTTCCTTAGAATTATGGAGAAGCTGAAGGATCCACCTCGCATACAACTGCTGCAGTGTCGAAGGAGAATCCCCAACGGGTGATAAAGTCTACCATCAAATCAAAGGGGAAGATTTCCATGGAGAAGATTGAAAAATTTCTGTGTGCTATGGGTCATAATGAAGCCAAGGTGGTTTTAAGCTTAAGGGAAGCTCCACACCAAATTTTAATCTTGGACTTGGTTTTAACTTCCGAGGATCACAGGAAGATTCTACTGAAGATTTTGGAAAAAGCCTACTTGCCAACATCAGTGGATGTGGAAAAGTTTCAACATTTGGTTGATCACATTTTCAACAACAATGTGATATCCTTCACTAATGATGACATACCGCCAGAAGGGACCGGTCATTACAAGCCGTTACACATTGCGGTCTTGTCCTCTGGATATATGCTAGCTGGAGTCTTAGTAGACGGAGGCTCATCTTTGAATATCTGTCCATACGCTACATTGTTGAAGATGAACATCAATCTCAATCGAATCTGAGTTAGCCATACAATCATCAACGCTTTTGATGGATCCCGCCGTAATTCGGTCGGAGAGATTGAGCTGCCAATTGAGATTGGTCCCCATACATTCTGCGTGTCTTTCCACGTATTCAAGATAGATTCGGGATACAACCTGCTCTTGGGAAGACCGTGGATTCATATGACTGGGGCAGTCCCCTCCACCCTTCATCAGAAACTAAAATACATTATCAACAATAGCCTAGTTACAGTCAACGCTGAACCGGAATGACCTCAACAAGGTGACATACCATTCATCAGTTTTAATTCTGATATTAAGCCGGTCAGTTTCCACACTTTGGAAGTAAGCAACCCTCAATTTCATGCCTTAGGAATGCCATTGCCCGTACCCAAGATCTCTGCCGAAGTAATGTCGGCTACTTAAGAAATGATGTCTTTGGGTCATCAGTTAGGACAAGGGCTGGGTAAAGATCACCAAGGTATCAAGTACCCTATCTAAATAGCCAGTCAAACTAGGACAGCTGGACTAGGCTATTCTACCAGTTCTAGTCAGAGGAAACCTCATAAGCATCAGCATATTCCTTCAACTTCAACCATGCGGCGTTTATCTTCGCCTTCAAACGCTGAGTTCGCACAACCTCCTGTAAAGGTGTCAACCCACGTGATGGCTATGCTATTTCCCAAGCCAGTGTCGTTCAAAGCAAAAGAAATCTTTGTTCCAGATCCTATAGTGGAGGAAGAGAAACAAATAATCAAACAAAACGTCGTCTGAATAATGTCGGGCATGTGCATCATTGTTCATGATAAACATACAAACAGATATACCCCATACGATGATTGCCCAAACGTCATTGTTATCATTCGGGAAAAGAAGGACGATGACAGCCCCTCCATCAATGCAGTCCACCAGGACTTTATCCTTGCCAATTGGAGTAGCACTCCTTGCATTGGTTGATAAGGGTAAAATGGGCAGGACTTCTTTTTGCCCTGTAGATATAATAGCTGCTTACTTTTCTGTACAGTATTAGCGGTTGTTTTGTTCGTATATGATAACATTATGTATGATTAAACAGTTTCATATATATTAAGTGAAAGCATATTTTGTTTCAGGACTTTGAACTTAGAGGTGCCTGTACTTGCTGATAAGTTGCCTCTTCTCTACAAGGATTGTAACTTTGATGAAAAGTTGGACTCAGACTTGCTAGAAATACAAGAGGACATTGAGGTGCCTTCAGAGATCAAAGAATGGGTCGAAGACAAGCCTAAACCTAACCTTGATCAAACCACCTCCTTCAATCTTGGAACCTTAGAAAACCCTAAGTTAATCCAGATTGGTTCAGGCCTTACCCCAAATCAACGGAATGACATGGTTACGTTACTAACCCAATTCCAGGATGTGTTTGTATGGTCTCATGAAGATATGGTGGGTTTGTCCACTGACATTGTTCTTCATCGCCTTCCCATTAAAGAGGGATTCAAGCTAGTCAAGCAGAAGCTCAGGCGATTAAAATCTGAATGGAGTTTAAAGGTGAAAGAAGAAATTGTGAAGTAATTTCAAGCTGGCATTATCATGGTATCTACATATCCTGAGTGGATATCTAACATCGTTCCCGTGCCTAAGCCTGGAGGAAAGGTACGAGTCTGCGTGGATTATCGGGATCTAAATAAAGCTTGCCTTAAAGATATCTTTCCCGTGCCCTTTATCTACATTCTCATTGACAATACTGTGCAATACGGCATGTACTCCTTTGCTGATTGCTTTGTGGGGTACCATCAGATCATGGTTGCTAAGGAAGATCGTGAGAAAACTGCTTTCATCACTCCTTGGGGAACCATTTGCTACAGACGGTTGTCATTCGGCCTCATCAATGCCGGAGCTACCTATCAGAGAGCTATGATGGCTCTTTTCCACGACATGATGCACAAAGAGATTGAGATCTACGTGGATGACATCATTGTCAAGTCCCGGAAGGAGGAGGACCACTTAGACCATCTCAGAAAGCTCTTCAACAGGTTGCGTAAGTACAACTTGAAGTTGAATCCAGCCAAGTGCGCCTTTGGCATTAAATCAGGTAAGTTGCTAGGATTTCTAGTCAGCCACAAAGGAATTGAGCTAGATCCTACCAAAATTCAGGCCATTATAGAAATGCCCATTCCTCAGATAGAGAAGGAAATACGGGGATTTTTGGGAAGAATCAACTTCATTAGCCGATTCATTTCTCAACTCACAGCAACCTGTGAGCCTATCTTCAAGCTGTTAAGGAAGAACTCCTCCATGAAATGGAATGATGAGTGCCAGAATGCCTTCCTTACCATTAAAGAGCAGTTAGTCAAAGCTCCTATTTTGGTACCACCCAGGGATGATGTTCCCTTGTTCATGTACCTGTCCGTCAGTGACAATGCCATGGGCTACATGCTGGGATAAAAAGACGATAGAGGCCGAGAACGAACTATCTATTACCTCAGTAAAAGATTCAGCATCAGTATACACAAGTACACTCTGATTGAGAGGACTTGTTGTGCTTTAGCATGGGCTACCATGAGGTTACAACATTACCTCCATGGTCACACAACCCATCTCATATCCCGCGTGGATCCTCTTAAGTATGTGTTCAGTAAACCCATACTGAATTGTCGGCTGTCCAGATGGCAGTTGATCCTACAACAATTTGACATTGTCTACGTGACTCAAAAGTCTATTAAAGGTCAAGGAATTGCGGATCAACTGGCCACCGCACCTTCAGGGGAATTCAAACCCTTGGAAACATACTTTCCCGATGAAAGGGTAATGGCAATTCAGCCACAACATCAGTATGATACACGCCAAACATGGAAGATGTATTTTGATGGAGCTGTTAATATGGAAGGTTCTGGAGCTGGAGCAGTTCTAGTATCCGATATGGGGGAACAGTATCCCGTCGCTGTCAAATTACAGTTTATCAGCACCAACAACACAACTGAGTATGAAGGCTGTATAATGGGGCTAAAACTTGCTCATTCAATGGGTATCAGACGGTTAACTGTCTTTGGGGATTCAGAGTTGGTAATTAAACAATCCACAAGAATCTATCAAACCAAAGAGCTACGCTTGCTGCCTTACCATCGACAGGTTTTACAGATGACTTCGGAGTTCGAAGAAATCTCCTTTATACACATTCCCCGTAATAGGAATGACTTTGCGGACGCATTAGCAACTTTGGCCTCCTTGATGCACATACCTGACAAGGAACACATGCCAAGCGTCACATTAGCCCTGCAAAAGGCACCAGCTTATGGGAACTATGTTGGAGAAGTATCGGATGAACTACCTCCCATCCAACCACCTTGGTATCAGCATATCAAGGAGTACCTACGAAATGGATCTACACCCGCTGAGACGAGCCTGACTGAACAAAGGCGGATTCATCGACTTGCTATGAAATTCTACCTGAGCGGAGATGCACTCTATAAGAGAGATGCGGGACTAGGTCTTCTCAGATGTTTAGACAAAGACCAAGCTCAGAGACTCATGGAAGAGATCTATGGTGGATTCTGTGGCCCACACATGAGTGGCCCCCTCCTTGTTAAAAAGATCCTCAGGACAGGACATTATTGGCTATCTCTCAAGGCTGATTGCAATGACCATATCAGGAGATGTTATCAATGCCAAATTTATGGGAATGTTATCCACGCCCCTCCATGGGAGCTCCACAACATGAGTTCACCTTGGCCCTTCTCAATGAGGGGAATGGATGTCATCGGGTCCATCGAGCCCAAAGCTAGTAATGGACATCGATTCATCTTCACCATGATCGACTACTTTACCAAGTGGGTAGAAGAAGCCTCCTTCCCCAGGGCTACCAAAGAAGTCATCATTGCTTTCATCAGAAACAATGTCATTTGTCGATACGGACAACCAGAGGTAATTGTATCAGACAATGCTAAGAACCTCAATAACAAAATAATGGAGGAACTATGCAGTAAATTCCACATCAAACACCTTAACTTCGTCTTCTACCGTCCAAAGATGAATGGTGCTGTTGAAGCGGCTAACAAAAACACCAAGAAGATTATGAAAAAGATGTCCGCCAATCACAAAGGATGGCCTGACCTATTGCCTCTTACTCTGTTAGCCTACATGACATCAATGCTCACTTCAACTTGGGCAACCCCCTACGCATTAACCTATGGGATGGAAGCAATACTCCCTATAGAAGTAGAAATGGAATCCCTCAGAGTGTTGATGGATGCTCAGCTGGATGAAGATCAATGGGTACAAGACAGGTATCACCAATTGTCTCTAATAGATGAAAGGCGAATCGCGACTATCTTCCATGGTCAATTATATCAACAAAGGAACGGTCGATCCTACAATAGAAAAGTCTGGCTACGGCAGTTTAAACAACATGACTTGGTTTTGAAGAAGATCATTGACAACCAAGATCAGTCTAAAGGAAAATTCGCTCCTAACTGGGAAGGCCCGTTTGTTGTCAATGAGGTATTGACATGAGGCACTCTCAGATTGTAGGAAATGGATGGCGATGAATTTCCACAGCTTATCAACTCGGACACCGTGAAACGGTACTATGTCTGAAGTTACCCTCAAGCAAACATCCTGGTGTTGGATCATCAGATCATCAGTCATTCCGGTTCTTTAACCCTTTACCATATACAACTCTTGTCCACACTTTGCCCCTCAGGAAAACACACTCTTCAGGCCAGCAACCTAGCTTTACTGAGCTCATCCAACTTAGGTCATCCCACTACGGATTGACCTCTAGCATTTGCAGTTTGGCTACCCAAACATGGGATCAAACTCTTCATACCTGCAGTTTGTCCTCAACGAAGGATCAAACTTTTTCTTCCCCGCAGTCTATCTTGCATATGGGATTAAACTTTCTTCCCCACAGTTTGACTTGTACATGGGATTAATCTTTCTTCCCCACAGTTTATCCTGCACATGGGATCACGCTTTTCAACACACCTTGAGGGGTGAACTACGTCGACCTAATCTCCTTGATACACGGGAGCACGTAGGCAACCATATTCTATATGGCCCGGTCGCAATAAACAAAAAACAACAAAAACATTTCTACCCTTCTCTACAAGAAAACAAAACCACAAAAATATTTCTACAACCTTCTTCATCAATAAAGCTTCTACACCCATCTGCTTTTCATAAACAGCGTTGAACCTCTTACACTAGGTTCGAACTACGCAGACCTGATCTACTCTTCAATAGGAGTACGTAGGCAGCCATTCATGGTTCGGTCTCACCCCCTATCAAAACACAAACCTTTGTCAACTGGTACTGGGATTAAACTTCAATTCATAACATTTCATTGGCTTCAAACCAAAGGGATGGAATTACCCAACGTCTCCTCGCAAATAGGAGATTCGACGACCATCTAAGCTACGGTTGTACCTCGAAGAGCAACACCAATCCATTAGAGATGGAATTAACTAGGCTCCTCCTAAACAGGAGTACTGGCGACCATCTGTGGTATGGTCAATCTCAAAGAGGAAAGCCACAATCCTTTCCACATTTCCATACAGAAACCAGTCCCAAGACACCAAAAAATGGTAGGGATACACACAGATCCGTGATCTATTCTGAACTATCCAGAGATAACTCAATGTCCATCCAGCAAGGAGGAATTCAGAATACATCAAGATCACAAGTCCTGAAACAGTAGGCAAATATCAAGCAAGTATTCAAGCATATCTAAAAGGGAAGTGATCAAAAATATATTTCTCTGCTATATATATAATGTTGTTTAATATACATAATGTAAGCTGTACATGACAAAATGGCTAAGCTAGTCTGTGCAAGAAAATACAAGCCCATCTACAAATCGGTGTATATGCGAGCTAACAAGTCCAACATGGCATCCCTCTCCGAAGAATGAGGCAAAGCTGTGGTCTCCTGTACAAGGATATCCACACGACCCAACAGATCTGCAACCATCTGCATGGTGACCATGTGCTCATCAATGTGAGTGCTCATCTCTGTGATCATGCCAGTGGTAAAGGACCTCACTGCAGTACTGTCTGTGACGGCTACATCTCGAGCAGATATGGCGCTATCCCGCTCAATTATCACTGCATCTCTGGCTGATCTGGCCTCATCCCGCTCAACAACAGCGGCATCTATACGAGCTAATGCCTCGTCCCTCTCTAACAGGGCTGCGTCTCTCCCATCAAGAGTTGTCAACATCAGGGATCTAGCCTGATCTCTCTCAAAGGTCATCAGATGAAGACGCTGCTCAAAGTACTGTGCTGAATGCTGAATCACGGCAGTGCTAGTACTGAGAGAATCTAAAGGAAATACTGGCAACCCAGAAGATGGCTCCTCCTCGGTGTGAGAATCAATGTCCTCCATGGGCTCTCCACCATCTGAATCAATACTCGGTAATGTGGATAAAATCGCAACCGATGCAGTCTCTGTCTCCATCCATGCGGAATACTCTACAGAATAACCTGGATGACTAATGGAGAAAGCGGCTATCTCATGCTAATCCCAATATGCATACACACGGGATCGGTCCTCTGCTGAAAGATAGCGAGAAGCTAAACGCTGTCCCAGCGCCCCCTAAAAAGGATGAAAATCTTGAAACTGGTCAAACTGCGACATCACGGCCAGTGGATGGTAAGTAGTCATGCCCCTCAAACCAGCCAGAGGGAGATAATCCATGCCCTGAACCTGAGTAATGAAGCTGTAGGGTGAACTAAGCCCTGTGCACGGCAGAATACCAAACGAGTCTACAATATCAGCTAAGAAAGCAGACCATGATGCAGCATCTGTATACTCCGTAGGCTGAAATGAATATGTCATGACTATATCATGGGTGAAGTAATACCCATGTCGTCTGAAAGTGCCAATCGGTATCAGGTGTGACATAAACCACACGTATAGCATGACCGAACTGCCCGTAAATACTCCTGTCGGATAAGTGCAGCAGTATGTAGCTGACCGCAATGTCTCAGCTATAATCATAGGTATGATTGTACGACCCTCCCTGAGAGTTCTCACCGCCATGATAACTCCTATGTCCAACTCGTCCATATATAGTGGCATGTAGACATATGACAGTACGCACAATAGCAGTGCATCCACCCTGGCCAGACGTTAATGATCCTCCGGTGTGGTGAAATCCCCGGAATGTCGTCTATAACTATCCTCAGAGCCAAATTTGTCAAACAAAAAATATTGGGATATAACGTGGCCAGATGTAAGCTCATCCTGCACCACTCTACGCCTCAGTCCAGTGAGGGTCATGAACCGTCGACTCATGTCCCCCAAAACCATATACACGTAAGGTCTGTCCAGTGGCAGCATCGTCAACCGTGTATACTCCTCTAAAATGGGAGTTAACTCCTGGGTCCCAAATCGGAAAACCTGCCTCTCCGATACCAGTGCTCCAGTATGCCATCCATGAATCCTGTGGGAACCTGAAACATCAGCAGGGTCATAGTATGTTGCAATAAATGATCTACGGTCACCCTATCTGATGGTGACATGCTATCATACCACGATCACATACCAGAAGGAAGATCAAGTTCTGACGTCATACCTCGTTAGCATGCAAATACATCGAGGGATGTCAACTCAAGTCACCCAGAAGCTCTGGGTTTGCTACCTGAATACTCGGGAGCTCCCTACGGGGAATATGCGCAGCAGGAGCAGGGTCCGCAACCGAAACATCCTCCTCCTCATCCTCAACGTCTGGCACATCAACCTGGACTGGACGTATCACCACCTCCACCAACCTGCGAGGCTGTCTAATAGAACGGGGTCGAGGCACTTCAAAAGCCCTCCTCCGTACACCAGAAGTGGTCCTACGGGAACTACTCGGCAGATCCAGATGCATAATATCTGGTCAACAAGTCTCCAAATCACCTCAAAAAGGGTGTGGTATCTTCTAACCTAGAGCTTTTCAAAATACATTTAACGACTACATGCATGTATGCATCATTTTAACATACATCCACAGTAGAGTTAAAAATGCATGACTAACACAATTCCTACATTTTAGGAAAATTTTTGCCATAGTCCCCTTTATAAATAGGACTATCCACATGCACATAGGCATGACTAGGTGGCCATTCAGTAGCACACCTGCCCCACAGTTGTGATGCCCTCAAAATAAGGTATACATCACCCATCTTGAGCGCCAGATACATGGTACAGAATTCAAATACAACTTAATAATACAACTGTCGTGTACAATACGACAAAACATAAACTGTGAGTTTGAATACAAATATTGTCTTCTAGAGAGTATCCATACTCAAAAGGAGTCCTCATTACAATTATTATCACACTATTACATAGAATAGTGAGGACTACTAATGCTATCATCTAGGACCATCACTCTGTTTCCCGACTAATCCCAGCTACGTTCTCATTTTCTGAAGAGAACAGTGAAAGAAAGGGTGAGCTCAACTAGCCCACTAAGAAATATTATGACTAAGATAATGCAGAATAAATTATCATTAGTCTTCAACAATGTTAAACTGATAAAATACTATAGACATCAAGTTTAACTGCAGCGGAACCAACAATCCATTAAAAGAGTCAAGTAGAGAATAAAATCTACTATCTTTTATGATTTAAAAGGTTTTTCATGACTTTTATCGCTGGGACTCAGCTTAATAAAAAAAATCCACATCATCGAATCACCCTTGCACTACGGCCAAGGATATTCTTTAGTATCACGACCACGAATTATCCATGCACTACGGCTAAAGATAATCATGTTTTCACCAACGGTCCTGATCATCCATAAAACAATTCATCTTTGCACTACGGCCAAAGAGAATCCATAGCCATAATCATACCAAAAACTATCCATCAATGCACTACGGGCCAATGAGAATTTTTTTTACATCATTTGTAACATTACGGTTATGATTATACCGAATAATCCCTGGTCATAATCATACCAAGTCCATCTATGCACTACAGGCCACAGATGACTTTCAACATAATATAAGCATGAGCATGATGACAATGATATAAGAATTCAATAAAACAAGTTCAAGAATTAATTTATCTAGGAACTGATAACGTCCAAATTGTCAACATGATACTGCTTTATAGAGTAAACTTCAAGAATGCTCAGAAGAATATTTCCATGAAAAGATACTGGATGAAGCGCAAATATCAAGGATATTCCACTAATTTCATGGAGTATAGAAGTCAAAGTTTTAACCAACTGAGTATAATAAAGAATAAAATAACAAAAGAAATTACCATGCATGCGATAGACCGCACAGGTAGGTTATTCAAACAGAATAATAAATAACAGAACCAGGTCCGGCATAAAACGCACAGACAGGATATTCCGACAGAATAATAAATAATAGAACCAGGTCCGGCGTAAACGCACAGACAGGATATTCCGACAGAATAATAAATAATGGAACCAGGTCCAGCGTAAACGCACATACAGGATATTCCGACAGAATAATAGATAATGAAACCAGGTCCGGCGTAAACGCACTGACAGGATATTTCGACAGAATAATAGATAATAGAACCAGGTCCGGCATAAACGCACAGACATGATGTTCCAACAGAATAATAAAGAATGGAATAACAGAAGAATTTCACCAAGTATAGGGTAGCCCGCGTATACAGGTTATTCCAACAGAATAATAAAGAATGAAATAATAGAAGTTCTCTTCATGAATACAAAAGAAATAATACCCCTTATAGGTAAAACAAATAATATCCCTTACGTTTCAAAGAAGAGTATTCCGACTAGTAGGGCGAGGATATACTCGAAGAAAACTTGCACTACGCTCAAAGCTTTCTTAAATTCTAAATAAATACGCTCAAGATTATAAAAGAAGAACTCTCTCTATAGTTTTTCTCTCTAGAGTTTCAGTAAATTCGTAAGAAATAATGAAGGAATGAGCATCTATTTATAGGAAAATGGAATGCATAGTAACTAATCCATGAACGGTCGAGATTGATTTACTTTAATCTGACGGTCCATATTTAAAAAAAAATCTTTTAAATAAAATATAATATATTCTATTTATAGAATAACTTTAATAAATTATTCTGTTTTATATAAAAAGATATTTCTGTTTTATTACGTTAATAATACGAATAAAACAAAACTTCATTATCGCTAAATAATTCATATTATTAATTGACAATAATTGAATCAAACTGAGTGACTTCTCACATAAGCATTAATAATCAATACCGTGTGCTACTATGCAACCACACGTATTACTGTACTTTTACTATCGAGTAGTTTAACAGTATTAACGGTAAAACTTCCGCCGTTATTTTCATAAAATATTTTTGTCGTTTTCTCAATCCGACAATAATTTTGTTGTGGGGTCCACCAATAATTATGCCGTCGTACGAATATTCCCCGACAAAAATAATATTTCCCGACCAATCGAATATAATACAACTTGCATACTTTGTAAAATTTATTAATACTACCCACAACTATAACATTATCTCAAATTCACACCATAATATTTAAAAAAATATTTCGAAAAAATTAAATCTTTATTCATAAAATCTGGGGTTTCACAATCTCCCCTCCTTATGAAATTTCACCCTCGAAATTTTTGTACGTACCTGGTATGCCGAACAGATGAGGACACTTCGTCATATTTTAACTCTTGAGGTATAACCTTTGAGTGTTAAATACATTCCAGGATTTTAACAGTACATCTTCATACGTTAAATTATCCGCTATCTCGTCCGGTTCTACATCAATAATGTGGTTCGGGTCGTCCACATATTTACGTAACATCAATACGTTAAAAAATATTATGAACACGCGACATACTTGGCAGTAAAACGAGTCTATAAGCCACAGTTCCTACTTGATTGAGGATTTCAAATGGGCCAATTAAATCGAGGGTTGAGATTTCCTCTCTTCGTCGATTCTTGCTTCTAGAATAATGCTCTCTTGAACCTTCTTCTTCATATTCATCAGCTCTGGGTCCGTAGCTTGCACGACTTTAACTTTATCGATTAAAGTCGATTCTAATCGTATATTCGTTATCTTCACGTGAGTCCCTAGAGTCTTTAACTCTATCTTCATTATTTGTAGGTTATACGAAATGGGTCTTTGTGTTAACAACATCTCACTCGCATACGATCTTCTACTCAACGCGTCAGCTACCACGTTCGCACTTCCATGATGATATTGAATGGTACGATCGTAATCTTCAACAACTCGAGCCAACGTCTTTGACGCATAATACGTTCGTTTTAGTTGAAAAAAAATATTTGAGGGTTTAAGAAATGGGTTTTGTACTGGGGTCAATACAAAATTCGATTTCATGCTCTGGGGTAGGCTAAGAAGTCTTCAAGAATACGCCAGAAAATTTATTAACAATAGAAATATTATTCAAAACTGTGACCCTCATCCAAGACTTGGATAACACATCACATTGATACCTATCAACTTGCCATCGTCATTCACAACGTCTCCTATGGAAAGTCTGGCTTCGGTGCATTCCACATAATGAAGTCATAAGCGAAAGGCTCAGGGCTCTTTACTTATGGCTTGATATGACATTGATTGACTTTAGTGGTTTGGTTACTTTGAATTCGCATAGGAGTATGAAAGCTAACAACCTTACGAAAAGCATGATGAGCAGTTAACCAATCGTTTCCAAAAATCACATCAATGCAAGTATTTTCAAAGAGATAAGATCGACAGGTAACGTGAAAGTGTTGATTTGAACAAGATTTATAAATAGTGGAGGTAACGAAGGTTTCTCCTAACTGAGTTTAAACAGATATATCAAAGTCTAACTTCTCCGGAGTTAAGTTCAAACATTGAACACAACTAGGTGAAATAAAAGAGTGAGTAGAACCGGTATCTAACACGGTATAGACTTCGCAAGAATTTATGACTAACATACCCGTGATAATTTTATTCAGGTTCCTCGTCACGAAAAAAAATACTCTCTCTTAAACTACCGGCTTTGGCTTGTCTGGGACATCCTTTGGCATCACTATCCCAGCTGGACTTGACTTCACCATACGACAAAATCGAGCTAGGTGACCTTCTCTTCCTCAATTAAAACACGCTTTAGATTGTTGCGTACAGTTTAGACGGATGTATCCCTCCTGTCCGCATTTGAAACATACGATCGGTGGTCGTTCTTCTTCCTTTGAAACAGGTGCTGGTACCGACGTCTTCACGTCATTTTTTAACCTTCTCTTCTTGAAATGTCCATTCTTATTATTTTGGCCATGATTACCACCGAAGTGGTTACCATTTCTGACATGTTGATTCCCTCCATGCTTATTGTCACCGCTTTGATGACTGTTATCAGCAGTATTATCATTTTGTCAATTGCTCTCTTTTAGTTACGTTGACTCGTTATCGCGCTCTACTAACTGAGCCCTATTTACAACATCTGAATACAAACACAATTTATGAGAAATCAGATATTGACGTATCTCCGGCTTCAAACCTCTTAAAAACATCCGCGTCATTCTTTCTTTATTATCAACCAAGTGGGACATAAATCAGGACAACTCGGAAAACTTGGCTTCGTACTGCGACACGGTCATGTTGTTTTGCTCTAACTTGATAAATTTCACCTCCTTCATGTGACGAATGCTTTCGAAAAAGTACTTGTCGTTGAACAGCTCCTAGAATTTCTCCCAAGACATCTTGAGTGCGTCAGGCTGGTTACGTTTTACATATTCCCACCAGTAATCTGCTTCTTCACGCAATATAAAGGTGGCAAAGGGAACCTTTTGCTCCTCTGAGCAACCCAAGACATCAAATATCTTGGTGATCTGCTTTAACCACGTCTCCGCCTTAAGTGGTTCTGGCTTTTCCAAAAACTCCGGTGGTCCCAACTCCTTGAATTTCTTAGCGGTGACCAGCCGTGGGTTGTCATTGTTTCCTCCTGCATTATGAACAGGAGCCTCCTTCGCCTGATGTTGCATGAATTCTAAAAAACTCCTAAACATACCGTCGTTCGTCAATTGATCAATGTTGTTGTTTACAGGAGGATTATCGCCATCCTGTTGCACATTGTCCTGATTATTGATATGTGGAGACTCAACGGTCTCCTGTGCTCCATTGCTTATCTCAACATTTTCAGATGCCATTTTCAAATACTGTTACAAAATAAGGGTTAATTAACATATCACATATTATCTCTATACTCTGATCGACCAATTAAATAACAAGTAAACTTAAGTAGGTCATACTAGCGAAGGAATTTCCCGTCTCACCCCTCCTAGTTCTATTCTCACATCCTAGCCAGGGATCATATCCCTAAGCTCTGATACCAACTGTGACGCCCCCAAAATTAGGTATACATCACCCATCTTGAGTCACCAGATACATGGTACAGAATTCAAATACAACTTAATAATACAACTGTCGTGTACAATACGACAAAACATAAACTGTGAGTTTGAATACAAATATTATCTTCTAGAGAGTATCCATACTCAAAAGGAGTCCTCATTATAATTATTATCACACTATTACATAGAATAGTGAGGACTACTAATGCTATCATCTAGGACCATCACTCTGTTCCCCGACTAGTTCCAGCTACGTTCTCATTTCCTGAAGAGAACAGTGAAAGAAAGGGTGAGTTCAACTAGCCCAGTAAGAAATATTATGACTAAGATAATGCAGAATAAATTATCATTAGTCTTCAACAATGTTAAACTGATAAAATACAATAGACATCAAGTTTAACTGTAGCAGAACCAACAATCCATTAAAAGAGTCAAGTAGAGAATAAAATCTACTATCTTTTATGATTTAAAAGGTTTTTTATGACTTTTATCGCTGGGACTCAGCTTAAGAAAAAAATCCACATCATCAAATCACCCCTGCACTACGGCCAAGGATATTCTTTAGTATCACGACCACGAATTATCCATGCACTACGGCCAAAAATAATCATGTTTTCATCAACGGTCCTGATCATGCCATAAAATAATTCATCTTTGCACTACAGCCAAAGAGAATCCATAGCCATAATCATACCAAAAACTATCCATCAATGCACTACGGGCCAATGAGGATTTTTTTCACATCATTTGTAACATTACGGTTATGATTATACCGAATAATCCCTGGTCATAATCATACCAAGTTCATCTATGCACTACAGGCCACATATGACTTTCAACATAATATAAGCATGAGTATGATGACAATGATATAAGAATTCAATAAAACAAGTTCAAGAATTAATTTATCTAGGAACTGATAACGTCCAAATTGTCAACATGATACTGGTTTGTAGAGTAAAATTCAAGAATGCTCAGAAGAATATTTTCATGAAAAGATACTGGATGAAGCGCAAATATCAAGGATATTCTACTAATTTCATGGTGTATAGAAGTCAAAGTTTTAACCAACTGAGTATAATAAAGAATGAAATAACAAAAGAAATCACCATGCATGCGAAAGACCGCACAGGCAGGTTATTCCAACGGAATAATAAATAATAGAACCAGGTCCGGCGTAAAATACACAGACAGGATATTCCGACAGAATAATAACTAATAGAACCAGGTCTTACGTAAACGCACAGACAGGATATTCCGACAGAATAATAGATAATGGAACCAGGTCCAGCGTAAATGCACAGACAGGATATTCCGACAGAATAATAGATAATGGAACCAGGTCCGGCGTAAACGCACAAACATGATGTTCCAACAGAATAATAAAGAATGGAATAACAGAAGAATTTCACCAAGTATAGGGTAGCCCGCATATACAGGTTATTCCAACAGAATAATAAAGAATGAAATAATAGAAATTCTCTTCATGAATACAAAAGAAATAAAACCCCTTATAGGTACAACAAATAATATTCCTTACCTTTGAAAGAAGAGTATTCCGACTGGTAGGGCGAGGATATACTCGAAGAAAACTTGCAGTACGCTCAAAGCTTTCTTAAATTCTAAATAAATACGCTCAAGATTATAGAAGAAGAACTCTCTCTATAGTTTCTCTCTCTAGAGTTTCAGTAAATTCGTAAGAAATATTGAAGGAATGAGCTTCTATTTATAGGAAAATGAAATGCATAGTAACTAATCCATGAACGGTCCAGATTAATTTACTTTAATCTGACGGTCCACATTTAAAGAAAAATCTTTTAAATAAAATATAATATATTCTATTTATAGAATGACTTTAATAAAGTATTCTATTTTATATAAAAAGATGTTTCTGTTTTATTACGTTAATAATACGAATAAAACAAAACTTCATTATCGCTAAATAATTCATATTATTAATTGACAATAATTAAATCAAACTGAGTGACTTCTCACATAAGCATTAATAATCAATACAGTGTGCTACTATGCAACCACACGTATTACTGTATTTTTACTACCCAGTAGTTCAATAGTATTAACGGTAAAACTTCTGTCGTTATTTTCATAAAATATTTTTATCGTTTTCTCAATCCTACAATAATTTCGTTGTGGGGTCCATCAATAATCGTGTCGTCGTACGAATATTCCCCGACAAAAATAATATTTTCTGACCAATCGAATATAATACAACAATTTGCATGTGACAACCCCAAAATAGGTTCATTCCATCCAACCAATTCTGAGTCGCCAAATACATGGTACAGAAAATAACTACAACTTTATTACAATAATTGTCATGTAAAATACAACAACACATATGTTGTGAGTTTGGATACAAATATATACCAAATGTGACTCATGTCCCAATCGTGGACAACACCTCACAATGACACCTTACATAAAGGTATAGTCAAAAAATATTTTAGAAATTAGAATCTTTGGGAAGTGCTTAAGGAAACCTTTGTACATGGGAGGCCATGCTTCTAGGTTGTGATAGATATCATATGACCACAGAATTATCCTTGGTTGACCCAATATACCCCAAAGAAAAATGAGAAGATTACTATCATATTCTTCCCAATGGTGAGTCTTCTCTTGACTTATCATTATCTCCACTGTCTCTAATTGAGAGTTATACTTCAAACAAATACCAAGATTATATAGGTAGTGCTCGTAAATATACTCAGCAAGTGGATGAGCACAATCCTATCTTATGATGACACGAGATTGTATGTCATTAGACATCTTATATGATAGTGGTAAAACACCCTTCTAACGTTGGGGTTCGCTTCACCCTAGATGATTCACCAAATATAACTACTAAATGATGATCACCGTTCTATTCCCCTGTTACCCCCGCTCGACCCAGCTACACTCTTATTACCTAAAAGGAATTGTGAAACAGAAAGGTGAGCACAACTAGCCCAGTAAAAAATATTATCACTAAAGATAAATAAGTTATCAATAGCCTTCAACAGAATTAAATCAGAGATTTAGAACATATGATAGATGATAAAAATTTTAACCATAGTTGCAGTGGAATGAGCAATCCATTAGAAGAGTCAAATAGACTACAAAGTCAATTATCTTCTCCATGTTAAAAATCCACCAACAATGTTTTATCCCTGTAACATCAATCAACAATTCTGGTCCACAATCATATGAATAACTCATAATCATAATTGTAGTTCTAAATTCCTCTTCTCATCCAGGACGAAGATAATTTTCATCACCGATCTTTACCTGAAACATTAAAGATCATGGTTACACCAAATCACATTTCCTGTTCATAATCATACTAATAACTTCATCTTTGCACTACGGCCAAAGATATTCATTTGTATCACCAGTTGGTCATGTTCATCTCAACACCTGTTCATCTTTGCACTACTGGCCAAAGATATTCAACAACATGTCATCTTTGCACTACGGGCCAAAGATATTCATCAATAATTCATCTTTGCACTACTGGCCAAAGATATTCAACCACGGGTCATCTTTGCACTATGGGCCAAAGATATTCATCACCAGTTCATCTTTGCACTACAGGCCAAAGATATTCAACAACAGTTCATATTTGCACTTCAGGCCAAATATATTCATCAACAGTTCATATTTGCACTATAGGCCAAATATATTAATATCTCAAAGAAATATATAATCATTTCAAAATTTATATAAACAATAATTATAACCATGTTGATCAATTCACCTTTACACTTAAGCTAAAGATATTCAATTATAAATTCAATGGTCATGATCATACCAGTCAACAATTCAACTTTGCACTACTGGCCAAAGGGAACCCATAGTCATGATCATACCAAAAATCTACCCATCTTTACACTTAAGTTAAAAAAAATATCATCATTAGGGTTATAAAAATGTTATATATGATAATAAAATCAATATAATCAACATATAGATTTAATCTCAACAGTAATATTCATAAATCAATTATAATTTGGTCAGGAAAAAAAAACCAATTTTATCGTGAATAGTAACTCGTGAATTGTAACTCATGAATAATAACTCGTGAATAGTAACTCGTGAATAGTAATTCATAAATAGTAACTCGACATGAAAAAGGTAGAAATTTCATAATAAAATTCATACCAATATTTCGGTATAATAATATTGAAAGAATAATATTTCTTAAGCTTGTAAACAATTTGTTTTAATTGTTTACACTTTACTAAATAATACATTTAATCATCTTAAAATGCCAAACTCATAAGATTTCATCACCAATAACCAAAAACCCTCATCAAAAATCTGCATATACCTCATATAGGATTCTCAAGCCATAAAATCCCATTTTCTAATTTTCTTACTTCATATAACATATTTAATTCATTTACTCATAACTAGTCTATTTTCATAAAAAATACTAAATCAGTTCCAAAAATATTTCTTTTCTAGAATTTAGCAGAATATAGTCCCAAATTGAACATATATTTTTCTCAGAATTTTTAAAACTCATTTACTATTTTTTATATGGCCAAAACCGCCGAATATTTAGACATTTATCATAAATTATACTTTTATCCAAAAATTTTAAAATTCACAAAGTACACTGATATTATATTGATATACTTCCAATAAAAATTTTATCAATTTTGGAGTTAACCACAAGGAGTTATAAGCGGTTACTTTTAAAATAGTCTTTTCTCATAAAATTCGTAACTCTTAATCTATACATCCAAAAATCACCATTTTTGGTCACAATTAATAAAACTCATCAAAATATCATTTTAAATTTTTCCAGAATTTTCTGAAGGTCAGAAGAATTACGAACTGAAAAACATAATAACCCTTAAAATCCCTTACAATCCCTTACCTCAAAAGAGCAGCACTTCTGACTGGATATCGGATATGACGCTGAAGGAAACTTGAACTGATGAATAGAAACTCACCAAGTATCTAAATACTTACAAAATACACTCGATAATCTAGAGAGAAAAAGAGAGAAAACTTATGAATTCTGGTGTGATTTTCATTTCTAACTTAGCCCTCTATTTATAGGAAAATGTTAGCACGCCGAAGCAGACTTGACCTGCTACCTGATGGTTTTACCTGTTACTATTCCACCCGCCAAAAATCAGCCATCTTTCCCAACAACCAAAAGTGGAGCCCACCCATTTGTAGAATTTTCCACCAAAATTATTTATAAACCTAATTTTCGAATCAGTCACCTCTTAAAATTCATAACAAAATTATTCGTTCATTTTTAACGGTTCAAAATTTGTGAACATATACTCAACTTATATATGTATAACATATCTAAAAATCACAACGATCCAACAGTCGGATTAAATATTATAACTCACACAATAAAGCTGTAAAAATACCGATTTGATCGTTTAATACCTCCAATCCGATAAAATACTACTAAAATACCTCAACATTAATTCTTTCATTTATAACCACATAAATAAATCCATCATTTATATTCACATTAAATAAATATTTCCCTTATCATATAAATCAATAATTAATTATTAAATAATATTACAGAATCACAATAATGACAATCAGGCAGTTCCCAGGAAAGAAGGGGCTTTTTAATAAGGAATTCTCCTTACTGGCGCGCAATTAGATGACCAAACCTCTCCTTGACAGAACTTTCTAGACATTGCCAATAATGTTATCTAATAATATTATTCAAATAATATGAATTATTGATCTGATAATAGAGATACTGTGCAGTGACAATTATTGAAACAACAATAATATAAAATATCAACGCTACAATTATTGATTCAATAAAATAAAATATTGAACAGAAATTACTGTAACAATTATTGAGTAGTTCCTTCTCACGTCAGAATCAATAATTAAAAAAATATTGTGCAATACCGTGTGCTACTGTGCAACTACGCGTATTACTGTATTTTAACCACCAGGTATTCCAATAGTGTTAACGGTAACAACTATGTCGTTATTTATATAAACTCAAATTTGTCGTTTTCTTCATCCGACAGTTATTCCGTTATAGGCCCCACAATTGACTGCGCTGTCGTACGGATATTCCCGACAAGAAAAATATTTCACGACCAAACGAATATTTCCCGACAATAATGAATATTTTATAGCCACTTGCGTATTTTGGAAAAAAAAATCATATATCACCCTTAACTTTAACTTTTATCAATTTAACCATTTATTGAATAGTAATTATAAGAAAAATTGAATACTTTTATTTCATAAAATTCGGTGTCTTACATTGCATACTTTGCAAAATTTATAAATACTACCCACAACTATAACATTATCTCAAATTCACACCATAATATTTAAAAAAATATTTCGAAAAAAATTAAATCTTTATTCATAAAATCTGGGGTTTCACAACAGTCATATACATAATATGTGTAAAATCATCATGCATAAGGTTAACCTCAATGCTAGGAGTACTTTGCGTTCTTACCTTGTGCTCAAATGTCCTCAGATAGGATAAAAATAGCAAAAAAAGGTGCCAATTTGACTGTCTCAAAAGTTAAATTTTTTTACATCATTATATTTAGCATGGTTTAATACTAACATTTACTATGTTAAATATTTTTTATCAAATCATTTGTGTATACATAATCACTACTATGTGTTTAGATGTATTTCATGTGATAAGTCATTTTTCAACGGATAAAAATTGGAAAAAAGTACATGCATACGTTACCAGGACAGTGTAGAACACGTGTACGGTGACAGAATTTATAGAAAGACGTCTGAACTTAGCAGATCTGAAGAAGAGCTCTCAGATTTCCTTCGCGGCGCAAGTTAAAAATGACTTATGAAAGCAACCTGTTGGTCTTTATGATCTACGGTTGGCCGCAGGCTCATCTGCGGCTATAGCAGGTGTACCTGTGGCACCCCTACGTGGGTCCCACCCCTCCAGCTCGGTCCAGTTCGAGTTACAAAAGAGTTCTCGCAAGCTGAAAAGGCCAAATCAGGAATAAAAATGCTACGCGATTGAGCAGAATAGCTTACAATCCTGGTTGAACCGTGGGTCTTCACATCATTCATTGGTATTTGCCCAACCACAGGGTACACTATGCCGGCGATCTCAGACGATACAAGACATGCTTAACAATACCTCACACAGGTTCAGTTTCTCTCATTCAGGATCATCATCCTACTTTGCCACAACAACCCCGGCGGGGGTCACAACGCGGTACATATGTCGAAGTATATAACCCCGGCGGGGGTCACAACGCATTATCATCCATTGATGTACGTATCAATAAAGGTCAAGTAGCCTTGACGTTATTTCAGCCGATGGAAAGTAAACCCATCGAAGCATCGAGAGCTATTCGAGGATTTCATACTCGGGTACTCATATTCCCCAGCGTATCCCCGGCGGGGGTTACAACGCAGGTTTTGTTGACACACACATCAACGATGATCCAACACGTATCCCCGACGGGGGTTATAACGCATGTTCTGTTGACACATACATCAATGATGATCCAACACGTATCCTCGACGGGGGTTACAACGCATATTCCGTCGACACACACATCAACGATGATACAACAACCCCGGTGGGGATCACAATGCATTATCATCCATTGATGTATGTATCAATAAAGGTCAGGCAACCTTGACATCAGTTCAGCAGTTGGCAAGTAAACCCAACGTCGCATCAGAAACCATCAGGTGATTTCATCAGTTGATACACACATCAACAAAGTCCAAGCAGCCTTGGCATTATCCTCAGCAAGGAGTTCATTCGTTGATCAACACATCAACAGAGGATCAAATGTATCCCCGGCGGGGGTTACAACGCGTGGTAAACTATTGGTTCACATGTCAACGAAGGTCGGGCAGCCCTGACAACATTTGTGGTTGGCAGTAAAACCAGCAGAACATTGACATAGTCTGGCAATACAAACCAGGAAAGGTCAACGTCTTCAAGAAGGATTGATGACGGAATATGTTATACACATCCTCAAACAGACAAAGCTTTATCCCCACAAATCTCTTACACATAAGAGGCACTTCTTTGGAATTAAGTCTATATCAAGGATTCAGGACTTTGGTGATAACCCTAACGCCAACATCCTCAAAGAGTTGGATCGCACATCCAATTTGGTCATCATTGCCAAATCCCCAGTAGAAGCTATAGGGAGATAGCAATCATCCTCAGCATGTTAGGCGACAAACCCATACACCTGCATCACCCAGATGATTCATGTTATATTTTAAGTGTCTAGGATTCTTTATCCTATCCATGCATTGCCTTGCATTAATATGATAAAGAGGGGCATCTGTAGACACTCAAAATTTTCTGCATATCTGACATCACAAAATCACTATTCATCTTTCAAGAGGAAACCCTGGAAGATGGTTCATATCCATTTCGGATACCACCGGGAGGAACAGCTCGACCCCGGATACCACTGGGAGTAACAACCTCAACCCCGGAACACACACCAGGAGTAATAATTCCAACCTCAGAGATAACCCCGAGGCCTGCAGTTACAATACCGGAACACAAACTGAAGAAGACCATTTCATCTCGGAGATAACCTCGAGAAGTTTCGTCTCAGTCCCAACACTGGGAATAGCAGATTCCAACCTTGGAGATAACCCCAAGGAAGGCAGTGGCAGTCCCGAAGATAACCCCAAAAATGCTCGTTTCAAATGCATGCCATCAGCTTTAACCTCGGTGCTCACACCGAGGCACTCAGTACAAGACAGGCACACCTCAAAGATGACCCTGAGGACCTTCCACCATTGCAGTAGTCCAATCTCAGCGATAACCCTGAGCAACGTCTACTTTATCAACCCAAACCGGAGATAACCCCGGTGAAGGACAAAGTCGTCATCTTGCTAACTTGACGCCACATCACGTAGTCTCAAAATTTTAGACATACATTTCTACACATCAATGTCCTGCAAAAGCTCAGAAGAACCAATCCCGAGTGACTATTGCACAGGATAACAGATAGAATTTGAAGCTAAAGACCGGAGGGCATCGTCCCATCTTCATGACTTCGTACAACCTCTAATCCCATGTCATTGCGTAACTCTCGACAATGGCGGTCTGAAATAGGTCCTATATACCTCAATCGGATGCCCGAATTACAATTCTGAAAGTTCGAGCGGACATCACGTTGTCTACGTGCACGTACTTCGAGACGACAAGACCCGCAATGCCCGGGGCACTCCGGGCAACCTCTGGTACACCTGCAGCCCAGCCGCAGGTTGTGGCCCCACCCTCTATAAATAGAGGGCTTGGGGTGGCTATTTTATAAGAGAAAACGGCGAGGAAGTCCTGCCCAATTTGCTCTATACACACCCCAAACTGAGTGCTTTCAAATTTTAAACACTTGTGAGCTCATATATAGCTACTTTTGTACCGGCAGAAGTCAGTGTTCATCTACTTTAAAGATATAAAAGTCTTCTTTGGCAGCCCATTGTAAGCCTTCTCACACACTTTAAAGCCTTTCTCTTCATCTTTGCACACACTGTTCTTCACGTTGAGAGTCGTGTTGCGTGTATTTGCCCAGACTTCAGTCCGTGATTTTATTTCTGTTTGTATATACATATATATTTATATATATATTTATATATATGGACTAACATTATCGAGTTATGCCTCGATTGAGCCTAGACTTTGGTCTGGAGCGTTTACTTGCTTTTGTATATATATATATATAATATATATATATATATATATATATATATATATATATGAACTGCATGTCGAACTCTGTTCGATGAGCCTAGACTTCGGTCTGGAGAATTTACTGCTTTAATATATATATATATTTATATATTTATATATATTAACTGTTGTCGGACTTTGTTCGATGAGCCTGGATTTTATATTCGGAACGTTTATTTGCTTTCGTATATATATACTTATATATATGAACTGTGTGTCGAACTATGTTTCTTTGAGCCTGGATTTTACATCTGGTGCGTTTATTGCTAATATATATATATATATATATATATATATATATATATATATATATATATATATTTACATTTCGTCCCACCTGGAGTTTACTTCGTGGTGGTTGACCGTTTTTATAACTTTTTGTACATTTCGTCCCACCTAGAGTTTCCTCCGTGGTGGTTGATAGCTTGTACAACTTTATTTATATTTCTGATCCCCCATGGAGGTGCTTCGTGGTTGGTGATCATGTCTGTATATTTATATTTACAGCTTTTATATATATACCTGCTTACTGCATTTTTATCAATTGCGGCATCATGTGAGCCTAGGAATCATGTGATCACAGATTCAGTCCACTGAATCTAGATTCGGTTCCCGTGATGAACATTTTCAACTGTAAACAGCTTGTAAATTTATCTGTGATGTTTGGATGTCCTCAGATGGTTTTCATACCCACAAGGAATTCAACACCTTTTTGTACATTATTTTCATACAGATGCCTCGTATCTGTAAAATAAAATCAATCCAGCCGAATAAAAAATAAAATGGGAGGGTAAAAGGTCTCAATTACTATTGAGCACAAGGGTTTAAAAAATCTCTTTTCTAAAACATCACTGTTATATCTTGCTAAAAATTAAATTTTTACATAAATTCAAACCCTGTGTATATATAGGTGCGAACGAGGCCTCGCACTACTTCCAAAGAATAGCACATTAACCCACACATATACACACACATTCATATAACAGTTTCTTAAAAAGTGGCGGTCACCGTGGTAAGACGGATGTCGAGGGGTGCCTAACACCTTCCCTCCGCATAAGCAAGTCCCCAGACCCTAAATGAATCTCGGTTTTACCGACCCGTTTAGCAGTGTCACATCACTGGGTTAATGTGCAAACCTTTTCTCGATTGTGTTGGTACAACCAGTTAAAAAACCAACTGGCGACTCTTATAGTCCAATCGTCGACATTACACATATCGAACCTTTTTCATGTGATTTTTCAAACAAATCTCACATAAAATGAGAACACAAAAGAACAGGTAACAAAAAAGGGACAAATAAAAAAACCCGACGTCGACAGGGATTAGTTGTTAGACCCCAACTTATTCATAAATAAAATCGAATTTCCTCTAATTATTATTTTGAATAATAATGTGTTAATTTGATATAATACTTTGGTTATGAGTGAAATGTGCAAATTTTGCAAATTAAGCAAGTGGTTATAAAATATTCATTGTTGTCAGGGAATATTCGTTTGGTCGTGAAATATTTTTGCTGTCGAGAAATATTTGTACGATGGCGCAGCCATTTGTGGGCCTCATAACAGAAAACGGTCGGATAAAAAAAATGACAAGTTTGAGTTTTTACAAATAATGACGTAGTAGTTGTAAGACCCCAAATTATTAATAAATGAAATTTAAATTCCCTCTATTTATTATTTTGAAATAGTAAGTGTTAAATTGATTAATGAGGTTAGTTATGGGTAAAATGCGTAAATATTTTAAATAAGCAAGTGGTTATAAAATATTCATTGTTGTCGGGGAATATTCGTTTGGTCGTGGAATATTCTTCCTGTCGGGGAATATTCGTACAACGGCGCAGTCTTTTGTGGGCCCCATAACGGAAAGCGATTGGATGAAGAAAACGACAAGTATATGTTTTTTATTAATAACGGCGTAGTTGTTACCGTTAATACTGTTGGAATACCCGGTGGTTAAAACACAGTAATACGCGTTGTTACACAGTAGCACACTGTATTGCACCAATTATTGATTCTTACGTAAGAAGGCACTACTCAATAATGGTTACAGTAATTACTGTTCAGTATTTTATTTTATTGATTCAATAATTGCTGCGTTGATATTTTATATTACTGTTGTTTCAATAATTGTCACTACACAGTATTTCCCATATCAGATCAATAATTCATATTATTTGAATAATATTATTAGATAACATTATTGGCAATGTCTAGAAAGTTCTGTCTAAGGAGAGGTTTGGTCATCTAATTGCGCGCCAGTAAGGAGAAATCCTTATTGGAAAGCCCCCTCTTTCCTGGGAACGGCCTGGTTGTCATAAATGTGATTCTGTAATATTATTTGTAAATAATTAATTATTGATTCATATGATAAGGAAATATTTATTTTTGTGGATATAAATGAGGGATATATATTTTTGTGGTTAAAAATGAAGGAGTTAATGTTGAGGTTTTTATCAGTATTTTTGTCGGAATGGAGGTATTAAAAATCAGGGTTTTTGAGATATTTTGCGGGAGTTATAATTTTTAATCCGACCGTTGGATCGTGGTAATTTTTGGATATGTTATACATATATAAGTTGAGTATATGTCCACAAATTTTGAACCGTTAAAAATGAACGTATGATTTATTATGAATTTTACGAGATGACTGGTTCAGAAATTGTTAAATTTTCGGAGTTAATCATTTTGGTAGAAAATTCTAGAATTGGTGGGCCCCACTCTTGGTTGGTGAAGAAATGTGCTGAGATTTTTATTCAAATGTGGTGGGTGGGAATAGTAGCAGGTAAAGCCATCAGGTTGCAGGTTAAGTCTGCTTCGGCGTGCTAACATTTTCCTATAAATAGAGGGCTAAGTTAGAATTGAAAATCACACCAGAAACAAGTTTTCTCTCTTTCTCTCTCTAGATTATTGAGTGTATTTTGTGAGTATTTAGATACTTTGAGAGTTTCTATTCATCAGAGCAAGTGTCTTTCAGCCTTATACCGGTATTCCGACCAGAAGTACTGTCTGTACGAGGTAAGGGATGTTATTTTATTCAAAAATGATATTATTTCTTCAATATCATTATGCCGAAATATTGGTTGGAAATTTTTATCAAATTTGGAACTTTTCACGTCGGGGTTACTATTCATGGGTTACTATTCATGAGTTACTATTCACGAGTTACTATTCACGAGTTACTATTCACCGAAAAATAAAATTTCTTCTTTTCGTCCAAAATATCTATTCTGGGTACTAGCTTTGATTGTATCCATGTTTTGATCATTCTTGAATTCTACTTCACTATGAATAATTATAAGGTATTTTTGGACATGAATAAATCGAAATACGAATCCTTAATATTTGTTATTTTGTTTCACTGGATTCGTTTTCTTTAATATATTTTTCATCATCCTCAGTCCTAAATGATGATATTACTGAATATCTTTGGCCGTAGTGCAAAGATGAATGATTAACTGATGAATATCTTTGGCCCGTAGTGCAAAGATGAACAGGTGTTGAGATGAACATGACCGACTGGTGATACAAATGAATATCTTTGGCCTGTAGTGCAAAGATGAATATTTGATTAAAGATGGTTATTGATTGTTGTTACAGGGATAAAATATTGATGATGGACTTTTAAATCTTAGAAGATAGTAGAACTCATTCTCTACTTGACTCTTCTAATGGTTTGCTGTTTCCGCTGCAGTTATTGATTTAAAACTTGTTGTCTATTGTATTCTATTAGATTTTTCCCTGTTGAAGACTAACGATAATTTGTTCTGTATTATCTTAGTCATAATGTTCTTTACTGGGCTAGTTGAGCTCACCCTTTTCCTTTTTGTTCCATTTTTCTCAGGAGGCGAGAATGTAGCGAGTACTAGTCGGGGTATGGAATGATGGTTCTAGAAGTTACTTTAGTAGTCCTCACTATTTTTGTGAAATAATGTATCAATAATTGTAATGAGGGCTTATTTGAGTGTGGATATTGTCTAAATGACAATATTTGTATTTAAACTCACAGTTCTTGTGTTGTAATAATAAAGATGTAGTTGTTTCTGTACCATGTATTTTGGCGACTCAGAATGGGTGTTGTATACCTATTTTGGGGGCGTCACAGTTGGTATCAGAGCTTAGGGATATGATCTCTGGCGGAGATCGGGGAATAGAACTAGGAGGGGAGAGACGAATCCTTCGCTAGTGTGTCCTACCTAAGCTTATTTATTGGTCAGTCATAATATAGGGGTATTATGTGATTTGTTAATTTATTTAATTAACCCTTGTTTTATGGCAGTATTTGAGAATGTCGACTGAGAATGTTAATAGTGGAGTAAATGAGACCGTGGAGACACCGGTGCTTACCAACGAGGAGAACGTGCAACAGGCTGGCAATGTTCCTCCTGTGAACAACACCAATGAGCAGATGATGAACGATGGAATGTTTAGAAGTTTTTTGCAATTCATGCAAAACCAGACAAGGGAGACTCGTGTTCAAAATACAGGAGGAAATGATAGCAATTCACGGTTTGTCACAGCCAAACAGTTCAAAGAATTGGGACCACCAGAATTTAAGGGAAAGCCGGATCCGATCATGGCGGAAACGTGGGTCAAGCAAATTACCAAGATATTCGATGTCTTGGGATGCACGGAGGAACAGAAGGTTCCATTCGCCACCTTTATGTTCCGTGGCGAGGCAGATTACTGGTGGGAGTCTGTGAAGCGTACCCATCCAACCGCACTCAGCATGTCTTGGGAGACATTTCAAAAACTGTTCAATGACAAGTACTTTCCTGAAAGTATTCGTCATATGAAGGAGGTAGAGTTTATTAGACTAGAGCAGAATAATATGACGGTATCTCAGTACGAGGCAAAGTTTGCAGAGTTGTCCAGGTTTGCACCTCATTTGGTGGAGAATGAGGAACGTATGACGAGGATGTTTCTGAGAGGTTTGAAACCCGGCATACGTCAATATCTCATTTCTCATAAATTTTCTCTCTATTCAGATGTTGTCAACAGGGCTCAATTATTAGAGCGAGATAACGAGTACGGTCAACTGAGGGATCACAACCAGGATCATATCGGTGACAGCAGTCATCAGAACAATGATAACCAGCGGAGAAAGAAAAATACAGACAAGAACGGCAACCACTCTGGTGGTAATCGTGGCTATGAAAATAGAAGAAGCGAGTCGGGAGGAGATTTTAAAAAGAGGAGATTCAACAATGACAATACGAAGACGTCAGCACCAACAGCAATTGGTTCCAAGGGAGGAGAACGACCACCGGTTATATGCTATAAGTGCGGAAAAGAAGGACATATCAGCCCAAACTGCCCACAACAGTTTAAGGTATGTTATAATTGTGGAAAGGAAGGACATATCGCTCGAGATTGCACTGTAGCAAAACCAAGTCCAGCGGGGATGGTGACTCAAAAAGCTGTCCCAGAAAAGATAAAGTCAACGGTTCCTGGAAGAGCGTTTGTCGTGACTGGTCAACATGCGAGGAACCCAAACGAGGTGATCACGGGTAAGCTAATCATAAATTCATGCGAAGTTTATACCTTATTAGATACCGGTTCTACCCATTCTTTTATCTCTCCTGCTTGTGCTCAACGTTTAAACTTGACTCCGGAGAAGTTAGACTTTGATTTATCTGTGGAGACTCCGTTAGGAGAAACTTTCATCACATCCACTGTTTATAAATCTTGTGTGATCCAAGTTGGTACCATCACCTTACCTGTTGACCTTATCTCTTTAAAGATACTTGCTTTTGATGTGATTTTAGGGATTGATTGGCTAACTACTCATCATGCCAAAATTGATTGTTTTCGTAAGGTTGTTAGTTTTCATATTCCTAACCAACCTGTTGTACGAATTCAAACAACTAAGCCATTAAAATCAATCACTGTTATATCAAGCCATAAAGCCATTCGTTTATTAAAAAACGGATGTCAAGCTTTCTTAGCCCATGTTATGGATTTGAATAAAGACACGTCAAATTTGAATAATATTCCTGTTGTTATTGACTTTCCTGACGTATTTCCTGAAGAACTTCCCGGTCTACCCCCGGAACGAGAAATTGAATTCTTTATTGATCTTGAACCTGGTACAAAGCCCATTTCTAAAACCCCATATCGAATGGCTCCTATTGAACTTCAGGAGTTAAAGGTCCAACTACAAGAGTTGTTGGACATCGGTTTCATTCGTCCTAGTACATCTCCTTGGGGTGCTCCTGTTTTATTTGTAAAGAAGAAAGACGGGAGTATGCGACTTTGTATTGATTACCGGGAATTAAACCATGTCACTATTAAGAATAGGTATCCGCTACCTCGTATTGATGACCTGTTTGACCAGTTACAAGGAGCACAGTTCTTTTCAAAGATCGATCTTCGTTCTGGATATCATCAGCTGAAGGTTAAAACTGAGGATATTCCAAAGACTGCCTTCAGAACTCGGTACGGGCATTATGAGTTCCTAGTTATGTCTTTTGGATTGACTAATGCTCCTGCGGCTTTCATGGATATGATGAACCGAGTATTTAAGGATTATTTGGATCAGTTCGTTGTTGTCTTTATTGATGACATCCTCATATATTCCAAAAGCCGTGAAGATCATGAGCATCATTTGAAGCTGGTACTCCAAAGGCTGCGTGAAAATAAGTTATATGCCAAGTTGAAGAAATGCGAGTTCTGGCTTGAGGAAGTAGCTTTCTAGGGCACGTGGTGTCAAAACATGGAGTATCTGTTGACCCGGCGAAGATTGAAGCAATACAAAGTTGGGAGCAACCAAAGACGGTGACCGAAGTACGTAGCTTTCTAGGCTTAGCTGGTTATTATCGAAGATTCGTGGAAGGGTTTTCTCGAATCGCTACCCCGTTAACTCAGCTGACTCGGAAAGATATCAAATTCGTATGGAGCGAGGAATGCGAGAAGAGTTTTCAAGAGCTTAAGAGGAGACTCATTTCGGCACCTGTTCTGACAATACCATCTGGTTCGGATGGATTTGTTATCTACAGTGATGCTTCAGGCAAAGGGTTAGGATGTGTTCTCATGCAACATGGGAAAGTCATAGCCTATGCCTCGCGACAACTCAAAGAATATGAGAGGAATTATCCTACTCATGATTTGGAGTTGGCAGCAGTAGTTTTCGCGTTGAAGATCTGGAGACACTACCTGTATGGGGAGAAAGTGGAGATCTATACAGATCATAAAAGCCTTAAATATTTCTTCACCCAAAAGGAACTCAACATGCGGCAGCGACGTTGGCTCGAGCTGTTGAAAGATTACGATCATACCATCCAATATCATCCTGGAAAAGCAAACGTAGTAGCTGACGCATTGAGTAGAAGATCATATGCGGGTACGAGTGCAATGTTGTTAACACAAAGGCCCATTTTGTATGACTTGCAAAGGATGGAGATAGAGATGAAGGCTCCAAGTACCCACATGATGATATCAAATATACGAGTAGAACCGACTTTAATCGATAAAGTTAAAGCTGCTCAAGCTACGGACATAGAGCTGATGCGTATGAAGAAGAAAGTGCAAGAAGGTTCTATTCCAGAAGCAAGAATCGATGAAGAAGGAATACTTCGAGTTCACTCTAGACTCTGTGTTCCTAACAATTCTGATTTGAAGTACAAGATCATGATGGAAGCACACAATACACCATTTGCAATCCATCCTGGAAGTACCAAAATGTATCGTGATCTACGACATACATTTTGGTGGAATAATATGAAGAGAGAGATTGCAAAGTTTATCTCGAGGTGTTTAACTTGTCAACGTGTAAAGGCGGAACATCAAGTACCAAAGGGTCCATTGCAACCACTTGAGATTCCGAAATGGAAGTGGGAACACATTACCATGGATTTCGTTACGGGTCTTCCCACGGTTTCTCAAGGCATAAATGCTATTTGGGTTATTGTTGATAGATTAACCAAGTCTGCTCATTTCTTGCCGATACGGGAGACTTATTCCCTTGAACGTCTTGCTCGTATATACGTAGATGAGATTGTGAGACTGCATGGCATGCCAGTATCCATAGTTTCGGATCGTGACCCAAGATTCACTTCAAGATTTTGGGTTAGCTTGCAAAAAGCTATGGGCACAGATTTACGATTTAGTTCGGCATACCATCCTCAAACGGACGGACAATCAGAGAGGACTATTCAAACTCTTGAAGATCTATTAAGACTTTGTGTCCTAGATTTCAAAGGGAGTTGGGATAAGTACCTACCATTGGTGGAATTCTCTTACAATAACAGTTATCAGGCAAGTATAGGTGTGGCCCCATTTGAAGCATTATATGGACGAAAGTGTCGCTCTCCAGTATGCTGGGACGAGGTGGGTGAAGCAACATTGTTGGGACCAGAGTTGGTACGCATGACTACAGAGAAGATCCAAACGATTCGACAACGTATACAAACGGCACAGGATCGACAAAAGAGTTATGCGGATCTTCATCGGAAGGACGTGGAATTTGACATTGGGGATCATGTATTGTTGCGTGTGGCTCCATGGAAAGGAGTTACAAGATTTGGGAAGAGAGGAAAGCTCAATCCACGATTTATTGGTCCATTTCAGATTCTTGACCGAGTAGGAAATGTGGCCTATAGACTTGCGTTACCTCCAAGTATGTCTCGTGTTCATAATGTTTTTCATATATCTGTGTTACGTAAATATGTGAAAGACCCAGACCACGTTATTGAGTTAGAACCGGACGAGATAGCTGAAGACTTAACGTACGAAGAGGTACCTGTCAAGATCTTGGATAGAAAGGAGCATGTCCTACGCACGAAGGTCATACCACAAGTTAAAGTTTTGTGGAGAAACCATGCTATTGAGGAAATGACCTGGGAGTTGGAAACGGAAATGAAAGCGAGGTATCCTCATCTTTTCGAAACACCAGGTACGTACGTCAATTTCGAGGACGAAATTTCATAAGGAGGGGAGGTTGTAAGACCCCAAATTATTAATAAATGAAATTTAAATTCCCTCTATTTATTATTTTGAAATAGTAAGTGTTAAATTGATTAATGAGGTTAGTTATGGGTAAAATGCGTAAATATTTTAAATAAGCAAGTGGTTATAAAATATTCATTGTTGTCGGGGAATATTCGTTTGGTCGTGGAATATTCTTCCTGTCGGGGAATATTCGTACGACGGCGCAGTCTTTTGTGGGCCCCATAACGGAAAGCGATTGGATGAAGAAAACGACAAGTATATGTTTTTTATTAATAACGGCGTAGTTGTTACCGTTAATACTGTTGGAATACCCGGTGGTTAAAACACAGTAATACGCGTTGTTACACAGTAGCACACTGTATTGCACCAATTATTGATTCTTACGTAAGAAGGCACTACTCAATAATGGTTACAGTAATTACTGTTCAGTATTTTATTTTATTGATTCAATAATTGCTGCGTTGATATTTTATATTACTGTTGTTTCAATAATTGTCACTACACAGTATTTCCCATTATCAGATCAATAATTCATATTATTTGAATAATATTATTAGATAACATTATTGGCAATGTCTAGAAAGTTCTGTCTAAGGAGAGGTTTGGTCATCTAATTGCGCGCCAGTAAGGAGAAATCCTTATTGGAAAGCCCCCTCTTTCCTGGGAACGGCCTGGTTGTCATAAATGTGATTCTGTAATATTATTTGTAAATAATTAATTATTGATTCATATGATAAGGAAATATTTATTTTTGTGGATATAAATGAGGGATATATTTTTGTGGTTAAAAATGAAGGAGTTAATGTTGAGGTTTTTATCAGTATTTTTGTCGGAATGGAGGTATTAAAAATCAGGGTTTTTGAGATATTTTGCGGGAGTTATAATTTTTAATCCGACCGTTGGATCGTGGTAATTTTTGGATATGTTATACATATATAAGTTGAGTATATGTCCACAAATTTTGAACCGTTAAAAATGAACGTATGATTTATTATGAATTTTACGAGATGACTGGTTCAGAAATTGTTAAATTTTCGGAGTTAATCATTTTGGTAGAAAATTCTAGAATTGGTGGGCCCCACTCTTGGTTGGTGAAGAAATGTGCTGAGATTTTTATTCAAATGTGGTGGGTGGGAATAGTAGCAGGTAAAGCCATCAGGTTGCAGGTTAAGTCTGCTTCGGCGTGCTAACATTTTCCTATAAATAGAGGGCTAAGTTAGAATTGAAAATCACACCAGAAACAAGTTTTCTCTCTTTCTCTCTCTAGATTATTGAGTGTATTTTGTGAGTATTTAGATACTTTGAGAGTTTCTATTCATCAGAGCAAGTGTCTTTCAGCCTTATACCGGTATTCCGACCAGAAGTACTGTCTGTACGAGGTAAGGGATGTTATTTTATTCAAAAATGATATTATTTCTTCAATATCATTATGCCGAAATATTGGTTGGAAATTTTTATCAAATTTGGAACTTTTCACGTCGGGGTTACTATTCATGGGTTACTATTCATGAGTTACTATTCACGAGTTACTATTCACGAGTTACTATTCACCGAAAAATAAAATTTCTTCTTTTCGTCCAAAATATCTATTCTGGGTACTAGCTTTGATTGTATCCATGTTTTGATCATTCTTGAATTCTACTTCACTATGAATAATTATAAGGTATTTTTGGACATGAATAAATCGAAATACGAATCCTTAATATTTGTTATTTTGTTTCACTGGATTCGTTTTCTTTAATATATTTTTCATCATCCTCAGTCCTAAATGATGATATTACTGAATATCTTTGGCCGTAGTGCAAAGATGAATGATTAACTGATGAATATCTTTGGCCCGTAGTGCAAAGATGAACAGGTGTTGAGATGAACATGACCGACTGGTGATACAAATGAATATCTTTGGCCTGTAGTGCAAAGATGAATATTTGATTAAAGATGGTTATTGATTGTTGTTACAGGGATAAAATATTGATGATGGACTTTTAAATCTTAGAAGATAGTAGAACTCATTCTCTACTTGACTCTTCTAATGGTTTGCTGTTTCCGCTGCAGTTATTGATTTAAAACTTGTTGTCTATTGTATTCTATTAGATTTTTCCCTGTTGAAGACTAACGATAATTTGTTCTGTATTATCTTAGTCATAATGTTCTTTACTGGGCTAGTTGAGCTCACCCTTTTCCTTTTTGTTCCATTTTTCTCAGGAGGCGAGAATGTAGCGAGTACTAGTCGGGGTATGGAATGATGGTTCTAGAAGTTACTGTAGTAGTCCTCACTATTTTTGTGAAATAATGTATCAATAATTGTAATGAGGGCTTATTTGAGTGTGGATATTGTCTAAATGACAATATTTGTATTTAAACTCACAGTTCTTGTGTTGTAATAATAAAGATGTAGTTGTTTCTGTACCATGTATTTTGGCGACTCAGAATGGGTGTTGTATACCTATTTTGGGGGCGTCACAGTAGTTACCGTTAACACTGTTGGAATACCCGATGGTTAAAATACAGTAATACATGTGGTTGCACAGTAGCACACGGTATTGCACAGTATTTTTGAATTATTGATTCTTACGTAAGAAGGCACTACTCAATAATTATTACAGTAATTACTGTTCAATATTTTATTTTATTGATTCAATAATTATTGTGTTGATATTTTATATTATTGTTATTTCAATAATTGTCACTGCATAGTATTTTTCATTATCATATCAATAATTCATATTATTTGAATAATATTATTTGATAGCATTATTGGCAATGTCTAAGGAAGTTCTGTCTAAGGAGAGGTTTGGTCACCTAATTGCGCGCCAGTAAGGAGAAATCCTTATCGAAAAGTCCCCTCTTTCCTGGGAACGACCTGGTTGTCATAATTGTGATTCTATAATATTATTTGTGAATAATTAATTATTGATTTATATGATAAGGAAATATTTATTTTATGTGGATATAAATGATGGATATATTTATTTTTGTGGATATAAATGAAGAAATTAATACTGAGGTATTTTATCAGTATTTTATCGAAATTGAGGTATTAAAAATCGTCCGTATATGGATGTCGGGTATTTTCTGTTTGGAATTTGGAAAAACTTAAAGCTAAAAAGTTGTAGAGAATTAAATTTTCTATGAAAAGGACATGAGATTCGAATTTTTATATAAAAGAGTTATTTATTATGAATTATTGAAGTTTTGAAAAATAAAATGTTTTTATTAAAATTATGGGTGGGACTCACTTTTGTCCTTTGTTGATAAAATGTGCTGAATTAATTTTTCAAACGTGGTGGGCTGAATTGTGTTCAAAGGTGTGCGTAGAAGAGGAAAAAAGAATAATATTATTTTATTATTTAGTCTCCTATGGCGTTCTAGCATTTTCCTATAAATAGGTGCTTAGGTTAGAATTGAAAATCACACCAGAATTCATAAATTTTCTCTCTCTATATTATCGAGCGTATTTTTGTGAGTATTTTGATACTTTGAGAGTTGCTATTCAGTGCAAGTTTCCTTCGGCTTTACATCCGATATTTCGATCAAAAATACTGTTATTTTGAGTTAAGAGACGTTATTTTCTTCGTAAATAATATTATTTTCTTCAATATCATTATGCCAAAATATTAATATGAATTTTATGGTAGAATTTCTATCTTTTTGTGTCGGGGTTACTATTCACGTATACGACACTATTCACGTATACAGCACTATTCACGAATACGGCACTATTCACAAATACTGCACTATTCACAGAAAAATAAAATTTTCTCTTCTTTATCCAAGATGCCTATTATGGTTACTATCTTTGATTGTATCCATGTTTTGATCTTTATTTTTGAATTCTGCTCCACAAATGATTATTATGGAGTATTTTTGAACTTGGATAAACTATAGTACGAATCCCTAATATTTGTTCTTTTATCTCACTGAAATCGTTTCTTTAAAATATTTTTCATCATCATCAGTCCTAAATGATGATAATACTTAATTTTTTTGGCCTGTAGTGCAAAGATGAATAACGGATGAATATATTTGGCCTGTAGTGCAAAGATGAACAGATGTTTAGATGAACATGACCAACTGGTGATATAAATGAATATCTTTCGCCAGTAGTGCAAAGATGAATATTTGATTCAAGATATATATTGATTGATGTTACAGGGATAAAATATTGATAATGAACTTTTAAATCTTAGAAGATAGTAGAATTCATTCTTTACTTAACTCTTCTAATGGATTGTTGTTTCCATTTTATTTGTTGATCTAAAACTTGTTGTCTATTATATTTTATCAGATTTTTCCCTGTTGAAGACTAATGATAATTTTTTTTATATTATCTTAGTCATAATATTCTTTACTGGGCTAGTTGAGCTTACCCTTTTCCTTTTTGTTCCATTTTTCTCAGGAGGCGATAATATAGCGGGAACTAGTCGAGGTGTGGAGTGATGTTTCCAGTCAGTTGTGTTAACAGTCCTCACTATTTTGTAAAATAGTGTTTCAATAATTATAATGAGAACTTATTTGAGTGTGAATATTGTCTAAAAGATAATATTTATATTTAAACTCACAGTATATGTGTTGTCGTATTTTGCACGATAATTATATTAATAAAGTTATATTTGTTTCTGTACCATGTATTTGGCAACTCAGAATGAGTGATGTATACCTATTTTGGGGGCGTCAAGGTTGGTATCAGAGCTTAGGGATATGGTCTCTGGCGGAAATCAGAGAATAGAACTAGAAGGGGAGAAACGAGTAAATCTTTTACTAGTGTGTCCTACCTAAGCTTATTTGTTGGTCGGTCATAATATAGAGATATTATGTGATATGTTAATTTGTTTAATTAACCCTTGTTTTATGGCAGTATTTAAGAATGGCAGTTGAGAACTAACACAATGGAGTGTATGAGACCATGGAAACACCTTTAATCACAAACCAGGAGAACGTGCAACAAGAAGGCAATATTCCTCCTGTGAACAACACTTCCAAACAAATGATGATTGATGGAATATTTAGAAGCTTTTTGCAGTTCATGCAAAATCAGACGAGGGAGACTCGTGTACAAAATACAGGTAAAAATGATAGCAACGCACGACTTATCACAGCCAATCAGTTCAAAGAGTTGGAACCACCATAATTTGGCCGGAAAGCCGGATCCAATCAAGGCGGAGACGTGGGTTAAATAAATTACCAAGATATTTGATGTCTTGGGATACATGGAGGAACAGAAGGTTCTATTCGCCACATTTAAGTTCCGTGGTGAGGCAGATTGCTGGTGGGAATCTATGAAGCGTACCCAGCCTGCAGCACTCAACATGATAAGTACTTTCCTAAAAGTATTCGTCATATGAAAAAGGTAGAGTTTATCAGACTAGAACAAAATAACATAACTATGTCTCAGTACGAGGTGAAGTTCGCAGAGTTATCCAGGTTTGCACCTCATTTGGTAGAGAATGAGAAACGAATAACACGGATATTTTTGAGAGGTCTAAAACCCGAGATTCGGCAATATCTTATCTCTCATAAATTTTCTTTATATTCAGATGTTGTAAATAGGGCTCAATTATTAGAGCGAGATAATGAGTATGTTCAACCAAGGGACCACAACCAGGGTCATACCGGTGGCAGCAATCATCGGAGCAATAACAACCAGCGGGGAGAAAAGAATATGGACAAAAGTGGTAACCACTTTAGAGGTAATCATGGCCATGATAATAGACAAAGTGAGTCGGGAAGAGATTTAAAGAAGAGAAGGTACAACAATGACAACGTGAAGACGTCGGCACCAACATCAACTATTTATAGGGGAGGAGAATGACCATCAGTCATTTATTAGAAATGCGGGAAAAAGGGACACATCAACCCAAACTGCCCCACAACAATCCAAGGTGTGTTATAACTGTGGAAAGGAAGGTCATATAGCTAGAGATTATCTTGTAGCAAAACCAAGTCCAGCGAAAATGGTGACTCCGAAGGCTGTTCCGGACAAGTCAAAGTCAGCGGTTCTTAGAAGAGCGTTCGTCGTGACTGGCCAAAACGTGAGAAACCCGAGTGAGGTGATCACGGGTAGGCTAATCATAAACTCTTGCGAAGTTTATACCTTATTAGATACCGGTTCTACCCATTCTTTTATCTCTCTTGCTTGTGCTCAACGTTTGAACTTGACTCCGAAAAAATTAGACTTTGACTTATCTATTGAGACTCCATTAGGAGAAACCTTCATTGCATCTACTGTTTATAAATCTTTCTTGATCCAAGTTAGTACCATCACATTACATGTCGATCTTATTTCTTTGAAAATACTTACATTTGATGTGATTTTAGGGATTGATTGGTTAACTATTCATCATGTCAAAATTGATTATTTTCGTAAGGTTGTTAGTTTTCATATTCCTAACCAACCTATTATGCGAATTTGAGCAACCAAACCACTAAAGTCAATCAATGCCATATCAAGCCATAAAGCCATTCGTTTATTAAAAAAAGGATGTCAAGCTTTCTTGGCCCATGTCACGGACTTGAACAAAAACACGTCAGATTTGAATAATATTTCTATTGTTAGTAAATTTCCTGACGTATTTCCTGAAGAACTTCCCGGTCTACTCCCAGAACGTGAAGTTGAAATCTTTATTGACCTTGAACCTGGTACAAAGCCCATTTCTAAAAACCCATATCGAATGGCTTCTATTGAACTTCGAGAGTTAAAGGTCCAACTACATGAGTTGTTAGACACCGATTTCATTCGTCCTAGTACATCTCCTTAGGGTGCTCCTGTTTTATTCGTAAAGAAGAAAGATAGGAGTATGCGACTTTGTATTGACTATCGAGAATTGAACCATGTCACCATCAAGAATAGGTATCCGCTACCTTGCATTGATGACCTATTCGACCGGTTGCAAGGAGCATAATTCTTTTCAAAGATCGATCTTCGTTCTGGATATCATCAGCTAAAGATTAAAGCTGAGGATATACCGAAGACTGCCTTTAGAGCTCGGTACAGACATTATGAATTCTTAGTCATGTCTTTTGGATTGACTAATGCTCCTGCTGCTTTCATGGATATGATGAACCGTGTGTTCAAGGAATATTTAGATCAGTTCGTTGTTATCTTTATTGATGACATCCTTATCTATTCCAAAAGCCGTGAAGATCATGAGCACCATTTGAAGCTAGTACTCCAAAGGCTTTGTGATAACAAGCTATATGCCAAGCTGAAGAAATACGAGTTCTGGATTGAGGAAGTTGCATTCCTTGGGCACGTGGTGTCAAAACATGGAGTATCTATTGACCCGACGAAGATTGAAGCCATACAAAGTTAGGAGCAACTGAAGTCGGTGACCGAAGTACGTAGTTTTTTGGGCTTAGCTGGTTATTATCGGAGATTCGTGGAAGAATTTTCTAGAATCGTTACTCCGTTAAGTCAGCTGACTAGGAAAGATACAAAATTCGGTTGGAGCGAGGAATGCGAGAAGAGTTTCTAAGAGCTCAAGAGGAGACTCACTTCAGCACCTGTTCTAACAATACCATTTGGTTCGGATGGATTTGTTATCTACAGCGATGCTTCAGGCAAAGGGTTAGGATGTGTTCTCATGCAATATGGGAAAATCATAGCCTATGCCTCCCGATAACTTAATGAATAGGAGATAAATTATCCTACTCATGATCTGGAGTTAGCAGCAGTCGTTTTCTCGTTAAAAATCTGGAGGCACTACCTGTATGGAGAGAAAGTGGAGATTTATACGGATCATAAGAGTCTTAAATATTTCTTCACCCAAAAGGAACTTAACATGCGGCAACAATGTTGGTTTGAGCAATTGAAAGATTACGATCATATCATCCAATACCATCTTAGAAAAGCGAACGCAGTAGCTAACGCATTAAGTAGAAGATCATATACGGGTACAAGTGCGATATTATCAACACAAAGGCCCATTTTATTTAACTTGCAAAGGATGGAGATAGAATTAAAGGCTCCAAGTACCCATGTGATGATATCAAATATACGAGTAGAACCGACTTTAATCGATAAAGTTAAAGCTGCTCAAGCTACGGACCTGGAGCTGATGCGTATGAAGAAGAAAGTGCAAGAAGGTGCTATTCCAGAAGCAAGAATCGATGAAGAAGGAATACTTCGAGTCAGCTCCAGACTTTGTGTTCCTAACGATTCTGACTTTAAGCATAGAATCATGATGGAGGCACACAACACACCATTTATAATCCATCCTGATAGTACCAAAATGTATCATGATCTTCAACATATGATACATTTTGGTGGAGTAATATGAAGAGAGAGATCACGGAGTTTATATCGAGGTGTTTAACTTGTCAACGTGTAAAGGCGGAGCATCAAGTGCCAAAGGGTCCATTGCAACCACTTGAGATTCCGAAACAGAAGTGGGAACACATTACTATAGATTTCGTTACGGGTCTTCCCAAGTTTTCTCAAGGCATAGATGCGATTTGGGTCATTGTTGATAGATTAACTAAGTTGGTTCATTTCTTGCCTATACGGGAGACTTATTCTCTTGAACGTCTTACTCGTATGTACGTGAATGAGATTGTTAGATTACATGGCATGCCAGTATCCATAGTTTCGGATCGTGACCCAAGATTTACTTCACGATTTTGGGTTAGCTTGCAGAAAGCTATGGGTACGGATTTACGATTCAGTTCGACATACCATCCTCAAACGGACGGGCAATAAGAAAGAACTATTCAAACTCTTGAAGATCTATTAAGTCTCTGTGTCCTAGATTTCAAAGGGAGTTAGGATAAGTACCTGTCATTAGTGGAATTCTCCTACAACAACAGTTATCAACCAAGTATAGGCATGGCTCCATTCGAGGCGTTGTATGGACGCAAGAGTCGCTCTCCAGTATATTGGGATGAGGTAAGAGAAGCAACGTTGTTGGGACCAGAGTTGGTACGTATGACTACAGAGAAAATCCAAATGATCCGACAACGTATACAAACGGCACAGGATCGACAAAAGAGTTATGCGGATCTTCATCGAAAGGACGTGGAATTTAATATTGGGGATCATGTATTGTTACGTTATTCTCCATGGAAGGGAGTAACAAATAAGAGAAGAGAGGAAAGCTCAATCCACGATTTGTTGGTCCATTTAAGATTCTTGACCGAATAGAAAATGTGGCCTATAGACTCGCATTACCTCTAAGCATGTCTCGTGTTCATAATATTTTTCACATATACGTGCTTCGTAAATATGTGAAAGACCCGAACCACATAATTGAGTTAGAACCAGACGAGATAGCCGAAGATTTAACGTACGAGGAGGTACCAGTTAAGATCTTGAATAGGAAAGAGCATGTCCTACGCACCAAGGTTATACCACAAGTTAAGATTTTGTGGAGGAGTCATGCTAATGAAGAAATGTCTTGGGAGTTGGAATCAGAAATGAAAGCGAGGTATCCTCACCTTTTCAAAACACCAGATACGTACATCAATTTCGAGGACGAAATTTCATAAGGAGGGGAGGTTGTAAGACCCCAACTTATTCATAAATAAAATCGATTCCTCTAATTATTATTTGAATAATAAGGTGTTAATTTGATATAATACTTTGGTTATGGGTGAAATGTGCAAATTTTACAAATTAAGCAAGTGGTTATAAAATATTCATTGTTGTTGAGGAATATTCGTTTGGTCGTGACATATTCTTGCTGTCGGGGAATATTCGTACGATGGCGCAGCCATTTGTGGGCCCCATAACAGAAAACGGTCGGATGAAAAAAATGAGAAGTTTGAGTTTTTACAAATAACGGCGTAGTAGTTACCGTTAACACTGTTGAAATATCCGGTGGTTAAAATACAGTAATACGCGTGGTTGCACAGTAGCACACGGTATTGTACAGTATTTTTGAATTATTAATTCTTACGTAAGAAGGCACTACTCAATAATTGTTACAATAATTACTGTTCAATATTTTATTTTATTGATTCAATAAAGTTGCGTTAATATTTTATATTATTGTTGCTTTAATAATTGTCACTACACAGTATTTTCTATTATCAGATCAATAGTTCATATTATTTGAATAATATTATTTGATAGCATTATTGGCAATGTCTAAGGAAGTTCTGTCTAAGGAGAGGTTTGGTCACCTAATTGCACGCCAGTAAGGAGAAATCCTTAGCGAAAAGCCCCATCTTTCATGGGAAAGACCTGGTTGTCATAATTGTGATTCTGTAATATTATTTGTGAATAATTAATTATTAATTTATATGATAAGAAAATATTTATTTTATATGGATATAAATGATAGATATATTTATTTTTGTGGATATAAATGAAGGAATTAATGCTGAGATATTTTATCAGTATTTTGTCGGAATGGAGGTATTAAAAATCGTCCGTATGTAGATTTCGGGCATTTTCTATTTGGAATTTAGAAAAATTTAAAGCTACAAAGTTGTAGAGATTTAAATTTCCTATGGAAAGGACATGAGATTTGAATTTTTCTAATAAAAGAGCTATTTATTATGAATTATTAAAGTTTTGGAAAGTAAAATATTTTTATTAAAATTATGGGTGGGACCCACTTTTGCTCTTTGTTGATAAAATGTGCTGAATTAATTTTTCAAATGTGGTGGGCTGAATTGTGTTCAAAGGTGTGTGTAGAAGAGGAAAAAAGAATAATATTATTTTATTATTTAGTCTCCTATGGTGTTCTAGTATTTTCCTATAAATAGATGCTTAGGTTAGAATTGAAAATCACACCAGAATTCATAGGTTTTCTCTCTTTATTATCGAGCGTATTTTTGTAAGTATTTTGATACTTTGAGAGTTGTTATTCAGTACAAGTTTTCTTTGACTTTACATCCGATATTTCGATCAGAAATATTGTTATTATGAGGTAAGGGATGTTATTTTCTTCGTAAATGATATTATTTTCTTCAATATCATTATGTCGAAATATTGATATAAATTTTTTTGTGGAATTTCTACCTTTTTGTGTCAGGATTACTATTCACGTATACGACACTATTCACGTATACGGCACTATTCATGAATACGATACTATTCACAGAAAAATAAAATTTTCTCTTCTTTCTCCAAGATGTCTATTATGGTTACTATATTTGATTGTATCCATGTTTTGATCTTTATTTTTGAATTCTGCTCCACAATTGATTAATATGGAGTATTTTTGAACTTAGATAAACTGTAGTACGAATCCCTAATATTTATTCTTTTATGTCACTGGATTCGTTTCTTTAAAATATGTTTCATCATCCTCAGTCCTAAATGATGATAATACTAATATCTTTGGCCTATAGTGCAAAGATGAATGATTAACGGATGAATATATTTGGCCTGTAGTGCAAAGGTGAACAGGTGTTTAGATGAATATGACAAACTGGTGATACAAATGAATATCTTTGGCCTGTAGTGCAAAGATTAATATTTGACTCAAGATGTATATTGATTGATGTTACAGGGATAAAATATTGATGATGAACTTTTAAATCTTAGAAGATAGTAGAATTCATTATCTACTTAACTCTTCTAATGGATTGTTGTTTCCGCTGCAGTTGTTGATCTAAAACTTATTGTCTATTATATTTTATCAGATTTTTCTCTGTTGAAGACTAATGATAATTTGTTGTAAATTATCTTAGTCATAATATTATTTAATAGGCTAGTTGAGCTCAGCCTTTTCCTTTTTGTTCCATTTTTCTCAGGAGGCGAGAATATAGAGGGAACTAGTCGAGGTATGGAGTGATATTTCCAGTCAGTTGTGTTAACAGTCCTCACAATTTTGTAAAATAGTATTTCAATAATTGTAATGTGGACTTATTTGAGTGTGAATATTGTCTTGAAGACAATATTTATATATTAAACTCACAGTATATGTGTTGTCGTATTTTGCACGACAATTATATTAATGAAGTTATATTTATTTCTGTACCATGTATTTGGCGACTCAAAATGGGTGATGTATACTAATTTTGAGGGCGTCACATTAGTGACCCATCAGAAGGGACACAACCCTTTGAAAAGGTACTTTTAAGTCAAAATGACTTAGTTTTAAGGCGTAGTAGAATAGGCACGTCCATTCGGGCCACAAAACGACGTAGTTTTAGTTTGATCAGAACAAAAAAGACATAGTTTAAGGGCTTAACAGAAAAGGCACGTCTGTTCAGGCAAAACCGACGTAGTTTTACAGCGCCTGTTCAAGCAGATAGCCTATCCCAAAATGACGTAGTTTAGACACGTCTGTTCGGCAGGTAATGCTTCCCAAAACGACGTAGTATAATAAAAAAATTAGTTTTGATAATAGAACTAAATAAATTTTTGTAAGACCCCAACTTATTCATAAATAAAATCGAATTTTCTATAATTATTATTTTAAATAATAAGGTGTTAATTTGATATAATGCTTTGGTTATGGGTGAAATGTGAAAATTTTGCAAATTAAGCAAGTGGTTATAAAATATTCATTATTGTCGGGGAATATTCGTTTGGTCGTGGAATATTCTTGTTGTCGGGGAATATTCATATGATGGCGCAGTCATTTGTGGGCCCCATAACCGAAAACGGTCTGATGAAGAAAATGATAAGTTTGAGTTTTTACAAATAACGACGTAGTAGTTACCGTTAACACTGTTGGAATACCCGGTGGTTAAAATACAGTAATACGCGTGGTTGCACAGTAACACACGGTATTTCACGGTATTTTTAAATTATTGATTCTTACGTATGAAGGCACTACTTAATAATTATTACAGTAATTACTGTTCAATATTTTATTTTATTGATTCAATAATTGTTGCGTTGATATTTTATATTATTATTATTTCAATAATTGTCACTGCATAGTATTTTCCATTATCAGATCAGTAATTCATATTATTTGAATAATATTATTTGATAGCATTATTGGCAATGTCTAAGGAAGTTCTATGTAAGGAGAGGTTTGGTCACCTAATTACGCGCCAGTAAGGAGAAATCCTTATCGAAAAGCCCTCACTTTTCTGGGAACGACCTGGTTGTCATAATTGTGATTCTGTAATATTATTTGTGAATAATAAATTATTGATTTATATGATAAGAAAATATTTATTTTATGTGGATATAAATGATGGATATATTTATTTTTGTGAATATAAATGAAGGAATTAATGCTGAGGTGTTTTATCAGTATTTTGTTAGAATAGAGGTATTAAAAATCGTCCGAATGTGGATTTCGGACATTTTCTGTTTGAAATTTGGAAAAACTTAAAGCTACAAAGTTGTAGAGAATTAAATTTCCTATGGTAAGGACATGAGATTCAAATTTTTCTGATAAAAGAGCTATTTATTATGAATTATTGAAGTTTTAAAAAATAAAATATTTTTATTAAAATTATGGGTGGGACCCACTTTTGTCCTTTGTTGATAAAATGTGCTGAATTAATTTTTTAAATGTGGTGGGTTGAATTGTGTTCAAAGGTGTGCGTAGAAGAGGAAAAAAGAATAATATTATTTTATTATTTAGTCTCCTATGGCGTTCTAGTATTTTTCTATAAATAGGTGCTTAGGTTAGAATTGAAAATCACACCAGAATTCATAAGTTCTCTCTCTATATTATCGAGCGTATTTTTGTAAGTATTTTGATACTTTGAGAGTTACTATTCAGTGCAAGTTTTCTTCGGCTTTACATCCGATATTTCGATCAGAAATACTGTTATTTTGAGGTAATGGATGTTATTTTTTTCGTAAATGATATTATTTTTTTCAATATTATTATGCCGAAATATTGATATGAATTTTATTGTGAAATTTTTATCTTTTTGTGTCGGGGTTACTATTCACGTATACGACATTATTCACGTATACGGCACTATTCACAAAAAAATAAAAAAAAAATTTCTTTGTCCAAGATGTCTATTATGATTACTGTCTTTGATTGTATCCATATTTTGATCTTTATTTTTGAATTATGCTCCACAATTGATTATTATTGAGTATTTTTGAACTTGGATAAATTGTAGTACAAATTCCTAATATTTATTCTTTTATCTCACTAAATTCGTTTCTTTAAAATATTTTTCATCATCCTTAGTCCTAAATGATGATAATACTGAATATTTTTGGCCTGTAGTGCAAAGATGAATAATTAGCGGAAGAATATCATTGGCCTGTAGTACAAAAATGAACAGGTGTTTAGATGAACATGACCAACTGGTGATACAAATGAATATCTTTGGCCTGTAGTGCAAAGATGAATATTTGATTCAAGATGTATATTGATTGATGTTACAGGGATAAAATATTGATGATGAACTTTTAAATCTTAGAAGATAGTAGAATTCATTCTCTACTTAACTCTTCTAATGGATTGTTGTTTGCGCTGCAATTGTAGATCTAAAACTTGTTGTCTATTATATTTTATCAGAATTTTCCTTATTGAAGACTAATGATAATTTGTTGTATATTATCTTAGTCATAATATTCTTTACTGGGCTAATTGAGCTCACCCTTTTTCTTTTTGTTCCATTTTTCTCAGGAGGCGAGAATATAGTGGGAACTAGTCGGGGTGTGGAGAGATGTTTCCAGTCAGTTGTGATAACAGTCCTCACTATTTTGTAAAATAGTGTTTCAATAATTGTAATGAGGACTTATTTGAGTGTGAATATTGTCTAGAAGATAATATTTGTATTTAAACTCACAGTTTATGTGTTGTCGTATTTTGCACGATAATTATATTAATGAAGTTATATTTATTTTTGTAACATGTATTTGGCAACTCAGAATGGGTGATGTATACCTATTTTGGGGGCGTCACATTAGTGACCCATCAGAAGTGACACAACCCTTTGAAAAGGTACTTTTAAGTCAAAACGACTTAGTTTTAAGGCGTAGCAGAATAGGCACGTCCATTTGGGCCACAAAACGACGTAGTTTTAGTTTGATTAGAACAAAAAACGACGTAGTTTAAAGGCTTAACAGAAAAAGCACGTCTGTTCAGGCAAAACTGACGTAGTTTTGCAGCGCCTGTTGAAGCAGATAGCCTATCCCAAAATGACGTAGTTTAGACACGTCTGTTCGGCAGGTAATGCTTCCCAAAACGACGTAGTATAATAACAAATCAGTTTTGATAATAGAACTAAATAAATTTTTGTAAGACCCCAACTTATTCATAAATAAAATCGAATTTCCTCTAATTATTATTTTGAATAATAAGGTGTTAATTTAATATAATGCTTTGGTTATGGATGAAATGTATAAATTTTGCAAATTAAACAAGTGGTTAAAAAATATATTCATTGTTGTCGGAGAATATTCTTGTTGTCGGGGAATATTCGTACGATGGCGCAGCCATTTGTAGGCCCCATAACAGAAAACGGTCGGATAAAAAAAACAACAAGTTTGAGTTGTTACAAATAACGGCGTAGTAGTTACCATTAACACTGTTAGAATACCCGGTGGTTATAATACAGTAATAAACGTGGTTGCACAGTAGCACACGGTATTGCACAGTATTTTTTAATTATTGATTCTTACGTAAGAAGACACTACTCAATAATTGTTACAGTAATTACTGTTGAATATTTTATTTTATTGATTCAATAATTGCTGCGTTGATATTTTATATTATTGTTGTTTCAATAATTGTCACTATACAGTATTTCTCATTACCATATCAATAATTCATATTATTTGAATAATATTATTTGATAGCATTATTGGTAATGTCTAAGGAAGTTGTGTCTAAGGAGAGGTTTGGTCACCTAATTGCGAGCCAGTAAGGAGAAATCCTTATCGGAAAACCCCTTCTTTCTTGGGAACGACCTGGTTGTTATAATTGTGATTCTATAATATTATTTGTGAATAATTAATTATTAATTTATATGATAAGGAAATATTTATTTTATATGAATATAAATGACGGATATATTTATTTTTGTGGATATAAATGAAGGAATTAATACTGAGGTATTTTATCAGTATTTTGTTGGAATAGATGTATTAAAAATCGTCCGTATGTGAATTTCGAGCAATTTTTATTTAGAATTTGGAAAAATTTAAAGCTACAAAGTTGTAGAAAATTAAATTTCCTATGTAAAAGACATGAGATTCGAATTTTTCTGATAAAAGAGTTATTTATTATGAATTATTGAAGTTTTGAAAAATAAAATATTTTTATTAAAATTATGGGTGGGACCCACTTTTGTCCTTTGTTGATAAAATGTGTTGAATTAATTTTTCAAATGTGGTGGGCTGAATTGTGTTAAAAGGTGTGCGTAGAAGAGAAAAAAAGAATAATATTATTTTATTATTTAGTCTCCTATGGCGTTCTAGTATTTTCCTATAAATATGTGCTTATGTTAGAATTGAAAATCACACCAGAATTCATAAGTTTTCTCTCTCTATATTATCGAGCGTATTTTTGTGAGTATTTTGATACTTTGAGAGTTGCTATTCTGTGCAAATTTCTTTCGGCTTTACATTCTATATTCTGATCAGAAATACTGTTATTTTGAGATAAGGGATGTTATTTTCTTCGTAAATGATATTATTTTCTTCAATATCATTATGCCAAAATATTGATATGAATTTTATTGTGAAATTTCTACCTTTTTGTGTCGGGGTTAGTATTCACGTATACGTTACTATTCACGTATACGACACTATTCACGAATACGACACTATTCATAGAAAAATAAAATTTTCTCTTCTTTGTCCAAGATGTCTATTATGGTTACTATCTTTGATTGTATCCATGTTTTGATCTTTATTTTTGAATTCTACTCTACGATTGATTATTATGGAGTATTTTTGAACTTGGATAAACTGTAGTACGAATCCATAATATTTATTCTTTTATCTCACTAAATTCGTTTCTTTAAAATATTTTTTATCATCCTCAGTCCTAAATGATGATAATACTGATATCTTTGGCCTGTAGTGCAAAGATGAATGATTAACGAATGAATATCTTTGGCCTGTAGTGCAAAGATGAACAGGTGCTTAGATGAACATGACCAACTGGTGACACAAATGAATATCTTTGGCCTGTAGTGCAAAGATGAATATTTGATTCAAGATGTATATTTATAGATGTTACAGGGATAAAATATTGATGATGAACTTTTAAATCTTAGAAGATAGTAGAATTCATTCTCTACTTAACTCTTCTAATGGATTGTTGTTTCCGCTGCAATTGTTGATCTAAAACTTGTTGTCTATTATATTTTATCAGAATTTTCCTTATTGAAGACTAATGATAATTAGTTGTATATTATCTTAGTCATAATATTCTTTACTGGGCTAATTGAGCTCGCCCTTTTTCTTTTTGTTCCATTTTTCTCAGGAGGCGAGAATATAGAGGGAACTAGTCGAGGTATGGAGTGATGTTTCCAGTTAGTTGTGTTAACAGTCCTCACTATTTTCTAATATTATGTTTCAATAATTGTAATGAAGACTTATTTGAGTGTGGATATTGTCTAGAAGATAATATTTGTATTTAAACTCACAGTATATATGTTGTCGTATTTTGCACGACAATTATATTAATGAAGTTATATTTATTTTTATACCATATATTTGGTGACTCAGAATGGGTGATGTATACCTATTTTGGGGGCGTCACATTAGTCACCCATCAGAAGGGACACAACCCTTTGAAAATGTACTTTTAAGTCAAAACGACTTAGTTTTAAGGCGTAGCAGAATAGGCACGTCCATTCGGACCACAAAACGACATAGTTTTAGTTTGATCAGTACAAAAACGACATAGTTTAAGGGCTTAACAAAAAAAGCACGTCCGTTCAGGAGAAACTGACGTAGTTTTGCAGCGCATGTTCAAGCAGATAGCCTATCCCAAAATGACGTAGTTTAGACACATCTGTTCGGCAGGTAATGCTTCCTAAAACGACGTAGTATAATAATAAATCAGTTTTGATAATAGAACTAAATAAATTTCTGTAAGGCCCCAACTTATTCATAAATAAAATCGAATTTCCTCTGATTATTATTTTGAATAATAAGGTGTTAATTTGATATAATGCTTTGTTATGGGTGAAATGTGCAAATTTTACAAATTAAGCAAGTGGTTATAAAATATTCATTGTTGTCGGGGAATATTCGTTTGGTCGTGGAATATTCTTGCTGTCGGGGAATATTCGTACGATGGTGCAGCCATTTGTGGGTCCCATAACGAAAAACGGTCGGATGAAGAAAACGGCAAGTTTGAGTTTTTACAAATAACGGCGTAGTAGTTATCGTTAACACTGTTGGAATACCCGGTGGTTAAAATACAGTAATATGCGTGGTTACACAGTAGCACACGGTATTGCACATTATTTTTGAATTATTGATTCTTACGTAAGAAGACACTACTCAATAATTGTTACAGTAATTACTGTTCAATATTTTATTTTATTGATTCAATAATTGTTGCGTTGATATTTTATATTATTGTTGTTTCAATAATTATCACTGCACAGTATTTCTCATTATCAGATCAATAATTCATATTATTTGAATAATATTATTTGATAGCATTATTGGCAATGTCTAAAGAAGTTTTTTCTAAGGAGAGGTTTGGTCACCTAATTGCGTGTCAGTAAGGAGGACGGGTCAATGCGTCTTTGCATTGATTATAGGGAGTTAAACAAAGTCACTATTAAAAACAAATACCCGTTGCCAAGAATAGATGACTTGTTTGACCAGTTGAAGGGTGCTAAATACTTTTCGAAAATTGATTTGAGAAGTGGGTATCACCAGTTGAAAGTGAGGAAGGAGGATATACCACGAACGGCATTCAGAACTCGGTATGGACATTACGAGTTTCTGGTGATATCTTTTGGTTTAACCAATGCACCTGCTGCGTTCATGGATTTGATGAACAGGGTGTTTAAACCATTCTTAGATAAGTTTGTAGTGGTATTCATCGACGACATTCTAGTCTATTCCAAAACTCAAGAAGAACACGTGGAACACTTACGTTTGACATTGGAGACACTAAGAAAAGAAAAGCTGTACGCGAAATTCTCTAAATGCGAATTTTGGCTCGATCGTGTACAATTTTTGGGTCATGTTATTGGCAAGGAAGGGATTTCAGTGGATCCATCGAAAGTGGAAGCTGTAATCAATTGGGAACAACCAAGAACACCGTCAGAAGTGAGGAGTTTCTTGGGATTGGCTGGTTATTATAGAAGATTTATTCAAAATTTTTCTAAGATAGCCACTCCGTTAACAAATTTGACAAGGAAAGCTGTAAAATTCGTGTAGACGGAGAAATGTGAAGAAAGTTTTCAAGATTTGAAAAAGAAGCTAAGTGTAGCACCTGTGTTGACGTTACCAGACAATACAGGAAATTTTGTGGTGTATAGTGATGCCTCACACAAAGGGTTGGGTTGTGTTCTTATGCAGAATGGCAAAGTTATTGCGTATGCATCAAGACAATTGAAAGATTATGAGAAAGGGTATCCGACTCATGATTTGGAATTGGCTGCAGTTGTGTTTGCTCTGAAGATATGGAGACACTATCTTTATGGAGAGAAATGTGAGATCTACACAGACCACAAAAGTCTGAAGTATATTTTCACTCAGAAAGATTTGAACATGCGTCAAAGAAGGTGGATGGAATTAATAAAAGATTACGATTGTGAGATCTTTTATCATCCGGGTAAAGCGAATGTAGTTGCAGATGCTTTAAGCAGGAAAGGTCGGGAGAAGTTGATGCTGATTACAACTCAGGAGGAGCTCATTTCAGCAATGACAAAACTGGAGTTGGAGATCAAATTTCCAAAGGAATCTGACGAACAATTTTTTCAGATAGAAGCTGGTCCAACTTTAATGGACAAAGTGAAGAGTGCCCAACTACAAGACGAAGAGTGTGCGAAAATCAAAGAGAATTTGATTGAAGGCGGTGATGTAAAATACAAGATCGACACCGAAGGGTTACTACGGTTTGAGGGAAGGATCTGGGTTCCAGCAACACCAGAACTGAAAGAAGAAATTTTAATCGAAGCTCATAGCTCAAAATATTCAATTCATCCAGGGAGCACGAAAATGTATCAGGATTTGCGTCGACATTTTTGGTGGCCAAATATGAAAAGGGACGTCGCAGAATGTGTAGCGAAGTGCTTAACATGTCAGAGAGTAAAAGCCGAACATCAAAGACCCAGCGGATTACTCCAACCGTTGGAAATATCGAAATGGAAGTGGGAACACATCACAATGGATTTTGTGGTGGGTCTTCCAACTACTCAGAGAGGATGCGATGCGACTTGGGTAATAGTGGACAGACTGACGAAGTCAGCGCACTTTTTACCAATAAAGATTAGGTTCAGTCTTGATCAGTTGGCAAGATTGTACATTAAGGAGATCGTTTCGAGGCACGGAGTGCCAGTATCAATTGTGTCTGATAGAGATCCGCGGTTTACATCGAATTTCTAGAAGAGACTACAGGAATGTATGGGAACACAGTTGCGAATGAGTATGGCTTATCATCCACAAACAGATGGCCAAAGCGAACGAACAATTCAGACATTGGAAGATATGTTGAGAGCATGTGTCATGGACTTTAAAGGAAGCTGGGAAGATCAACTACCATTGGTGGAATTTTCTTACAACAACAGTTATCACGCGAGCATCGGCATGCCACCTTACGAAGCATTGTACGGCAGAAAGTGCAGAACTCCACTGTGCTGGGATGAAGTCGGTGAACGCCAACTGTTAGGACCAGAACTGGTACAACAAACTGCTGAAGTTATCAAACTCATCAGAACAAGGTTGGTAGCAGCTCAAGACAGACAGAAAAAGTATGCTGATCAACACAGACAAGATCGTGCATTTGACGTAAGAACTTTTGTATTCCTAAAAGTTTCTCCCTGGAAGGGAAAAATTCGTTTCGGTAAGAAGGGAAAACTAAGTCCGAGATTTATTGGACCATTTGAAGTGCTGCGAAGAGTGGGAGAAGTGGCTTACGAGGTAGCTCTACCTCCAGGGTTGGAAAACATTCATAATGTTTTTCACATTTTTGTGTTACGACCATATAAACCCGACTACAAGCATGTGATCGAGTATGAACCGTTGCAGTTCGAGAAAGATTTATCTTATGAAGAGGTTCCTATCCAGATAGTAGACAGGAAAGAACAAGTGCTCAGAAATAAGGTGATACCTTCTGTGAAGGTGATTTGGAGGAACCACAACGCTGAAGAGGCTACGTGAGAACTCGAAGAGAAAATGATAAAAGATTACCCTGAGTTATTGTGTCTTCGATTCTGGGGACAGAATCTTTGTAAGTAGGGAAAAATGTAACGAATGATTTATTTGAATTGTGATTCTGAGGACAGAATCCTTGTAAGGAGGGAATGATGTAACATTCTATAATTTTAAATTGTTATAATAAATATTTATTGATTTATATAAATATTTAATGGATAGGTTTATTGATTAAATAATTAATTGTTTAATATGAGTGATCTAGTTTATTTAATTATTTGTTGAATAAATAATTAAATAGTAGATATTAAATATTTATTGGCAATATTAAATATTTATCGAATTATGGCAATTGGAATTGATGTGATTTAATTAATTATTTGTTGTGTAATTAATTAAGGAGCTAAATAAATTAATTATTATGAGATTTTATAATAATTGAGTTTAATTTAATAAGCTAAAGAGCTTATAATGATTTTAAATAAATAATAATATTTAAATGAGAAATTGTAGTTTGAAATATTAGTTGATTAAATGAAATTATAATTGTAAAAAGAATTATAATTATTTATGTGTTAAAGTAATTTAATAGATTAATGTTTTAATTGATTTATTTAATTAAATGAATGTTTGATTAATAACCTTATTATAAAGGAGTTATTAAAATAAATTAAAAGAGCTTAATTTAGTTTTGCCAAACATACCTTATTGTATAATAAGTCTTTAATCTATTAGGATTTTAGCAAACAAGGTATAAGGATTAATCTATTATGTTTTAATTCAATTTACCAAACAAGGAGTAAGGATTAATAGATTATTTTTATTTAGACTAGCCAAACAAGCCTTTTGGCTTTTAAATTTTAAAACTCCTATAACTGATATATTTATATCAGTACTTATATTATATCATTAATATATGTTATTATTATTATTACGTTATAATATTATACGTAAGATAGAAGAGAGAGAAAGGAGAAAAAGAGAAAACTCAGAGGAAGAAGAAGAAGAAAAGAAGAAAAAGTAAGAAGAACTAGAGAGAATTGAGAGTTTTCTTTTCAGGTTTTGGAGAAAAGTTGTTAATCAAAGAAGATAATCATCATCTTCCTAATACAAGGTAGGAGCTTCATCTTCTTCTTTAAACAATTTAGTTTTCTTCTTTTAAAAAGTTCTCTGTGAAAATTTTATAAAAGGAATTTTTGTTGTTTATGATTATAATTGGTATGATTGTTGATTATATATGTTTATAAGATACATTGGTTCATGTATGTATGTATTTTATGAAGAAATTGTTTTACAGAGAATTTTATGAATGAGAATGGGTTATTTTTAAAATGGAAATTAAGGTTTAATTGGTTGTATTTTGATAAATTGATTGTTAGAATTGTTAGAATAGGTAGAATCATAATCATAATAGTTAGAAATTTCTATTTTGATTGAATAACAAAATCACAGTGGTAATTTTAATGAAAAATAAAATCAATAATGCAGTTTTGCCAAAAACCTTGAAATTAGGTGTTTTATAGTTGATGTTTAGACAAATTATGAATAGAAACACGTTAGGAATTGTCACAATGTGTTTGTATGAAGTTTATGTGCAAAATAGAGTGTAACTAGTCTATTAGATTCGAGCTTTTTGGCCAATTTTGGCTTTTTCTTTCATGGTTGCCGAAGCTGTCAGTCGACGCTGACAGTTCGCGCCGCGGCCCGGCCCAGCAGTTCATTGTTGGCGCCGCAGCGCCATCACCATGACGTAAGCGACCTGTTGCACAATCACTGCGCCGGCTCATAGTATAATCGCTGAGCCGCAGCGCCGACTCAGCGCCGCAGCGCGAGCCACAGTACAAACTATGGCGCCGCGGCGCGGCTTGGCAGAACTGTCTGACAGTTTTGTTTAAATGTACAAAACTTGAAAATAAATGTTATGTGTTTATTATAACAATGTAAAATGATAATTTCAGTATTATTAGTCTATGAAATATCATGTTATTAAGTATTATCTACTTGAAATATAATTGATTATGTGAATGGGTAATTCAACCCATATGATGAACGTAATTGTTTATATAAATGTACAATGTTGGTTAGGACTAATTATGTCAATATAACATATGTTTAGGGTATCAATTCAAGTGGTAAAAGTGTAGCTTGTGCTAAAGGCAAGTTTCCTAAACCTACCTTTTACATTGAACAAGTTTCTAAGCCTTAACTTTTGATATTTAGCAAGTTCTTTATTATATAAGTTTTCTAATCATTGGTGTTATTGAACTAATTATTATTTCAATTTCGATTATCATATAATGGTGTAAATTTATTTGGAGCAAGTTATTCTTGTACTTAACTTGTGGTTTAGCATGTACAATTATATACATGTTGTGGATGTTTATTATTTAATTAACCTTGCCTTATTATTGTTCAAGCAAGGTAGGTTATAATTATTCAAATTGTATGCTATTAGATTATCCCTAAAGCATGATGTCAATTTATAAACATCAATTAAACTATGATTATTCCATAGTATACAGTTATGTCGTTGTAATCAACTAAACCTTAGTTGATTACCGTTGAATTCTAAATTAACCCATGATGTATCCAAACCAAACTCACTTTGGTACGGACTTGTATTCTAAATACTGAGAAGAACAACTCTTTTATAAGAGGTTACGCTTAGCGTTGAAATGGTTGTGCACAATACATTGTACGAAGGGTTGATCCCCCTAAGTACGTGAAGTCCTTATAGTCTTATGACTGTTAAAGTTTAAGTTGAAAAATTACTTATAACTGTGGACATGATTCGTGGTCATTAGACCCTCAGTAAAGGTTAAAGCTTTCCAAAAGTTAATAGAATATATTGTTAAATTCTATTGAGCTTAATGTTGACAAATGATGTAAAAGTTACTGATTTAATTATTGTTATTTCAAGTGGGCCTTGTTTGCTCACTCTTGCCTGTAAAATTTCTTACAGCTAAGGTTGAAACTGGTGATGTACCTAGTACCAGTAAAGGGAAAGGAAAGACGAAGCAATGCTGAAGACTTGTAATAGTTGAATAGTTTATTTTCAGACTTGGTTTAAAGATTGTAATGAAGTTTATTTTATTTTTCCGCATGAATGATTGTTTGTAAAGGTTAGTTAACCTGGGAGATTTATTTAAGTTTAATCCTGTATGGGCAGGTTTTGTTATTCAATTTTATTATAATTGGGTAGTTAGCAATGAATGTTTTGATTACGTGAACACCAAACCCTGAGGAAATGAAGTACCGAGATTTGGGGGTGTCACAGGTAGAGTTTATCAGACTAGAACAAAACAACATGACTGTGTCTCAGTACGAGGCGAAGTTCGCAGAGTTATCCAGGTTTGCACCTCATTTGGTAGAGAATGAGGAACGAATGACAAGGATGTTTCTAAGAGGTCTAAAACTCGAGATTCGGTAATATCTTATCTCTCATAAATTTTTTTTATATTCAGATGTTGTAAACAGGACTCAATTATTAGAGCGAGATAATGAGTATGTTCAACCAAGGGACCACAACCAGGGTCATACCGATGGCAGCAGTCATCGGAGCAATGACAACCAGTGAGGAGGAAAGAATATAGACAAAAGCGGTAACCACTCTGGTGGTAATCGTGGCCATGATAATAGACGAAGCGAGTCGAAAGGAGATTTCAAGAAGAGAAGGTACAACTATGACACGTGAAGACGTCAGCACCAACATCAACTGTTTCAAGGGGAGGAGAACGGCCACCATTCGTTTGTTATAAATACGGGAAAGAAGGACACATCAGCCCAAACTGCCCACAACAATCCAAGGTGTGTTATAACTATGAAAAAGAAGGTCGTATAGCTAGAGATTGTCTTGTAGCAAAACCAAGTCTAGCGGGAATGGTGACTCCGAAGGCTATTCCAAACAAGTCAAAGTCAGCGGTTTCTGGAAGAGCGTTTGTCGTGACTGGCCAAAATACGAGAAACCTGAACTAGGTGATCATGGGTAGGCTAATCATAAACTCTTGTGAAGTTTATACCTTATTAGATACCGGTTCTACCCATTCTTTTATCTCTCTTGCTTGTGCTCAACGTTTGAACTTGACTCCGGAGAAATTAGACTTTGACTTATCTGTTGAGACTCCGTTAGGAGAAACCTTCATTACATCTACTGTTTATAAATCTTGCTTGATCCAAGTTGGTACCATCACATTACCTGTCGATCTTATTTCTTTAAAAATACTTACATTTGATGTGATTTTAGGGATTGATTGGTTAACTATTCATCATGCCAAAATTGATTATTTTTGTAAGGTTGTTAGTTTTTATATTCCTAACCAACCTGTTATGCGAATTCGAGCAACCAAACCACTAAAGTCAATCACTGTCATATCAAGCCATAAAGCCATTCGTTTATTAAAAAACGGATGTCAAGCTTTCTTAGCCCATGTCACGGACTTGAACAAAAACACGTCAGATTTGAATAATATTTCTATTGTTAGTAAATTTCCTGACGTATTTCCTGAAGAACTTCCCTGTCTACCCCCAGAACGTGAAGTTAAAATCTTTATTGACCTTGAACCTAGTACAAAGCCCATTTCTAAAAATCCATATCGAATGGCTCCTATTGAACTTCAAGAGTTAAAGGTCCAACTATAGGAGTTGTTAGACATCGGTTTCATTCGTCCTAGTACATCTCCTTGGGGTGCTCCTGTTTTATTCGTATAGAAGAAAGATGGGAGTATGCGATTTTGTATTGACTATCGGTAATTGAACCATGTCACCATCAAGAATAGGTATCTGCTACCTCGCATTGATGACCTGTTCGACCAGTTGCAAGGAGCACAATTATTTTCGAAGATCGATCTTCGTTCTGCATATCATCAGCTGAAGATTAAAACTGAGGATATTCCGAAGACTGCCTTCAGAACTCGGTACGGACATTATGAATTCTTAGTCATGTCTTTTGGATTGACTAATGCTCCTGCTGCTTTCATGGATATGATGAACCGTGTGTTTAAGGAATATTTGGATCAGTTTGTTGTTATCTTTATTGATGACATCCTTATCTATTCCAAAAGCCGTGAAGATCATGAGCACCATTTGAAGCTAGTACTCCAAAGGCTTCGTGATAACAAGCTATATGCCAAGCTGAAGAAATGCAAGTTCTGGCTTGAGGAAGTAGCATTCCTTAGGCACGTGGTGTCAAAACATGGAGTATCTGTTGACCCGGTGAAGATTGAAGCCATACAAAGTTAGGAGCAACCGAAGTCAGTGACCGAAGTACATAGTTTTCTAGGCTTAGCTGGTTATTATCGGAGATTCATGAAAGGATTTTCCAGAATCGCTACTCCGTTAACTCAGCTGACTCGAAAAGATACAAAATTCGGTTGGAGCAAGGAATGCGAGAAGAGTTTCTAAGAGCTCAAGAGGAGACTCATTTCGGCACCTGTTCTGATAATACCATCTGGTTCGGATGGATTTGTTATCTACAGCGATACTTCAGGCAAAAGGTTAGGATGTGTTCTCATCCAACATGTGAAAGTCATAGCCTATGCCTCGCGACAACTCAAAGAATATGAGAGGAATTATCCTACTCATGATCTGGAGTTGGCAGCAGTCGTTTTTGCGTTGAAGATCTGGAGACACTACTTTTATGGGGAGAAAGTGGAGATCTATACGGATCATAAGAGCCTTAAATATTTCTTCAGCCAAAAGGAACTTAACATGCGGCAACGACGTTGGCTTGAGCTTTTGAAAGATTAATTACGATCATACCATCCAATACCATCCTGGAAAAGTGAACGTAGTAGCTGACGCATTGAGTAGAAGATCATATGCGGGTACGAGTGTGATATTGTCAACGCAAAGGCCCATTTTGTATGACTTGCAAAGGATGGAGATAGAGGTAAAGGCTCCAAGTACCCACGTGATGATATCAAACATACAAGTAGAACCAACTTTAATCGATAAAGTTAAAGATGCTCAAGCTACGGACAGGGAGCTGATGCGTATGAAGAAGAAAGTGCAAGAAGGTGTTATTTCAGAAGCAAGAATAAATGAAGAAGGAATACTTCGAGTCAACTCCAGACTTTGTGTTCCTAATGATTCTGACTTGAAGCATAGAATCATGATGGAGGCACACAACACACCGTTTGCAATTCATCCTGGGAGTACCAAAATGTATCATGATCTTCGACATACATTATGGTAGAGCAATATGAAGAGAGAGATCGCGGAGTTTATATCGAGGTTTTTAACTTGTCAACGTGTAAAGGCGGAGCATCAAGTGTCAAAGGGTCCATTGCAACCACTTGATATTTTGAAATAGAAGTGGAAACATATTACTATAGATTTCGTTACGGGTCTTCCCAAGGTTTCTCAAGGCATAGATGCAATTTGGGTCATTATTGATAGATTAACCAAGTCGACTCATTTCTTGCCTATACGGGAGACTTATTCCCTTGAACGTCTTGCTCGTATGTACGTGAATGAGATTGTGAGATTGTATGGCATGCCAGTATCCATAGTTTAGGATCGTGACCCAAGATTCACTTCACGATTTTGGGTTAACTTGCAGAAAGTTATGGACACGAATTTACGATTCAGTTTAGCATACCATCCTCAAACGGACGGGCAATCAGAGAGGACTATTCAAACTCTTGAAGATCTATTAAGACTCTGTGTCTTGGATTTCAAAGAGAGTTGGGATAAGTACCTACCATTAGTGGAATTCTCCTACAACAACAGTTATCAAGCAAGTATAGGCATGGCTCCATTCGAGGCATTGTATGGAAGAAAATGTCTTTCTCCAGTATGCTGGGACGAGGTGGGAGAAGCAACATTGTTGGGACCAGAATTGGTACGCATAACTACAGAAAAGATCCAAATGATCCAACAACGTATACAAACGGCACAGGATCGACAAAAGAGTTATACGGATCTTCATCGGAAGGATGTGAAATTTAATATTGGGGATCATGTATTGTTACATGTTGCACCATGGAAGGGAGTTACAAGATTTAGGAAGAGAGGAAAGCTCAATCCATGATTTGTTGGTCCATTTAAAATTCTTGACCGAATAGGAAATGTGTCCTATAGACTTGCATTACCTCCAAGCATGTCTCGTGTTTATAATATTTTTCACATATCTGTGCTTCGTAAATATGTGAAAGACACGAACCACATAATTTAGTTAAAATCAGACGAGATAGCCGAAGATTTAACGTACGATGAGGTAAAGATCTTGGATAGGAGAGAGCATGTCCTACGCACCAAGGTTATTGTGACGCCCCCAAAATTAGGTATACATCACCCATCTTGGGTCGTCAGATACATAGTATAGAATACAAATACAACTTTTTAATACAACTATCGTGTACAATACGACAAAACATAAACTGTGAGTTTGAATACAAATATTATCTTCTAGAGAGTATTCATACTCAAAAGGAGTCCTCATTATATTTATTAACACACTATTACATAGAATAATGAGGACTACTAACTAATACTATCATTCGAACTATCACTCCATTTCCCGACTTGCCCCAGCTACATTCTCATTTCCTGAAGAGAACAGTGAAAGAAAGGGTGAGCTCAACTAGCCCAGTAAGAAATATTATGACTAAGATAATGCAGAATAAATTATCATTAGCCTTCAACAATGTTAAACTGATAAAATATAATAGACATCAAGTTTAACTGCAGCGGAACAAGCAATCCATTAAAAGAGTCAAGTAGAAAATAAACTCTACTATCTTTTATGATTTAAAAGGTTTTTCAACATTGTGATCGCTGGGACTCAGCTTAATAAAATAATCCACATCATCGAATCACCCCTGCACTACGGCCAAGGATATTCGTGTATTCATTAATGGTCATGATCATGCCAACAACTGTCCATCAATGCACTACGGGCCAATGAGGACTTTTACCACATCATTTGTAACATTACGGTCATGATTATACCGAATAATCCCTGGTCATAATCATACTAAGTCCATCTATGTACTACAGGCCACAGATGACTTTCAACATTTTATAAACATGAGGATGATGACAATGATATAAGAATTCAATAAAACAAGTTCAAGAATTAATTTATCCAAGAATTAACAACGTCCAAATTATCAACATGATACTGCTTTATGGAATAAAATTCAAGAATACTTAGAAGAATATTTTCATGAAAAGATACTGGATGAACCGCAATTATCAAGGATATTCCACTAATTTCATGGAGTATAGAAGTCAAAACTTAACCAACTGAGTATAATAAAGAATGGAATAACAAAAGAAATCACCCGGCATGCGATAGACCGCACAGACAGGTTATTCCAACAGAATAATAAATAATGGAACCAGGTCCGGCGTAAACGCACAGACAGGATATTCCGACAGAATAATAAATAATAGAACCAGGTCCGGTGTAAAATACACAGACAGGATGTTCCAACAGAATAATAACAAGACGGAACCAGGTCCGGTGTAAAACACACAGACAGGATGTTCCAACAAAATAATAATAATAACGGAACCAGGTCCGGTGTAAAACACACAGACAGGATGTTCTAACAAAATAATAATAAGACGGAACCAGGTCCAGTGTAAAACACACAGACAGGATGTTCCAACAGAATAATAATAAAAACGGAACCAGGTCCGGTGTAAAACACACAGACAGGATGTTCCAACAGAATAATAGAAGAATGTCACCAAGTATAGGGTAGACCGCGTATACAGGTTATTCTAACAGAATAATAAGAAATGGAATAACAACAGTTCTCTTAATGAATAAGAAAGAATAACACCCCTTACCGTTTTAAAGAAAAGCTGAAATAAGGATGTAGTTAAGTAGTAGAATACTCTTCTTCTCTCTCTTTATAGTTTCTCTCTATAGTTCTCTCTCTAGAGTTCAGTGAATTCGTAAGAAATAATGAAGGAATGAGCTGCTATTTATAGAAAAATAGAATGCATAGTAACTAATCCATGAACGGTCCAGATTGATTACTTTAATCTGACGGTCCATATTTAAAGAAAAATCTTTTAAATAAAATATAATATATTCTATTTATAGAATAACTTTAATAAAGTATTCTGTTTTATATAAAAAGATGTTTCTGTTTTATTACGTTAATAATACGAATAAAACAAAACGTCATTATCGCTAAATAATTCATATTATTAACTGACAATAATTGAATCAAACTGAGTGACTTCTCACATAAGCATTAATAATCAATATCGTGTCCTACTATGCAACCACACGTATTACTGTACTTTTACTACCGAGTAGTTCAACAGTATCAATGGTAAAACTTTCGCCATTATTTTTAATAAAATATTTTTGTCGTTTTCTCAATCTGACAATAATTCCGTTGTGGGGTCCTCCAATGATTGTGCCGTTGTACGAATATTTTCTGTAAAAACGAATATTCTCCGACCAATCGAATATTATATAACAACTTGCGTACTTTGCAAAATTTATAAATATTACCCACAACTATAACATTATATCAAATTAACTCCATAATATTCAAAAATAATATTTATAGAAAATTCATCTTTATTTATAAAAGTTGGGGTCTTACAGTTATACCACAAGTTAAGATTTTGTGGAGGAACCATGCTATTGAAGAAATAACCTGGGAGTTGGAATCAGAAATAAAAGCGAGGTATCCTCACCTTTTCGAAATACCAGGTACGTACGCCAATTTCGAGGATGAAATTTCATAAGGAGGGGAGGTTGTAAGACCCCAACTTATTCATAAATAAAATCGAATTTCCTCTAATTATTATTTTGAATAATAAGGTGTTAATTTGATATAATGCTTTGGTTATGGGTGAAATGTACAAATTTTGCAAATTAAGCAAGTGGTTATAAAATATTCATTGTTGTCAGGGAATATTTGTTTGGTCATGGAATATTCTTGCTGTCGGGAAATATTCGTACGTTGGCGCAGCCATTTGTGGGCCCCATAACGGAAAATGGTCGGATGAAAAAATGACAAGTTTGAGTTTTTACCAATAACGGCGTAGTAGTTATCGATAATACTATTGGAATACCCAGTAGTTAAATATACAGTAATACGCATAGTTGTACAGTAGCACATGGTATTGCACAGTATTTTTGAATTATTAATTCTTATGTAAGAAGACACTACTCAATAATTGTTACAGTAATTACTGTTCAATATTTTATTTTATTGATTCAATAATTGTTGCGTTGATATTTTATATTATTGTTGTTTCAATAATTGTCACTGTACAGTATTTCCCATTATCAGATCAATAATTCATATTATTTGAATAATATTATTTGATAGCATTATTGGCAATGTCTAAAGAAGTTCTGTCTAAGGAGAGGTTTGGTCACCTAATTGCGCGCTAGTAAGGAGAAATCCTTATCGGAAAGCCCCCTCTTTCCTAGGAACGACCTGATTGTCATAATTGTTATTCTGTAATATTATTTGTGAATAATTAATTATTGATTTATATGATAAGAAAATATTTATTTTATGTGGATATAAATGATGGATATATTTATTTTTGTGGATATAAATGAAGGAATTAATACTGAGGTATTTTATCAGTATTTTGTCAGAATGGATGTATTAAAAATCGTCCGTATATAGATTTCGGGCATTTTCTGTTTGGAATTTAGAAAAACTTAAAGCTACAAAGTTGTAGAAAATTAAATTTCTTATGAAAAGGATATGAGATTCGAATTTTTCTGATAAAAGAGCTATTTATTATGAATTATTGAAGTTTCAAAAAATAAAATATTTTTATTAAAATTATGGGTGGGTCCCACTTTTGTCCTTTGTTGATAAAATGTGCTGAATTAATTTTTCAAATGTGGTGGGCTGAATTGTGTTCAAAGGTATGTGTAGAAGAGGAAAAAAGAATAATATTATTTTATTATTTAGTCTCCTATAGCGTTCTAGCATTTTTCTATAAATAGGTGCTTAGGTTATAATTGAAAATCACACCAGAATTCATATATTTTCTCTCTCTATATTATCGAGTGTATTTTTATGAATATTTTGATACTTTGAGAGCTGCTATTCAGTGCAAGTTTTCTTCGGCTTTACATCCGATATTCCGATCAGAAATACTGTTATTTTGAGGTAAGGGATGTTATTTTCTTCGTAAATGATATTATTTTCTTCAATATCATTATGCCGAAATATTGATATAAATTTTATTGTGGAATTTTTAACTTTTGTGTCGGAATTACTATTCACATAAACGACACTATTCATAGAAAAATAAAATTTTCTCTTCTTTGTCCAAGATGTTTATTATGGTTACTATATTTGATTGTATCCATGTTTTGATCTTTATTTTTGAATTCTGCTCCACAATTGATTATTATAGAGTATTTTTGAACTTGAATAAACTGTAGTACGAATCCCTAATATTTATTCTTTTATCTCACTTGATTCATTTCTTTAAAATATTTTTCATCATCCTCAGTCCTAAATGATGATAATACTGAATATATTTTGCCTGTAGTGCACAGATGAATGATTAACGGAAGAATATCTTTGGCCTGTAGTGCAAAGATGTACAGGTGTTTAGATGAACATGACCAGCTGGTGATACAAATGAATATCTTTGGCCTGTAGTGCGAAGATGAATATTTGATTCAAGATGTATATTAAATGATGTTACTGGGATAAAATATTGATGATGAACTTTTAAATCTTAGAAGATAGTAGAATTCATTCTCTACTTAACTCTTCTAATAGATTGATGTTTCGCTACAATTGTTGATCTAAAACTTGTTGTCTATTATATTTTATCAGATTTTTTTCTGTTAAAGACTAATGATAATTTGTTGTATATTATCTTAGTCATAATATTCTTTACTGGGCTAGTTAAGCTCACCCTTTTCGTTTTTGTTCCATTTTTCTCAGGAGGCGAGAATATAGCGGGAATTAGTCGGGGTGTAGAGTGATGTTTCCAGTCAGTTGTGTTAACAGTCCTCACTATTTTGTAAAATAGTATTTCAATAATTGTAATGAGGACTTATTTGAGTGTGGATATTGTCTAGAAGACAATATTTGTATTTAAACTCACAATATATGTGTTGTCGTATTTTGCACGACAATTATATTAATGAAGTTATATTTGTTTCTGTACCATGTATTTGGCGACTCAGAATGGGTGATGTATACCTATTTTGAGGGCGTTACAATTTTAACTAAAAAATTTAAATAAATTTTGTCCAAAAATATTATATGCAAGGATCCAGACCCACGAGCTAGGCCGGACGGCACACGTGTGGGTTCAAACTAAGCCTTGGTTAGGTCATCTCCCTTCTACAATAGTGGGATATCCCTTGGGGCCCAAAACCAAGAGCACTTTTGTTGTATATAAACATATTAAATTTTTAGTTCTTAACCGATGTGGAACTTGGCTTCCCACATGTATTTATTATTATTTATCATTTTCAATGCTGATCTTTGGGAGTTAATATCTCATTCAGTACTCCATAGATTTGAGCTTTCAAATACGTAATTTAATCTAGAGTAGAACACATTAATATGTGGAATCATTACTAATAATTAATGATACCTATATTAATTTAGGCTCAAATTCTAACAATTGGAAGTTGTCTAGGGAAGATCTCCTGTATTGTGTGGTGGAAGAAATTGACCAATGTGATTTTCATTGGTTTTTTCGGCTCCATGAATTCCCGTTCTTCAGTTTTTTGGTTAAGGCAGACACTTCTTCTTGTTCTTTTCTTAAGACTTAACATCAAATCAATTATTGATTTTCTACAAGATCGAAGATCTTTCAGCTTGTGTCTTGTTGTTTGTTCTGACAGTTCTTTGTTACGTCCAGTGAAGTTAAGAATGGTTCCTCAACTGGAAAATTTTCTTCAAGATATACGGTCTTCAACTAGTGTCTTGTGGCTTGTCTTGTAATTAAGTTAAATGGATTAATAAAATGATCGATCGTAGGAAATTCCATCAGAGCTAATGTAAAAGTATGTTACTAAAAACTTGTCAGTGATGTTGCTGGCAGTTTTTGGTACTACCAGTGAAACTAAGAACAATTAATTCTTACTAACATCTACTGTTGGGTCATGATATTTCCTTTATTGGGCCAGACAGATTGGGCCCATCCATTTAATTAGCCTAGTGGACCTTTACTATTAAGTCTTATAATCATTGGGCTTAACCTTTACCATGTCTTTATTGCATCCCCTTAACATTGGGCTGGGTCAAGCGGCCGGTCCATAAAATCTTTTAGTATCTAAGACTTTGACTGGTAATGATGAAAAAAGAGAGCAGTTGACCCAAAGTCTGCAGATCATTAATGTGGATGGGATTTTATCCGGCCGGCGGCAGAAACAGTGGGAAAAAGGTGACAATCTGCATGCAGTCGGCTAAGACGAGAGTGCACTGGGGGACGGTGTCATATCAGGGTTGGTGGCACAAAAAACCGAGCATGAAAGTATAACCGGGCAAGGAAGTCTTCTAGCAAAAGGTACGCATACACTTTTCATCTGGCTCTACACACTAGACATTTTTACATCCTCCATTGTTAAACAATGAACGCCTGTATTGACTCTCACGCCGGAGCTATCCCCCGATGGTCCAGCCGTCAAGCTTTTGGTGTTGATCGTGTTTACTGTGCAAGATTAGGACGTCTTACGTGATTGGGACGTCATCAAAGATCTTGGCGTTAACATTGGCCCTAGAAGGAGGGCTGAGTTCTAGTGTTCAAGAGCTTTCAATCACAAATATTCATTTGTTCTACATTCTCAAAGATGGGGAAGAGCAGAGCAGATACACCTGAAGGACAGCCGATGACTGTCGGTGATTCACCACCACGAGTTTCTGCTAGAGATTGTTTGGGGCCTACACTAAGTGCTCATACTAGCACAGCGTCCAAGCGATCACATGGAGATTCTCGTCCAAGGGCCATGGGCAAAGCTAAGAAAAAGTTAATCTTCACGACGGATAAAGAGTCTAGTCACGGTCGGAAACAGCTAGACCATGACGAAAAGACCTCCCGATTGGCTAAGATGGCAGAAGAAGCAGATAGGGCCATGGAGTCACTTATGAAGCAGAGGCAGGATATAGCTGAGCAGATGTCCCGGATGGAAGAGTTGAGAGATGAAGCGTCCAGTTATGTTCAGTCTGAAGAGTGTGGGCATCGAAGTGGGAAGGAGCCGGTTCATTCGGAACATGAAATTCAGGGCCAAAATCGGGAAAGAAAAAGATCGAGGAGCCCTACTCCTCGAAGATCGAAGGAAGCACTCCATCGTGACGTCCCTAGGGAGCAGATCCGAAGTGATCGAAGAGGCCGATCCAGAGAACGAACTCCAGAGAACATGAAAAGGGCACTCATTGTTGCACATTCTCACCATAGTCATCGGACCCAGAGGCGAAGCAGATCTAGGGTTCGTACACCTGAAAGTCGGGTACTTCGCTCAGAAGACCGTCGTCGTAAAAGTCCTTCGAAGATTGGGGGTATTATGGTTAATGACCGATCTACTCAAAAAAGGAGAGAGTCTTCGGAGAAGGAAGTGTCGTCACAACCGGAAGGAGTAGAGTACCTGGTAAAAGAGCTGAAGGCGCTCCAGAAGCAGTTAGCCGAGGTCCAGCAAGTAAAGGATACTCCGGGAAAGAAAGCATCTCCATTTTCCTCGGATATTCTTAAGGAGAAGGCGGACACCTCCAAGAAGTTGCCTCACATGGAAAGTTACGATGGTTCGGGAGATCCTTACGACCATAGCCAAGCATTTGACTGGTTAATGGACTACTACGATTTCACTAACGCTGCTAAATGTCATATGTTCGTTACGACGTTAAGAAAGGATGCGAGGCAATGGATGGGGACTTTGCCAGCAGATTCAATTTCATCATGGTCCGAGCTCTGTGACAAATTCCACGCTCGTTTTGGGAGTAACCAAAGACGAGGGAAGCCCACGGGCTCTTTGGCACAGGTCAGACAGTACACCAACGAGTCGTTGGGTCAGTATGTGAAAAGGTTCCGAGAAGCCGTTGGTCAGGTATCAGATTTGAACGATCTCTAAGCTGTGGGATAGTTTCAGAACGGTTTGGACTTAGTGAAGTCGGAGAAGCTGGTGAAGAAGCTGATGTTCAATCATCCGAAGAGCCTGGCAGAGGCGTTCGATAAGGCAGAAGGTTATATCGTTGTGGAAGAAGCTATGAGTAGCTTGAAGCGTTTCTCTTCGGAACAAGTGAAGGAGGCAGACGTCCCTAAAACCCAAGATGATCAGAAGAAGATGGGGGGTATAATGATAGGTCGGAGAGCCGTTCTAAGAAGTACAACAACTCGTGGCGACAAGGAGATACTCGTCCGCCTGCTTCCGCCCCGAAAGTGAATAAGGTTTACACCAAACTAAACACAGACAGATCGGTGATTCTGGACCAAATCAGGAACCAGCCGTTCTTTGAGCCACCTCGGGACAATTATAGGACAGGGCAGGGCAACTCTCGGAAGTATTGTAACTATCATCAAGCCGCAGGCCATGGCACCAACGAGTGTTGTAATCTGAAGGATTTTGTGGAAAAGAAGATCCAGAGCGGTCTGTTAGTCCAATATGTGGCCGAGAAGAATCAACAGAGTGTCGGCCGCACCGTTCAGACAGTTCAAACGAATCCTCCTGTACAGCCCACCCCGAACCAGCCACCAAGGCATGTCATTGACGTAATAATAGGGGGGACGTCTGGAAAGTTGGTAGGAAAGAAGAGAAGGGGGTATCGGGATTCGGTTATGTCCGTATCAGATGCTCCTCCAAAAATTGATAGGCCCTTTCCAGGAACTATTATATCCTTTACAGATGCAGACTATCCTTTGGAGCCCATTGATCCATATGAAGGGGCGTTAGTGATCACCGCGCAAGTAGGCTCGGTGGACGTGTGTTGATTGATTTCGCAATCAATGAATACGTGCAAGTATACACGGTCAACAAGTAATAAAGTGAAAGTAGAGTATCGTTCCCACGAGGAATTATTTAATAAAAATCACCAAGTACTAATTCTTAACCAAATTAATTTTATTTAAACAACTAATAATTGTGATTTCTAGATTTAAGAAAACTAAATTAAACAAAACAAAAAGATTATTCTAAAGGAAAGCAAATAAACAACTAAGAATTGATGGAATTCAGATAAATAAGAATTAAGACTCTAATATCCCCAATTATGAATTATATCTCAATTATTCAACTATCCCAATTATTATATCTACTGAATTGTTAACAGAAATTCTCAAATGCCAAAAGCCCTCTCTCGAGTGATCAATTGCCTTCTATTTAACCCATATTAATTTTGCTATATCTCTATGCAAAACAATTGAATTAAACTCGCTACAAACCCAATTCCTCTTATGTTACATGCGGCAAATAGATATTCTCATTCTATTCACAAACCTAATTATTCACTGTGCAAATAACTAAGTCACATGTCACCAAGCCCAGTTCTAACCCTAGAATTCCTTTCCCAATTCCTTCTAGAGTAACAAGGTAATTATTGATCAAATAATTAATCAATAAGCACAAAGCAAGATGAACAATTTACTTCAACACAAATAATTGGAATAAATTAAATAATCAATTCAAAACCATAAAAAGTTCAATTGAAATCTTAATAAAAGAGTTAGTTCATAATTAATTAATTAAAACCAAGAATCCACAATTGAATAGACATTAAAAGATAAAAGTATGATAAGAGAAGATAATAGAATCTGTTGTCAGCAAATCTGATGCTCCCCTCTTGCTCCTGCTCTTGATCTTCAATGATCTTCAAGTTGTTTCAATCTCCTAAACTAATAAGAACTAGGGTTAATGACTAATCTAATGGAGTGTTTAATCTAGTCTACTCTATGTAAATCCCCCCCTATTTTATGTCTTACATCATGTATTTATAGGTTACAAGTCTAATTTTTAGGTTAGGAACAAACCCAATCCAATTTGGAGTCAAAAAGATGTCAAAATTCGCCCCAAAACGCGTCCAAGCCTTTCCACTGACTTCCCCAGCGCCCCAGCGTCCGACGTCCTTTGGGAAAATAGCCATAACTTCTTCATACGAACTCCGATTTTGATGATTCAAGATGTTCCGGAAAGAGGAGAAGTAGATCTACAACTTTCGTTCTTGAAGTTTTTCGAAATAAGGTCAGGACCTATAGTAAAATTGGCTCTGAAGTGACTGCTGTGTAAATGGCAAGCCGAAAACGTGCATCTAGCCACCCCGAACGTCGATCCATGTAACTTTTGTCCCAAATCCTACAAAACAATGTAAAACATGCATGAATGGATACAAACACTTAAAAACTATTCTAAAAGACTTGAGAACAATAATAAATTAAGCCCGAATGTATCCAATTCATGTGTATAAAACTCACTCATTAAATACCCCCAAACTTAAACATTTGCTTGTCCTCAAGCAAAAACACAAAAATGTTATGCAATGCAATGTAATGAAACTAATCTATATGCCTACGAATCCAACAGTAATGACAGAAACAACTCTATTCAACCGGCCTTAGAGAAATCAAGTAAACATGATAATACATCATATTAAAACAAATCAGTAATTTCCCAATCACTCATCAAATCTTAGACTGTTATCACTGATATAGTGCGTGTGTGCTCCAAAACAATGTTAACTAATATAAAATCAAATTTAACACATAATAGGTCTCTTTAAAGGCATCATACAGTGAAAACTCACAAAATTCACGAACAAGCTAGATCCAACTAAAGTTAAACATCCACCAAGTTCAAGAGTCCAATCCGGGATACTTATGCTTTACTTTTCATTACGGGGGCTTTTTGCTCTTTTCCCGTTTTATTGTTTTTTTTTTACTTTTTACTTTCTTTTTTTTTTAACCATGACTGTGCAATGTCTCATTCCATTAGGCTAACAGTGTCACCCCTTAGCGAGCTTTCGACCAACGACTCCCAGACCATATAAGACCTTAGGGCGCTAGGTTTTAAGATACCCCTTCGGGCGTACTTAAGTAACAAAGGCCCCGAAATAAAACTAGCCACGGTAATTTTTTTTTTTTTTTTTTTTTTTAAGCGAAGCTTATATATCCCAAATTTTCCCCCCAAACTTAAGTTTTTATCAAAATTTAGCCATCTCCGCCTATTCATGTCTTTCATTCCTTCACATTAGTATTATCCTTAAGAAATTCATTATGTATCAATTTAAACTTAATCAGTCAACATAGCTGTTATTAACGCGCTAACCTTAATTATACCAATTTCAAACAGGAAAAGATTCAATTCATAACAAGAAATCACATCAAAGCCTGAATATTCAATACTATACTTATCTACTTAACTCCAGTCTCATCATTGGCCAAAATAAACTTTTACTATCTAACAGTTGGAATCATGCAAATATAAACTAACTGCAACAAACATAGTAAACTAACTACTATTTTTGCGATTTTTAAAATTTTTTTTTTAAACAAAAAACTGAATGCAAAAACTAAATGTAAATAACCCGAAAATATAACGAACTACAATGTAAATAACTAACTATATGCAATACGACACTAAAATGCCCCCAAACTTAAACTAGACATTGTCCTCAATGGCTACAATAGAAAAAATTAAAGCAGAGGACTTCCCTGAAAATATAGCAATCTTCCTCCTTATCCGCTAAGTTTGGAGAATAGGCTAAGCACATGGAACAAATTGGGCACCACACTTGAATTTGACTTGAATAACCTGTAAAACCTTGATATAAGCACTTTTATTAAATCCTAAATAAATGAAAATTCAAAACTACTAATATAAAACTTAATAAAAACTAAAAATAAAAATTAAACTTGGGTTGCCTCCCAATAAGCGCTTGTTTTATAGTCTCAGCCTGACTTCTTCAATTCTCTATCCAATTCCCCTACGAAAATTGAGGAACCCTCCATCCATCAGAAGCAATGTCTCTTTTGGGAGGTTCCCATTCGCAAAAACCCTTGAATTGAAGTCACCTAGCATGCTCTTTGTAGATAGGTTCCCTATTAAGAACGTCCAACAACTAGGTGTTTTCTCCATTATGTCTATGATTAGATTGGGGCATTGAAGCTTAATAAACATAATGGAGTCTTCCTCTATCTTCTCCTTTTCATCCCACCATGACTCCACAACTGTACTGGCTCTTATGTCACAAAGAGCTTTGCCGACGACATGACTGCCAATTGGGCATGGTTTTGCAAAACTGCCCGTATTATTGAACTTTGGTGGAGGAGGCACATGAGACACTATCAAAATTGGCTCATCTTCGTTGGTACTCAAAGTTAAATCTTCGTCAATCTCCTTTTCTTGGTTCCCAATTGTTTCCTCTCTTTCAACATCTTGTGGCTCATCTAGTTGTAGATTTTGCTCGGGCTCTCCATCAGTCTCGGAATCCATGTCATAGAGCCAAGTGTATTGAGAACGGTTGTTCAACGCATGTGCTATCTGCCCCAATTGATTTTCCAGATTCTTTAACGATGCCCCTTGGCTTTGCAAATTCAGCTCTATTTGGTTCATTTTTTTGTCTTGTTCCTCGTTCCTTTTGTCAGAAGCTCTAATGAATTTTTCCAAGGCTTCCTCAAAATTTGAATGTTCTTCCTGTTGTAGAGGAGGTGGACACGAGAAATCCGGTGGGTATGTTGGACTTGGAGCATAAAATTGATCTTGTTTAGTATGGCTCCATGAAACACCTTGGATTTTCACATTCATATCTACTTGACTCAATATCTTGTCTTGTGCCTCGATTTTTTTGTCAGTAGCTCTAATGAATTTTTCCAAGGCTTCCTCCCAACCTGGTTTCCTTTCTGGTTGTTGTTGAGTCTGATTTTGAAATTCGGATGCGTTTTGTTGTCTAGGTGCTTGAGCTTGATTGTTACTCCATGAAAAATTCGGGTGATACCCCCAATCCTGATGATAGTTGTTGGGATAGACATAATTATTGGGGTAATCACCACCGTACTGTACCGGCTCGAAACTGATGGAGCATTGATGACTCATATAATTTCCAGCACAATAATCACAAACCATTGCTACTTGCTGTGTGGATGGTGGACTCCATGTTTCCATTGGTCGAGTCATGTTCGTGTATGGCCATTGATACGCAAAGTCATCCATGGTACCTAAAAAGAGAGAAATATAGGAAGAGAATTAAAAATAAAAATAAAAATAGAAATGTTTAAATTAAGACTAATTTGATTGAAATTAATATTGGTAAATAATTATTAAATTAATTCCCCGGCAACGGCGCCAAAAACTTGTTGATTGATTTCGCAATCAATGAATACGTGCAAGTTTACACGGTCAACAAGTAATAAAGTGAAAGTAGAGTATCGTTCCCACGAGGAATTATTTAATAAAAATCACCAAGTACTAATTCTTAACCAAATTAATTTTATTTAAACAACTAATAATTGTGATTTCTAGATTTAAGAAAACTAAATTAAACAAAACAAAAAGATTATTCTAAAGGAAAGCAAATAAACAACTAAGAATTGATGGAATTCAGATAAATAAGAATTAAGACTCTAATATCCCCAATTATGAATTATATCTCAATTATTCAACTATCCCAATTATTATATCTACTGAATTGTTAACAGAAATTCTCAAATGCCAAAAGCCCTCTCTCGAGTGATCAATTGCCTTCTATTTAACCCATATTAATTTTGTTATATCTCTATGCAAAACAATTGAATTAAACTCTCTACAAACCCAATTCCTCTTATGTTACATGCGGCAAATAGATATTCTCATTCTATTCACAAACCTAATTATTCACTGTGCAAATAACTAAGTCACATGTCACCAAGCCCAGTTCTAACCCTAGAATTCCTTTCCCAATTCCTTCTAGAGTAACAAGGTAATTATTGATCAGATAATTAATCAATAAGCACAAAGCAAGATGAACAATTTACTTCAACACAAATAATTGGAATAAATTAAATAATCAATTCAAAACCATAAAAAGTTCAATTGAAATCTTAATAAAAGAGTTAGTTCATAATTAATTAATTAAAATCAAGAATCCATAATTGAATAGACATTAAAAGATAAAAGTATGATAAGAGAAGATAATAGAATCTGTTGTCAGCAAATCTGATGCTCCCCTCTTGCTCCAGCTCTTGATCTTCAATGATCTTCAAGTTGTTTCAATCTCCTAAACTAATAAGAACTAGGGTTAATGACTAATCTAATGGAGTGTTTAATCTAGTCTACTCTATGTAAATCCCCCCCTATTTTATGTCTTACATCATGTATTTATAGGTTACAAGTCTAATTTTTAGGTTAGGAACAAACCCAATCCAATTTGGAGTCAAAAAGATGTCAAAATTCGCCCCAAAACGCGTCCAAGCCTTTCCACTGACTTCCCCAGTGCCCCAGCGCTGGGCACGATGCTGGGATTCTGCCCCCCAGCGCCCCGGCGCTGGAAATGAACTACAAATGGGCGCCCCGGCGCTAGAACATTTTCTGACATTTTCTGCTCCGACGTCCTTTGGGAAAATAGCCATAACTTCTTCATACGAACTCTGATTTTGATGATTCAAGATGTTCCGGAAAGAGGAGAAGTAGATCTACAACTTTTGTTCTTGAAGCTTTTCGAAATAAGGTCAGGACCTATAGTAAAATTGGCTCTGAAGTGACTGCTGTGTAAATGGCAAGCCGAAAACGTGCATCTAGCCACCCCGAACGTCGATCCATGTAACTTTTGTCCCAAATCCTACAAAACAATGTAAAACATGCATGAATGGATACAAACACTTAAAAACTATTCTAAAAGACTTGAGAACAATAATAAATTAAGCCCGAATGTATCCAATTCATGTGTATAAAACTCACTCATTAACGTGAAACGTATGATGATAGATAACGGGTCTTCGGTGGATATTCTGTACGCCCATACATATCAGAGAATGCACCTTGATGGGCGAAAGATGGAAGTTGGGCAGGAGGCTCCTTTATATGGCTTCAGCAACGATCCGGTCAAAGTTGCAGGCACTATTGAGCTCCCAGTGGTCTTCGGCACAGCCCTTCAACAGGCAGAAATAATGTGTAAATTATATGTTGTGCATGTAGATTCGGCTTACAACGCCATATTGGGAAGACCTACGCTGACAGCTCTCCAGGCCGTGACTTCCATCCCCCATTTCAAAATCAAGTTCCCCACAGCGTACGGAGTCGGAGAGGTGGCTGGGGACTTGGATCTAGCCCGACGCTGTTATCGGAATACATGCATCTCTTTCGGAGTAGGGGTCAGCAAACAGAAACAAACCATGGCAATCGAGATTGAGCCCTTCACTGAAAGCAGTTCCGAGCCATTGGTAACACCTGCAAGGGAGACGGAGGAGATTGAGTTGATCCTTGGGAAGGCAAACAAGACAGTGAAAATTGGTTTGGGTCTACCAGAGCCTCTTCGGACAAATCTTATAGAACTCCTTCGCTGCTATGCGGACATTTTTGCATGGGAACCGCAGGAGATGCCGGGGATTAGTAGAAAGGTCGCTGAGCACCGACTGGAGGTAGATCCCTCGAAGAAGCCTGTTCGGCAAAAGAGACGGATCTTCGCACCTGAGCGTCAAAAGATAACTGACGAAGAAATCGCCAAGCTGATGGCTGCTGATTTTATTTTTGAGATCGACTACCCACAGTGGATGGCCAATATAGTATTGGTGCAGAAGCAGAACAGGAAATGGCGAGTTTGCATCGATTACACCAACCTGAATAAAGCTTGTCCGAAGGAATTTTATCCTTTGCCCCATATTGATCAACTCATTGACGCAACTTCAGGATATGCCCTACTAAGCTTTATGGATGCTTTTTCAGGTTATCATCAAATATCTATGTGCAAGGAAGATATCCCGAAGACAGCATTCATTACACACCGTTCGGTATACGCATATAAGAAGATGACCTTTGGCCTTATAAATGCTGGAGCCACCTACCAAAGAATGATGAATCTTATCTTCCACAAGCAGCTGGGAAAGAATATGGAGATTTATGTAGACGACATGATCGTGAAAAGCATGCAGGTTCAGAAACATTTGGATGATCTGGAGGAGTGTTTTTAGACTGTCCGTCATCACAAATTGAGGCTTAACCCAGCAAAATGCACCTTCGGCCTCGGCGCGGGAAAGTTTTTGGGGTATCTGGTCAGTCAGAGGGGCATCGAAGCCAATCCAGAGAAAATTCAGGTCGTCCTTGACATGAAGACTCCTCAGTCATTTAAAGACGTCCAACGTCTGACCGGTAGGATTGCAACTCTAAGGAGGTTCATGTCCAAATCTACAGAGAGGTGCCTACCATTCTTCGACACACTGAGGGGGCCAAAGAATGCGAAGACTTTCCAATGGACTTCGGCCTGTGAGGACGCCTTCCAAGGCATAAAGACCTACCTGTCTTCTGCTCCTCTATTGGTAAAACCTGCCCCAAAAGAGACCTTGTATCTCTACCTTGCAGCGAGTTCCTTAGCTATTGGAGCAGTGCTGGTTCGGGAGGTCAGTGGAAAGCAGCATCCGGTCTATTACGTCAGTCACATCCTACGAGACGCCGAAACCAGGTATCCAAATATTGAAAAATTTGCCTTTGCTTTAATAGTTGCTAGCCGAAAGCTTCGGCAATACTTTCAGGGCAGGCTCTTGATCGTCTACACGGATCAACCACTGAAGAAGGTAATGGGTAAGCCAGAGGTTTCGGGGAGATTGGCAGCACGGACCATAGAATTGTCCCAGTTTTTCCTTGAGTACCATCCCCGAACCGCTATCAAAGGACAAGCTTTGGCCGATTTTATGGTGGAATGTTCCTTCACCGAAGCAGATGCCGAGTTACCAGAAGCTGGGACATCTGATCGAACAATTACAGTTCTTCAACACGGTCAGAATGCATGGACGTTGTATGTAGATGGGTCTTCCACGGTAAATGTCAGTGGAGCAGGGATTATCCTGACCAGTCCGGAGGGGTTCAAGGTACAACAAGCTATTAGATTCGGGTTTAAGGCGACTAACAACGAGGCCGAGTATGAAGCAGTGCTAGCTGGGGTTCGGCTGGCGAAGAGTCTAGAAGTCCAGAAGCTGATCATTTATAGTGACTCTCAGCTGGTCGTCAAGCAGTTATCAGGAGAATATGAAGCCCGTGGGACGAGGATGATCTAATATTTGGCAGAGTTGAAAGACAGACTCTGATACTTTGCTTTTCACGAATTTTAAGGCATAGAACGTAACGATAATTCCATTGCCGATGCCTTATCAAAATTAGCCACTACAGATGCTGTCGTTTTCAATGGGTCAATCTATTGGAGGTCCTACAGCAGCCGAGTATTCAACATGACTCAGTGATGTGTATCGAGCGATCTGACTGCTGGATGACTCCCTACATCAATTATCTGGCAGATGGCGTCCTTCCTTCGGATCAGATGTTAGCAAAGAAGGTCAAATACAAAAGTGCCAATTTCGTTCTTATTGACGGGGATCTTTATCGGAGGGCATTTTCATCACCATTATTGAAATGTCTGGTCCCGTTCGAAGCCGAGTACGCCCTTCGGGAAGTTCACGAGGGCATCTGCGATGATCACATGGCAGCTAAGTCACTGGCATACAAAGTTTTTCGGCAGGGGTACTACTAGCCAACGATCTTCAAGGAGGCTACAGAATATGTGAAAAAGTGTGATAAATGTCAGCTCAACAGTCCGATCCCACATCAGCCACCGGAAGAGCTATACTCGATTCTATCTCCTATACCCTTCGCTGTCTGGGGGATTGATATACTGGGTCCGTTACCGAAAGCTAAAGGGCAGGTCAGTTTCGTCATAGTTGCTATTGATTATATGACCAAATGGGTCGAGGCGAAACCACTTTGGCTGATAACAGAACAGAAGTGTCTGAAATTTATGAAAGAATCCGTAGTGTTTCGCTTTGGGATCCCTCAAGTGGTGATATCAGACAACGGACGCCAGTTTGTGGGATCAAAATTTAAAGAATTTCTGAAGGAACTGGGAGTCCAGCACAGGAAGACTTCAGTGGCTCATCCACAGTCAAATGGGCAGGTCGAGGTGACTAACAGAACACTTCTAAACAGAATCAAGCGCAGATTGAACGAAGCCAAAGGAAGATGGCCGGAAGAATTGCTTAGTGTATTGTGGGCTTACAGGACTACGCCGAGGAAAACAACAGGAGACTCGCCTTTCAGACTGGCCTATGGCACTGATGCCTTGGTCCCAGTTGAGATTGGATCTCCAAGTCTTCGAGTTAGTCAGTTCAGAGAGATCTACAATGACGAGGGACTAAAGGCCAACTTGGACCTGTTAGAAGAATTCAGAGAAGTGGCTTTGATCAAGTTAGCAGCCTACCAGAGGAGAGTTGCCAAGCATTACAACAAAGGGGTAAAGCTCCGAAGATTTGAGGTGGGAGACCTCGTTCTCAAAGAGGCCGAAGCGTCTACACCGCAGAACACGGGGAAGTTGATGCCGAATTGGGAAGGACCGTATGAAGTGACTGAAGTACCAAAGCCCGGGACGTATCGACTAAAGGCATTGGATGGATCCGAAATTAAGAACACATGGCACGCAGGCAGGCTCCGAAAATACTTTCAGTAGAAATCGAGTCAGTTCACCAGGAGTCTGTACATGACCGTTCATCATCAATAAAAAGTCACTTTTTTCACAACTGATCTTCGTATTTGTCCTAAGGTCACAGTGGAGTAAGGGGGTATGGTAGGACTCGCTGGCCATTCGATGGCAGTCAATTTATTTGATACCCCGCGTGGTAGTCAAATCCTGGATCCTATATTATTTTTTACCAAGGGTGGTAAAATCAATGGTCACCGAAGTAAGGAGGTATGGTAGGACTCGCTGGCCATTCGATGGCAGCCAATTTATTTGATACCCCGCGTGGTAGTCAAATCTTGGATCCTATATTATTTTTTACCAAGGGTGGTAAAATCAATGGTCACCGAAGTAAGGAGGTATGGTAGGACTCGCTGGCCATTCGATGGCAGCCAATTTATTTGATACCCCGCGTGGTAGTCAAATCCTGGATCCTATATTATTTTTTTACCAAGGGTGGTGAAAACAATGGTCGCTGAAGCAATCAAATCCTATGGTCCTTATATACTTGTTCTACCCCGAGTGGTAAACAAGATCTTAATGGTGCAAGGAGGATCAGCCGAATTCACCTCACACATAACCTGTCTCACACTTCGAAAACGATAAGTATACTTTACTTCATTTTTTACAAGTGATAAGTTCAGTTCAGTTCATTCAGTTCATTTCATTTCTTAATTTAATTGCTATACACCTTATCTGATTTACAGATTAAGCTAATTCATTTAAGGCAATTGACACTGAATTATTGACAAGACACAAAATAAACGGAAATCACGTTAATGCAAATTAAAATTGAAATTAAACACTTAAACAAATCCATTCAAATTTATTTACAACATTCGTGCACAAAATTTTAAAAGTCAAAAGCGACCCGATCATGTCTATACATCATTTTCGAAGTCAAGCAGGGCCGGATCTAATTGGGCTGCCACCAGCTTTTCCTTGCCTCGGCCTCGGCAATCTTCGAATCCTTCGTAGTACACTTTCATGATCTCTGCATCGAGCTCATCAGAAGTCCGATAGTCCTCCCGAATCTGCTTGAGCACTTCTTCAGTCAGAGGAAAGCCTCGTTCCTGAATGGCCTTAACCTTACTACGAAGTTTACGGCGCTTAGCCCTGTGGGCCTTCCTATCAGCCCGAGCCTATGCATGAACTTCGCCAAGTTACGTTGCCAGATCCCGATGTGCCGCGGTGATCTCTTCATTCTTACTCTTCAGAACTTCGGTCTCTGCAGCGAAGCGGACATTCATATTCTTCAATTTCTGCTCGCTGACCTTTGTCGTCTTCAGTTCTTCCCTGACTAAGGTCAGCACCTCATGAGTTTCCCTCAGATCATCTCTATTTTGAGCCAATTCTCTCTGAAGGTCCTCGTTGGCACGAAAAACGGATTCATGTTCAGCTCTTTCCCGAGTTAACGTGGCCTTCAGCAGGTTAATCTCCCTCTTCATGGTTTCCTCATCAGATTTAGCATTCATTTGTCTAGAACGTAAACGTCCGAAGACTGCATTCGCCTGCACACATTCGACAGTACCTAATCAGCTTCAGATAATTAGACAAGAAAAGGAATATTTAACTAAGAGAATTGCAATTTACCTTTGCCAGATAACTCATGCCTTCATCAAAAAAGTTACCGTTCGTATGATCAACGAATCGATGATCGTCATTTTCCCAAACGAAAGCATCAAAAAGTTGGAAGGGGAAGTTGGAATTATACCGAGGCCATAGAGTCGGCGCCCCAGTGGCTTCATCATGAAATGTTCTTAATGAAGGCCCTGAAGGGGGAGGCACGGTCTGATCACGAACAGGAGAGGGATCCGTGTAGACATTTTCAGTAGAAGAAGACTGAGCTGGAGTAGAATCTTAAACTAATACAGGAATAGATCCCAAGATTGGGTGACTATCGGAGGGTTGTTTCCTTCTCCGAGAAAGGGTTGCAGTGTCATCAATTGGCCTTTCTTCATTCGCCGTTTGAGTGCTCACTGGGATTGCTGGAGGGAGAACCTTTGGAAGGGATACCGTAAGCTCTTCGGCGGTTAAGGGGATGACCTTGGTCTTTCGCTTCTTGATTTGAATAGCCTGCCTGCGATCGCCAGCAGGAAGATCGAGTAGGCTCTTTCGAACTGATGTAAATTTGACAACCGGTGCCGTTGGGACAGCAGCCGGTGGAATTGGCTCGGTGACTGGCGGTAGTGGGTCAGCGGTGGATGATGGATCAATAAATGGTGGCACTAATTCAACTGTTGGTGATGTTGGACGGACAGGTGGGGGTGTCGGGGTGATATGTGGCTCAGATTCAGAAAAGCCTTCAGAATCAGATGGTAGAGAGATTGGTTTGGGCTTTCGGGCAGCATGCTTTCTTCTTTGAGGTTTGAGTTGTATTTCTGGAAGGATGGGCTCTTCGACTTCTGGCTCAGCGGTCCGGGATACAACGTTGGTTCGAGGCGCTTCAGTGGGCGGTGCCCCAACAGAAGGTTTGAATTGGGAAGAAGCCTCCGGTTGTGAAGATCCAGCGCCCACCCTTGCAGATTTTCTAACTACATCGTCTTCGGGTGGAATTTCCTGATGGGAGGATTCGGCAGTGGCTTCTATGGATTTGCCGGCAATAAAATCCTCCAACTCCCTCACCTCCGAAGACGATGGTCTGATCAAAGTCACTGCAGAAAATTAGCAGTTTTATGTCATAATCTACACCACGGCAAATTTCAAAATTAGGATAAAATAAGTCCATACTTACATTTGTGGTCATATAACCACGCCTGCTTCGACAGAAGTCTATATTTCCACTCGTCCTTCGGGAATTTGTCAAAAAGTTCTATCATCTCGGCTTCACGTTCTTCGAAAATGTCTCCGAAGTCAGTAGAGGTCTTCTCATCAACGGTCTAGTTCGGTAAAGAGGTAATTTCGGGCCCCTTGATGAAAAACCACCTCTCGTGCCACCCTCTATTACTCGAAAGAGTGTTTACCAACAAACGCCTCTCGAACTTCTCCCCCGTTCTTGAAGATTGCTTACTTACAGTCCTGAACCCTTTCTCCCTAGATTGGCCGATCTTGTACACGGTAAAGAAGAAGTCAAGCGTAGGTTCGACGCCCAGCTCTTGGCAAAAGGCTATGAATGCTAGGATATGAATATAAGAATTCGGCATTAGTTGGGCAAACCCGACACCCAAAAATCCTAAAATAGTCACTATGAAGGCATGAAGAGGGAATCGCACCCCTTTCTCCAAGATGGTCGTTGTAACTGTCATCCATCCCTCGAAGCGCTGGTACATCCGTTCTTCAGGTCTGGGAGCCCTCACCAAATGGGTGTCTGGGATATGACAGCGAGCTCGAACCTTCTTCAGCTCTATTTCAGTAACAATTGAGGGCGTATTGGCGTGGGGGAAACGTTCCTTATTTATGAAAAATTCGGAGGGAGCAGGAGAGGTTTTCGGAGGTGGTCTCTTGTCGGATTTCTTGACTGGAGGATTAGAGCTTGAGGTTTCTTTGCCAGGGTTGGGGTTAGGTGGAACGGTTGTTACTGGAATCTCTCAGATTGGAAAGCCTCATTTCGAATCTTGAGAAGCCATTGTTGATGATTCACAGAGAGAAGGAAGAAAGCTTGGAAGGGAGGAGGAGAGCTCGAGAGTCCGAAAATTCGAATTGGTAGGTAAAACTGTCAATTTTGGTAAAGTTTTCTTTTTATACTGACGGTTACACAGCAATCGAGGATGGCTCATTAATTTGACAGTCATTATTACGAATTTGAAAGGTTACATCCGGTTTAAGCTTTAGATATTTAGCCCTTTGGACTTTCCTTTTGGATTTTCAGTTCTAATCCATCTTTTCAGTCTGTTTTCGCCCTTCACCAGATGGACATTGGTAAGTTATTTTTGGGGCCTATGTCAACCCTGTTGGATCTCGTGACATCTTGGGCCGCTTATAGTTCTTCATTAAATATTCTATTTAATAAAAAACTAGGGGGCAATGTTGGGTCATGATATTTCCTTTATTGGGCCAGACAGATTGGGCTCATCCATTTAATTAACCTAGTGGACCTTTACTATTAAGTCTTATAATCATTGGGCTTAACCTTTACCCTGTCTTTATTGCATCTCCTTAACATTGGGCTGGGTCAAGCGGCCGGTCCATAAAATCTTTTAGTATCTAAGACTTTGACTGGTAATAATGAAAAAAGAGAGCAGTTGACCCAAAGTCTGCAGATCATTAATGTGGATGGGATTTTATCCGGCCAGCGGCAGAAACAGTGGGAAAAAGGTGAAAATCTGCATGCAGTCGGCTGAGACGAGAGTGCACTGGGGGACGGTGTCATATCAGGGTTGGTGGCATAAAAAACCGAGCATGAGAGTATAACCGAGCAAGGAAGTCTTCTAGCAAAAGGTACGCATACACTTTTCATCTGGCTCTACACACTAGAAATTTTTACATCCTCTATTGTTAAACCTTGAACGCCTGTATTGACTCTCACACCGGAGTTATCCCCCGACGGTCCAGCCGTCAAGCTTTTGGTGTTGATCGTGTTTACTGTGCAGGATTAGGACGTCTTACGTGATTGGGACGTCATCAAAGATCTTGGCGTTAACATCTACTAATTGTGGTTTACTTTTACTTGCAGGGTTGGAACTCCACCAGTTCAGAGGAGGGCTGTACATGGAGCTAGGGTTCGTTATGAAGGTATCATTCCTTATATTCTGCTGAAAGTTGGAAAGATGAATGATACATTTCCCGTTCGTTAGGTTTTATTCAATATTTATCGAGCAAAGAGTTCCATGGTCGGCCATGTGGTTCACTAGCTTTATCAATCAGAGACATTTACAAGAGTTGTTACTGTGTTCAGAAAGTGAAGGTGTTGCCGAAGCAGAGGCCTCAAACGCTGGACTTTTTATTTGCAAACATGAAGGAACATATAGAAAATGAGGGTGTTGTCCCGACAGAATAATGGAGGTGGTGGCTAGCAAAGACAGCAGTGGGGAAGAGGTCACTTTGGCAATTGATAGGAACTTATCCTGCTTGGCTTTATACAAGAGACAATGAATGAGTGCTTGTGTTGGCTTTCAAGTTAAAGTTTAGAGGCACTGAAATTGATCGATGTACCTTGGAATTTTCTTTATTGGAGTATCAGCTATTCATTAATTTCTCTTGGGTCTACACTATTGAATGAAATAAAAAGCTCTCATATTTGCTACTCAATTTGTAGTTTCTCTACACGCAATTGTATATAGTTGCTATGGTTTTCTGTCCTATTGAACTTGAATCATGTTGTGATGAATTGATGTTCTTAATCTGTGCGTAAGATGTTTGTATACGAGTTGTTGAGATATTTCATGAATCCCACATCGGATAAATTCAAGAGTGTAGATGGGTTAATAAGTATGGTGGAGTCTCAATCTAACATGTTAACCTTTTAGGTAAGAAGGTGGTCCAACATGCTTATTGACCTAGTCTACACAGGAGGTGTGGTGACTACTCTAGTATGATACTTGTGATGGGTATTCAAGTGAAAGGTGGAGATTGTTGGGATATTTCACAATTATGGTGGAGTCTCAACCTAACACAGATGTGCACATTCCGTTACACAAGCTGAGTTTGACATGATATCCAGAAGTGAAAGCATGTTTAAGTTAAAAAGTAGTACACTACAAGAAAAAGGCCTGTCAGCGATCGATTTTGGTCGCTGATATCCATCTGCGACTGATTACGGTCGCTGATAGTTGTCGCATATTATTCGGTCGCTGAAATGCACATCAGCGACCAGTAGTAGTGACCGACTTATCTACGACCGGTATTATCGACCGAGACCGTCGCTAAGCTGAGTCAGCACGGTTCAAAACCAAAGGCTGACGTGGAAACGACCGCCAGGAGCGACCAGCGCGGTCGCTAACACCCTGATCCAATTAGCAGTACCTAATAGGTATTAGCGGCCGCATGCGGTCGCTGATGTATAAAATAAAATAAAAATATTTTTTCCTATTTTCTAGATTTCCCAAAAAACTGTACCTATTCTGTACCTACTTTATATCCCAACACATAACAAACAATATATATAAACTTCCAACAAAGTTTTATATAACCCAACACATACACAACAATATAAACATCCATCCATATACGGACACATACACCAAAATAGTATAAAATATATAAACATTAAAAAACCAATATGAACTGAAGAAATATATACAAAACAAATCTTTAAGTAACATACATTCATCCAAAGAATGAATATAAAAGTACAAGGCTCATAAATAACTAGAAAACAAGACTAGGTCGGTCGTCATGCATCATCGTACAAATTAGTTTCTCGTTGATCACCTTGTAATTAACAAAATAATAAAACAAGTTACATATATAGTATATATGTTAATACTGGTTTTACGACAATATACAACAAATTAAACACAACATTATATGTATATATATAAGTGACTAATTTGATTGTAATAAATACGATTGATTACTTCGTCGTCGTCCTCATGATGTGATGTTGCTACTGCCGCCACTGCATCAGCTAACTCATCAGGACTCAGAGTCGACAAATGCCCGCCCAGTATACAAAGATGATCACGATCTCGATAGATCGCTCTCACACAGTCAGCAGGAGTATGATGAGCTAGATGGGTTGATGACTATGTAGACTGGGTAGCAGAGCTGCATGTGCCACTGATGGTTGGGCGTCGTTGTTGTCATTGGCCTTTGACATAATTCTTCTTCACAACTGTAAACATATTAAAATTATTCTATCAAATTCACAAGTTTATTATTTATACGTACCCTGGCAGTGATATGCTGCAACTGTGATATACTGTCACCCCTGTAAGTTCCTTTTGCCTTTTTGTCTTTTCGCCATCAGGTACACCTGAGGATCTGTTAGTTGCGACAGTCTTGCGTCTTTTGACACAGCTCTCAACTCTCCATTGGGCACACATCTCAGCCCATATAGACTTGGTGCACCACCAGCGGCTATGCTCGTGCATGTACTCCTCTCGCTGGTCTAGATGGTCGATCGATGCATTGTGTAGGGCTTTTTGTCGGTCTTTGTTCAAGTTGTCTTTGGTGCGAACAGCACACTTCTGTCAGAACAGTGTTTGTATCACTTAAGCATGCGCGTCCTCCCATCTATACCTTTTCTGCAAATAAAATAACAATAATAATATTAAAACAATATTATTAACATATAATCCAACATTATTAAACAATTTTAGTTTATTAATTATATTATCGGTCATAATTAAAAAAAAATATATTTGAAATTCTGCCCAAACTGCATCCTTGTGGGTGACAGGTGTGCTTGCCCACGTAATCACAGGTGTCGGCCAGTTCTGTAAGCACAGCTGTGAAATGCACTTGACTATCTTGTTATCTGAAAAATCACTACAATATACAACAATTTACATTAAAGATTAGTAGATTTATTATAATATTTAAAGAAATTTACATTAGTATATATCTGTAACAATGAAAATTTAAAATGCTTATATATAAATGAAGTCGACGTACGTGCTGTTCGGAGGAGGACGAATCTGTATAAGAATTCGATAATCCGGATTAGCTGGGGCTTTTGGCATATGATTAGAACCCCTACACAAGCCTCACTTTTTTTGCGCTGCTTCAGAAGCCATCTATATTTTATAAATTTCAAGATGTTAGTATGATTATATTTGATTACATGCATATATGAATATAAAATGACAATAATGATAGAAAATTGTATTAAATAGTTAAGTACATAAACATGACAATGATATAAAGAACATGTAATACTAAACATACATTTCATTTTTTTAATCAATGTCTGAGTCAAAATCATCTTGTATACGTATTGCGGATTCATAATCATCATCTACTTCAGATTCAGTGTCAGTGTCAGTAAATAACTCTTCCTTCTCAGTATCAATGTCATCTTGCACAAGTATTGACTCATGATCTAATTCATTAAGTTTATCTCCACCATCTAACTGAATTACTTCATTTTCGTCCTCCACATTTATTATAGTTTGTCTATGAAGCATCTGCTCTTGGTAAATCTCCCCGTCAACTACTTCTACACAACTACACGTGGGAGTATGAAGTACAACTTGCCAATCTGCAGGCGGTCTATCCTTTTCCTAACAGGACTAGGAGTCTAGTATACTTTTACTATTTGAGTTGGTAAAACAAATGGTTCGTTGGAGTACGCAGACCTATAGAGGTCAATATCGATAATTTTATGTCTGTCAACACGTATCCCTTTGTCTGAATCAAACCAACGACACTTGAATAAGTTAATATGACCCCCATATGTACCCTTGTATGACAACTCTATGATTTCCTCCAACTCCCCATAAAAGGCACGACCAAGCTCATTGTAACAATCTCCTTGGACACATACTCTAGAGTTCGTTGTTCTTTTACCGCGCCCATATTCCTTTGTATGAAATTCATAACCATTTATTTTGTAACCATTTATACATTAGCCGGAATCGTTGATCCCTCAGTAAAAGCCTACAAAAACTCCATCCTATTAAATGAAGTCATAGTTAATATGGAGTATATATATGTCGTGCTTAAGTAACTTAACTTACTTTGTCCTTTAGCCAAAGTGCAAATTTTTTATCACGGTTGATTTGAATATCTTTATAAGTTATGCCGGGATGTTTCACTTTTAACTCATCATCGTATAATCTATACAATGTTATAAACATTAACATATTGAAATGTATATTACATGTCATTGAAAGTTAAGGGATAAATATGAATTTTACATGTGTACCTTACAAATTCGTCAATCTCCTCGCAATTGAGAAGAATGTAAATATGTGCAGCGTGTAATTCTTTCTCAAAGAGGAATATGCGCTTCCCTTTTCCATTAGCGCAACATAATAGACCAAATACACAAAGCCGACCATTTAGTTCAACATTATCCCCATCATCATATCTCGAGACTCGATTGGCCTTTGTCAAGACTTCGTCTAAAAAATAGTCTGAGACAAACGTAGATATCTTATCAAAACTGTATGCCTCACATATCGAACCCTCGACATAAGATCTATTCTTCACCTTCCTCTTAAGGTTTCCCATCACCCTCTTGAAAGGGTACATCTATCTATATTGAACTTGACCCCCAACACGAGCTTCATAGGGAAGATGGATTTGGAAATGCTCCATGGAGTCAAAAAAACCAGGTGGGAATATTTTTTCAAGTTTACACGTGATCTCTATGATGTTCTTCTCAAGTACGGACATATCCTTCTCATTTAATGTTTTTGAACATAAGTCTCTGAAGAAACGACTAAGATCTGTCAAAGCATCACATATTGGTTTATCAAGTAAATCCCGAAATGTTATAGGCATGAGTCTTTCCATGAACACATGACAGTCATAACTCTTCATCCCTTGTAATTTCCCACCCATAACACACCTTTTAATGTTTGACGCATATCTATCTGGTAGTTTTAGAGACTTAACCCATGTGCACACATCTTCAACTTGTTTTTTAGACAATGTGTACCTTTCATGCGGTTTGACCATCTTACCATTAGGAGATTCATAAAGTTCTAATCCATGACGCTTACAAATATCTTTCATATCCAACCGTGCCTTATCACTATCTTTTGTCTTCCCCGTAACATTCATCACGGTGTAAAACACATTGTCAAATACATTCTTCTCAATATGCATCACATCTAGATTATGACGAATCAAATTTATAGACTAATAAGGCAGTTCCCAAAAGATGCTTCTCCGAACCCAGTTATGAGATTCGCCAAACCCATTGATTATGTTTGTGGCATCAATCTTACCAAATGGGATGATCAGCAATCTCATCACACGGTCTCGCATCTCCTTTCCCGACAATCGCGATGCAGGCATATCATTATCTACTTTCTCTTTCCTGAAGTGTTCTCTATTTCTTCAAACGGGTGATCTATCGGCAAGAACCGACGATGACAGTTAAACCAGCAAGCTTTGTATGCTCCATACAATAAGGACAAGCCAACTTTCCATGTGTACTCCATCCAACTAACATACCATAAGTTGGGAAGTCATTTATAGTCCACATAACTGTTTCCCTAAGGTTGAAATTTATTTTCGTTGCAACATCCCAAGTCTGTAATCCATCCTTCCACAATACCTTCAACTCGTCTATAAGAGGTCTCAAGTAAATATCTAAGTTCTTTCCAAGACTCTTAGGACCAGGAATCACGAGTGAAAGAAACAAGTATGGTTGTTTCATATACATCTAAGGAGGCAAATTGTACGGAGTAAAAATCACATGCCAACATGAATATGGAACAGTTGAGTAGCCAAACGGGTTGAAACCATAGGTGGAAAATCCAAGCCTCACATTTTTAGGTTCCAATGCAAACCAAGGATGTGCTAAGTTGAAATCTTTCCAAGTCTACCCATCTGTGGGATAATTTAGTTCTCCATCTTTGGCTGGAGATTTCGCATTCCAACTCATATGTTCAGCTGTTCTTGAAGACATGTACAATCTTTTTAGTCGATGTGTAATTGGAAAATACCTTAAAATCTTAAACGGTATAGTTGATTTTTTTGTAGTCACACCCTCTTTATTAGGCCTAAACCGATCATGACTGCAAAACATGTACCTTGTCATCTGTTCATTTTCCTTAAAAAACAACATGCAATCGTTGGGGCATGTAACGATTTTTTGGTATCCAAGACCTAACTTTTTCACCATTTTCTTAGAATAGTAATAGTTATCATGTAATTTCTCACCTTCAGGCAACATACTCTTAATGGCCTTCAAGAGCGACTCAAAACACTCATGACTCTTGTTGTGATCAGCCTTGATGTTAAGTAATGTCGCCACTGCAGACAATGTAGTGTGTTTGGTGCAACCATACCACAATGGCTCGCTACCCTCGTCTAACAACTTAAAGAAGTCTTTGGCATCAAAATTCATAGGTTGCTCTCTGCCTTGTTCCCAATCAAAATATGGCCCTGTAATATCATGAACCATTTCATTCATACGATGAGTACTGCTGTCCGGATTGTGTACTTCTGTGATGCCACCATCTCTTCTCTGTTCATGTGCCCACCAGCATTCTTCGTAATTTTTTATAAACCCATAAACAAGTAAATGATAGTTTACCACGTCTCTGTTCATATAATTTACATTCTTATACTTCAAACAAGGGCATCTTATCTTGTTCTGACCATTCACGCATTCCGGGTGACTATATGCATACTCCAAAGACACTTGACAACCAGCTCTAAATTCAGTTGTAGCACCTATCTGGGCACTTGACTTTCGTCGTGTCATCCAACTACGGTCTAAATAAAGGTCCATGATATCACGGTACCTACTACAGACAACATAAGCTTATTAATGTATAGCATGGTCAGGCTCTCTAAGCATACTTATAAGCATATGACTTGAGCATACTTGTAAACATATGATTAACATTTAAGCATACTTGTAAGCATATGACTTGAGCATACTTGTAAGTATATGATTGTCATTCTAGTTTATACTTGTAAGCATATAACTTGAGCATTCTAGTTTAGTTGATTGTATTAAGTGAAGGAAACCGTGAAGTATGTTTAAATGTATAATAAATGATGGCTTTGGATAGAACAACCTTAATGGATAGATCTAAAGAATGAACTGCAATCTTCAGAGTCTCTAGCTTGGATAGCTTGGATAGCTTGGATACATCATTAATTATATTCTATTATTTTTATTATATTTAGTAGTGGAACTAAATAAATGCTACTTAGTTATATTTTATTTTAATTTAATTATATATATAATCATATTATACTTTATTATATTTAATATGATATTATATTTTAATTTAATTATATATATAATCATATTTAATATATATTATGTCAAATATTAAATGTTATTTACTTTAGTATGAGAAACTAAGTAATGCTACTTAGCTTATTATATTATATTTTAATATATTTAATATGATATTATATTTTAGTTTAATATTATAATTTATAATTATACCAAAGCAAGTCTTATTAATTTCATTGAATAACTTTGTTGTTTTGGTAGGTATTAGGAAAGATAACTAATGTAGAAAATGTGTTGGGAGTAAATGTAGTCAAACACTTTCCATATCTAACTAATCTGGAAATCAATTCTAAAAACTTGGATATGTTGCAAGTTGCAACTAAGGGAACTTGCATGTTACTATGTCCAATATAAATTCTAATTAACTTTTTGATTAGAGTTCTACTACACAACTCCTAGTACGAGTTTAAATCCTAATTACATCAGTGTGATCAATAGATGATATCGGGGAACAAAATTCTCTAATTCACCAATCCCAAACTTAATCTCTTAACCATTAAAACAAACTTAATATAACATCCCATATTTATTATGAAATTTATTGGCATATCTAAAAGTAACAAGTTTATAACATAAAAATAAAAATAAAGGGAAATTATTAGGAGTTAACACTCCAGGGATGAACTTTCATTCAATCAAACTCTGCCCCCAAACAATCTGAAAACACTATATATATATATATATATATATATATATATATATATATATATATATATATATATATATATATATATATATATATATATATATATAGAAGTAGAACATCCCTCTAACTACATAAACAATTCCAAAGATATAAAACTTTTCAATTACCAAAGCAAGAAATCAAAATCAATTTAGATTCAAAATCAATTTTACTTTAATCAAAACTTATAAACCAAATCATATTACCCAAATCGAGTTCAAGTACTAATAAAATCATAATCATATTACCCAAACATAATTAGATTCATATATGTCAAACTAGTGCATGTATAATCATATTCAAAATCAATTTACTTAAATTATATTCATTGAAACATTATTTCCCCAAATAAAAAGAAAATCTATACCTTAAGGCGGCGGTGACATCGATGGCTACGGTGGCGTCCGACGGCGTGGCCTTCTACCTCTTCTCCCTTTTATTTCTCCCTCTTTTTTTTCCTTCTGCTATTGTCGAGCGAGGCGCCTGATACATTAAAAGGAGTAGCGACCGTCATCTGCGACCGCATGCGGTCGCTGATTGTGAGAGGTCACAAAAAACTAACGCGCCAATACTTTCGGCCAATTATTTAGGCTGTAAAATTGAACCAGCAATCAATAAGCGATCGGGTGCGGTTGCTAAAATAATCTAGCAACTATATTCAAGGGCGGTCACCAATATCAATCGCTACTAATCATATCAGCGACCGTCGGTCGCTGATATTGTTAGTCGTTGTTAGAACATTTTCTTGTAGTGGTAGGAAGTAACATAAATATCGGAAGGTAGAGAGGGAACTCAAAAGTTGCTAATAGAACACACACTCCACCCAATAAGAAATTTTATTTATGCCCCCAAGCATGTGAGGTTACGCTACATGCTCAAGCCAAGCCAAGCCAAGCCCAAAGTTTACTACTACACTATGAATTGGTCATAGTTTTGTTCAAGTACGATTTTTTTCATCATAAGAATTCCTATACAAGTTATTTGAAATATATAGCTTTTTACCACTACGTTATTATTAGTTTTTTAGAATAAACTGGCAAAATTTTTTAGTTTGGCATAATATTTTTAATGCAAGTTGAAGGGAATAATTTGTTTGTGACCTGGCCATCTTGCTAGCTAGCTAGCTAGCTAGCTCATCAATGGTTTTGTACGTACGTAGTGGCTACTTGATTATCTTTGCAGCTGCTACAAGAAATTACGACTTAATAATTGAGAGAGGGGAATAAGAGTTTATCAATTAGTAATTACTTGCAGAATAATTTGCCAAAAAAAGTGTGCCAAAATTGCAACCTTAATTTCCATTGTTATACTCTCCAAATTCTTTTAATAATAATAATTCAAATAAATCTACTATTACATACAACCGCTCACATACACTCACATACATGCATACTTGACTTGCTCTGATATATAAGCGGTTGTATGTGATAGTAGACTTATTGTAATAATTCAGAATTTTACTATGATGGAAGTCTCTTAAAAGAAGTTGAAAAAATTATAACATTTTTTTAATTAATATTCTGCTTTAATTTTTTGAATGGGCGAGCTGTAAGAAATTGAAAGGGACCAATCCCTTTATATGTCACATACACATCCCTATAAGATATGATCTGTTTGTGGTGTGGCCAGATTCTTGTGAATAAGCTAATGCATTGAACCATTAATTAATATTGTAGTAGTAATAAATTTAACGTATGCATGCATTAAATATATACTTACGTCGGTCTCATTTATTTTATAGTAGTATTATGCTTTCTTCATTTTTTTAATATAGGTCATTTGAAATATGTGCACAAGAATTAAAGAAATGATTAAAAATCATTAACTATACTATCAATTGTCTATAATACTCTTCATCTCACATATAAGAGTAGAGGAGTAGATAAAATAGTTTTATTAGGAGAATGAGAGAAAGACTTAAGAGTAGAATAGTATAAGATAATGATAAATATGAATTAAAAAATTAAATAAAGTAATAAGAAGCAATTTAAAAAAAATAATAATTAATTTTTTTAAATAACTACAAACGATAAATAATTAAGAATAATAAAAAAAATCTAAAACGATTTAAATATAAGAATGGAGGGAGTATTGTACTACTAGTACTAATTTAAGGCACAATAGGAATAGGAATAGGAATAGGAACAGGTGAGACAACCGACCGAGAGACTGACTGGGACAGTCGAAACTAACTCACGTAGTTTTTGCTGATTTCTTCAGTCTTTCAAAATCTCACGTTTAGTTTTGATCAGTGGAGTAGTCTTTTACGGATAAGATTTTGTAAAAGTTGGGGATTTGACACGCAACTCCTTGCTTGGCTTGTTTGTCAATACTCCTTCCGTTTCAAATTAACTGTTCAGTTTTGATTTTTTAAAATTAAATTGACCATTTTTAAAACTAATATTTTTACTATTTTTGCTAAAATATAAGTGAAGTGATTATAACCAAAAGAAAGTATATACAATTTATTACTAATCTCAATTTTTATAATTTTATAAATATATTTATATATGCTTAATTATTAATTCTAAAAATAGTCAATTTGACTTAAAAAGTCAAAACTGAGCAATTAATTTGGGACGGAGGGAGTATTATATTACTCCCTCCGTTCTTTAATATAGATTATTTTAGAGAAATATTTTTATTCTTAAATATAAATCGTTTGAGAATTTTAAGTAAGTATTAATTACTTGGTTTTCAATATTATCTCAAGTAATAAATATAACTTTGGTCTTCTCATTATTTTTTGTCAAATAAATAACAATCTTTTTTTTCAATACAAGGGCAATATAGACAATTGATAGTATATTTAATGTTTTACAATCATTTCCTTAATACTTGTGCACAACTTTAAAACGACCTATATAGGTCGTTTTACTATTCCCTCCGTTCCTTAATATAGGTCGTTTTAGAGTTGTGCACAAAAATTAAGGAAATGATTGTAAAACATTAAATATACTATCAATTGTCTATATTGCCCTTGTATTGGAAAAAGAGAGTGTTATTTATTGGGCAAAAAATAGTGAGAGGACCAAAGTTATATTTATTACTTGGAATAATATTGGAAACTAAGTAATTAATGTTTACTTGAAATTCTCAAACGACTTATAAATCTAAGAACAAAAAAATTTCTCTAAAACGACCTATATTAAGAAACAGATGGAGTAATTGATTACAATTAACTTCATATTAATCACTCCCAACAATAATCATTTACTTCATTCCAAAATTATATAAAAAAAATTTAATTATAGCTGGTCTAAGGGGCTGCTTCAGTGCCGATTAAGTTGTTCACCCGCTTAAATCAAATCTCTTTTTATATAATTAAGCTTTGAAAAAGTAATACCACCTGAATTCAGTCGAGATTTAAGTGCTGAAATATATATGATATGAATACAATTCACTCAAAATTAAACTCCTGCATACCAAAAAAATAAAAATAGTACTCCCTCCGTTTCTTAATATAGGTCGTTTTAGAGAAAAAATTTTATTCCTAAATATAAGTCGTTTGAGAATTTCAAGTAAGTATTAATTGTTTAGTTTTTAATATTATCTCAAGTAATAAATATAACTTTGGTCCTCTCATTATTTTTTATCCAATAAATAACAATTTTTTTTTCTAATACAAGGATAATATAGACAATTAATAGTATATTTAATGTTTTATAATTATTTACTTAATATTTATGCACAACTCTAAAACGACCTATATTAAGGAACGGAGGGAGTATTACCTTTTTTAAAGCTCACATCAAGGAGACTAATTAATATCCTTACACGCGCATTTGCCGATTATTATTTTTAGAAAGAGTAATGCTACGCGGACAGGAAAGTTGGACCGGAAAATTGAACCGGTCCAATTTTTATTTTTTTTTTATTTTTTTTTTGCTAGTGACCCTTAAAAAATGTATAGTATTTATTCCAACAGGAATTTTTATAAAATATAGTGTTTTAGGTGTAATTTGGATACATATACAAATACAGGGTTATACAGAATATAGTGTTTTAGGTGTAATTTGGATACATATACAAATACAGGGTTATACAGTCTGTATAACCCTGTATTTGTATATGTATCTAAATTACACTTAAAACACTATATTTTGTAAAAATTCCTGTTGGAATAAATACTATACATTTTTTAAGGGTCACTAGCAAAAAAAAAAAAAAAAAAAAATTTGGACCGATCTAATTTTCCGGTCCAACTTTCATGTCTGCCAAGACTTATTCTTTCAGAAATTCAAGATTCATCTCCTCTCTAGCTCTCCTTAGTAGATAATTATTAACTTTAAAGGGTAAAATCATAAATAAAAAAGATTTCACTTTTGTATTTACACAAATAACTGTCAACATCTTCCTCTCGATCCATATTATTTATAGTTATAATTATTTTATATGTCAACATCAAGCATGTATTCAAAGATGCCACAATAGATATAACACATGGTAAAATAATAATAATCACTAACATTACATTTAAAACAAATAATAAAATCACATCCTAATCAAAAAATAACTCCCTCTGTCCGATGATTAAAAAAATAATTTTTTTTATTTTAAAAAAATGAGATAAAATATATAAAATAAATGATAAATATATTATTAATTTAACAAGGTCTATTAGTATAAAAAATTAAAAAATACTTATTATTTTATATAATTTTGTGAGTCGATAAATTTAACTTTTTTTTAATTTTTTTTAATATATGTGGAAATTGTTTTTTTTGCTAATCTTTTTAACGAGTCATAATAACAACAACAATCCTTTGGTAATTGCTAGAAAGAGACCTAGGGGCTAGGGCATTCTTCTAGTAAACTCCGTTAAGTTTGCATCCAAAGTCGCAATATTACTACTTTATTCCACGTGTCCCAGCTGATTAAAATAGTAGCAGTAGTAGTAGTATAAAATTGTGCGTTGGTATTTGTGATCCATATTCTTCTTCCTCGGCCTCATTCCTTACCTATATACTCCATATTTTATGAAGTACGTTTCTGATCGAATTCTACACCTGTAAAACCAATTTCGCTTTATTCCGTTCTTCTTATTCCTCTTCAGATAAGAGAACTAGGAGTATATTTATATTCATACCCACGCAGACGCAATTGATTCTGTGTTCATATATTTTGTATTTAGGTAGGTATTTCGGTGGATTAATAGATTATTATGGCGCAGCAGAATATTTTGGTGACTGGGGGAGCAGGATATATTGGAAGCCACACGGTGCTTCAATTGTTATTAGGGGGATTTAAGGCAGTGGTGGTTGATAATTTAGACAATTCTTCTGAAATTGCAATCAAGCGAGTGCAGGAACTCGCTGGTAAATTTGGCCCAAACCTTTCTTTTCATAAGGCGAGTTTTTCTTTTCCTTAACCCTTATTTTGTTTTCATTTATTTGTTTTGATGGCCTTTTTCCTGAATTGTTGCAAAGATTGGATTTTTATCGGTGAATTTACCGTGTGAAGTTATTCCAGAAATTGATAAGTTTTTTATTATTTTTCTTATTATTATTTTAAATTTAGAAAATTTTCTGTTTTATTTTTTTTATTTGTTATTTGTTCTATTGGAAATTGAAATGTGTAAAACTGTTTTTTATGTGATGTTAATTGATAATTGTAATCAATTGGATACATCTGTATTGGGACCCATGAGAATTTTGTGGTTTTTCTTTTTAATTTTATTTAACGACCCTCCATTTATAATAATTGTTGCACATGCAGATTGACATCCGGAATAAGCCTGAACTTGAAAAGCTTTTTGCTTCAACAAAGTAAGCTTTATCCAATTCCCCTCGTATGATTGGATTTTACAAACATTCATTTTACCATGTTATAAACTTGTGGACTAAAGCCAACCTTCTGATTTTAGGCTTCTATGCAAATTAGACCGCTAATTTTAACTAATAATCTTTGAGATGAGTTTAGGTTGTGGGGCCAAATATAATGATTTTGTTTGCATATCTCGAAAATATCTACATCAGGAATACGATACTATGATTGCTAAAGTTTGGAATTTCTTTAGTTCAATTCTGCCTCATTTTATCAATGAAATCTTCTTCTTTTTTATCCATCTGCTTGATCTGCAGGTTTGATGCTGTTATTCACTTTGCTGGTTTAAAAGCAGTTGGTGAAAGTGTTCAGAAACCTTTGATGTATTATAACAATAATATTATTGGTACAATTACTCTATTGGAAGTCATGGCTGCTCATGGCTGCAAGAAGGTATTTTTCTTATGGTGCTTTATATTTTTCTTGATTAAGCATGCACATTAAGTCACATTTTACTATGTTGATATAAAACAAATTTGCATAACCCTTTCACTTAAACTAAAAGGGCACTTTCCCCTGCCTGAAGGTCCAATTTAATATTAATCCCGAGTCCTTCATCACCAGTTTTTTTTTTGGTAATTCTGAATTATCTAACAATGACCTTTATATCGTTTTGGTATGGGTTGTTTATTAGTTCAACAAAATTCAGGTTAGAATATTATTTTATTCATCTCTTAAATTTCTTCTGGTGTGTGTGGATGTGTTTTGAGCATTTAGATGATGACACATTCCCCCTTGGTCCTTGAAATTTCCATCATGAGATATTATAATTTAGTTGTTAGGTCTAAATTATTTTGTCAAACATTTCAGCTTGTGTTTTCATCATCAGCTACTGTTTATGGTTGGCCAAAGGAGGTGCCATGCACAGAGGAGTTTCCACTATCTGCAACAAATCCATATGGGCGAACCAAGGTATAATTTGGGTTATGTATCACGTTCATGTTATTTCAGAGCTTGATTATACTTGCTAGCAGGGTAGTAGATAATCTCTCCATATTATTGCAGACTTTTCTTACCTGTACCAAAACTTCTGACATTTGTTTATATTTCGGCTGCTCCATTGTGTGGTTCACATAGTGATAATTAATACCTTTTTGATGTCAATCATTTCAGCTTTTTATTGAAGAAATATGCCGTGATATCTACCAATCGGACTCGGATTGGAAAATTATATTGCTGAGATACTTCAATCCAGTTGGTGCACATTCTAGTGGAAATATTGGTGAGGATCCTCGAGGAATCCCAAATAATCTTATGCCCTTTGTGCAGCAAGTGGCTGTTGGCAGGAGACCTGCGTTGACTGTTTTTGGAACTGACTACTCAACTAATGATGGTACAGGGGTAGGCCTTCTTAGCAGTTCCTCGTAGGCAAGTTATTGTTTTATTTATTGGTTTATTTTCTGATGACCTTAAACACTCAGTAGAGCATGCTTGATCTGTCTTCTCAGTACATTTCTTTGACCTGATTTTTATTTTCCTTTGAACTTGTGTGCCAAATCTTTTCATTTTGCAATGATTGCCATGTGAATTTAAGTAAGCCCCATTACCCGTCTCCCTGATGTGTGTGTGTGTTTTTAAAACTTCTTATGAACCTCTAGTCTCTTTTGAAGGAAATATTAAGCTCTTAATGTTGAACATGCGCATCAATCTTCCCTGATATGTGTGTGTTTTTACTTCTTATGAACCTCTAGTTGCTTTTGAAGGAAATATTAAGCTCTTAAATGTTGAAAATGTGCATCAATCTGGATTTGCTGTGGAAGTGTTTAGCTTTTATTGGGTTCATATTTCTATTGTCTAAACTATCCACTCCAAGAACCTCGATGCACCAAAGTGATATTTGAGCAATTCTATGGTACATATGCTCATGTTGACTAGTTAAGGATTAGAGTGTTATTGGTATCGTCTTATTATTTTTTTTCATTTGCAATATGCTTTCAGCTTAGGTCTAACATTTCAGCTTTCTACTTCTCAGGTACGTGACTACATCCATGTTGTGGATTTAGCTGATGGGCACATTGCTGCATTGAGAAAGTTATCTGATCCTTCTATAGGTACGTCTGAGGTGATCTGATATTTTTTCCGGTCTCTGTTTCCATGGATCAGTATGCCTGTTTCCACTTTTTATTTTTATTCCCCTTGATTGGTATTAAACAGGCAGTTGTTTATCAATAGTTATGTCACAAAATTGTAAATAAACTGCTCAGAATAAAACGACTAATACGCAAAGTATAGTTGTAACTAAAAAACAGTAGCAAGAAACGTCATAGCACAATCTCATATCTATGACTGTTCATGTAGTTATACTCAGTGTAGCACATACTTTATATGATACATTTCTCTAAAAAGCTTTGACGACCATCTCTTATTTACTTGTCGTTGGACCAATATTCTGGTTATCTTTCTACTAGTCCTTGTTGTGCCATTTATTTAAAGATATGATGTTATACTTGTACTATTTGATGTAATATGTTTCTCTTGCAACTGTAGATTGAATATTCCATAGTTCTTTAATTTGTGTAACTTTGGTTCCGATTAATTGTGTTACTGTAGCTTGTGAAGTGTACAACTTGGGAACTGGGAAAGGAACATCAGTTCTGGAAATGGTTGCAGCATTTGAGAAGGCATCTGGAAAGGTATTGAACTTGTGTCCAGTATTCTAAGGAGCCAAAATTTGGAAATGAATGAAAGTTTGTGGAATATGTTGTTTGCTGTTTGACGAATAAGTTTTTTATAATTCAGTATCAACATTAGTCTATATAATTTGGTTCCACGATGTTTGAGGTTGTTTACTATCTGAGTACAAGGGAATTTGTCGAGTTGGGTAGGTCTGGAACTGTAATTAGACTTTACCACAAACGAATTGATATTGTTGTGAGATATGGTTAAATGGTTCAATATGCAAAATCTTTTATACATTTTGATGTGCAAATGAAGTTCATTATCAAGTTTTAGGTAGTTATCTAGATGATCTGTTCTAGACATTAATCTCTCTCCCTCCCACCCTTCCTCCCTCCTAGTTGCACCTTATATTCTGTCTGTTCAAAATTGGACTTTCTCGGACCAAAGATAGCAACAAACTGCTACTAATTAACTCTATAACCTTCTTGTTCTGCTTGTTCTAGAAAATTCCTCTGGTGATGGCTGGGCGGCGTCCTGGTGATGCTGAGATTGTGTATGCATCAACGGTGAAAGCAGAACACGAGTTAGATTGGAAGTAAGTTATCTGATTTTACTGCAAATAATTGTCCTGGTAATGTAATCTGATTGTGTATGCATCAACGGTGAAAGCAGAACACGAGTTAGATTGGAAGTAAGTTATCTGATTTTACTGCAAATAATTGTCCTGGTAATGTTTTAAGATTTAGAATTCTGTTTTCGAGCTTATTATGTTCTGGTTTGCCTTTTCATTTGTGATACCCTTGCATTACCTGCTTACTAAATAATGAAAAAGTAATATTGATTGAAAGAAAAAGAAGATTAAGTGATATGTTGCGAGATTGTGGAATTGAATGGTAGAAGTAATAATAGTAATTCATTGTTGTCATACTCATTTTGACTTCTAAATAATACTTTTGGGGTTTTTGCAGGGCAAAGTATGGCATAGATGACATGTGCAAAGATCAGTGGAACTGGGCCAGCATGAATCCATATGGCTATGAACCTCCAAAACCTAATGCTTGACTGACTGTAGCGCTTACACCTTAGCGTATCATTTTTGTCTGCAGTTCCTATGCCTCCCTTGCTGCTTTGTTGATCAATCGCAAATCTTAGGGAAGCTTTTCAGTTTAGGTTTTGCAGAGTAGTTTTAGAGTTGCAATAAGGATGATATTGTAGAAAAAAAAGTATAAGAAAACCTTCTTTTTCTCAACTTAACTTTAATGAGTCGGTCTTGCTAGGATAAAGCAGCCTCGTATACCAGGTTGGTAAGTAGTATCAAAGGTGGAGCTCCAGGTTGGTAAGTAGTATCAAAGGTGGAGCTTTTGTAAAGGTTCTTTTCTTTTGCAGGTATGGCTAGGGATCTTATAATGAGAAGTTTAGTTAAGCAAGCATTATTTTATAACGACTTTGTTTGTGCATGTTAGTATTGTATTGGTTAATTGATCAACTTATCATAAAATTAATTTTATGATAACCGGATCCGTTTGTGCTCGTCATTTTTCCCCAATTGTTTGTACTTAAATATGCTTGTGTGTACTTTATGGTTTGCTTACGAGTGCAATTGGGAAAGATTCAGAAGAGCCAATGCACCTCGTTCCTTGGGCCAATCTAACAGTTAATTGAACTCCTTCTGTAAGCTTCAAACAAGCTCATGGCATTCACCAGTGGTGGAGTTGAGATATGAGTTTGCAGTCCACACTCTACCAGTTCAAATAAATATTCTTTAGAATTCTTGTGAAAAGCGAAGGGTGGGGGTGCCTTTTGTTGTAAAAGGTGATGTTATTAATTTATTATTATGCATAGAAAAGATGGGGGTGCTTCTAAGTCTTGGTCTTGGTTGATACTAGTAACTCGAGTTCTTTCTCTGTTTGCTACTCAGACCTCAGTTGAAATTAATATATTTCAGAAACCCTTTTTCATGTTGAGGTTTTGGCAAATTCATTGGCCTAACTAACTGGACATGCTTCAAAGAGCTTTGTTATTATTATTTTAAAAGGAATAATCAGGCATATTTTGCCTGATAAAGTAGAAATATATTTGTACATTGCACTGCAAACATTGGAGTATTATACAAAAAGCCTCGTACTTGCCACGTTTTTGAAAATCTCATTCTGTTCTCATTTTGACATTTACACGACCAACTAATTATATTACCAGCTCCAAAACACTTGACTGGTTTTAGTTTTAGCCTTCTCGTTCACTACAATTGTACTTGCCTTTTTTTAGTGCAAAAAACCTTTTTTAAGTACAAAAAATAAGGAATAATGCTAGAGACAAATTATTTTACAAATATTATAATTCATCTCAGCATATTGTGGGGGGTCGAAGACTACATTGAAATAATTTATTGATCAATATGCTGAAGTGGAGTATGTCATATTAGCAGTTTGTAAAATAGTTTGTGCATGTAGCATTACTCAAAAATAAGATACAAGTGAAACTTTTGGCGTGACGTATTGCGTCTATAATAACTACTACACATATGAAGAAATCTACACCACACCGCACTTATGTTTTCCATGAGTAACGTGTAAGACGTAGAGTTACCATTCGCGTAAACAATAACTTTGATTTTCCATTTGATTTTTCAAATTTAGTAAAAGTAAAATGTGTGTTAACTTTATATTGTTCACATTCTATGAGATACACAATATATCTCTCTTCTTGATACTTACAGCAACCAGACCACCAAATGGGACCACTTCTCCCCCCTCAACATGCTGCTCGATTCCAAATTCGAAATTCAAAATTCAAAATTCAAAATTAGAATTGAAATATCACGTGTACAATTTCATATAGTTAGAATTTAGCTCAAAATTTGATGCTATATTACAATTCTAAGATTTGAAATTAAGGAGGGTGTATTCAATTAAGATTTTTAAAGATTTTTTTTTAAGTGACAGACTTTTGTAGAATTTGTGGGCTTTTAATGACTTTCACAGACTTTAAAGATATTTTTAAAATGACTTTTATAGACTCCATAAAATAAATAACAGACTTTTATAAACTTTTTATCAAGACTGTGATAGACTTTTGTATTCTTCTAATATATCTTACAACTTATATTAATTGTTAATTAACCCATGTGTACAACCTCTCCCTCTTTTTTCATGAACAAGAGTAAATCTTATTATATTATCGTGGCATGAGATTTTATATATGTTGAAAGCGTTCATATTATTCTACTCATTTCATGATACATTTGGATACTCGGATATCAATAAAGCTTTAGAAACTACAGACACAATACAAAATTTAAGCTCACTAGTCCTCCATGTTAGAAGCTATATTAGCCCTCTATTCACTAGCATTCTCTCGTTGTTGCTCTTGAGTTTCAAAAGCTTGTTCCAAATTATTTTTTTGATTGAGTTATTGTGTGATTCTGTGAACTCAATTTTCCATCTTAACTGTTACTAATTCTATTTGATTGTGTGGACCTTTTTTATGCGTCTAACATATATCAAAGCAATGCGTTTTTTCAATGATACACCAACATATATATATATATATATATATATATATATATATATATATATATATATATATATATATTTGTCATGCAGGAATACATATATATTTGTCATGCAGGAATACAACCACATATTATATTATTTCACTATGATACACTAAAGACACTTGAAGTCGAATATGGAGGATGTCTAAAAAATTAACAGTAATTTCCTTCGTTTAAAATGTCAGAAAACTAAAAAAAAACAAACACATACACATCATATATTTTCTATTTTCATATATTATATATACATAATCTTTACAACTGATATGAGAGTTTCATGATTTTATCTCACCTTTGTTGAACAAATCTCTTCCCTCTTTCTATTGGAAGCTTTCGAACGGCTGCTTTTTTCTTCACCAATTCAGATTAAGTCTAGTTATTTGTTAATATATCTTATTAATTCTCTTATTATAATAAATCCAATTATTTTTATGGACTAAATTTTACCAAATTATTTATCTATCACATATTAATATTTATTAGCCCATATAAAATAAAATACTAATTTGACCCAATAAAAGACAGTCCAATTAATAACTAGTTTTATCCACCTTTGTGTTTATTTTGAAGTTTTTAGAAATCTTTAAAGATGAGGTAAGACTTTGGATATGGATTGATAGTTATAATTTTCTTCTAAAGTCTGTCAAACTCTACCATTTGATAGAAATCTTTAAAATCTATGACTTTTTGAATACTAACATACTTTTATAGACTTTATAAAAATCTTAATTCAATACCACCTAACTTTTAAAGACATTAAAAAAGTTGTAATTGAATACCACTAAACTTTTATAAATTCTTTAAATGTTTTGATTGAATACAACTAAACTTTTAAAATCTTTAAAAGTCTTTAAAAATCGTAATTGAATACACTCCCTAAGTTGCACAACAATGACTTCTTCGCTTAAAATTTGGAACAAAAATTTTCAATGCTAGTATTTTTTGTCTTTGGAGTTTTAATTTCAGTAAAATTATTATCACATACAATTGTTGCACGTGAGCCGTCAAAATATGCATGTGAGTGTATGTGAGCAGTACGTGATCGGGTTGTATGTGATAGTAGATTTATTTTTTTAATTTAGAGAAAATAAAATAAAATAAGGGGAAAATCTTAGAGTTTTTTAGTTGAAGAAAAACGAATAAAATATTAGAGTAGAAAGGAGTCTTGGAATTTTAGTTGAAAGGAAAAAAAAAAGTGAAAGAAAGTAGTCATTTTTTTGAGCCATTTTCGATAATAAAGTTGGGGAAAAAAAAATTAAAATTTCCTCTTCTCTGCCCTAATTCTTTTCTTTCTTCAATTAAAAAACTCCCATACACCGTTAGTCACTTAGTCTACCGTTCTTTCCTGCAGACTTACCCCACTAAACTCCAAGTATTTTAGGGTGCGTGAACAGGGGTTTTAGATAAAAAAATTAGACCGGAAGAACAAAATAAATTTGATCCGATAAATAATTAAATAGTATAATTTATTTATTCGCCGAAATAAATTTATTTTATTTTTCCGGCCAAATTTTCATATCGGGAAAGAGTTATTAAGTATTTTATTGATGGAGTTGAATTGATTGATCAAAACACCACACACACTGATACACAGGAATTAGCAGCATTGTCCCAACAACCCAGTCAAAGATAGAAACCAATCAATCCCTTCATGCATAATTGCATATAATATTTTTTAATTTTTTTTGGAGGGGAACCAAGTTAAAACTATCATGGCAAGTTTAAGAGATACTACTAATTACCCCCTTTGAGACAAAATAAGTAAACAATTTACCACTAAATAAGATACACACACCATATGGCAAATTAAGGTCAATAGTCAACCACCAACATCACTCTCCTACAAAAAATTTTAATCAAAGACCAAAGCAGTCCCCATTAATGCACAAAAACACTTTTTACACTTGCATCTCACTAAATTAGCCAATTAGGTATCAAATTGAAACACCCAATTCACCAAAGATTCCAAAAAAGACAAAATTAAACTAAAAAACTAGCGATAGAGAACGTGGGGAGCTGGATGGAGTTAACGGTGAGTTTTGGGTTTGAGTACGAATATTAGGAAGATTGATGCCACTGCGCATGATGCCAAGTTTGTTCGACCTGACGGAGGTCTCTGTGCCTTCACTGCCTTGCCCATTCCTTCAATTTCCTCAATTTAGTGAGAGAGAATGAGAAGAGAGAAGGCGTTTGGATGTAGTGTGGGGGTGAGTATAGACTACAGAGTATAAACATAACCTTAGTTACATTTTAAATTTTTAAAATTAAAAGTAATAATTAATAATACTTTATAATTAGTTTACAATTATTATATTTATTTGTATCAAAATTAAATAACTTCATATTAATTTTAAATTTTAATATTTTATAAATAATGTTTTTAATTTTAAAACAAGAAAGTTCAAATAAGTAGAAAATCCGAGTTATCCTCATAAAAAGTATGGAATATGCATTGAAGTGTTGTTAATGCAGGTGACGTGATTTTTCCGGGCACTGTGAAGGGAAAAAAAATAGGACGGAAGTGAAAGGAGGTAGTTTGTAGACAAATGTATGAAAGGAAAGACTTTTCTTGCTTTCATTGGAATATTAAGTATTTTTGCTCTAATTTTGTGTGTGCTTATTAGACAAAGGCATTCATACTTTTGCCAACACTTGTCAAGTGACATTTTGGTAGCCACCCAAAAGAATCATGGTGAATTATAGATAATAAGAAAATGCATAGAATAGAAGGTTTGAAGGGTCTCTGGAAGTTGACCAGTTGGGCTCACAAAATGACAATGTTTCTAGTCTTGGTACCAATTAAAAGCAGGTAAAATATGAGACTCCTTCAAACCACAAAAAGAAACTTAAATGATCTTTTAATTAGAAGTTGAAATGATGTCAATTTGGGACAGTCATTCACCTTAGACACAAACATATACACATTCAGTCCAACCTAAGCAGGAGGGAGCACTAGAAAGTCCAGTAAATCCCAAAATTATAACCAAATCAAATCCTTTATTCATGATTTCATCTTCTGATCACCATCAGAACACTGGAAGTTAAGACTCATAAGAACAGAAGTGGAATAAAAAAGGTACAGGCTCAATGACAAGAAAAGAAGTCATCAACCCTTTGGTACCTACAGCCCTCAAGTCCATTGAAATGGACTACTGGTAATTTGATCTATATATACATATATTTTTATAATTTTATATACTCACTTCTTTAGGCCATTAAGTCGGAATTCCATGATTTCGGAGACGGTTTCAACAAATGCTGCTTCACTCATGCCGGGGAGCATGAAATCCTCAGCTTCATGAATGATCTCCTCAAGTATGGACTTTTTGTTCAAGGTTTCTCTGCACATGATACTTCCAATGGCAAAGGGATTGAGTCCTCTCTCGGTCCCTTTCTTCAGAAGCATGGTGGAGATTCGGAGTGTGCGGGCACACTCGAGGGTGAGCTCCCATCCGTATAACTTCAACAGTGCAATGTCCTTTTCAGCATCGAGCGACTTTATGTAGTCAATGGTCTCTGGGGAGTAAGGCTGCTTGGCTTGTGGCCAGTAAAGCCAATCAAAGGTGCAATCTTCAAACTGAATAGGGAATGAAAATGCGAGGTTAATCGTCTGAGATATATAAATGGACTTCATAAAACTGCAGGAATAATATACAAGTTTCAATGCTTAGTAGAGTGTATATGTGAATAAATCAGTAGTCCTGCAAAAAATACAACTAACAATTTCAGATTGACAGGCTTCTGAAAAAAAAAATAACAAAACAAAACAAAAAGGGTAGGCATCAGTTATAGCTTAGATGATTAACATGTAAATTTAAGTAAAGAATCAGGTCACTTAAGGCTGAATGCTCATACATGTTGCAGACATTAGAATGCAAAATGCACGAACCATTGACAAGGCAACACTTATCTAGATGACCACCCATAGACTCTAAAGCATATTGAACAAATGTTTCACATTAGGTTTAGCAGTTTTGTCTCACCAAGACAACCACATAAACATCCTGGAATTTACTGTCTAAAATGGATGCAAATAAATATTTGGTAATAAAATCAAGTAAAGCTGCTACACATTTTCTTTCCTTTTTCAGTTATGGGCTTATATACCTTTTTATCCACCACTATAGGCATTTGCATAAAACAGCAACACAAAATTTACAATTTTGACGATTTCATACAAACTATAGTAAAAACACCCAGATCATGTTAGTTATGCAGAATTAACATGGCAATAAATGTAGCATAATCAGGTAAGGAAGAAAAAGAAAAAGAAACCCTTACATTCTCTGGCAAGCAATAGCCATGATCAATTGGAATAAGTACAATCCGGCGCTCTTCACATTCTCTGCGCACTAGAATATTCCCAGCATGCCTATCTGCATTTGCTGTTCTGATATCAAGCACACTGATCTTATGCACCTCCTCCACTGGAAAATCCCGAGGACCCATGTCCTCACAACTTCCATAGTTGTTCATGAACATTTGCAAGGATCCCATTTTAATGCTCTTTGGTGCACCCTCATACCCCTCTGGATGGTTAAATCCTTCGTGCAAGCATTGAACCATTACAGTAGGGGGTACACCAGCAAACCCCATCTCCCCACTTTTGTGACTGCCATTTCTTGGATGATCCAGTAAATATGCTGCAACCTCCCTCAATGCACCTTCTCCAACTCTTGTTCCCCGTTTTAATCCTTCACCATCTGATGATAAAGGTAGCCCTTGAGGGTTATTCTCAGCCAACGGTTCCTCATCCATGGGCTTAAAAACCGCAACCTTTTTGTTGCCTGAAGCAGCTTGCATAAAATAAGTTCCTCCAGTACCCTCAGAAGATCTGATCGGTCGTTTACCTTTCTCCAACCCATCAATTGTGGATTTAATCATATCCCATACAACTGGAGGCCACTCAACCTCTGGGTTAACAGTAACTGATTCCAACAAAAAATCCCTATGTGGTGGCTGTTTTGATACAAGTTGGTGCTCCTTGGATATTTTCTCGCCTTCATTTTTCTTTTCGTTCCAATTTGCTACCACAACCGAGAGCTCAACATCTTTCTCAACAAGGGTGGCCTGAACTTCTGCAGAATTCTGGACAACCAAGTGAATCACTGCATATCTATTCTTAGAAATATCATCAATGAGTATCTGGTCATCAAGCTTCTCGCCCTCACATACAAGTTCAATCTCCCCAAGATCAACAAAACCTTTCCCTTTCTCGGCTATCTGTTGCCTGAGATATCCAACATTTCGACAACGATCAACATGAAACTCGAATTCCTTCCCAGAGGCAGTCCTAACTGTGATGACAAGGAGATCAGAAAGCCTATGGACCAAATGCAGAACATTCCCGGTGGTGACACCGTAATCCTTAACAAGAGAATCATTCCTTGCCAACTCTCTACCTCCAAAAACTAGCTTCTGTCTCTTCACTACAAACCCTTTACATGTTTGGATACTAAGTTTCACTGACGCAATCGAATCGGACTCCAAGACACGCATGGGAATCACAGAACCGGCGACAGTGAGGTAAATAACAATAGATTCGCTCGAGAAAAAATCCAACCCGCTACATATGTAACCGGCAGATCTTACTGACTCTTTCTCAATCTGACTCAAAGCAACATCAGCAACAGACATTGTATGATCTTACTTGGCCTTACCCTCAATAACTAGGGACTTTTTTTTTTCTTCTAAATTTTTTCCCCGTAATCCAATTCAGAACATACCATACCTATCCCAAATTCATCATCTGATAGGCACAATACAAAAGAAAATGAACATATATATAACCCACGAATATCTAAACAATACAAATTCTATAAACAAATAAAACTTTTAAAAAACAATCTAAACGCAGTCGGAGGAACTTCACGGTTTCAAGCTTTCACTTCTATAATCAACAAACCCAAGAGCAAAACCCTAATGATTGGGAAATGCCCTTAACAAATCCTGTCAAACTGGAAGGTTTTTGAAGATCGAGAAGCTCAAAAGACTGACCGATCTGAATTGAACTTCTTCAAACAAAAAAAAGGGTTCAATTTTTTTATTTTTTATTTTTTTGCTAAATAGGTTCAATTTTTCAAATTCAATCCCCAATAGAAAGTGCGTACAATAAGAATGCGAAAGAGATTGAAGACAACAATTAAAATTGTGAAATCTTTTTCACAAGGCCTAGATTCTTACCTGCGGAAAGAATCGAAAGCAGATGAGATGAAAAAAAAGTGGAGCTTATATCGGAGAGAAAATGTTTCAGTAATGACGATTCCGATTTTTTTCACTTCACTTTCCAAAAATAGCCATATTTATCGTTGCTATTTATCATCCGAGTCATCAAGAAATCCGAATTTTGGGCCGGATTTTTTTGCCGGAGAAAATGACTACGGAAATCAGAGACTGAACGGAATTATAGCCGTTGGTTTTGTGGAGTGTTATCGTTTTGACCCGAGAGTATTTAACGGCCATTTTTCATATTAACAGCGTTAACGGTCTCTTTCTGTACAAATTTATTTGAAAGAAAAAAAATGAAAATTCTGAAGGCTTATGAAAGGGCAAACTAGTATACAAGTGATAGTACAATTAATAAGTGATATTTTTATAAAAGAAATTATATAAGTGATATTTTTTGGACATTTAGTACAAAGTCTTTGAATTTATTTATTGTGATATTTAATTTAATAAACATAAAATTGAGTAACAATTCTTGCTAAATCAATTTTTTTAATTTAGACTTGCATTTATATTGCTTTTTATAAAAGAAATTATATTTCTTAATTTACTCTTGTGCATGTAATCTCATGTTTATTGTTTTATTTTTTATACATGCATGCTTATTGTTTATAATATCACTTTTTTGGGTGTTCATCGTTTATAACATAATTATTTTGCATTGTCATTGGGTGTTATGATCACTTAATCATTAAAAGTAAAATAAATTGAAGTTTATAGTTATTATTTTGTACAGATGCAAATTCCCAAGTAATCTAAAATAGTGTGAAAATGTAAAAAATAATTAGTCTCATATGTACATTTTAGAGAGTATGAAAGTGGGAGTGGTTAGTATGAGATTAATTTTGGTCAATTGACCAATATAGTGTCGATATGTAGACCCAAAGGTGATATCTTTTTACGTGTCCGGATTCATAAGTCATATAAGAATCTAAATAATGAGGAACAAGACATGGTTAAATTGTAGAGAAAATAAGTATGAATTTATAAATACATTACTTGGAAAATAATAGAACTTTAAAACATCACTTAATAAAAAAAATTTGGATAAAAAGACTTGTTTATCCTTATTAAAAAAAGTTTATCCTCATTGACACTTATTTATATTTTTTTTTAAAGCCACATCATTATAAATTTTTTTTAAAAATGACTAAATTATTCCTCTATCTTAAAATACAAAATCTATTATGAAGAAAAATTGTACAAATTAAAATCAATTATAGAGTATAAGAACCAAAATAGTTGTTTATCCCCATTTTACCAGCTTTTAGCTTCAAGGAGAGAAGAGGAGACTTTCGTAATTTAGGTATTTAACGTTCTAATCGTGAATATTGACGGTGACGATCCTCGATCTACGAATAAAGTTAACTTTTTTAAAGCTTACTATATGGACTCCACTTTCTTTCTTTTATTTTCAAAAATATTACATCCCTCCATGATTAAGGGGTGTTTATTTAGAGCTGAATAGAGTTGAATATGAATGGTTGAATCGGTCAGTATATTTTTTTTTGTCTGAATGGTTGAATCGGTAAGATGGACAAGCTGAATAACTAAATCAAATTTTTTTAGCTGAATGGCTGAATGAGCAGCTGAATGAAATAAAAAAAAATTTAAAAAAATTAATAAATTAAGAAAAATATATTAACTATTATATTGAGTAATATTAAATAAATTTATAACAATTTTAAATTTTTTTCAGAGGGGTAAAATAATAAAGTTTTGTCATTAAGATGTTTCAGACATATCAATTATCAAACAATTTTTTTCATTCAGATTCAGCTCATTCAAATTCAAATTCAAATTCATTCACTTTTTATCAAATACCCTCTATGTGACGCCCCCAAAATTTGGTATACATCACCCATCTTGGGTCGCCAGATACATGGTACAGAAATTAAATACAACTTACTAATACAACTGTCGTGTACAATACGACAAAACATAAACTGTGAGTTTGAATACAAATATTATCTTCTAGAGAGTATTCATACTCAAAAGGAGTCATCATTACATTTATTAACACACTATTACATAGAATAGTGAGGACTACTAACTAATACTATCATTCGGACCATCACTCCGTTCCCCGACTTGCCCCAGCTACGTTCTCATTTCCTGAAGAGAACAGCGAAAGAAAGGGTGAGCTCAACTAGCCCAGTAAGAAATATTATGACTAAGATAATGCAGAATAAATTATCATTAGCCTTCAACAATGTTAAACTGATAAAATATAATAGACATCAAGTTTAACTGCAGTGGAACAAGCAATCCATTAAAAGAGTCAAGTAGAAAATAAACTCTACTATCTTTTATGATTTAAAAAAATTTTCAACACTGTTATCGCTGTGACTCAACTTAATAAAATAATCCACATCATCGAATCACCCCTGCACTACGGCCAAGGATATTCGTGTATTCATTAATGGTCATGATCATGCCAACAACTGTCCATCAATGCACTACGGGCCAATGAGGACTTTTACCACATCATTTGTAACATTACGGTCATGATTATACCGAATAATCCCTGGTCATAATCATACCAAGTCCATCTATGCACTACAGGCCACAGATGACTTTCAACATTTTATAAACATGAGGATGATGATAATGATATAAGAATTCAATAAAACAAGTTCAAGAATTAACAACGTCCAAATTGTCAACATGATACTGCTTTGTGGAGTAAAATTCAAGAATACTTAGAAGAATATTTTCATGAAAAGATACTGGATGAAACGCAATTATCAAGGATATTCCACAAATTTCATGGAGTATAGAAGTCAAAACTTAACCAACTGAGTACAATAAAGAATGGAATAACAAAAGAAATCACCATGCATGCGATTGACCGCACAGACAGGTTATTCTTAACAGAATAATAATAATGGAACCAGGTCCGGCGTAAACGCACAGACAGGATATTCCGACAGAATAATAAATAATGGAACCAGGTCCGGTGTAAAACACACAGACAGGATATTCCGACAGAATAATACTCCCTCCGTCCCAAATTATCTGTTTTTCTAGAGTTCCACACACATACCAATATATATGATAAATATACTAAAATACCCTTATGTATTGACTTTTTTATTTTCTGTGCATGAATCCTTATTGGTGGGAATATAAAAAGATGCTTAAAAAGAGGAGAGGCATGAATGAGGATAATGACTATCATTAATTAGGGTAAAAGGGCAAACTTGGAAAACAAAGGAAAAATATGCATTGAAATCTTGAAAAAGCAGATATTATGGGATAAATTTTTTTTACTAAAACAGCAGATAATTTAGGACGGAGGGAGTAATAAAGACGGAACCAGGTCCGGCGTAAAGCACAGACAGGATGTTCCAACTGAAAATAAAGACAGTATAATAAAGACGGAACCAGGTCCGGTGTAAAACACACAGACAGGATGTTCCAACAGAATAATAACAAAAACGGAACCAGGTCCGGTGTAAAACACACAGACAGGATGTTCCAACAGAATAATAGAAGAATGTCACCAAGTATAGGGTAGACCGCGTATACAGGTTATTCCAACAGAATAATAAAGAAATGGAATAACAGAAGTTCTCTTCTTGAATACAAAAGAATAATATCCCTTACCGTTTTAAAGAAGAGCTGAAATAAGGAAGTAGTTAAGTAGCAGAATACTCTTCTTCTTCTCTCTCTCTAGTTTCTCTCTATAGTTTCTCTCTCTAGAGTTCAGTGAATTCGTAAGAAATAATGAAGGAATGAGCTGCTATTTATAGAAAAATAGAATGCATAGTAACTAATTCATGAACGGTCCAGATTGATTACTTTAATCTGACGGTCCATATTTAAAGAAAAATCTTTTAAATAAAATATAATATATTCTATTTATAGAATAACTTTAATAAAGTATTCTGTTTTATATAAAAAGATGTTTCTGTTTTATTACGTTAATAATACGAATAAAACAAAACGTCATTATCGCTAAATAATTCATATTATTAACTGACAATAATTGAATCAAATTGAGTGACTTCTCACATAAGCATTAATAATCAATACCGTGTGCTACTATGCAACCACACGTATTACTGTACTTTTACTACCGAGTAGTTCAACAGTAACAATGGTAAAACTTCCGCCGTTATTTTTAATAAAATATTTTTGTCGTTTTCTCAATCCGACAATAATTCCGTTGTGGGGTCCACCAATGATTGTACCGTCGTACGGATATTCTCCGACAAAAAGAATATTCCCCGACCAATCGAATATAATATGACAACTTGCATACTTTGCAAAATTTATAAATACTACCCATAACTATTATATCAAATCCACACCATAATATAAAAAAAAAATTATTTCGAGAAAAATTAAATATTTATTAATAAAATCTGGGGTCTCACAATCTCCCCTCCTTATAGAATTTCGCCCTCGAAATTTACGTACGTACTTGGTATGCCGAACATGTGAGGATACCTTGACTCCACTTCAAATTCTAACTCTTGAGGTATAACCTTTAAACATCGAATATGATCCTTCTTATCCAAGATGTTAACACGTATCTCCTCATACGTTAAATATTTCGCTATCTCGTCCGGTTCTAAATTAATAATGTGGTTCGGGTCGTCCACATATTTACGTAACATCGATATGTAAAAAAAAAAATATTCTGAACACGCAACATACTTGGCGGTAAAACGAGTCTATAGGCCACAGTTCCTACTTCATCGAGGATTTCAAATGGGCCAATTAAATCGAGAGTTGAGATTTCCTCTCTTCGTCTATTCTTGCTTCTAGAATAACGCCCTCTTGAACCTTCTTCTTCACATTTATCAGCTCTGAGTATGTAGCTTGAGCGGCTTTAACTTTATCGATTAAAGTCGATTTTAATCGTATATTCGTTATCTTCACGTGGGTTCGTATATTCGCACTTGTAACCGTATACGATTTTCTACACAACGCGTCAGCTACCACGTTCGCTTTTCCACGATATTATTAAATGGTACGATCGTAATCTTCAACAGCTCGAGCCAATGTCTTTGGCGCATAATACGTTCGTTTTAGTTGAAGAAATATTTGAGGGTTTAAGAAATGAGTTTTGTACTGGGGTCAATACAAAATTCAATTTTACGCTCTGGGGTAGGCTAAGAAGTCTTCAAGAATACGTCAAGAAATTTATTAACAATAGAAATATCGTTCAAAACTGTGACCCTCATCCAAGACTTGGATAACACGTCACATTGATACCTATCAACTTGCCATCGTCATTTACAACGTCTCCTACGGAAAGTCTAGCTTCGGTGCATTCCACACCAGGAAGTCAACAACGAAAGGAACGGGGATTTTTACTTATGGCTTGATACGACAATGATTGACTTTAGTGATTTGGTTACTTGAATTCGCATAATAGGTTGGTTAGGAATATGAAAGCTAACAACCTTACGAAAAGCATGATGAGCAGTTAACCAATCGTTTCCAAAAATCACATCAATGCAAGTATTTTCAAAGAGATAAGATCAACAGGTAACGTGAAAGTGTTGATTTGAACAAGATTTATAAATAGTGGAGGTAACAAAGGTTTCTCCCAACGGAATTTCAACAGATAAATCAAAGTCTAACTTCTCCGGAGTTAAGTTCAAATATTGAACACAACTAGGTGAAATAAAAGAGTGAGTAGAATCGGTATCTAACACGGTATAGACTTCGCAAGAGTTTATAACTAACATACCCGTGATAATTTTATTCAGGTTCCTCGTCACGAAAAAAAACGCTCTCTCTTAAACTACTGGCTTTGGCTTTTCTGGGACGGTCTTTGGTGCCTCCATCCTATCTGAACTTGTCTTCGGTGAAAGACAAAATCGAGCTAAGTGACCTTCTTTTCCACAATTATAGCATGCTTTGGATGGCATCGCGCAGTTTGGACTGATGTGTCCCTCCCCTCCGCATTTGAAGCATATGATAGGTGGTCGTTCTCCTTCCTTAACAACGGGTGCTGGTGCTGACGTCTTTCCATCATTGTTGAATTTTCTCTTCTTGAAATGTCCATTCTTATTGTTTTGACCATGATTACCATTGAAGTGGTTACCATTTCTGGCATGTTGATTCCCTCCATGCTTATTGTCACCGCTTTGATGACTGTTATCACCAGTATTATCATTTTTCCGGCTGCTCTCTTTTGGTTGTGTTGACTCGTTATCGCGTTCTACTAATTGAGCCCTATTTACAACATCTGAATACAGACACAGTTTATGAGAAATAAGATATTGACGTATCTCCGGTTTCAAACCTCTTAAAAACATCCGCGTCATTCTCTCTTCATTATCCACCAAGTGGGATTCAAATCGGGACAACTCGGCAAACTTGGCTTCGTACTGCGACACGGTCATGTTGTTTTGCTCCAACTTGATAAATTCCACCTCCTTCATGTGACGAATACTTTCGGGAAAGTACTTGTCATTGAACAGTTCTTGGAATTTCTCCCAAGACATCTTGAGTGCGTCAGGCTGGGTACGTTTTACAGATTCCCACCAGTAATCTGCCTCTTCACGCAACATAAAGGTGGCAAAGGGAACCTTTTGCTCCTCGGAGCATCCCAATATATCAAATATCTTGGTGATCTGCTTTAACCACGTCTCCGCCTTAAGTGGTTCTGACTTTCCCAAAAACTCCGGTGGTCCTAGCTCCTTGAATTGCTTAGCGGTGACCAACCGTGGGTTATCATTGTTTCCTCCTTCATTTTGGATAGGAGCCGCTCTCACCCGTTGTTGCATGAATTGCTCCTTGAACTGCTTAGCGGTGACCGTCCGAGAGTTATTTTGTTGTTGCATGAATCGCATAAAGTCTCTGACCATCCCATCATTCACCATTTCATCGGTGTTATTATTTTCATGAGGATTATTGTCCTTTGGTTGCACATTACCCTGAGCATTGATCATTGGTGATTCAATGGTCTCATGTGCTTCATTGTTTATCTCAACATTTTCGGATGCCATTTGCAAATACTGCAACAAAACAAGGGTTAATTAACATATAACATATTATCCATATACTTTGACCGACCAATTAAATACCAAATAAACTTAGGTAGGTCATACTAGCGAAGGAATTCCCCGTCTCTCCCCTCCTAGTTCTATTCTCACATCCTAGCCAGGGATCATATCCCTAAGCTCTGATACCAACTGTGACGCCCCAAAAATTAGGTATACATCACCCATCTTGGGTCGTCAGATACAAGGTACAGAAATTAAATACAACTTACTAATACAACTGTCGTGTACAATACGACAAAACATAAACTGTGAGTTTGAATACAAATATTATCTTCTAGAGAGTATTCATACTCAAAAGGAGTCATCATTACATTTATTAACACACTATTACATAGAATAGTGAGGACTACTAACTAATACTATCATTCGGACCATCACTCCGTTCCCCGACTTGCCCCAGCTACGTTCTCATTTCCTGAAGAGAACAGCGAAAGAAAGGGTGAGCTCAACTAGCCCAGTAAGAAATATTATGACTAAGATAATGCAGAATAAATTATCATTAGCCTTCAACAATGTTAAACTGATAAAATATAATAGACATCAAGTTTAACTGCAGTGGAACAAGCAATCCATTAAAAGAGTCAAGTAGAAAATAAACTCTACTATCTTTTATGATTTAAAAAAATTTTCAACACTGTTATCGCTGTGACTCAACTTAATAAAATAATCCACATCATCGAATCACCCCTGCACTACGGCCAAGGATATTCGTGTATTCATTAATGGTCATGATCATGCCAACAACTGTCCATCAATGCACTACGGGCCAATGAGGACTTTTACCACATCATTTGTAACATTACGGTCATGATTATACCGAATAATCCCTGGTCATAATCATACCAAGTCCATCTATGCACTACAGGCCACAGATGACTTTCAACATTTTATAAACATGAGGATGATGATAATGATATAAGAATTCAATAAAACAAGTTCAAGAATTAACAACGTCCAAATTGTCAACATGATACTGCTTTGTGGAGTAAAATTCAAGAATACTTAGAAGAATATTTTCATGAAAAGATACTGGATGAAACGCAATTATCAAGGATATTCCACAAATTTCATGGAGTATAGAAGTCAAAACTTAACCAACTGAGTACAATAAAGAATGGAATAACAAAAGAAATCACCATGCATGCGATTGACCGCACAGACAGGTTATTCTTAACAGAATAATAATAATGGAACCAGGTCCGGCGTAAACGCACAGACAGGATATTCCGACAGAATAATAAATAATGGAACCAGGTCCGGTGTAAAACACACAGACAGGATATTCCGACAGAATAATAATAAAGACGGAACCAGGTCCGGCGTAAAGCACAGACATGATGTTCCAACTGAAAATAAAGACAGTATAATAAAGACGGAACCAGGTCCGGTGTAAAACACACAGACAGGATGTTCCAACAGAATAATAACAAAAACGGAACCAGGTCCGGTGTAAAACACACAGACAGGATGTTCCAACAGAATAATAGAAGAATGTCACCAAGTATAGGGTAGACCGCGTATACAGGTTATTCCAACAGAATAATAAAGAAATAGAATAACAGAAGTTCTCTTCTTGAATACAAAAGAATAATATCCCTTACCGTTTTAAAGAAGAGCTGAAATAAGGAAGTAGTTAAGTAGCAGAATACTCTTCTTCTCTCTCTCTCTAGTTTCTCTCTATAGTTTCCCTCTCTAGAGTTCAGTGAATTCGTAAAAAATAATGAAGGAATGAGCTGCTATTTATAGAAAAATAGAATGCATAGTAACTAATTCATGAACGGTCCAGATTGATTACTTTAATCTGACGGTCCATATTTAAAGAAAAATCTTTTAAATAAAATATAATATATTCTATTTATAGAATAACTTTAATAAAGTATTCTGTTTTATATAAAAAGATGTTTCTGTTTTATTACGTTAATAATACGAATAAAACAAAACGTCATTATCGCTAAATAATTCATATTATTAACTGACAATAATTGAATCAAATTGAGTGACTTCTCACATAAGCATTAATAATCAATACCGTGTGCTACTATGCAACCACACGTATTACTGTACTTTTACTACCGAGTAGTTCAACAGTAACAATGGTAAAACTTCCGCCGTTATTTTTAATAAAATATTTTTGTCGTTTTCTCAATCCGACAATAATTCCGTTGTGGGGTCTACCAATGATTGTACCGTCGTACGGATATTCCCCGACAAAAAGAATATTCCCCGACCAATCGAATATAATATGACAACTTGCATACTTTGCAAAATTTATAAATACTACCCATAACTATTATATCAAATCCACACCATAATATAAAAAAAAATTATTTCGAAAAAAATTAAATATTTATTCATAAAATCTGGGGTCTCACACCCTAAGTAATCATGCATGGTAAAATGCCATGAAATATCTAGGACCTTCTACAAATTAGCAAAAAAATAAAAATAATAATAATAATTACAAAGTAAAAAAAATACCCGTGGATGTTTCCATACCGGGGTCCATGAATACATATTATTCCTTTCATTTTAAAATATAAAATCATTATTAATCTTTTAAAATTAACTAAAATATTTATTAAATTCAAAATTGACATAATTTTTTTTATAAAATTAAGTCAGTACAATAATGATAAATATTGTAAGAATATATCTATGTACAGACTCAAATTGTACATTTAAAAATACACTCAAATATAAAATAGTAGTAAATGAGAAAAGACAAAAAATGCTGTGGAGTAAGGAGAGAAAAATATTTTATTATTATTTTACACTTGAGCGTAGCTTTGGATATACAATTTGGATGTGTGCGTAGATATACAATTTGGATTATTTTACTATTGCTTCTTATAAGATTTAATATTTTATAATTTTTGATGAATCATTTCAATTTTTTAGTTTGAAAATATTTTCAATTGACTTTTAAAAATGTATAATGTTGTTATAATTTGAAATTGATAAAGAATTTATGATTTCTTAAAGCATAAAAAATGATCAATAATATATATGGGGTGGGGTGGGGTGGGGTGGGGTGGGGTGGGGGGAGCTAATTATTAAGTTCCCTTTAGTGGTTGCAGTATTATTTTGAGGAGGCTAGGATATGATTAAGATTTTGAGATATCTATTATCACAATACATAACACAATAATTTGACACATGTTCTTTTATAAATTTAATATCTGTCTATTCTATTTCATGCTCCTAATTATCATTTACAAAAACATATGATACACTAAAAAACCTAAATTCATTTCTCAAATACCCTCAGGGATAATATATTCAAAAATGGCAACTAATTTAATTCCATATTCATTCAAATTCTTTCAAACAAAACTAACCCCAATGGATAAACATCCTATATCCCCAAATATGACATCTACTCTCTCTCTCTCTCTCTCTTGACGCATCGATTCGTGCGATAAATTCTGTAGAGACGGCGAAGAAGATGCTGACTCAAAGGATGAACATCTTCAAGAACAAATTCTCAGACCAGACCCAATAGAAGAAAGAAACTTCTTTTTACTGTGACCTTCGATCATATTTCCTGCGGAAGATACCACTGAGGAAGGCGGAATAGGAAGAACACAGCCACCACTTGAGGCGGCACTCATGTATACGGGCTACAGTCATTCGGGTGAGATGTCTGCTATGGTGACAGAGCTGACTCATGTTGTCTCCGGCGAGAGGTCCGACGATTTAACTTATTATAGTCCTGAATTAAGTGGCGGAGCCATGGTGTCGTTTGGTGGTGGAAGTGGCGGTGGTTCTGGGATTTATACTCCGAATTTGCCGTCTTCTGGTTACTCTTCTTCCGGCCCCGGCCCGGGCTCGTGGGCTGGACAGAAGAGGACACGAAATGAAGAAAGTAGCGTGACTCAATTTTTGGGACAACAATTTCCAAGGGTTCATCGAGGAATTGAGTCATCTTCTGTTTCAGCTGGTTAGTTCTTATCATTCTCAAATCATTTCATTTCTTCAATTTTGTCATTCCTTAATTTTTTTAGTTATTATTTTTCATAATTTGCAAGAATTTCTTCAATTTTTTGTTCTTTATCTTCTCTCTGTTTTTGATCATGCTTGTATCTGTACAAAATTTTGGTTCTAATAATAAAAACTTAGGATCAATTGTAGTTATTTTCTCTCTTGATGACTTTTTTGGTGTCATTTTATGGTGACCTTTCAAAGTGGTTTTTCATGTGCAATATTGAACATTTATTTAGGCATAGCTTATACCGTAATGCGAAGGAGCTAAAAATTTATATCCAAATTCAGAACTTTACATCATATGGAAAAGTTTAAACCATGTTGGAAACAATTTAAATTTGATACATGTTCATTGAATACACTAAGCCGTATTACACCTTATTAAAATAAGGCTAATTTTATGCAACATAAATATTTTTGCTATTGATATGTTATAATTTTAACACGCCTTGAGTATACTCTGAAAATGTTTGAAACTTTTTTTTTGGAGTTTTTTTTCCCTCTCTTTTTGTTTAGAAAGGAATTACACAGAATGTGCATTATTGCATTAAAAATTGAATTTTTGACATGTAACATATTTTAAAGTATTATGTGACGCCCCCAAAATAGGTCCATTCCATCCAACCTATTCTGAGTCGCCAAATACATGGTACAGAAAAGTAAACTACAACTTCAATAATACAATTGTCGTGCAAAATACGACAACACATACTGTGAGTTTAAATACAAATATTGTCTTTTAGACAATATCCACACTCAAATAAGTCCTTATTACAATTATTCAAACACTATTTTACAGAAATAGTGAGGACTGCTAAAACATCTTTCTAGAACCATCACTCCATACCCCGACTAGATCCTGCTATGTTCTCACCTCCTGAGAAGAAAAATGGAACAAAAAGGAAAAGGGTGAGCTCAACTAGCCCAGTAAAGAATATTATGACTAAGATAATATACAACAAATTATCATTAGTATTCAACAGGGAAAAATCTGATAGAATATAATCGACAACAAGTTTTAGATCAACAACTGCAGCGAAAACAGCAAACCATTAGAAGAGTCAAGTAGAGAAAGAATTCTACTATCTTCTAAGATTTAAAAGTCCATCATCAATATTTTATCCCTGTAACATCAATTAATAATCATCTTTATCCAAATATTCATCTTTGCACTACAGGCCAAAGATATTCATTTGTATCACCTGTCAGTCATGTTCATCTCAACACCTGTTCATCTTTGCACTACAGGCCAAAGATATTCATCAAGTAATCATACATCTTTGCACTACAGGCCAAAAATATTCAGTAATATCATCATTTAGGACTGAGGATGATGAAAAATATCTTAAAGAGAACGAATCCAGTGAGACAGAAGGACAAATAGTAGGGATTCGTATAACAGTTTATCCAAGATCAATAATACTTCATAATAATCAATTGTGAAGCAGAATTCAAAAATAAAGATCAAAACATGGATACAATCAAAGATAGTAACCATAACAGACATCTTGGACAAAAAGAAAAAATTTTATTTTTCGGTGAATAGTGCCGTATTCGTGAATAGTACCGTATACGTGAATAGTATCGTATACGTGAATAGTAACCCCGACACAAAAAGTTCCAAATTTGATAAAAACTCATATCAATATTTCAGCATAATGATATTGAAGAAAATAATATCACTTAAGAAGAAAATAATATCCCTTACCTCAAGATATCAGTACTTCTGGTCGGAATACCGGTATAAGGCTGAAAGAAACTTGCTCTGATGAATAGAAACTCTCAAAGTATCTAAATACTCACAAAATACACTCAATAATCTAGAGAGAGAAAGAAAGAAAACTTGTTTCTGGTGTGATTTTCAATTCTAACTTAGTCCTCTATTTATAGGAAAATTTTAGTAGGTTTGACCTGCAACCTGATGGCTTTACCTGCTACTATTCCCACCCACCACATTTGAAATATAATTCAGCACATTTCTTCACCAACCACAAGTGGGGCCCACCAATTCTAGAATTTTCCACCAAAAATAATTTATAACCTGATTTCTGAATCAGTCATCTCTTAAAATTCATAATAAATCATACGTTCATTTTTAACGGTTCAAAATTTGTGGACATATACTCAACTTATATATGTATAACATATCCAAAAATTACCACGATCCAACGGTCGGATTAAAAATTATAATCCCCGCAAAATATCTCAAAAACTCTGATTTTTAATACCTCCATTCCGACAAAAATACTGATAAAAATCTCAACATTAACTCCTTCATTTTTAACCACAAAAATATATTCCTCATTTATATCCACATAAAATAAATATTTCCTTATCATATGAATCAATAATTAATTATTCACAAATAATATTACAGAATCACATTTATGACAACCAGGCCGTTCCCAGGAAAGAGGGGGCTTTCCAATAAGGATTTCTCCTTACTGGCGCGCAATTAGATGACCAAACCTCTCCTTAGACAGAACTTTCTAGACATTGCCAATAATGTTATCTAATAATATTATTCAAATAATATGAATTATTGATCTGATAAAAGAAAATACTGTGCAGCAACAATTATTGAAACAACAATAATATAAAATATCACGCAGCAATTATTGAATCAATAAAATAAAATATTGAATAATAACTACTGTAACAATTATTGAGTAGTGCCTTCTTACGTAAGAATCAATAATTGGTGCAATACCGTGTGCTACTGTATTTTAACCACCGGGTATTCCAACAGTATTAACGGTAACAACTACGCCGTTATTTATAAATAACTTATACTTGTCATTTTCTTCATCCAATCGCTTTCCGTTATGGGGCCCACACAAGGCTGCGCTGTCGTACGAATATTCCCCGACAGTAAGAATATTTCACGATCAAACGAATATTCCCCGACAAAATGAATATTTTATAACCACTTGCTTATTTTGCAAAATTTGCACATTTCACCCATAACCAAAGTATTATATCAAATTAACCCCTTATTATTCACAATAATATTTAGAGAAAATTTGATTTTATTCATTAATAAGTTGGGGTCTTACAACCTCCCCTCCTTATGAAATTTCGTCCTCGAAATTGACGTACGTACCTGATGTTTCAAAAAGGTGAGGATACCTCGCTTTCATTTCTGATTCCAACTCCCAGGTCATTTCTTCAATAGCATGGTTTCTCCACAAAACCTTAACTTGTGGTATAACCTTCGTGCGTAGGACATGCTCTTTCCTATCCAAGATCTTAACAGGTACCTCCTCGTACGTTAAATCTTCAGCTATCTCGTCTGGTTCTAACTCAATAATGTGGTTCGGGTCTTTAACATATTTACGAAGCATAGATATGTGAAAAACATTATGAACACGAGACATGCTTGGAGGTAATGCGAGTCTATATGCCACATTTCCTATTCGCTCAAGAATCTCAAATGGACCAACAAATCTTGGATTGAGCTTTCCTCTCTTCCCAAATCTTGTAACTCCCTTCCATGGTGCAACACGTAATAATACATGATCCCCAATATTAAATTCCACGTCCTTCCGATGAAGATCCGCATAACTCTTTTGTCGATCCTGTGCCGTTTGTATACGTTGTCGAATCGTTTGGATCTTCTCTGTAGTAATGCGTACCAACTCTGGTCCCAACAATGTTGCTTCACCCACCTCGTCCCAGCATACTGGAGAACGACATTTTCTTCCATACAACGCCTCAAATGGAGCCACACCTATGCTCGCCTGATAACTGTTGTTGTAGGAGAATTCCACCAATGGTAGGTACTTATCCCAACTCCCTTTGAGATCTAGGACACAAAGTCTTAATAGATCTTCAAGAGTTTGAATAGTCCTCTCTGATTGTCCGTCCGTTTGAGGATGGTATGCTGAACTGAATCGTAAATCCGTGCCCATAGCTTTCTGCAAGCTAACCCAAAATCGTGAAGTGAATCTTGGGTCACGATCCGAAACTATGGATACTGGCATGCCATGCAATCTCACAATCTCGTTCACGTACATACTAGCAAGACGTTCAAGGGAATAAGTCTCACGTATCGGCAAGAAATGAGCGGACTTGGTTAATCTATCAACAATAACCCAAATCGCATCTATGCCTTGAGAAACCTTGGGAAGACCCGTAACAAAATCCATAGTAATGTGTTCCCACTTCCATTTCGGGATCTCAAGTGGTTGCAATGGACCCTTTGGTACTTGATGCTCCGCTTTTACACGTTGACAAGTTAAACATCTCGAGATAAACTCCGCGATCTCTCTTTTCATATTGCTCCACCAAAATGTATGTCGAAGATCGTGATACATTTTGGTACTCCCAGGATGGATTGCAAACGGTGTGTTGTGTGCCTCCATCATTATTCTATGCTTCAAGTCAAAATCGTTAGGAACACAAAGTCTGGAGTTGACTCGAAGTATTCCTTCTTCATCGATTCTTGCTTCTGGAATAGCACCTTCTTGCACTTTCTTTTTCATACGCATCAGCTCCATGTCCGTAGCTTGAGCAGTTTTAACTTTATCGATTAAAGTCGGTTCTACTCGTATATTTGATATCATCATGTGGGTACTTGGAGCCTTCATCTCTATCTCCATCCTTTGCAAGTCATACAAAATGGGCCTTTGTGTTAAAAACATTGCACTCGTACCCGCATATGATCTTCTACTCAATGCGTCAGCTACTACGTTTGCTTTTTCAGGATGATATTGGATGGTATGATCGTAATCTTTCAACAGCTCGAGCCAACGTCGCTGCCGCATGTTGAGTTCCTTTTGGGTGAAGAAATATTTGAGGCTTTTATGATCTGTATAGATCTCCACTTTCTCCCCATACAGGTAGTGTCTCCAGATCTTCAACGCAAAAACGACTGCTGCCAACTCCAAATCATGAGTAGGATAATTCCTCTCATATTCTTTGAGTTGTCGTGAGGCATAGGCTATGACTTTCCCATGTTGCATGAGAACACATCCTAACCCTTTGCCTGAAGCATCGCTGTAGATAACAAATCCATCCGAACCAGATGGTATTGTCAGAACAGGTGCCGAAATGAGTCTCCTCTTGAGTTCTTGGAAACTCTTCTCGCATTCCTCACTCCATACGAATTTTGTATCTTCCCGAGTCAGCTGAGTTAACGGAGTAGCGATTCGAGAAAATCCTTCCACAAATCTCCGATAATAACCAGCTAAGCCTAGAAAACTACGTACTTCGATTACTGACTTAGGTTGCTCTCAACTGTGACTCATATCCCAATCTTGGATAGTACGTCACAATGACACCTATCAGTTTACTACCGCACGAATATGGCGTCCCCTACGGAGAGTTTGGCTTCAGTGCATTCCGCAAAGGAAGTTACCAGATAAAGGCTCGGGTACAAACTTCTACAATTAGGTTTTTAACTCCTGAAGTTCAATAGGAGTCATTCGATATGAGATTTTAGAAGTGGGTTTTGTACCGGATTCAAAGATGATACAAAATTCAATATCACGCTTTGGAGGTAGGCCAAGAAATTCTTCAGGAAATACGTCAGGGATTTTACTAACAACAGAAATATCATTCAATTCTGACGTATTTTTGTTTAAGTCCATGACATGGCTAAGAAAGCTTGACATCCATTTTTCAATAAACGAATGACTTTGTGGCTTGATATGACAGTGACTGATTTTAGTGGTTTAGTAGTTTGAATTCGTATGACAGGTTGGTTAGGAATATGAAAACTAACAACCTTACGAAAATAATCAATTTTAGCATGATGAGTGGTTAACCAATCAATTCCTAAAATCACATCAAAAGCAAGTATCTTTAAAGAGATAAGATCAACAGGTAATGTGATAGTGCCAACTTGGATAATGCAAGATTTATAAACTGTAGATGTAACGAAGGTTTCACCCAACGGAGTTTCAACAGATAAGTTAAAGTCCAATTTCTCCGGAGTCAAGTTTAAACGTTGAGCACAAGCAGGAGAGATAAAAGAATGGGTAGAACCGGTATCTAGTAAAGTATAAACTTCGCAAGAATTTAAGATTAGCTTACCCGTGATCACCTCGTTCGGGTTTCTCACGTTTTGGCCAGTAACGACAAACGCCCTTCCAGGAACCGCTGATTTCGACTTATCCGGGACAGTTTTTGGAGTCACCATCCCCGCTGAACTTGGTTTTGCTACGGAACACTCTCGAGCTATATGACCCTCCTTTCCACAATTATAACATACCTTGGATTGTTGTGGGTAGTTTGGGCTGATATGTCCCTCTTTCCCACATTTGTAACATACGACCGGTGGTCGTTCTCCTCCCCTAGAAACAGTTGATGTTTGTGCTGACGTCTTCACGTTATCATTGTTGTACCTTCTCTTCTTGAAATCTCCTCCCGACTCGCTCCTTTTATTATCACGACCACGATTACCACCAGAGTGGTTACCGCTTTTGTCCGAATGTTTTCCTCCCTGCTGGTTTTCATTGCTTCGATGACTGCCGCCACCGGTATGACCCTGGTTGTGGTCCCTCGGTTGCACATACTCATTATCTCGCTCTAATAATTGAGCCCTGTTTACAACATCTGAATATAAAGAAAATTTATGAGAGATAAGATATTGCCGAATCTCGGGTTTTAAACCTCTCAGAAACATCCTTGTCATTCGTTCCTCATTTTCGACCAAATGAGGTGCAAACCTGGATAACTCTGCAAACTTCGCCTCGTACTGGGACACCGTCATGTTGTTTTGTTCCAGTCTGATAAACTCTACCTCCTTCATATGACGAATACTTTCAGGAAAGTACTTGTCATTGAACAGTTTTTGAAATGTTTCCCAGGACATGTTGAGTGCGTCAGGCTGGGTACGCTTCACAGACTCCCACCAGTAGTCTGCCTCACCGCGGAACATAAAGGTGGCGAATGGAACCTTCTGTTCCTCCGTGCATCCCAAGACATCGAATATCTTGGTAATTTGCTTGACCCACGTTTCCGCCATGATCGGATCCGGCTTTCCCTTAAATTCTGGTGGTCCCAATTCTTTGAACTGCTTAGCTGTGACAAACCGCGCGTTATCATTTCCACCCGTATTCTGCACACGAGTCTCCCTCGTCTGATTTTGCATGAACTGCAAAAAGCTCCTAAACATTCCATCATTCATCGTTTGCTCGGTAACGTTGTTTACAGGAGGAATATTGCCTTCCTGTTGCACGTTCCCCTGGGTGGTGATCAAAGGTGTCTCCACGGTCTGATTTACTCCATTATTAACGTTCTCAGCTGCCATTCTTAAATACTGCCATAAAACAAGGGTTAATAGTCATGTCATATATTATCCCTATACTCTGACCGACCAAATAAACACCAAATAAACTTAGTCAGGTCATACTAGCGAAGGAATTCCCCGTCTCTCCCCTCCTAGTTCTTGTCTCACATCTCAGCCAGGGATCATATCCCTAAGCTCTGATACCAACTGTGACGCCCCCAAAATAGGTATACAACACCCATTCTGAGTCGCCAAATACATGGTACAGAAAGCAAACTACAACTTCAATAATACAATTGTCGTGCAAAATACGACAACACATACTGTGAGTTTAAATACAAATATTGTCTTCTAGACAATATCCACACTCAAATAAATCCTCATTACAATTATTCAAACACTATTTTACAGAAATAGTGAGGACTGCTAAAACATCTTTCTAGAACCATCACTCCATACCCCGACTAGATCCTGCTATGTTCTCACCTCCTGAGAAGAAAAATGGAACAAAAAGGAAAAGGGTGAGCTCAACTAGCCCAGTAAAGAATATTATGACTAAGATAATATACAACAAATTATCGTTAGTCTTCAACAGGGAAAAATCTGATAGAATATAATCGACAACAAGTTTTAGATCAACAACTGCAGCGGAAACAGCAAACCATTAGAAGAGTCAAGTAGAGAAAGAATTCTACTATCTTCTAAGATTTAAAAGTCCATCATCAATATTTTATCCCTGTAACATCAATTAATAATCATCTTTATCCAAATATTCATCTTTGCACTACAGGCCAAAGATATTCATTTGTATCACCTGTCAGTCATGTTCATCTCAACACCTGTTCATCTTTGCACTACAGGCCAAAGATATTCATCAAGTAATCATACATCTTTGCACTACAGGCCAAAGATATTCAGTAATATCATCATTTAGGACTGAGGATGATGAAAAATATCTTAAAGAGAACGAATCCAGTGAGACAGAAGGACAAATAGTAGGGATTCGTATAACAGTTTATCCAAGATCAATAATACTTCATAATAATCAATTGTGAAGCAGAATTCAAAAATAAAGATCAAAACATGGATACAATCAAAGATAGTAACCATAATAGACATCTTGGACAAAAAGGAAAAATTTTATTTTTCGGTGAATAGTGCCGTATTCGTGAATAGTACCGTATACGTGAATAGTATCGTATACGTGAATAGTAACCCCGACACAAAAAGTTCCAAATTTGATAAAAACTCATATCAATATTTCAGCATAATGATATTGAAGAAAATAATATCATTTAAGAAGAAAATAATATCCCTTACCTCAAGATATCAGTACTTCTGGTCGGAATACCGGTATAAGGCTGAAAGAAACTTGCTCTGATGAATAGAAACTCTCAAAGTATCTAAATACTCACAAAATACACTCAATAATCTAGAGAGAGAAAGAGAGAAAACTTGTTTCTGGTGTGATTTTCAATTCTAACTTAGTCCTCTATTTATAGGAAAATTTTACTAGGTTTGACCTGCAACCTGATGGCTTTACCTGCTACTATTCCCACCCACCACATTTGAAATATAATTCAGCACATTTCTTCACCAACCACAAGTGGGGCCCACCAATTCTAGAATTTTCCACCAAAAAAAATTTATAACCTGATTTCTGAACCAGTCATCTCTTAAAATTCATAATAAATCATACGTTCATTTTTAACGGTTCAAAATTTGTGGACATATACTCAACTTATATATGTATAACATATCCAAAAATTACCACGATCCAACGGTCGGATTAAAAATTATAATCCCCGCAAAATATCTCAAAAATCCTGATTTTTAATACCTCCATTCCGACAAAAATACTGATAAAAATCTCAACATTAACTCCTTCATTTTTAACCACAAAAATATATTCCTCATTTATATCCACATAAAATAAATATTTCCTTATCATATGAATCAATAATTAATTATTCACAAATAATATTACAGAATCACATTTATGACAACCAGGCCGTTCCCAGGAAAGAGGGGGCTTTCCAATAAGGATTTCTCCTTACTGGCGCGCAATTAGATGACCAAACCTCTCCTTAGACAGAACTTTCTAGACATTGCCAATAATGTTATCTAATAATATTATTCAAATAATATGAATTATTGATCTGATAAAAGAAAATACTGTGCAGCAACAATTATTGAAACAACAATAATATAAAATATCAACGCAGCAATTATTGAATCAATAAAATAAAATATTGAATAATAACTACTGTAACAATTATTGAGTAGTGCCTTCTTACGTAAGAATCAATAATTGGTGCAATACCGTGTGCTACTGTATTTTAACCACCGGGTATTCCAACAGTATTAACGGTAACAACTACGCCGTTATTTATAAATAACTTATACTTGTCATTTTCTTCATCCAATCGCTTTCCGTTATGGGGCCCACACAAGGCTGCGCCGTCGTACGAATATTCCCCGACAGCAAGAATATTCCACGACCAAACGAATATTCCCCGACAAAATGAATATTTTATAACCACTTGCTTATTTTGCAAAAATTTGCACATTTCACCCATAACCAAAGTATTATATCAAATTAACCCCTTATTATTCACAATAATATTTAGAGAAAATTTGATTTTATTCATTAATAAGTTGGGGTCTTACACATTACATGTAATATTGCTTGTGATTTTAAATAACTTAAGTAACATTCGTTATATCTTTGTCACAATGCTAGAGGAAGCTACTAGCATTGCAGCAACTACCACCACCATTATTTATCACTTTTCTTCTTTTTCTTTGTATCTTTACCCTCCAATCCTTAGATACCTTTTCATGTACGGTTTTGAGTTACTTTTAGATACTGTATTCCTGTATTCATTTTGTTCGTAAAGATACTATATATTTACCCTCTTTCCTGGTGTAAGCACTAATCTTGGAGCTGCAACTGTTTTTAATTCATGCAATTGTTTTTATATTTACCCTCTTTCCTCTTTCCTCTTTCCTCTTTCATCGTTAGTCATTCTAGCAACTGTTTTTATATTTACCCTCTTTCCTCTTTCATCGTTAGTCATTCTAGCAATTGTTTTTAATTCATGTTTTTTAAATGCGTTAAAGGATGGAGACTCTGATTGTTTTCCGGGTGAACTCAATTTATTGTTGCAAAAGAGGTTCCTTTTCAAAATACATATTTCATCTTCTAATTTGAAGGCAAATTATGCGACATACACAGGTGCTAGAATGACTAACGTTGAAAAAATAATTGAATCCTACATGAGTATATGTGATAAACCTCAGGTAATATCAATTTTATACATAATTTGGTTGATGTTAAATCCTTCAATAAATTTGTTTAAATAATTGAATCCTACACAAGTTTAATTCTGTTACTACAATCTTTACAGGGTGAGACAATGCTCGATGTTGTCAACTGTGTCACCCCTTTTCTGGTCCTACCATTAATTCCTAGGATCCATTTAATTATGAATTTTCTTCATTTTCCTTAGAAAATTATGCTTGCTTTCTATTTTTTTGTTATACTAAGATGTAATGAGTGGTGGTTGATTTGCAAGTTCATTATATACTTTTTGTATTTATTTTTCAGAGATCTTGAGAGCCAAGGCTTGAAAGAGTTTATTTCTGATCAAATCAATCTTTTATCAAATTTGGTATGTCTATAAGTATCATCAGTTATTCTCTTTTGCCATTGAACAAGATTCTGTTGTTACATAGCTTTTGCATTGCCGAGATTTGTTTCTCTGTTGCAACAAAAAGTGAGTCAAGTCCATGACGGGAGAGTTAGTTTTACATGGTTTCTGTGAGATTTTGGCAAGTGATTTACATTTGGTTGGACTTTGAGTTTGGAGTTACTTGTGAAGTAGGCACTTCTAAATTGGTTAAGTTTTCAAAATGCATATTTTGATTACAGTTCCTTGTATGCTAAATTGCTAATATGTTAATATTTTCATATGAAAACCCATTTGTATGTAGGTTTGTTTTCTATTCAGCAAGACTCTTCTATCAAGCATTTGGGAGAAACTACAAAAAATTATAGCTAGCATCTTATTTTATTCAAGAAATTTATTTGAACCTCTGACCTTGTGGGACCATGCCTCTAGATGTTAGAATAGTAGTTGCATGAACAGTTTAAGCTTTGAGAGAAAGTGGTTATCTGATGCTTTCTCTGTATCATCTTTAACACATTTTTTAGTCTTCTATAAGCTTATCCTATGTTTTCCCTGTAGGGAAATCTGCAAAACTCTCACATCATGTTTACCCACTTTTGCAATGTGCTCCGTGATTGTCACGACGTGAGTTGGGCAGAGACAAATTACATAAAGGTTGGATTGATCGACATTGCTTATAACCTTTTCCCTTCTCCTAATATTTAGTTTATATTCTATTTGTTACTTGCATATTTTAATATTTATGGCTATCATTTATGTTGCATTGATGTGTTTAACAGTTTGAGTAGAATCAGTGGGACTTTATTTATAACTTCAATTGTCATTGATGTGAAAGTGGTAGTATCTTTATATATATATATATATATATATATATATATATATATATATATATATATATATATATATATATATCATATTATAAGCTATGGCACCTGAAACTATGAACCTTTTGCTTTCAGATAAAGGCCATGAAGGATATGTATTTACTAGAATTAACTGAAATGCACCAAAAAATTGCTGCTAAATTGCATAGGTAATTTACCGTCCACCTTTGATTTTTATCATGTCATGTCAATTAAAAAAAAACTTTACTATTACAGGAACAGTGGGGTTTTATTCTTTTGTTGAGCAGTGGGTAAGATCTGGAATACTCATATTACATCCTATGTCATTAACAATTTTATATTTGTGCTAACATGCTTTGCTCAATCAGTCCAGTTGTGTACAAGCAAGAGCTCTCTTTATGTGAGATAGTGAAATAGAGATTGCAAAACACAGATGATTACCAGGCATTTTTGAAGTGTCTTCATATTTATAGCACTGAAATAATTACAAGAAAGGAATTACAAGGTTTGTTATATATCAAGCTGATCATGCTAATTGTTGCTTATTTTTTTGCTGCTTATTTAGATGCTTATTGTAGAAGTTTTTACAATTTGACTGTTTTGAGTGGCTCTTTCCAATCACTATGTAAAGTCTTTGTTCATAACTTGGTTAATTATTTAGATCCTGGACCAACGATTTGAATACACAGAAGTAGAGGAGGAAAAAAGATTCTTTTCATGCAAGAGGAACCTAACTATGATTTTAGAGAAATGATTCCTATATTAATTTGGACTTGGAGTTTGAGGCAAATTCTATTCAATTCTATACTATTTTGTCTCAGGTAAACCTTTCTTAATTCTACTTTGACCACAACTTGGCTTATCTTTATTTGTATCTCGGGGCTAAAGGATAATTTATGGATTAAGCATTAAACAGCAGATGTAGCTGTTTTTAACGTATTGTGTTGCTCTATTCTAAGATTTGTCTACGTCCAATATTTTATTGTCCTATATCTCTGTCTTATGTTAATTGCTATGTTTCTCAACACTTTTTTCCCATTTGTTGCTTTAACATTGTTCAAGCAGTTCTTTTTTTTAGTAGTGTAGCTTACACTTAATGCCAATGCACCATGTATTAAATTGCTGACGCAAAGTCATTCTTATGACGTTTAAATATTGGCATGTCTTAGATCCATGAAAAAGTGAAGGAGTTACAGTCTGTCAAAATTTGACTGCAACAAGAATTTGAAGCAAGAATTGACAGACATATCCAGGTGATTTTGTGCTTTCTATTTTACTTTGTGGTGAAATTATTATGGTATGTGTTTTACTGAGTTTGGATTCAGAAGCAGTGACTGACGTAGTCATGACCAATGATGCTATTGTAATTAACGTAGTCATGACCGTATTTTTTGGACGGAGTTGTTATAATATTGAATGTGATTAAGAAAATTTTGTGATATAGGTCATTATTCCAGGAGCGTACATTAGTTTTGTCTTATTGGGAGGAAACAAAAACAAACAATTAACATTACCATTAAACAAGTGAGAGCCTCACTAACTTTTGCATTAAAATGACCTTGTGAGGTCAGTATTTTTTCTATTTTTATTCATTATGATTTATAGTTTGTCAATATACAAGTCATTAGTCATCATTATAACTCTAAATTTTTGTTTAGTGCAAGGGAAAACGAGTGTATTGATGTCTGAGTATTTCAACAAGAAACCAGCTATTTTGGGGGGGGGGTATGATGTTTCTGTATGCCTTTCAGGTTTTTGCATGTTATTTTGCTACTAATTTCAATCAGTGACAATATATTTTGATACCACTTACGTATTCCTCTATCTGGTTAATTTTCCTCAAGCTATGAAACTTACATTATTCTTTAGACAGCTTGCGATCCCTATTTCACCAAAAAATTTATGGATACCTTTATTTCAGGAAATTATTAAAGGAGCTGGCCACAGTAGTGCTATAGATTGGTGGGCTCTTTCTAAGCACATGAAGAAACATGTTATGATTTTCTAAACATGCCACATGTTTGTTGTCATCATATTAATATCTATTTATGTTGTTTTTTTTTGTGATTTCCATTTGATGTTAGTAGGTGTAGATTTTTTCCGAAGCAATGTTTGGCAAGAAAATGTCATCCCTTGAAATTGGAATTGAGTGCCCAAATTTTAACTAAATTTTAATTCTAGAGAATTGCAAATGTGGTTTCAATTTTAATTCAAAGCTTGAATTGAGTTGCCATACATAACAGGAGTGTATTTGTATGTTTCCAATATCTATATAATAAAACAATATTGTATGTGTCCCAATAAATTGAGTTGTTTTCTAACATCATAATGCAGTTATGTGTACCAAGGATTGCTTACATAGTGTTTAAATTTGCAAGCTTCTATGTTACTTCTTATTCTTAATAATTCATATCATCACCAAATTAAGAAAATAGTACGGTTATTATATTTTTGATTCTAATAATTATCTATGCGAGGTCTTGATGCCATTGGTGAGGCCATTCTGCAAGAACTTAAATTTGGAGCAATCAGTTGCATAACATAATATCAAAGCTTTGATTTTTGCATTTTTTTGAGTCCAAGTCTCTGTCACTCTATCTGTATTTGGTTCCCACTTCTGTTTGTGCACAAGCTAGCATGCAATACTATCATATGTTTTCGTATCTTAATGGTTCTTGAAATGGAGAGCCAACATGCAAAAGGATTTATACCAACTTATACTTCAAACTAACGGTGTCCTCTTGAAGAGGATAATTTAAATTTTGATAGACTTGAACTTGCCAACAGGGTGTAGAGGGGTGAATATGTTGATAAAAATTGCACAGAACATGACAGTGATGATTAGCCATGCCACGCCACCACAACTTCAGAAAGATGCGTCTTGAATAGAAAAAGGGAAGAGTATAAAAAATTATTTGTCCACAAGTTGAGGTAACTTACTTTGCTATTATCCTAAAAGCAATAGTCACATACTTAGGGTGTAATGCAGAAACCGGTAAAATCTCAACACTACCCCTACAACGTATATTCATTTGTTTTTTCGTGTAAAATTTGATCATCGCACAACAATCTATCATCTTCTTATTATATATTAATTTATTAATTGTATGTACACATTTATTATTAAAAAAATAAATAATTTCGCCGCAACGCGCGGGTTTGTATCTAGTTATTAATCTAAGCAGAAGCTGATATGATATCGATCTTAGAAATGGTATGGAGGCCGTATGGCTATGAACCCTACATAACATACCATATCATCTCTTTAGCTATCTATAATATTTTGTAATAATGTTCTTTAAAACTTTTCAATAGGTGGAAGATGAAGCCCATGCATATGATGATTTTATTTTGTTTTTCTGTACTATTTGTTTTCGGTTTCTTTTAGAAACTAGAAATATATAGCTAGGATTAAAAGATCTATTAATTAATGTCACCAAGCTCTAAATTCACCTCAATTTCTTGGACTATTAAATGAAAGGTCAGGTGATATAAAGGTGTATCATTATGCACGTCTCTCCCCCCTTTTCTTGAAAGATATAGCAACTTACATTGAATTTTTTCAAGATTTAAGATTCATGCATCATTATATATATATATATATATATATATATATATATATATATATATATATATATAGAATCCCTTTCAGAAACGAACTATAGGAACGGACCAACAACGTACCAAAGCAAAAAAAGCAATGCGAAAACTGAGAGGGAAAAAACACGCGGGTCAAAACGTTTCGGGTTAAAAACCCATTTGAAATCTGTTTCAACCATTCGCGATTCTCGTATTCTCAGAGCCCTGTCTCAACCATTCGCGAATCGCAAATCACGAATTCTCAGAACCCATTTCCCCGATTCTCTCTCAAAGTCCTTTTCCCCGATTCTCATTCAAAGCGCAAAAGCTGAAGCGCTGGTTTGGAAATCGCCGGACATTGACTAGAACAGAACCAGAACTAGGATTCTCTCAAAGCCCCTTTCAATCGCCGGTTTGAAGCTAGGGTTTGCAAATCGTAAAGTCAGTGAGGTTCTCTCTCCTAAAGGTCCTTCAACTATAATTAGTAGGATGATTTGCATATGCGTTTGGCACAAATTTCTGATATCACCAAACTTTGATAGTTTTAAACAGATTTTTTGGGGATATTTGTTTAATTGGAGTTGTTTTTGAAATTGGGTATCTTTTCGAGTCATCCTAATTTGGTCTGCCTACTTATTTTGCTTCATTTCTTCATCTTCTCCATTAAAGAGAAAATGTAGGAAATGTGAGGGCGAAGTTCATCATAGAAGCAGCAAATCATCCTACTGATCCTGAAGCAGACGAGGTAACACTGCTTCCAAGTTGTTTCAGTACTTCTAAGTCTAAATTGTACTGATTTGAAGGAAAAAATATCAGTTGTATAAAAGAAAATTTATTTGTGCTATAGATTCTGTCTAATAAAGGAGTTATAGTACTGCCAGATATATATGCAAATGCTGGAGGTGTGACTGTCAGCTATTTTGAGTGGGTTCAGGGAACATATATCACAAAAGCAACTGATATTTCTTTGTTTATTTTTCTCTATGAAATCATTTCAATAATTATTAGTTCAATTTTGACTCTTGAGATCTTCTAATGTGATTCTTGGTCATTAGAAAACGTTTCCCCCTTAAAATTGGATTGTGAACAAATTGTGTAGATACTCCTTTGTCAACACTTGGAAAAAGGTCAAAACGTAGGAAATTAAGTAAATGTGATTTTTTCCTTTCCAGGTTATGAAGGTTTTATTTACTTGAGTTTTTGGGTAAATGAAAATCGATCTTATTTGCATTCTGAAGTTGGGTGCATACTTCTTATTATGTGTTGAACCGTGATGGGAATCTGTTGTCCTTGGAAACTGAACATGGAGCCATAAGTTATAATCTGTGTTAACCAGTATGAATATATTTTTGGGAGGAAATACCAGTTCTTCTCTAATAAAGCAAGTAAACAGTAAAGCTAGGCATTACAAATATCAAACCATAATAGAAGCCACCAATTACAAATTAACAATCATCACAAGTAGTGCTAGCCAGCCATTACAAATATCCAACCAGTCAAGAAAAACAAATTAACAACCGTTTTTAAAAAAATAAACAGCAGCAGCAGCAAAACATCAACCTTTGCACACTAGATATGGTATCATACAAGACGTACTAGAGTCGTTTAAAACAAAGGAAATTGGCACAAGTTATTAGTTAGTTATTACTATATATGCCTTCTGACCTGATGATCTCTTGAACCACAAAGTGGAGCAAGGTGGTCTTCCCATTCGTTCCCTTTATATCTATTAATTTCAACAGTGTATCAAGTTTGAAAGCTCTTGCATCGCCACGATTAGTGCCAACGTTCATACGGTTTCCTGTCCTCAGAACTGCTTCAAGCAGTTTGAGGAATAACCGACTGTTCTTCAATTCTTCACTTGCTGCCTGATCATGTTGGTGATAGTTTTAGAATTTTTCAATTCTTCAATTTTTTTACTGATAATGTGAATCCCTTGATATTTTTACTTGATTATAAGAATTCATTGTTCGGTTGATGCTAAATTTTCAAATTTTTTCTTATTGTTATACTTTTCGAAAATTGGACTGTTTTTAAGGTCACATTCTTATTGTTATGTATGCGTTGTATAATTTGTAGTTTACAATAAATATTATATATGGTTTATCTAATGAAAATGGTATTTCTTTTATATGGCCTCTAAGTTTTCGTTCTCTTTGAAAATTAAAGGCAAATAGTTAAAAGTCATCCATGGACAGAAGGATAATACTTGTATAAACTCCAAATTGACTTCTCAAGATTGAGGTAAAATAGTAAAGTTCTTGCAAATTAACCTGTTTTTTGCCATGTTGAGCAGGGTAGAAGAAACTCGGTTATAGTAGAACAAGAAGGGTTTAATGAACTATACATTTTCAGTCCTGGCTCAACTCATAAATGGTACGGCAAGTATGTGTATATATGCATTGGGCACTCTGCTTTGCTTGAATCAATAACTCTGGCTCCAAAAAGTGAATGGAGAGCGGCACAGCATCTACACTACAGTAAGTTTACTTTGAAACAACTGTCAAGTTTTTTTCTTTTTGTTCAGAAGAAAAAAAATCGTAGCAATAAAGTTTACTTTCCTTTTTGTAAAAGAAAGAAAAGCCACAAAATATCCTATACTAATTCCAAGAGAACTTGATAGAACAGAGCTAATACTGTAACAGAGCTTGATATACACTACAGTATGCTAAGAAAGGTAGAACATCTATATACTATAATAGAGCACTCGCACAAACATCAAATTCTAGAGGTGCCGAATAAACCCTAGATTTTGACTATGAAATTCCACAGCTGGTGCTATCAATTTAATGTAATCTTAAATCAAAACCCCCTAATAAACTCTAGATTTCATTTGGTTTAAATAGACATTACAAAAATAATAAAGTGAAGTACCTTCCAGTGACTGATAGCGTCGATCGTTCCCTTTCCAGAGCTTTACGTCTGAAGGATTCCTTATCAGATGCGTCGGTGAGAGAGAGAGAGAGGGGGAAGAGTTTGAGAGAGATTGGGATGGTGCATCTGATCTTCAATTGTGTTTTATTTTCTTTCTTAACCCATTTAGCCAACCCACTTTGGCCCGCGTGCGTCTTTTTTTTAAAGTCTGTCTTTTGTTCGTTTTGTAAGTCCGCTTCTGAAGGATTCCGTATATATATATATAGCCCGGCTCTCTCCAGCGAACTGTAGGGAACAAACTAAGAGCGTACCGGCTATAACGACGGTTTTTTTCCGTCACTATAGCATAAAAAAGAGGTTTTCTATGCTATAGCAAAGGAAAAAATCGTCGCTATAGCCGATTCGTTCTTAGTTCGCTCTTTCCAATTTGCTGGAGAAGCGGACTGTAATATATATATATATATATATATATATATATATATATATATATATATATATATATATTGTGCGGAACTAAAGTATACCTATTAAATAACATACTTTTATTAAAATTACGTCGTTTTAGATATTATTTTAAAAAATAAGTGGGGTCGCGGGTGGTATTTTGGTAAATAAAAAGAAAATAAGTGAAATCACTCTCTTTTAATACCCCCTTCGTCCCAAGATAAAAGTCTTTATTACTATTTCAAGTAGTCCCATGTTAAATTTCTACTTACCTCAAATGATCTATTTTTTAAAATAATTTGCCTATAATACCCTTATTATTAATTGTTATATTTCTATTCTCTATGCATATTTATGGAGCATCACTAGTAATGTGCAGAAAATTATGTAATTAAATGAGAATTTAAATATGAATAATTTTGTCATTTTATCCTCTTTCTTAATATGCGCAAAAAATCAATCAAGACTTTTATCCTGGGACGGAGGGAGTATTATTTTATTTTTTAAAATAATTTTTAAAACGGTGTAGTTTTAATAAATGTATGATATTTAAAAGAGGTATGTTATTTAAGAGGTATATTTTAGATCCGTTCTGATATATATATTGTAAGACCCCGAATTTTATGAAATAAAAGTATTCAATTTTTCTTATAATTACTATTCAGTAAATGGTTAAATTGATAAATGTTAAAGTTAAGGGTGATATATGATTTTTTTTTCAAAATAAGCAAGTGGTTATAAAATAATCATTGTTGTCGGGGAATATTCGTTTGGTCGTGGAATATTCTTTCTGTCGGGGAATATTCGTACGACGGCGCAGCCATTTGTGGGCCCCATAACAGAATAACTGTCGGGTGAAGAAAACGACAAATTTGAGTTTTTACAAATAACGGCGTAGTTGTTACTGTTAACACTGTTAGAATACCCGGTGGTTAAAATATAGTAATACGCGTTATTGCATAGTAGCACACGGTATTGCATAGTATTTTTGAAATTATTGATTCTTACGTAAGAAGACACTACTCAATAATTGTTACAGTAATTACTGTTCAATATTTTATTTTATTGATTCAATAATTGTTGCGTTGATATTTTATATTATTGTTGTTTCAATAATTGTTGCTGCACAGTATTTTCCTTTATCAGATCAATAATTCATATTATTTGAATAATATTATTAGATAACATTTTTGTCAATGTCTAGAAAGTTCTGTCTAAGGAGAGGTTTGGTCATCTAATTGCGCGCCAGTAAGGAGAAATTCTTATTGGAAAGCTCCCTCTTTCCTGGGAACGGCCTGGTTGTCATAAATGTGATTCTGTAATATTATTTATGAATAATTAATTATTGATTCATATGATAAGGAAATATTTATTTTATGTGGATATAAACGAGGGATATATTTTTGTGGTTAAAAATAAAGGAGTTAATGTTGAGGTTTTTATCAGTATTTTTGTCGGAATGGAGGTATTAAAAATTAGGGTTTTTGAGATATTTTGCGAGGGTTATAATTTTTAATCCGACCGTTGGATCGTGGTAATATTTGGATATGTTATACATATATAAGTTGAGTATATGTCCACAAATTTTGAACCGTTAAAAATGAACGTATGATTTATTATGAATTTTACGAGATGACTGGTTCAGAAATTGTTGAATTTTTGGAGTTTATCATTTTGGTGGAAAATTCTAGAATTGGTGGGCCCCACTTGTGGTTGGTGAAGAAATGTGCTGAATTATATTTTAAATGTGGTGGGTGGGAATAGTAGCAGGTAAAGCCATCAGGTTGCAGGTCAAACCTACCAAAATTTTCCTATAAATAGAGGGCTAAGTTAGAATTAAAAATCTCACCAGAAACATAAGCTTTCTCTCTTTCTCTCTTTCTCTCTCTATATTATGAAGCATATTTTGTGAGTTTTCAGATACTTAGTGAGTTGCTATTCATCAGGGCAAGTTTCCTTCAGCATCATATCCGATATCCAGTCAGAAGTACTGCTCTTTTGAGGTAAGGGATAGTAAGGGATTTTAAGGGTTGTTATGATTTTCAGTTTCGTAATTTTTCTGAACTTCAAAAATTCTGGAAAAATTTAAAATAATATTTTGATGAGTTTTATTGATTGTGTCCAAAAATGGTGATTTTTGGATGTATAGACTGAGAGTTATGAATTTTATGAGAAAAGACTATTTTAAAAGTAACCGCTTATAATTCCTTGTGGTTAACTCCAAAATTGATGAAATTTTTATTGGGAGTACATGTATATGATAGAAGTATACTCTGTAAATTTCAGAATTTTTGGACAAAAGTACAATTTATGATAAATGTCTAAATATTCGGCGGTTTTGGCTATATGAAAAATAGTAAATGAGTTTTAAAAATTCTGAGAAAAATATATGTTCAATATGAGACTATATTATGCTAAATCCCAGAAAAGAAATATTTTTGGAACTGATTTAGTATTTTTCATGTAAATGGACTAGTTATGAGTAAATGAATTAAATATGTTATGTGAAGTAAGAAAATTGAAAAATAGGATTTTATGACTTGAGAATCCTATATGAGATATATGTAGATTTTTGATGAGGGTTTTGGTTATTGGTGATGAAATCTTATGAGTTTGGCATTTTAGAATGATTAAATGCATTATTTAGTAAAGTGTAAATAATTAAAATAAATTGTTTATAAGTTTAAGAAATGTTATTCTTTCAATATCATTATACCGAAATATTGGTATGAAATTTATTGTGGAATTTCTATCTTTTTGTGTCGGGGTTACTATTCATGAGTTACTATTCATGAGTTACTATTCACGAGTTACTATTCATGAGTTACTATTCACGAGTTACTATTCATGACAAAATTGGTTTCTTTTTCTGACCAAATTATAGTTGAGTTATGAATATTACTCCTGAGATTAAATCTATATGTTGATTATATTATTTTTATTATCATATATAACATTTTTATAACCCTGATGTTGAAATTCTCTTTCACTAGAGTGTAAAGATGGGTAAATTATTGGTATGATCATGACTAGGATTCTCTTTGGCCTGTAGTGCAAAGCTGAATTGTAACTGGTATGATCATGACCATTGAATTTATAATTGAATATCTTAAGCTTAAGTGCAAAGGTGAATTGATCAACATGGATATAATTATTGCTTATATAAATTCTGAAATAATTATATATTTTTTTGAGATATTAATATATTTGGCCTGTAGTGCAAATATGAACTGTTGATGAATATATTTGGCTGTAGTGCAAATATGAACTGTTGAGGAATATCTTTGGCATGTAGTGCAAAGATGAAATATTGATGAATATCTTTGGCCTGTAGTGCAAAGATGAATTGTTGATGAATATCTTTGGCCCGTAGTGCAAAGATGACATGTTGTTGAATATCTTTGGCCAGTAGTGCAAAGATGAGCAGGTGTTGAGATGAACATGACCAACTGGTGATACAAATGAATATCTTTGGCCGTAGTGCAAAGATGAAGTTATTAGTATGATTATGAACAGGAAATGTGATTTGGTGTAACTATGATCTTTAATATTTCAGGTAAAGATAGGTGATGAAAATTATCTTCGTCCTGGATGAGAAGAGGAATTTAGAACTACAGTTATGATTATGAGTTATTCATATGATTGTGGACCAGAATGGTTGATTGATGTTACAGGGATAAAACATTGTTGATGGATTTTTAACATGGAGAAGATAATAGACTTTATAGTCTATTTGACTCTTCTAATGGATTGCTCGTTCCGCTGCAACTATGGTTGAAATTTTTATCATTTACCATATGTTCTAAATCTCTGATTTATTATTGATGAAGGCTATTGATAATTTAATTATCTTTAGTCATGATATTCTTTACTGAGCTAGTTGTGCTCACCCTTTTGCTTCACAATTCCTTTCAGGTAATAAGAGTGTAGCTGGGTCGAGCGAGGGTAACGGGGAAATAGAACGGTGGTCTCTAGCTGTGGATGTTCTCCCGAAGCAGTATAGGAAATTTCATTTAGTAGTTATATTTGGTGAAGAAAATAGGGTGAGGCGAACCTAACGTTGGAAGGGTGTTTTGTCACTATCATACAAGATGTCTAATGACATACAACCTCGTGTCATCATAAGACAGGGTTGTGCTCATCCACTTGCTGAGTATATCTACGAGCACTACCTATATAATCTTAGTGTTTGTTTGAAGTATAATTCTCAATTAGAGACAGTGGAGATAATGATAAGTCAAGAGAAGACTCACCATTGGGAAGAATATGATAGTAATCTTCTCGTTTTTCTTTGGGGTCTATTGGGTCAACCAAGGATAATTCTGTGGCCATATGATATCTATCATAACCTAGACGCATGGCCTCCCATGTACGAAGGTTTCCTTGAGCACTTCCCAAAGATTCTAATTTCTAAAACAGTTTTTGACTATACCTTTATGTAAGGTGTCATTGTGAGGTGATGTCCACGGTTGGAACATGAGTCACATTTGGTATATATTTGTATTCAAACTCACAGCGTATGTGTTGTTGTATTTTGCACGACAATTGTTGTAATAAAGTTGTAGTTATTTTCTGTACCATGTATTTGGCGACTCAGAATAGGTTGGATGGAATGGACCTATTTTGGGGTCGTTTCATATATATATATATATATATATATATATATATATATATATATATATATTGTAAGACTCCAACTTTTATGAATAAAGATTTAATTTTCTCTAAATATTAATTTGAATAATGTGTTGATTTGATATTATGTTGTAGTTATGAATGATATGTGTAAATTTTGCAAAGTAAGCAAGTTGTCATAAAATATTCGTTTGGTCGAGGAATATTCGTACGACGGCGCAATCATTGGTGGACCCCAAAATCGAATGACTGTCGGATATAGAAAGCGACATAAATAACCTTTTCATAAAATAACGGCAAGGCTTTTACCGTTAACTGTTGAACCCGGTGATAAAAGTATAGTAATACGTGTGTTTGCATAGTAGCACACAGTATTGTACAATATCTTTGATTATTGATACTTACGTAAGAAGTCACTCAATTTCATTTAATAATTTTCACAGTAGTTGTTGCATAGCATCTCATATTATTGATTTAATTATTGTCACAATATCATCTGCACAATATTTTATATTATTAAATCAATAATTGAGACAACACAGTTATTCAGATTATTATTTATATTATTGACAATGTCTAGAAAGTTCTGTTGAAGAAAGAGGTTAGGCTATTTAATTGTGTGCCAATAAGGAGAAATCCTTATCGGAAAGCCCCCTCTTTCTTGGGAATGATCTGGTTGCCAATATTGTGAGTTATAATATTAATGATGAATAATTGTTGAAAAATTAAAAATGTGTTTATTGAAGATAAGTGATTTGTAATAAATATTTATTTAATTTTTGATATAAATAGAGGGGTTTGTCATGAAGTATTTGTTGTAAGTTTGACTTATTACATGGACATCCACTTACTCATTTTTCAAAATCGCCGATAGAAAGTTGTCTCAGTTTTATTTTATTATTATTATAATAGTAATAAAACAAAAAACTTTTTATATAAAATAAAATACTTTTTATATTATATATAAAGTTATTTTTTTATTAGATTATAATTAGAATATATTATATTTTATATAAAAATTTTATTTTATTAGAATATTTTATTGCACAATGATGAATAGTAAAAATTAGAAAATCAGCTGAATTCGCCCGTGAATTCGTTGTTGTTCATCCGTGAATATTTTAAATAGTGCACTGCCATTCTCCTATAAATAGGATGCTTAGTTAAGAAATAAAAATCACATCAGAATCAGAGAGTTCTTCTTCTATAATATTGTGCGTATTTCTTTCTAGTATAAAAATACTTTGAGTGATGCTAATAGTGAAAGATTTTCTCAAGAATATCTTCGTTATACCAGTTAGATTTAGTCTCCTACTAAGGTAAAGGATATTATTTTTTTGTAAGAGATATTATTTTCGTTCAATATTCGTAAGGAATATTATTTTCTTCCATACTCTATAGTATGTAAGTGATATTATTTCGTTTCATATTCCTAAATCTACACTTATTTTGATAAGTATTGCTTCTATAATCCCTGAAATTAGTTGAATATCCTTGAATTTTGCACTTCATCTAGTACTATTCACTCGGGTACTATTCACGGGATATTATTCACGACAAAATTATTTTTTTTTCTGTCCAAATTATTTTTGATACATGAATATCATTCTTGAGTTTTACTCCATAATTAGTTATCATGTTGACAATTTGGACATTCTTGAACTCTGGATAAATTGAATTATAAATCTCTAATATTTATTCTTGATCTCACTTGATTGATTTTTTTTATATCATTTTCATCATTCTCATGCTTATATTGTGCTGAAAGTCATATTTGGTCCGTAGTGCATAGATGGACTGTTGATTGGTATGATTATGACAAGGAATTGTGTATTGGTATAATCATGATCTATAATGTTGCAGACAAATGTTGTGGTGAAAATCCTCTTTGGCCCGTGGTGCATAGATGGATAGTTGTTTGGCATGATCATGACCACTGGTGATACAAACAAATATCCTTGGCCCGTAGTGCATGGATAATTCGTTGATGTGAAATATTTATTGATTGGTGTTACATGGATAAAATATTGATGATTGACTTTTAAATCATAGAAGATAGTAGACATCATGCTCTACTTGACTCTTCTAATGGATTGCTATTTCCACTGCAGTTGTTGATCTAAAACTTATTTTCTATTATATTCTATCAGATTTTTTCTCAGTTGAGAATTAAGGATAATTTATTCTACATTATCTTAGTCATAATATTCTTTACTAGGCTAGTTGAGCTCACCATTTTTCTTTCATTGTTCTTTTCAGGAAATGAGAATATAGCTGGAACTAGTCGGGGAATGGAGTGATGATCCAAGATGGTTGCTATAGTAATCCTCACTATTCTATAAAATAGTGTGATAATAATTATAATGAGGGTTTTATTTGAGTTTGGATATTGTCTACGAGACAATATTTGTATTAAAACTAACAGCTTGTGTTTTGTCGTATTTTACACGACAATTAAAAATTTTATAAATGAAGTTTGTATTTAAATTCTGTACCATGTATTTGGCGACTCAGAATGGGTTGTATGGACTTATTTTGGAGCCGTCACACACACACACACATACACACACACACACACACACACACACACACACACACACACATATATATATATATATATATATATATATATATATATATAACAAAATATAATTGATTTTGAATTTCCCGCTCATCCTAATAAATCATCTGGGTCATCCAAAGTTTAGAAAAAATCCCGCCATTCATGTAGTACCGGAGGCACGGGACACAACTAATATATATATATATATATATATATATATATATATATATATATATATATATATATATATATATATATATATATATATATATATATATAACATTTAAGGTAGGCAAAACTGGCAGAGGAACTACTAATTCTTTATTAACCTTAACTACTATGAATTGGTCACATTATTATTTTACTATTTGAATTGGTCCACCTACCCGACCCCTTGAAAAATGTTTAAATTAAAAAGTACTGTAACGCCCCGAAATTCGGTTTATTTTCACACCCGAATTCCGTACGTCACAGTCCCACTTCTTTCCAAATATTCATCATTATATAGCTAAATATAACAACATACATTCTCAAATCCCAGGTTCTAATACCTTATAACCTCATTCATTACAAATAATGATAATTACATTATTCTTTACATCTTAGAAGAGTGATTTTTATCCGCCACCAAGGATACATAACAGTTCATTAAACTAGTCTATAGTTTAATTAACTATTCTACATTACAAGTCTTTGCTTGATCTTCACGCTCATTCATATACTGAATGGCACTTCGTCTGGATACTGGTCAGCTTGATCTTTACGAGAACCTTAAAGTCTTTCTAACATCGTTCGCTGAAAATGTTTTTATTTAAAGCAAGTGTGAGCATTCAATTGCTTAGCAAGTCATAGCAGTTAAATAAAAAAGCATTGAGAATTTAAACATTCCTTTAGAACTTCAATAACCGTGCAAAGGTTATGAAGCAGCTTGAATAATAGAAATAATTTCTGATTCCTATCATTTTAAAACATTAGTCACATTCACTTTGAAATACTTTCATTCTTCTACTTTTTTTCATACACATCCTGTCTGGCTATAATCATTAGCACAGACTTAACAATAACGGTTCATGTATAAACATAACATTCTTATATTGAACAGTTCAATCACAGAACAGTTTATCTCATAGAAATATCGAAGTGTTAAAATTGTGGCACAAGGCCTCATACATTCTACCACCTTGTACAAATATCCCACATTCGCGCATAGATAAAACTTCTCATATTCAACATCTGAGAAAGTTTAAGAAACTAGCATTCATTTAAAATATGAATGAAGTTAGGAAACTTGCCTTATGCACAGCTACAGCTTAAAGTTTACGCTGAGCTGCTCATTGCAAACCCTATATAACATATAAGGAAATAACACATATTCCAATTAGTTATATACTTGATTTACGCATTGGTTTACTTAACTTTACTTCTTAGGGTTCGTGTTCTTGTAATCTAAGTTTACGCGACTAACTTTCTTTACCAATTTACGGCGTTACGACATACGGAGATGTCTTAACGCATACGATCATCATCTTTGATGATTTACATTCTTATCTTCTTATAACTCTTCTAGGACTTAGCACACATAGAATCTCTACTAATATTCCATATGGTACTCTGAGTGGTTTCCCACAAACAACCAACAAACTAGTTTTCCATCTCGTCTACACTGTCTTTCACAGCGAGTTAGATCGGTTGCCAGTTTCGTATATACCTCCGCTCTCTGAAGGAATTGTTTAGCCCAGATCCCATATGTCAACCATTAAAGATTACGATTGTACCACAAACTAAAATTATCTTAACTTATCCGAACGATTAAAGCTATAATGTTCGTTAAGTCGATTTCTTATTCCTTATGGCTTTCTGGGAACTAAATGCCATATCTCAGGATTCATTCTTTATCGTCTAAGTAATACAGTCTTTTGTATACTCAGAACTATATATTTTTCAATGTTAATACTATGAATTCATAGCATTAAGCATTTTACATTACCTTATTCATATCTCATAATGTCCGGTTTATTTGAATTGGAACGTTATCCAAGTTATTATTACTAACTCAGCTTCTTAACGTTATACGTCATTGTCTTTAATTCAGTTTCTTCACCGTTCACAGTTTTAATCATTATTCTTCATTATCTTACGGTCAATCCATACACGGTGTGTAGCTTCTGCCCGTTTAATATTAGCGTACACTCAACCCTCGCATTGGCTAAAGTGTTTAACATTTACATTCATTCTATCCTTCTCTATCCGACTCACATTCGGACTTTCATTATTCTTATTAACGTTCATTACGGCTTTCATGATAATTCATATCTTACTTACTACCTTCGCCAACGTCTAAGTCATACAACCAATGTATACTTAGAACGTTCGCCCGACGCGAATACGATTCACGAGGATCGTTTACGTATTCTGCGTTCACGTTGTCCATCTATTAATCTCTCATTTAACCTTTACTCCAAGTTTTAATCACTTTTATTCGTTATCCTTTATATGAATCCCACGTCCATCATTCTTTCTTAATGTCGAAGCCATACAGTTCATTGTATGTGATGAGTGAGTTTTATACACATAAATTGGATACATTCGGGCTTATTTCATTGTTGTTCTCAAGTCTTTTAGAATAGTTTTTAAGTGTTTGTGTCCATTCATGCATGTTTTACATTATTTTGTAGGAATTGGGACAAAAGTTACTTGGATCGACGTTCGGGGTGGCTAGATTCGCGTTTTCGGCTTACCATTTACACAACAGTCACTTCAGAGCCAATTTGAGTATTTCTACGGACCTTATTTCGAAAAACTTAAAGAATGAAAGTTGTATATCTACTTCTCCTCTTTCCGGAACATCTTGAATCATTGAAATCGGAGTTCGGACGAAGAAGTTATGGCCATTTTCCCAAAGGACGTCAGAGCAGAAAATGTCAGAACTTGTAACAGCGCCGGGGCGTTATTCTTAGTTCATTTTCTAGAGCCGGGGCGCTATAAGGAAGACTTTGAGCGTCGAGCCCAGCGCTGGGGCGCTGGGAGAAGGGCTGGGTGCGGCCTGGACGCGTTTTGGGCGAATTTTGACACCTTTTTGACTCCAAATTGGATTGGGTTTGTTCCTAACCTAAAAATTTGACTTGTAACCTATAAATACATGATGTAAGGCATAAAATAAAGGGGGATTACATAGCTTAGGCTAGATTAAACACTCTATTAGATTAGACATTAACCCTAGTTCTAATTAGCCATTGGAGATTGAAGCAAATTGAAGAACATTGAAGATCAAGAACAGGAGCAAGAGGGGAGCATCAGATTTGCTGACACCAGATTCTATTATCTTCTCTTATCATACTTTTATCTTTTAATATTTATTCAATTGTGGATTCTTGGTTTTAATTCATTAATTATGAACTAACTCTTTTATTAAGATTTCAATTGAACTTTTTATGGTTATGAATTGATTATTTAATTTATTCTAATTATTTGTGTTGAAGTGAATTGTTCATCTTGCTTTGAGCTTATTGATTAATTATCTGATCAATAATTACCTTGTTACTCTAGAAGGAATTGGGAAAGGAATTCTAGGGTTAGAACTGGGCATGATGACATGTGACTTAGTTATTTGCACAGTGAATAATTAGGTTTGTGAATAGAATGAGAATATCTATTTGCCGTATGTAACATAAAAAGAATTGGGTTTGTAACGAGTTTAATTCAATTGTTTTGCATAGAGATATAACAAAATTAATCTGGGTTAAATAGAAGGCAATTGATCACTCGAGAGAGGGCTTTTGGCATTTGAGAATTCCTGTTAACAATTCAGTAGATATAATAATTGGGATAGTAGAATAATTGATTTATAATTCATAATTGGGGATATTGGAGTCTTAATTCTTATTTATCTGAATTCCATCAATTCTTAGTTGTTTATTTGCTCTCTTTTAGAATAATCTTTTTGTTTTGTTTAATTTAGTTTTCTTAAATCTAGAAATCACAATTATTGGTTGTTTAAATAAAATTGATTTGGTTAAGAATTAGTACTTGGTGATTTTTATTAAATAATTCCTCGTGGGAACGATACTCTACTTTCACTTTATTACTTGTTGACCGTGTATACTTGCACGTATTCATTGATTGCGAAATCAATCAACAGTATGCTAAGACCAATCGTTCATCGCAACTACGTTGCGTTTACATTCATTACATTCTTTGTCTTTTAATTCCATTCAATCTTTTCGTTCAACCTTTACTAAAGGTTTAAATCACTTGATTAAGTGTTACATTGTGTGAACTATATGTTCATTATCTTTTCTTGCACTTCCCCCATGAGGTGAGCAATTAAAAGCTCTTCTCTGAGTCTTGTCCTGCACCGGCGTTGCGGCGCCACCTCCCTTTTTTATTGCTCGCGCAGCAGCGCGAGTCTCCAAAAATTCTTACCCGGAGCCGGCGGTGTCGTGCCTCTTTTCTAGTTCAAACTGGCGCTGCAGCGTCAGTTCAAAAACTTAGTTTTTCCAGCAAATTTTTCTAAGTGTTGGAACTCATACGAATCTCCTACTTCGCAATCTCGTAACTCCTTCGTTATAACTCAAAATGAGGTCATTCCAAAGCAATCTTCTTACTCTCATCACGTTCTTCAACTTCCTTCGGACAAGAATTCATTCTGTATCCATTAACTTGCCATTCAATTGGCTTAAATTTTGTCATTCGTTCGTTTTACGTTATTAACGTTCTTCGTTCGTTCGTCCGTAATTCGGTCATCCGAACTCGAAACTCGTTCGTTCTTGAGTTCACGACTCATGTTTTCTATGTTTTCTTACATTCTTATAAAACCCTACATATTCGGGTTCATTTATATACTTTCTACTTTTCATTCGTCTTTTACGAGATTTTCGCCATAACTTCGTTATAGCTAAGTTTAATCCATTCTTCATGAACGTTTCTATCGTTCCTAACCAAGCAATAAGAAACTAACTTATACGCGATGGTTTTAAACTTGTCCATTAACAACAAGTTCTAACTACGATGGTTTTAAATTTGTCCATCAAAAACATTCTTCGTGTTCTTCGTGTGTTCTTCATTCGTTCTTCATTTTTAATCGATACTTTGATTATGATTTCACTTTTTCTTGGAATTTGGTGTTGGAAAACACCATTCCTTACTTATTTCACCGAATCGTTCATATGATTCATTCGGATCGTTCAAATTCATTACGAAACTCATACTTTCTTAAGAAATTTATCATACTTTCGCCATATGATCTATCATGTACGGTATGATATGTACTAGACCGGATGTTGCTCATATACTAAGTGTGACAAGTAGATATCAGTCAAATCCTAGAGAAGAGCACTGGAAGGTAGTGAAAAATATCCTAAAGTACTTAAGAAGAACTAAGGATGTGTTTCTTGTCTACGGTTGGTCTTAATTAAAACTGGAGGGCTTTACAGACTCAAGTTTCCAAACGGATCAAGATGATAGTTGTCAACGTCGGGATTTTTATTTGTCCCTTTTCTATTCTTGTCTTTTGGTGTTCTCATGTTAGGTGAGATTTGTTTTAAAAAATAAGTTGTGAAAATGTCCGACATGTATATGTCGACGATTGGACTGTAAGAGTCACCAGTTGGTATTTTTAAATGGTTGCACCAACTCAACCGAGAAAAGGTTTGCGCATTGACCAAGTGATGTGACACTATTTAACTAGTCTGTGAAACCGAGATTCATTAGGGTCCGGGGGCTTGATTATGCGGAGGGAAGGTGTTAGGAACCCCCCGACATCCGTGTTGCCACGATAACCGCCACTTTTCAATTAAACTGTTATCTGAATGCGTGTGTGTGTGTGTGGGTCAATGTACAATTATCTGGAAGTAGAGTTATACCTCGTTTGTACCTATATACAAAGTGTTTGAATTTTGTATAAAAGTTTAATTTTAACAAGATATAGCAGTGATGTTTTGTAAAAGAGGTTTTTCAAACCCTTGTGCTCAATAGTAATTGAGGCCTTTGATACTTCTATTTTATTATGTGTTCGACTGGATTACTTTTATTTTCAAGATGCGAAGCATCCTCGAGAAAATAAGATAAAAAGCAGTGTCGAATTCCTTGTGGGCATGAGAGCCATATAAGGAAATTCAAACACCGTGAATAATTTACAAGCCGTGCATAGCTGAAAATGTCCATCACGGGAACCGAATCTAGATTCAGTAAACTGAATCTGTGATCACGTGATTCCTAGGCTCACATGATATAGCAATTTGTATGAAAGCTGTAAACAGCTATATATATAAAAGTTGTAAATATATATATATATATACAATCAATCAACCACCACAAATCACCTCCATGGGGGAATGAAAAATGTAAATAAAGTTGTAAAAGAGATCAAATGCCACGGGGTAAACTCCAGGCGGGACGAAATATAAATAAAGCAGTAAAAACAATCAACCACCACGGAGTAAACTCCAAGTGGGACTAAATATAAAGAAAGCAGTATAAGGTCACGAAATGAATCTCAGGCCTGACAGAAATATAAATATATATATATATATATATATATATATATATATATATATATATATATATATATATATATATATAAGCGATAAACGCACTGGATATATATCGATCCAGGCTCGTTTCATTAATTCGCGTTTGAAAGTATATATATAGATATATAAAAGCGGTAAACGCACTGGATGTGTAATCCAGGCTCAATCAAAACAGAGTTTGATGATAATATATATATATATATATATATATATATATATATATATATATATATATATATATATATATATATAAAAGCAGTAAACGCTCCGGATGTGAAATCCAGACTCATCGAACAGAGTTCAACAACAGTTTATATATATGTATATATATATATATATATATATATATATATATATATATAAAAGCAATTAACGCTCCGGATGTAAATCCAGGCTCAATCGAGGCATAACTCGATAATGTTAATATATATATATATATATATATATATATATATATATATATATATATATATATATATACAAAAGAAATAAAAGTCACGGACCGAAGTTCGGGCATACGCACACAACACGACTCTCAACGTGAATACCAATGTGTGCAGGAAGTGTAGAAAAGGCTTTAGATGATGTAAGAAGGCTTACAGTGGACTGTCAAAGAAGACTTCAATAGATTTAAATGGATGAACACTCGGCTCCCGTCGGTAAAAAAAATAGCCAAATATAAGCTCACAAGTGTTTGAAATGAGAAAACACTCAGTTTAAAGTGTGTACAGAGCAAATTGGACAGGGCTTCCTCGCATTTTCTCTTTTTAAAATGGCTGCCCCAGGTCCTTTATTTATAGAGGGGGAGCCGCAGGTGTACCTGCGGCAACCGCAAATGCACCTGCGGCTGCCCGGAGTGCCCCAGGCTCCACGGGTCCCGCCATCTCGAAGTACGTGCACGTGTGCAACGTGTTATCCGCTCAAACTTTCAGAACTTTAATTCGGGCATCCGATCGAGGTGTATAAGACCTTTTACGGCATGCTGTTGTCGAGAGCTACACAATGACATGGGATAAGAGGTTATACGAAGTCGAGAAGATGGGACCATGCCCAGGTCTTCAAGCTTCAAATTCTATTCGGTGTGCTGTCTTGTGTAGTTGTCACTCGGGATTGGAGCTATTGGTTCTTGTAGGACATTCCTATGTAGCATGTATGTTGAAATATTGTTGAGATGACGCGTTGGGGATTGGGGGTGGCAAAATGATGATTTTGCCCCTGACCAAGGTTATCTCCAGTTTGGGCTGATTTAGCAGTCGTTGCTCTGGATTATCTCTGAGATTTGGCTACTGCAAGTGCTGAACGTCCTCAGGGTTGTCTCTGAGGTGTGCCTGTCCTCCCGGGGTTATCTCCAGGTTTGGAACTGAGTGCCTCGGGGCTATCACCAAGTGTTAAAGCTGATCGCAGGGGTTTGAAATAAGCGTTTTTGGGGTTATCTCCGGAACTGCAACTGCATGCCTCGGGATTGTCTCCGAGGTTAAAACTGTATCTCCCGGGGTTATCTCCGGGACTGGACTGAATATCTCGGGGTTTTCTCCGAGATGGAACTTAAAGATTTCGGGGTTGTCTCCAGAACTGGAACTACTTTCCTCGGAGTTATCTCCGAGGTTGGAACTGAAGATCCTGGGGTTATCTCCGAGACTGGACTGAATATCTTGGGATTGTCTTGGAGATGGCAAACTGAGTATCCTGGGGTTCTTTTTGGGACTATGCTGATTTGACTTCTAGGGTTATCTCTGGAAGACGATTTTGCCCTCCTGCAAGGTTAGTAACAGGAATGCAAAATTTCGAGTGTCTATAATAATAAATTCGTTTTGGGGTATATGTTTACCTTGAACGGTGGCGCAGTGAGTTGGAAGAGTTCCAAATAGCAAACAGTTGCTGATTCAGTGACAGAGACAGAGTACATAGCTACAAGTGAAGCTGTAAAGGAGGTTGTTTGGATAAAGAAGTTCATTACCGAACTTGGTGTGGTTTCTAGCATTACAGGACCAGTACCTTTATTCTGTGATAACATCGGAGCTATTGCACATGCTAAGGTACCCAGGTCTTATCAGAAATCCAAACACGTGTTGTGGCATTTTCATTTGATTAGAGAAATCATTGAAAGAAGAGATGTCACCCTGAAGCGTGTGAACTCTCAAGATAATATTGCAGATCCATTTACTAAAGTATTAACACAACAATAGTTCGATCATCACTTAGAGAAGATGGTTATGAGATACCACGGCGATTGGCTTTAGTGCAAGTGGGAGATTGAAAGTAGTATGCATACAAGCCAATCATGTATGATAATAAAGCATATACTTTGTAATCAATCTTATTTATTTACTAATAAAAGAATTATTTATTAAAGGCATTAATTATCTACATGATGTTATTTTAATAATATGTGATAAACCCATAGTTTTAAGTAATGCTTTTAGAATCATGATGAGAGCATGCTAATGAGATCTAAATTCTTAGATAACTTAAAACTAAAATGTTCTGAATCAATGGATTACTAAAAAGGGGATTAGTGAATCCGAATAGATTGATACATACGTTGCTTGCTCACTGGATGAGAATGATTGATCTCATGATCATTTGTGTGGAGACACTAAAGCAAGTATGTAGGTGCTTATTGGAGACTAAGTTCACTGAACGTGACTCGCCAAGGAATACATAATGGAGTTTTACTTGTCTGTCTATAGGAATTCCTGTAGTGATAGAAGTACAAATGATCCTTAGACTTGAGATCATCATATTATCTTATATATAATGAATTATACTTTGACTTATTCCTTAAGACTCTTAGAGTATATCATAGGGTATGCTTGGGTGTAATAAGTTATATATTGAGATAATGAATGATCAATAAAGAATCTACCACTTCTAGTAAAAGAAGAGAAATATCATATATGATTCGATAAATAACAACCTAGGAATCCTTGGTCAAGGTGGAATGAAATTAGAAAGTAGTTTCTAATTTGCATTCATTAGGAGTTGTGCATTTAGAAATCGAAATACATATAATTAAAAAAATTAAGACTTGACAGTAATTTCATGTCTTATATTTAATTAGGACATTGTATGGTGGAAGGATTGAATTGTACAGTAATTATTTACTCAAATGTTCTTTTATGATTAATGTTGAAATCTATATTATCTGAAAAGTCGTTGATCGCTAGGAAGGCTTCTTCCTATTGTAGAATAAATATTATTTATTTAAATAAATTAATAGTTTAATTTATTTATTTAAATAAGATTAGAATTATTCTAATTGATTTATTCACAACCGGTTTAATATGAAAAACCTAAAGGGTCACACCATAAAAGGAAGAATAATTATTTAAGAAGTTAATGGCATAATCGTAATAATATGCTAAGTAAATTTAATTTAATCTATGGTGATAGAATAAATTAAATAACTTAATATTTATTATTTAATATTTTAGAAATATTAAATATAAATTAATAAGAGGAGTCTTATTAATATTATTACAATTATTATTATTTTAATTTCTAAAGATGTTTGGGAGTTAATTTAATATAAGTACTCTCATTTAATCCTAATAGGATTAGGAGACAAAGTTAGTTAAAGGAGTTTAATTAATTATCCCTAATAAGATTAGGGAGCCCAATTAATTAAAAGAGTTTAATTAAATAAATAATACTTTATTTTAATTAAATAGGGTTACCTGATATCTGATATCAGATAATATCAGATATATCTGATATTATCTGATATCAATAATACGTAATTCTAATTGTTGGAGAGTATGCTCCCTTTTTCTATAGAGATAGAAAAAACTAGGGTTTGAGCCAATACACCATTCTTCTTGAAAATTCTTCTTCCTTAGTGGATCACCTCTAGAGGCCATACACTTGGGTGACTAACATTGATCAAAGGAAGGAATCTACTTTGAGATTCAAGGATCTCGCGGAGAAGTATAAATTGAACTCGTACATGTGGAAGCTCGTACCTACAAGAGTATGATTCCATAACTTCTTGTTCTTCATTTTAATTAATGATATGCATAAAGGATGATCCGGATAATTAGTTTGTGAAAAACTTTAAAATCTGATTTTATTTTGCTTCCGCTAATTTTATAATTTGATTGCTACTTTGATTTTCACAAAAACCTTACATGAAGCGCTCACAAGAGAGCAAGGCAAGTCTAAAATCACGGATTGAGAGAAGATGAAAAAGAAGATGCAAGACCACTTTCTTCCTTTTGGCTACACGCAATCCCTATTTAAGCGACTGCACCTATTGAGGCAAGGAACTAGATCTGTAGATGATTACCAAAAAAGTTTTATCAGTTGATAGCACATTACGATCTATCTGAAATAGAAGAACAATTAGTAGCACGGTATTTTGGTGGTTTACGACAATACCTACAAGAAGCTCTCTGTCTCCATTCATTATGGACTGTTTTTGAGGCATACCAGTGAGCACATGATGCAGAGCAACAACAGAACAAGAGGCCGATGATGAGGAGAAATACAAGCAGTAGAAAAGCACCCCCTCAACAACCCCTCCCTGCACTGCAATAACCACAAAGAAACCCCAGTCCTTGTATCAGATGTTTCAGATGTGGTGAGCAAGAACACCGAGTGACTGAATGCAGGAAGCATGCCAATCAAAAAGGCAAAAACATACTGATATATTATGGAAGATATGTTAGTTGAAACAGAGGAACTTAGTGAACATGTGTATGATGAGTATAAAGATGATGAAGATGTGCTTTTTGGAGATGGTCATGGGACTTTGGTCGTTCATAAAAGTCTATTGACCCCTAACGGTGATTCAGGGAATGATTGGTTGAGGAGTAACATATTCAATACTACTTGCACAGTGGCGGATAAAGTTTGCAAGCTAATTATTGACAGTGACAGTTGCGAGTGTCGTATCTGAATAGGTTGTCCAGAAGTTGTAGTTGAAAATGGATCAACATCCCAAGCCATAAAAATTATCATGGTTGAATAAGGGCAGTGAGGTAACATTGGATGGGAAGTGCTTAATATCCTTTTCAATTGGTAAGAAATATTTTGATAATGCTTGGTGTGACGTGGTGCTTATGGATTCGTGTCATGTATTATTAGGCAAACCTTAGCAATATCACCGAAGTTGTAACGACCGAGAAATTTGGATCTTATTGTAAAATGATTTTATTAAATTAAATAATAATAATAAAATCTTATTATATGTGTTATCAAGATGGTTGTCATTATATAACCTAGTGATGTTAGAATGTCGTAGTATTTGAGCTACGTGGATGAATTAAAGTGTTTGAATTTCCAAGACGAAAATAAAAGTTTTTTGAGAAATTTTCCGAAAAAACACTATTCATCGGGATTTGCTCGGGATATAATTTTGAATTTCCGAGAAATACGTAATGATGGAATAACAAGGTAAGATGGATTATGTAATAAAAATCTAATTATGGAAAATGTAATATTTCGCTTGTGGACTTAATTTATAAACGTTAAGGAAGTCGAAATAGTAATGAATAAGTAATAATGGTATGATACTTAGGTATTGTACAAAGTAATGAAAATAGTATAATACGAAGTATTATACGAGTTAGTATGAAGAATGAAATATCTATATGAATTAGAATACGAAAATGATACATAAACAATATGTATATGTATTAAGTAATGTTAATGGATTTGGAAGATTAGTTAACAATTGGTACAAGTCCAAGTGAATAAAATGTTAAGGCCCAAATGATTAGTTAATAAAAAGGTTAGTGTTTATTAATGTAAAGCCCAAGGATTTATTTAATCCAAGCCCAAGCTAGAATCCATGAGTTGTTTGACCCATGGGGCAAACCATATTTATATGGTTGAATGTGGTGACCAAGTTAATGTGGGGACCAAGACTTAGGAGTAATGGCCAAGCAAAAGATAAGAGTTATGCTAGCCAAGTAATGAATAGTAAGGAGGTGGCTTAAGGTGGTGGGATGATTTAATGACTAAACTACCCTAGCTTTGTAAATTCTATAAATAGAGGAAGCTTGCAAGCCATTTGTTAGTTGTTCAAGTAATCCAAACATTACAAAGTGCTTAAGTGTTAGAGAGAATAAGTTACAAATAAGTTACTTCCATAAGAAAGAAGAAGAAGAAGAAGCTACTTACCAAGACTTCAAAAGTAAGACTTCTTCTCCATTATTTTCTATCTTTACCATGATAGATGAATAAGAAAAGTTTGGATTAAGGAACATGAATGTTAAAAAGTAAGAAGAATGAGTAAGCAATGAACTTAAGTCACATAAGTTGGTGATAAGTCATTTAAGTTAACATAAGTTATAAACTTATGTGAAAGTATTATGAACTTGTAATGAGTTTAGTAAGAGATGTGATATGGATGTAAAAGAACTTGTATGATTATATGTATCATGAATACATAAGTAAAAGTTATATGTTGAGAACATATAAGGTATGATAATTAAGAAACTTTAATTGTCATAAGTCATGAACAATGAAATATTAAGTAGTTTATAATTTGACAAGTTATAAGCTCATGAAGAAATAAGTCTAAAATCCAACAATTAGAATAAGTTGTTGTAATAAGTAGGTTGAGATGTTCACATGATGAATGGAATTCATTGGTAATGTGGAACAAATCATAAGAATGAAGATTTGCCAAAAATTGCACGATTGAACGATAATCGTCGAATTCGTGAAATTCTCGGAATAGAAGTCAAATTTTGTATTTGAACTCAGAACCTTTGTTTTCCAATGGAGACAAGTTATATTTGGCATTTAAGAGTTGTGGACTCAAAAATGACCGAATTTCGACTTAGAACGAAGAAACGAGCGTTGAATGTTCACGAACGTTTATCGTTTTCGTTAAAAAAATGAATCAATACGTGAATTTTTAGGAAACGAAGTTAAATAGATAAAATTCTTGCATGAATGCCTAGATTACGTAATTTGTGAATCGTAGGCTTTTGAACGAGCCAATTCGGACTTATAACGAAGAAGTTATGCGTCCGGGAAGTTCACAAAATTTAAAAACTGAAATTGTTTTCTAGTGCACAGAGTTGGCGCCGGCGCCAACCCTATGCTAAATGAGTCGCGCCGCAGTGCGTAACAGTAGCTGAGCACACTGCAAGAGTTCGCCGCAGCGCGAACCGTTGTACAATTTGTGGCGCCGCAACGCCATGTACAGTGAGAAAATCTTCTAGAGTGTGGCGCCGCAGCGCGGCCCATTAAGTAAGGACTCGCGCCGCAGCGCCAGTCTCAGAATAAAGATAGTAATGAATGTTTCTAAGTACACTGAAAGGAAAGCTAATTGTTTTGAAAGTAAACACAACTTAAGGAATGTAATGTAACTTTGTTTAAAATTTGTTAAACCTTAAGGATGTTGTATAAAAGTTGAGATAACTTAGTAGAATATAAATGCAAGGATAATGATAAACCGGAACGAATAATAACTGAATCTAATACACAATTAGATTGAGAAGAAGGGTAAGATATAGTCATATACATACTTGATTATATGTGACATAATGTAAGGCATTGTGTGATCATGTATTGTAGAGACTTGAAAGACTTAAACATAAAGTTAAATTACGGTAGTAGATGCTAAAGGCAAGTATTCTCACTCTTGTCTCAGTTCAATCTGAACAAATTTTTGAGGTTCATGTATTCTTTTGCATGAAGTAAGGTATGTTGAAGTTAAAGCCAATCCCTTGGCTAGACTTGGTAATTCATTCATCTATTATCAAATGTTGTTGTCTTTTGTCAACTACTCAATATGGTTTTCAAAAGAAGACTGAAATGTTAAACAAATGTTTTGTCGGTAAAACGACAGGAACGTGAGGTTGCCAAATGACTAAACGTACATACGTTTAATGGATGTAGTGTTGATCAACATAGAGTACAATAGGCTGATCACCTAGAAGTGCTCGTAAGTAATATCGGCTTACAAAATTCGTTCCGGGTTGTCCTTTTTCTAAGAAAGAATGAACACTCAAGGTCTTTGACCGGAGTGAATGTTTTACTAAATATTGTTATTATTGTAAAACTTTTTAAAAGAAAGATGAAGTGCTATTTTGAATTATCAATAGTACTTTATAACTATTATTCAGTTATTGAAGATATACGATTCATACGTGTCAAGCAGGTTGTTATTGAATTGTTATACTTGCTGAGCTAGTTATGCTCATTCTTGCTTGAACCATAGGAATGCAGCTAAGACTGAACGTCCTGAAGGATCGAAAAAGAATAAAGGAAAAGCTAAGGCAGATTGTTAAGCTGTCTTGTAATAGAATAGGTCTAATGTTGTAATGTAACTGATATTATGACAAAGAACCTTTGTAATGGGTATAAAACTTGGGAAATGTAATTATTACTCTAAATATATAAAAGTTATGCTCGTTCTTTGAGACTTTTAATTGAATGAATGTATGAATGATTGTACAATATAGCACTATCTGTCGGGTTGGAAGATACCCGAATTTGGGGGCGCTACAAGTTGTTATCAAAGCCTAGTTTATAAAACTTAAGGGGGGAAATAGAACCTTAAGACATAACCTTAAGAAAGAATAATGAAGTAAAAGATGGAAAGTAACCCTATAAAAATGCATTATATTATGTTATGTGTTTCTATTATTTTACTGATGTGTACTAATAAAACTATATTATTTTATTGTAGATGTTAGGAGAAAATGATATGTATAGAGACATACAGGTAGTGAGCGAGGATTCGGTTAATCGGGTAGAGATACTATCAAATCCTGTAGCCGTAGAACCAGAGGTGGTGACAATCGAGTCTGGAGACTCAGACGATTTAGACTACATGTCTATATTTGATGGCATGCTAGAGGAGGAGGTGGACGTGATGTCCTTTGATCAGGTTCCACCTACAGAGGAATTGTCTACGGGGGAATCAATGAAGGCATTGTTTATGTCAGTATTGGATAGAAATATCCATTATTGTCAAGAGGTTAAGGAGTTAAAAGAGGAACTCCAAGCTGTCCGTGAGGACAAGACTAGCATGGAGGGAATGTGGGAAGAGGAGCACGATGATAGAATTCTAGCTAAGGACAAGGTCCAAGAGTTGAAATGTGAAGTCTTTGAGCTCAAGCAGGAGCTAAAGACTAAACAGCGGAAGTTGGAGAGGATGTCCTATATACATAGGACTTCTCATGTGGATTTCCAGCAGCAGGTAGCTGGGTACCCGATAGAAGCAGGACAGACCCGACATACTATCAGTAAAGATGTTATTGCCGGTCTGGCCAACAAAGATTTTGAAAATGCCCTAAGGCAGATGTAACCTAGCAATAGCTAGAGTAGCTTAGATATGTAAATATTATGTATCTAGTAGTAACGTAAAACCCTCTTTTGTATAACAAAGGGTAGTCTTTTGTAAAATCCCAATTTTTGGAAAGTAATCGCGGGATGGTAATGTAATCAGCTAAGGCTGAGTAATGTAAACAATGTAGTTTTATACTACAAGTTATGAATCAATATAAGTCTTTTTATGGAATATATTGAGTAATGAGTATGAGTTATTGTTTTATTACAAATAATAACAAACCAACAAGAATAAAGTAATAATGATGTGTTATTTTCTTAACAGCAAAATGCCGCCAAGAAGGAGACAACGAAATCAAGGCACTAATGTTAACCAGCCGGAGGGTGGTCCAATTAATCCAATGCAGGAGTTCGTTAATCTTTTAACGACTGCATTTAATAGAGCGGGGGGTAATGTACCTGTGATTCCGGGAGTAGTACGAGCTACTACTTTTAAGGATTTTAAAAGTATAGGTCCGCCGGAGTTCAAAAGAACTACGGACCCTATAGAAGCCCAGACTTGGGTAAAAGAAATCGAGAAAGCATTTGTAATAGCAAATGTTGAGGAGGGTCAAAAGGTTGCCTTTGCAACCTATTTGATGAAAGGAGAGGCCAACTTCTGGTGGGAGGCAAACCAGGCTAGGGCCGATATAGGAAATCTAACGTGGGAGAGGTTTCAGGAGATTTTTTTCGAGAACTATTTTCCCACGAGTATGCAAGGGAGGATGGAAATGAGGTTTCTTGAATTGAAACAAGGGGATATGACAGTTCCCCAGTATGCCGCCAAGTTTAATGAACTGGCACGATTTGCTCCACATCAAGTGGACATTGAAGTGAGAAAGGCTAGAAGGTTCGAGCAGGGCTTGAAACCCTAACTCTATAGCCAAATTTCTGTGTTCCAAAGTACTTCCTTTGGAACCATATTAGAAAAGGCAATAATTGCCGAAGGTGGGAATGATGCTCTTAGCCAGTACCACAAGGATAAGAAAAACAAGGGCAAGGTTGATGGAGGAATCAAGACCGAGGGAGCCAGTGGAAGTGGCAACGGTCAAAAGAGGAAGGACTTTAACTCTGGGAATACCGGAGTAAAACAAAGGGATTCTAAGAGAATGATGGAGGCCTGTAAAACCTGCGGGAAGACTCACTTAGGAGTTTGTCTCAAAGGAAAGGCAGTATGTTATAATTGTGGACAGGAAGGGCACATTTCGCCTAACTGTCCAAATCCAAAGAAAAATTACGGATGTTTTGTATGTGGATCAACTGACCACATAGCGAAGAACTGCCCGAAGAAGGGGACGGAAGGAAATAAGGGAACTAATAGTGGTAAGTTGGCTATTAGTGGCCAGGTAAATCAATGGCTCGCACTTTTAATATGACGGTCCAAGATGCTGTGGCATTAGGGGATGTAGTTGCAAGTATTATTTCGATCAATAACATAAATGCATACGTGCTTTTTGATTCGGGTGCTACTTGTTCGTTTATAGCATGTGATTTTGCTAGACGACTAGAATTATTTCCCGAAAAATTACCTATACCTTTGAACATTAAGGTAGCAAATGAAGAGATAATTCCTGTTAAAAATATTCATAGGAGTTGTTGCGTAGATGTACGGGGTTGTTAGTTATCGGTAGATTTAATACCGATAAAGTTAGGAGAATTCGACGTAATTCTCGGAATGGATTGGTTAATTAATCATGGAGCAATTATAGATTGCCAAAAGAAGTGTGTGAGCATCAAGACGTTGAAGCAACCTCTTGTAGTATTTTACGGTAGTAAGTTGCCGGGACGTCCGTGTTGCCTTACGATGACACAAACTAGAAAATTATTAAGGAAGGGTTGTGTAGGTTACCTATGCCATGTTGTGGATACCCAGAGAGTGGGAGCAACCATGGAATAAATACCTATAGTAAATGAGTTCATGGATGTATTTCCAAGTGAGTTACTGGGGTTACCGCCGGATAGGGAGATCAAATTTGTGATAGACTTTGTGCCAGGAGCGGCACCAGTCTCAAGGGCACCGTACCGTATGGCGCCTGTGGAAATGAAAGAACTAATGGTTCAGCTACAGTAACTATTGGACAGAAAGTACATTCAACCAAGTGTTTCTCCGCGGGGGGCACCAGTATTGTTTGTCAAGAAGAAAGACGGATCGTTGAGACTTTGTATCGACTATCGGGAGTTGAACAAGTTAACGATAAAGAATAAATACCCATTTCCCATAATCGATGATCTCTTTGATCAATTGAAAGGGGCAAAGTATTTTTCTAAAATAGATTTGCGGACGGGGTATCATCAGTTGAAGGTCAGAAAGGAAGATGTACCAAAAACGGCATACATGACTCATTATGGTCATTACGAGTTTCTAGTGATGTTATTTGGGTTGACGAATGCACCAGCTGCATTTATGGATATGATGAACAGAGTGTTCAAACCATATTTGGACAAGTTCGTCGTTGTGTTTATCGATGATATTCTAGTCTATTCTAAGACGCCAGAAAATCATGCTGAACACTTAAGATTAGTGTTGGAGACACTAAGGAAAGAGAAGTTATATGCAAAATTCACATTTTGTGAATTTTGGCTGGAAAAGGTGCAGTTTTTAGGTCATGTCATTGACCAAGAGGGAATTTCAGTAGATCCAGCGAAGGTGGAAGCAATGATAAATTAGGAACAGCCGAAAACACCGACTGAGGTGCGGAGTTTCCTAGGGTTAGCAGGGTACTATCACAGATTTATCCAAGATTTTTTGAAGATAGCTACCCCGTTAACTAATTTAACAAGGAAGACGGTGAAATATGTATGGACGGATAAATGTGAAGACAGTTTTCAAGAACTGAAGAAAAGATTAAGTGAAGCGCTTGTTTTGTCATTGCCAGATGACACAGGAAATTTCGTAATGTATAGTGATGCTTCGCATAGGGGACTTGGTTGTGTGCTTATGCAACATGGCAAAGTCATTGCGTATACGTCACGACAGTTGAAGGATTATGAGAAAGTTTATCCTACTCATGATTTGGAACTGGCCGTAGTAGTGTTTGCCTTAAAGATATGAAGACATTATCTTTATGGGAAAAAATGTGAGATATATACGGACCATAAGAGTCTAAAGTATATCTTCACTCAGAAGGAGTTGAATATGAGGCAGAGAAGATGGCTAGAGTTGATAAAGGATTATGATTGTGAAATCCTGTATCACCCTGAAAAAGCCAATGTAGTTGTCGACGCCTTAAGTCGGAAGGGTCGGGAAAAGTTGTCTATGTTGACGGCTCAAAATGAGTTAATAACAGAGATGACTAGTATGGAAATATAAGTAAGAATGCCGAGTGATTCGGAGCAGATACTCTTTGCGACGGAAATGCAACCTTCCATCGTAGACAGAGTCAAGGAGGTACAACTCAAGACAGACTAGTGTAACCAAATGAAGAAGCGGTTATCCGAGAAGGAAGATACTAAGTATAGTCCTGATAATGAGGGATTATTAAGATTTGATGGAAGAATTTGGGTTCCGAATGAGATGAAATTAAAGGAGCAAGTGTTACAAGAAGCTCATAGTTCGAGGTACTTGATACATCCTAGTAGCACTAAGATGTATCAAGACCTTCGACAGAGTTTTTGGTGGCCAAACATGAAGAGAGAAATAGCAGAGTATGTGAGTAGGTGCTTGACTTATCAAAAAGTTAAGGCCGAACATCAACGACCCAGTGGCTTATTACAGTCATTGGAGATTCCAGAATGGAAGTGAGAACATATTACGATGGATTTCATGGTGGGACTTTCGACGACAAATAAAGGGTACGATGCAATTTGGGTAATAGTGGATCGGTTGACGAAGTCGGCTCACTTTTTGCCAATCATGGTCAAGTATAACTTAGACCAATTAGCTAAACTTTATGTTAACAAAATCATTTCCAGACATGGAGTACCGGTATCGATTGTGTCTGACCGTGATCCACGATTCACATCGAACTTTTGGAGGAGTTTGCAAGAACAGTTGGGAACACAGCTGAAGTTAAGCACAGCGTATCATCCTCAGACTGATGGGCAGAGCGAGAGAACAATTCAGAAGTTAGAAGACATGTTGAGATCTTACGTCATGGATTTCAAGGGTAGTTGGGATGATCATCTACCGCTAGTAGAATTTGCGTATAACAACAGTTATCATGCAAGCATAGGTATGCTGCCTTATGAAGCTCTGTATGGAAGAAAGTGCAGAACACCGTTGTGTGTGGGATGAGGTGGGAGAACACCGGATGCTAGGACCAGAATTGGTGCAGCAGACAGCGGAGGTGGTAAAGTTAATTCGGATGTGTCTCGTCACAGCTCAAGACAGACAGAAGAAGTATGCAGACTCGCACAGACTAAGCCGAGAGTTTGAGTGAGGTGGGCTCATATGTGTTTCTGAAGGTATCTCCTTGGAAAGGAAAGATACGTTTTGGAAAGAAAGGAAAGTTAAGTCCAAGGTTTATAGGACCTTTTGAAGTATTAAAACGAGTGGGAGAGGTAGCTTATATGATAGCATTACCTCCAGACCTAGAACGTATACATAATGTGTTTCATGTATCGGTATTACGTCCATATAAGCCGGACTATAAGCATGTAATCGAGTATGAGCCGATTCATATCGAGAAGGACTTAACATATGAGGAATCGCCGATACAAATCATTGATAGAAAGGAACAAGTTTTGAGGAACAAGGTAATACCATCAGTAAAGGTATTATGGAAGAACCACGATGCTGAGGAAGCAACGTGGGAGCTAGAAGAACAGATGAAGAAAAATTTTCCCCATCTATTTGGTTAGAGTAAGATGAGATTCTGAGGACAGAATCTTTATAAGAGGGGAAGAATGTAACGACCGAGAAATTCGGATCTTATTGTAAAATGATTTTATTAAATTAAATAATAATAAAATTCTATTCTATGTGTTATCAAGATGGTTGTTATTATATAACCTAGTGATATTAGAATGTCGTAGTATTTGAGCTACGTGAATGAATTAAAGTGTTTGAATTTCCAAGACGAAAATAAAAGTTTTTCGAGAAATTTTCTGAAAAAACACTATTCATCAAAATTTGCTCGGGATATAATTTTGAATTTTCGAGAAATACGTAATGATGGAATAACAAGGTAAGATGGATTATGTAATAAAAATCTAATTATGGAAAATGTAATATTTCGCTTGTGGACTTAATTTATAAACGTTAAGGAAGTCGAAATAGTAATGAATAAGTAATAATGGTATGATACTTAGGTATTGTACAAAGTAATGAAAAGAGTATAATACGAAGTATTATACGAGTTAGTATGAAGAATGAAATATCGTATATAAATTCTATATGAATTAGAATACGAAAATGATACATAAATAATATGTATATGTATTAAGTAATGTTAATGGATTTGGAAGATTAGTTAACAATTGGTACAAGTCCAAGTGAATAAAATGTTTAGGCCCAAATGATTAGTTAATAAATAGGTTAGTGTTTATTAATGTAAAGCCCAAGCTAGAATCCATGAGTTGTTTAACCCATGGGGCAAACCATATTTATATGGTTGAATGTGGTGACCAAGTTAATGTTGGGACCAAGACTTAGGAGTAATGGCCAAGAAAAAGATAAGAGTTGTGCTAGCCAAGTAATGAATATTAAGGAGGTGGCTTAAGGAGGTGGGATGATTTAATGACTAAACTACCCTAGCTTTGTAAATTCTATAAATAGAGGAAGTTTGCAAGCCATTTATTAGTTGTTCAAGTAATCCAAACATTACAAAGTGCTTAAGTGTTAGAGAGAATAAGTTACAAATAAGTTACTTCCATAAGTAAGAAGAAGAAGAAGAAGCTACTTACCAAGACTTCAAAAGTAAGACTTCTTCTCCATTATTTTCTATCGTTACCATGATAGGTGAATAAGAAAAGTTTGGATTAAGGAACATGAATGTTAAAAAGTAAGAAGAATGAGTAAGCAATGAACTTAAGTCACATAAGTTAGTGATAAGTCATTTAAGTTAACATAAGTTATAAACTTATGTGAAAGTATTATGAACTTGTAATGAGTTTAGTAAGAGATGTGATATGGATGTAAAAGAACTTGTATGATTATATGTATCATGAATACATAAGTAAAAGTTATATGTTGAGAACATATAAGGTATGATGATTAAGAAACTTTAATTGTCATAAGTCATGAACAATGAAATATTAAGTAGTTTATAATTTGACAAGTTATAAGCTCATGAAGAAATAAGTCTAAAATCCAACAATTAGAATAAGTTGTTGTAATAAGTAGGTTGAGATGTTCACATGATGAATGGAATTCATTGGCAATGTGGAACAAATCGTAAGAATGAAGATTTGCCGGAAATTGCACGATTGGACGATAATCGTCGAATTCGTGAAATTCTCGGAATAGAAGTCAAATTTTGTATTTGAACTCGGAACCGTTGTTTTTCAATGGAGACAAGTCATATTTGGCATTTAAGAGTTGTGGACTCGAAAATGACCGGATTCCGACGTAGAACAAAGAAACGAGCGTTGAACGTTCACGAACGTTTATCGTTTTCGTTAAAAAAATGAACCAATAGGTGAATTTTTAGAAAACAAAGTCAAATAGATAAAATTCTTGCATGAATGCGTAGATTACGTAATTTGTTAATCGTAGGCTTTTGAACGAGCCAATTCGGACTTATAACGAAGAAGTTATGCGTCCGGGAAGTTCACAAAATTTAAAAACTGAAATTGTTTTCTGGTGCACAGAGTTGGCGCCGCGGCGCCAACCCTAGGCTAAATGAGTCGCGCCGCAGCGCGTAACAGTAGCCGAGCACACTACAAGAGTTCGCCGCAGCGCGAACCGTAGTACAATTTGTGGCGCCGCAGCGCCATGTACAGTGAGAAAATCTTCTAGAGTGTGGCGCCGCAGCGCGACCCATTAAGTAAGGACTCGCGCCGCAGCGCCAGTCTTAGAACAAAGATAGTAATGAATGTTTCTAAGTACACTGAAAGGAAAGCTAATTGTTTTAAAAGTAAACACAACATAAGGAATGTAATGTAACTTTGTTTAAACTTTGTTAAACCTTAAGGATGTTGTATAAAAGTTGAGATAACTTAGTAGAATATAAATGCAAGGATAATGATAAACATGAACGAATAATAACTGAATCTAATACACAATTAGATTGAGAAGAAGGGTAAGATATAGTCATATACATACTTGATTATATGTGACCTAATGTAAGGCATTGTGTGATCAAGTATTGTAGAGACTTGAAAGACTTAAACATAAAGTTAAATTACGGTAGCAGACGCCAAAGGCAAGTATTCTCACTCTTGTCTCAGTTCAATCTGAACAAGTTTTTGAGGTTCATGTATTCTTTCGCATAAATTAAGGTATGTTGAAGTTAAAGCCAATCCCTTGGCTAGACTTGGTAATTCATTCATCTATTATCAGATGTTGTTGTCTTTTGTCAACTACTTAATATAGTTTTCAAAAGAAGACTGAAATGTTAAACAAATGTTTTGTCGATAAAACGACAGGCACGTGAGGTTGCCAAATGATTAAACGTACATACGTTTAATGGATGTAGTGTTGATCAACATAGAGTACAATAGGCTGATCACCTAGAAGTGCTCGTAAGTAATATTGGGCTTACGGAATTCGTTCCGGGTTGTCCTTTTTCCAAGAAAGAATGAACACTCAAGGTCTTTGACCGGAGTGAATGTTTTACTAAACATTGTTATTATTGTAAAATATTTTAAAATAAAGATGAAGTGCTATTTTGAATTATCAATAGTGCTTCATAACTATTGTTCAGTTATTAAAGATATATGATTCATACATGTCAAGCAGGTTGTTATTGAATTGTTATACTTGCTGAGCTAGTTATGCTTATTCTTGCTTGAACCATATGAATGCAGCTAAGACTGAACGTCCTGAAGGATCGAAAAAGAATAAAGGAAAAGCTAAGGCAGATTGTTAAGCTGTCTTGTAATAGAATAGGTCTAATGTTGTAATGTAACTGATATTATGACAAATAACCTTTGTAATGGGTATAGAACCTAGGAAATGTAAATATTATTCTAAATATATAGAAGTTATGCTCGTTCTTTGAGACTTTCAATTGAATAAATGTATGAATGATTGTACAGTATAGCACTATCTGTCGGGTTGGAAGATACTCGGATTTGGGGGCGCTACAGAAGTGTTGTCCATGATGGGCAGAAGGATACATACGCCTTTAGTATAAAAAGGAATAAGATTTTATTAGCACCTCGTCAAGAAGAGGGCAATTCTATTCTGTTGGTCAATAATTCATGCTAACCTCTTATCCATGTCTAGATTCCTAACTGAGGTTGAACAATATGGTGTGGAATATGCTTTATTTCGTTGTGGGAGCAACTTGACTGATAGAAACACAGAAGTACTAGCCAATGTGCAGAAGATGCTATTAGAGTTCTCGGATCTGATGCTTGAAGAGCTTCCTCCTGGACTACCACCGATGATATTCATTTAATACTAGATAGATCTTGTTTCAGGGTCGAGTTTACCAAGCATAACAACATTTATCAAAAAACAACCGAGCAAATAACCTTAGCTCTGATACCAGTTGTTGGGAAAAAATTACCTCCCAAATACTGTTGTCTTTGATAAATTAGCCGAATAAAATATCAGCACATGCCAAACAGATTAAATTTGCAGTTCCACCAAAATAATAACCATGCAGGAAATAATGAGTAAAATTATCCAACCACGAGACACCAAGATTTTACGTGAAAAATCCTCTAAAACTAAGAGATAAAAACCACGGAACAAACTCCGAAGAATTCACTAGAATAATATGAGAGAATACAAAGATATCTTAATTTGAGTACAAATCCAAATTACTTCATCACAATAACTATGTGATGGAATCCAAATAAAACACCCTTTATTTGAACTATCTTTCTCTCTTTATTTTTCTAAAGCTTCAGTAGAAGCTTTTCTCTTCCTTTCTCTTTTCCTCTCTCGGATGGGAGTATATGATTGTTGTTGGTGTGTATATTTCCCTTCTCATTTGCTACCTTTTATAGCCAAATGGAGGGGAGGAGAAGTAAATGAGGTAGGCATAAAAATCAATGGGCCGGACGGAGGAAAATTCAAGGGGCGGGGAGCAATAAATGAGATGAAGACATTTGACTAACAATATCTGAGTTTACATGAAACTATGAGATGTAATGTTTTGGTAAAATTGCATAGCAAGAAAATAAGGGTATGACAACAAGACATAGGTAATCTTGTCTTTGATGGATGCTAAATAATCGATGAACAAATTATGTTCCATATGATGATTGAAGAACCAATAACTTCTTCTGTACTGGGAGGACTTAATTCCTCTCAATGTCTTTTTAAGTATAAATCAGTGTGTTATACACCCAAGTCTACTTCTGCCTTAATGGGGAATTCTTTTAAAACATGGAATATTCGGAGTTACAAATACTATGGAATGACAAGTGAAACATGTTACAATTAGAATTTAGCAACAGAGTTACAGTTGAATAATGATCCCGTTTACAGGCAGTGCCTCAACTCCTCACATATCTTAGTTAACACTATCTAGGCTATGCATACTTGAAGTGCCCAAAATCTGAATGAAATATTTTCTTCACGAACTTCAAAATCTGAAAAATAAAAAGGTTGGTACTATTGGTAATCCCATAGGAATGTAATTATGAATCATTCAGCACGAAGCTTGGAAATGCTTGAGTTATTTCCCTGCAATATGGAAAATTGGAAACCAAGTTCATTTCATTAATCACTCGTTAATCCTTTGATATATCATAATATCAAAGAAAACATACAAATATCAGATTTTACCTTAATTGAGGAATACAACTTTTGTCTCACCTTAAAAGTGGGAGAGTCATAGTCTTTATGATAGATGGATTCCTTGTAACAAAATCCTTCCAGGTTGATCCTACCGTCTCCTTTCAGAAAGGGTCTAAAGACATAAATGCATAAATTAATTAATTTCACACATAAAAGATGAATCATTGCCAAATGATACTAATAGCTATAGCTAGTCACCACCTTGTCCAGAATTGCTTCCATGACATCATCTGGAAGTGTCAAATCCGATTCTCTCAAAAGCTCCAATACCATCACCTTCAACTTTATAATGCACAAGGAAAGGGATTCAGAAATCATATGCCATAAAATGTATGAGATGAATATTGGGGAAAAGCTTGCATTGCCAATATACTCACCTCTTCTCGCTCTATGTAGCCAGTTCCTCAGATCGTACAATCTAAACAAAACTGCAAGAAGTGTCTTCTGTGTTAATTAGTAGCTTATATATGTGCGTTTGGTAGTGATGGAGGCAGTGACAATTGTTGAAAGCATAATACAGGATCATTTCGGAACAAGAAAAATACATAAGAAAGCAAATCTAAAAAGAAGAGAGGAAGTGTTGGAATTGTTATTCCAAAATATTATTATATATACTAATTATATAAACAGAATTAGAAAATAAACAATTTTATAAAAAATGACTTACTAGATGTAATTGACAAATTTTTAAAATCAAGTCAACTGTTGGACAGTCTCTCCTTAAAGCAGATTTCGTCCCTGCTATCGGTGCTTACGAATGGAACAATGGACGTCTACTTCCCAGGATAAAATGGTCTTCAACTCTCACAAGAAGCACTACAATGAAAGAGTTCCACGAACCAACAAAATTGAATACTCTCTATGACTTTTAATGAATGAAAAATGAAATTAATTTTTAAGAACTTGAGAAGGATTAAAGATGAAGATAAAGTGATTGTTTTAGGTAGATTTGGAACCTATTTATAGGTTTCCAAATACCCCTTTGAAGATATGCATCCTTTTGAAAGGTTACATCCTTTTGAAAGGATACATCCATTTGATAAGGTACCTTTTTAATTTGAAAAGATATGAACCAAAGGTCACACCTTTTAGATAAAATTTTCATTCATTTATATATATATATATATATATATATATATATATATATATATATATATAGCAAATGAATATGCAGACAGACTTAGAGAGTATCAGTGAACAAAAAATACTGAATCGATGAAGGTAGCTTGTGGCCTTAAACCTTTCCTAGTGAAAGACTATCGGATTTACTGGTCAATCAGTGAACGTGATGTCTTGAACTGTTCAACCTTTTAGTGTAAACTGAGACAATAAAATTCACACAGTATTTTTTAATTTATTTTATTGGTTCTCATTATTGTGTCCATTTTAGCCTTGGACACCTCCTGTTTCATGAGTGTGCTAGAGAATTTAGCCTTCGTTATTCTCATAGAAGTGGCCCCTTTCTCACTTACATAGGTAATTTCTATAAAGAGTGTCCTACTAATACCCCACTTGACCTTTTTATATTCAAGTTATACAAATTATTAAAAACAAAGTTTATCCTGTTTCACTCGGCAATTTGTGCACTGTATCATCATAGGAATGGGAAGAAGTATTTATCTTCTTAGTGCTTACTAAATCACACATAATTAGGTTGTCCCTTTGAACCTATTTCTTGGGATCTCCAATCATTTAGGTTGGGTTTCCATTATGGTGACTCTTTAAGATTTTATAGGCTTTAAACCCATTCTCCTTGATGAACTTCTCACTTGCTCTCCAGGTATACCTTTTCAATTTCTCTTTCCTTTTCTTCAAGACGGAGGTCCAACTCCTCACTCCCATGAATCATCCATAATATATAGATAGCACTAGTACTGTTACTATATATTATGCAAACGGCATCCATAGGGGTTATCGATATCTCTTTATTTCAGAAACAAAATACCAAGTATGTATTTATTTTTTATGGAGAATTTGGTCCAACCTAGCTATAATCTAATCATCCCAATTATTATGTACAATGCACTCTACCGAATTTCATATAGATTAGCAAGCAGTATCAGCGTATATATCATTTTATCTCTTATAATTTAAGCAAGCTGATAGACAGACAGACAGACACGCATGTATTTGAGTATGAATGAAATTAGATAACAAAATTGAACATAACTTTGAAGTACGATTTGAATCGTTTTCTTAAAGTGTTGTTTGCCCCCACTCAATATGAGTCTGCTATAGGGTTCTTGGCAAACCACTTCCGAATACAGCAAAGAATAAAAATTGCGAATAGCAAATTCTAAATTTCCCTTAGAAATTTCTATATGGAAATTGTATGATTTATGTGAGAGAAGGAACGAAGTACTCAGAAATGCTACAAAGGAAGTAGCTGTTGTTCGTGTGCATGTAGAAAGAAGAAGAAATGCATGGCTGCATATTAAAGTCATGGACAATCTTTTACCAAAGCGCCATGCACAAACTTCAGATTTATTAATCTCACAAAAAAGAATAAACATTAACTCGATCTTAACTTCAAATGTTTCATAAAATCATCACCATATAAATTTCCAGGCAGAGAGAGAAAGAACCGAAGTTCCCTTCCAACCAATAATTAGGCTTTTCCCATCCATATCAGGTGAACAAGAAATATAATATGTATATTATATATTAGTATCTATATATATCACTAATATTCACGAAGTTCTGTTTTTATAAATTAGTATAAAATGAATACTAAGGAAGAAAACTAAATCTGCTTTATGATTGTTATTCCTTAAATATTATTATATATACTAATTATATAAACAAAATTAGAAAATAAACAATTTTATAAAAAATGACTTATTAGATGTAATTGATAAATTTTTAAAACCAAGTTAACTGTTGGACAGTCTCTCTAAAGCAGATTTCGTCCCCGTTATCGGTGCGGAACAATGGACGTCTACTTCCCAGGATAAAATGGTCTTCAACTCTCACAAGAAGCACTACAATGGAAGAGTTCTACGAACCAACAAAATTGAATACTCTCTATGACTTTTATTGAATGAAGAATGAAATTAATTTTTAAGAACTTGAGAAGGATTAAAGATGAAGATGAAGTGATTGTTTTGAGTAGATTTGGAACCTATTTATAGGTTTCCAAATACCCCTTTGAAGATATACATCCTTTCAAAAGGTTACATCCTTTTGAAAGGTTACGTCCCTTTAAAAGGTTACAACCCTTTGATAAGGTACCTTTTCAATTTGAAAAGATATGAACCAAAGGTCTCACACCTTTTAGATAAAATTCTCATTCATTTATATATATATATATATATATATATATATATATGGAGAGTCTCTAAAGCGAACCTTAAAAAACGAACTAAAGACGAACCGTCGTCTTTGGTGTCTATGGCGACGGTTCGACCCGTCGTCAAAGACTACATGGCTATGGCGACAGATCAAACCGTCGCCATAGACACCAAAGACGACGGTTTGTCTTTAGTTCGCTTTTTAAGATTCGCTTTAGAGACGGACCGTATATATATATATATATATATATATATATATATATATATATATATATATATATATATATCCAACAGGAACTTGTGACTCATAACTGAGCGGAGTTTGACGACGCACTGGCCCATCGGAGCTGGACCGAAGGTTTGGGGGGTGTGGGGGACATAGCCCCCACGGTATGGTAAGATGTTTTAAGGGCATTATAGGTATTTAGGTTATAATGTGAATTAGGGTTGGAATAGAAGTAGCAGTTATATATACTCTGTTGTAAAATCTTATGTGCTCGGATCATAAATAAAACGCACCTGCTCCCGTGGACGTACTCAAGTTTAGGGAACAACTAAATCTATGTCGTGTGCGTGTGCGTGTGCGTGTGCGTGTGCGTGTGCGTATGCGTGTGCATGTGCGTGTGCGTGATCTTATCCTAACAGAGAGGAACACAAGAAACCTCATAATTGTGCATCTCTTACATGCAATTTTGTCTGCTTCAGGAGCACTGGAATGGAAGATGCTTAGTGACCGAACAAATTCTCCAAATTCAATAACTCCATTACGCTTTATGTCAAACAATTGCAATAAAGGGATAATTACAAAAAGTATATATATTTAGGGAGTACAAGATCGTAAAGACTTTCAAGCATCAGACAGTTAAGAACTATGGCAAATGCAGCACGATCCATTTAGTAATGAAGTATGTAAAACTATTGACCGATTCTGCGGCTAGCCTATAGAAAATAATGATATTAAGACAAGTGATATTCAGAATCTGACAAGTATTTTATACAAATAATGATAACACTAGAGAAGGGTTGAGAACATCTATAGCAGAGTACATAAAATAATCTTATTAAGACAAGTGAGATACCTCAAACTTGTGATTTTTGTTCTCCTACATGTTGTAGCGACGAGCAAGAACAAGATTTAGAATTTGTTAGGCATCGAATTTTTTTCTAGAAAATTTGTTTAGCCATTCATCACGTTCAAAAAGTTTTAATTTTTGGTCATTCAAAACTTCAAACTAGTCAAGCTATTGAACTCTTTTGACCCAATCTAGAAGTAAGAGTGTAAATGAACCGAGTCGAGCCGAGTATTGAGTTGTTGGTTTACAAAATTTATCGAGTATAAAATAAAGTTTGATTGAGGCTCGTTCAGCTATCGAGTCGTGCACGATCTTAAATCGAGCCCGAGCAGTTTAAACTTTTCGAACGGATATGATCCAAGTATCAATAAAAAATTACAATTTAAGAATGTTCGAGTAATTTATCGAATTTTAAAATTTGTTTATATTTAAATTATTTATATTTCGAGTCGAGCTCAAATCGAACTTTTAGTAGAGCGACTACGAATCGAACACGAACTGTTTGTTCATTTTACAGCCTTATCTAGAAGTATAGAAATGACCCGCTCCTCAAACGGTGGTAAGTCCATCTTTCTTCGAAGAAAAACAGCCCAGTATGGAAGACATCTGTACTTTTTAGTCTAGAATCAAGTAGAACTAGCTAGAGTAGCGGATAAAGCAGAGAGGTTTCTATCTCATGCAGCTACACGAAAATAAATGATGCTAGATAGGGACTCAACTATGACCATGCACTCTTGGACGCTTGATAATACTCAAGTCCATGTAATTGTATGGCAAATAAACTTCTGAAGAATGGGCCAATTACCAAAATGTATATCATGCTTTGAAACTCCCCTAACGTGTGACCCCCTACTTGCATGTGGAGTAAAAAACCACGGGGCAATACAATGCATTGCAAATTATTACAACATAATGGAGAAACCATATGCAAGCAGATATACTTGAACCTAAGACATTAGGAAGCTAAAGTTCTAATCAATACCTTTTAACAATTTATTCTCTCTCTCCCACACACACACACACACACATGTTCCAAATCAGCTTATAATTTATCGAAATACCAAGGGAGATGGTATAATTTTCCTATTTCCTTTTGTTTCCAATTTATGTAAGGATATACAAATTCACTTGCCACAAAAAGTGTAATTCAACCATAGACAATTAACGAATGTTGAGACATAGCCTAAGCCACTTCACTTGGTCAAGTATGTAGATATAACACAGGCACTGGTTGGTTGCATGATAGAGGGTATAGAGATTAACCTGCCTCCTTTGTGCTCCACAAATTGCTAGTTTTAAAAAACCATCATGAAATTTCTTCGCCTTTTTAGTTAATTGAGTAGTGTTCAGGACCTGTCACTCAAAAAGATAAAAAAAGAAGAAAATATAGTGATATCCAAGAAAAAGTAAAAGACAAGAAAAGAACAAACGACACTAGATCCAAGGAAGATAAAGAAAGTCCTGGTGGTAGATATCAATCAGATATTTACAAGCTGGCCAATTAGATTAAACCTGTTTTGTACACAAAAAAATGTTGCCCAACTCGTTGAAAAGAAAAGGAAAATTACAAAAGGAACTCAGTCATAAGAAGTTGTTAACATTACAGGTATAACCGCTCATTTTACAAACTAACCTGTTGTGATGGTTCTTGGTGCATCGGGACAACTTGGTGAAGCACCATACTTATTGATTTCACTTTTCTAAAACTCTGAAATAGTACAAATTCCTTTATAGATACACCATGCTATAAATTTTTTACAAGTATACTTAAGACTAGGACTTCCAAGAATAAGTATGTATTCATGTCATGTCTGTTAAAACGACAAAGGCATACATGATACCTAGATAAGCGCATGTGCTTATCAAGTGTACACTAGCAGGATAAGAGGATCACAGATGTCCATATGAGATTAGAGTTTAGTGTTTTCAGACAGAAATCACATCACCTGATTCTCCTATGTCATAAAATATTCTGAACCTACTGCGTAGAAGCAAATTGAAAAGAGAGGAAAGTATTCATTTTGTAAATAAAGCATGAAGAGATGATCCATTTGAATCAACTAACCTCTGCTAACTTTTTGTGATGGGCTAAGATTCCAAGTGAGGGAACCGTATGAAAATATAAAAAACACGTGGAAATAGTGCTCCCCTAGATCAACTAATGGCACAATCACAATACTATAGCTAACACAGTTCATGTATTGTAATATTGCAAACAGTTGTGCTCTTTGAATATGAGAAAAACACATGCTCTTTAGGAAATTATGCGTCTCAAAATGAACAAGATTACAGATCAATGGTTTGTAATGCTTTCTTCAGCTAATCTAAACTGGTGCATTTGATTTTGTTAAAGCTATCTCTTCTTTTTGCCACCCTTCCCAGATTTTGAAGGACCCGCAGTTGAGGTGGATGCAGACTCCTGTTTCTTATTCCTTCCTGGGTTCTGGGGACCAACTCTGCAACATGGAGCATCAGCTGTTTCCCTGCAATATTATGACAGCATAAATAAACTTCTTCATATAGATAAACTTCAGGATTGCATAAGGGTATGCATGTCTAATATACTAAAGCAGAGTACAGAATAATTTAGAACTGATTTCCTCTGAAAATTCGTAACCTTATTTACTGCAGAAGCCTACCAAGGAATGAAGTTCTTCTAAAAAGCTACTTTCATGGATTTATAATGCCGGTCTTGACAGCGTTGACTTGGTGCAAGTAGGAGAAGCTAAAACATCAGTATCAAAATAGTGGTTCCCTTTAAATGTTCTCAGATCATAAAGAGTATCAAACTGGGATTGTCTATACAAAAGATGTAAAGTTTGACCAACATAAATACATAATATGGGATCTGCAGTTTATATATTGCAGGTTGAGAAAATTGCACAAACACTGCTACACTTGCTTGATCACAAATATTACTGAAATAATTTCTGATTAACAAGCCACTAACAGAACCAAATCATATTGCTGACTGCTCATTGTTATGTAATTTGTTTAGCATCCTACATGTACATTGCTAGTTCTCCACCGTATAATTTTCAACAGTCACAAAAACCGATCACACAGCAGATAAATCCAAATTTCCTTATCAGCTCAACTTTTATTTAAAGTGCAAGAAAGAACCCAGACATGTACCCCCCCTTAAAGTAAATATGATGATATTTATATTATTGGGCAACTAAGTGAGGAAGACTTTGTAGCAAGTATCATTTGGAATAAATCAGATAAATCAAAATTGTTGTACTCGACGAATGAATCTCATACAGCAAGGCAGAATGACGACTATCCAAACATGTAGTACTTCCAACATTTAAAGGCCAAAAGGGGGAGGATACTCATTGTAATCAGGTAACTCTTGAATGGGTTATGGGAATATACATGAACATCCATGGAGAGACGAAAGTTTTCCTTCTTTTTCTTCTTTTGAGAAGTAAAGATCTATTATATTTATAAACAAAGGGACGCCAAAAGGGATGCCATCCCAATACATGCAAAGTACACAAGAAGCAAGTGGATCCAAAAAAGTGCAACTTAATGCATATAAAAGTTCGAGCCCCTTGTACAAGTAAACACCCGTACTTTAAAAAAAGGGTTAATTACATATTTTATTATATTTTTAAAAATAATTACAATAATAGTGCATAGATAAAATAATTACAAAAGTAATATATTTTTCATATTATTTATAAATTTAATACATTTGGGTATACTTTAATCGTGGTTCACGATTATCTCCCTTATCTCTTCCCGTTAATTATTATTTTCTTTCTTATCTCTGTTCCTCTTTCTCTCTTTTTTCTTCATCTTTTTTTTTCTACTAATTGATTCTTCATCTTCTTCTTCTTCAGTCCTCGCAAGCTTGAATATCTCTCTACAATATACCTACTGGTTCTATTACTACTACAAATACAGTACTACTAGACGACGGTGGTTTTAGAGGAGATAATGGGAGCCGGAGGAAAACCTCGTGCTACCAGACGACGAATTTCGTTGTAAGAAAAACGATGGTAAAGGTTGGAGATGCAAGTCAAATAAAGATTTCTTAAGCAACCGGCCAAGCAATAAAAAGCAACACCATTCCCCTAACCTTCCTTCCACCACTTCTCTCTCTCTCTGTGTTTTTTTTCTTTCTTTCTCGTGTCTTTCTCTTTAATTTCCTTCCAAGACTCTTTATTAATGTAAAGCTTAATTAGAGAATTTTTCTCATTATCTTAAGACTTCGTTGACATGACTATAATACCCCTACCCCTTCCATGGATTTTGTGACGCCCCCAAAATTAGGTATACATCACCCATCTTGGGTTGTCAGATACATGGTACAAATACAACTTACTAATACAACTGTCGTGTACAATACGACAAAACATAACTGTGAGTTTGAATACAATTATTGTCTACTAGAGAATATACAAACTCAAAAGGAGTCCTCATTACAATTATTGTCACACTATTTAACAGAATAGTGAGGACTACTAATACTATCATCTGGTCCATCACTCCGTTCCCCGACTCGTCCCAGCTATATTTTCATTTCCTGAAGAGAACAGTGAAAGAAAGGGTGAGCTCAACTAGCCCAGTAAGAAATATTTTGACTAAGATAATGCAGAATAAATTATCATTAGCCTTCAACAGTGTTAAACTGATAAAATATAACGAGCATCAAGTTTAACTGCAGCGGAACAAGCAATCCATTAAAAGAGTCAAGTAGAGAATAAAATCTACTATCTTCTATGATTTAAAAGGTTTTTCAACACTATTATCGCTGGGACTCAGCTTAATAAAATAATCCACATCATCGAATCACCTCTGCACTACGGCCAAGGATATTCTTTAGTATCACGACCACAATTATCCATGCACTACGGACCAAGAATATTCGTGTATTCATTAATGGTCATGATCATGCCAACAACTGTCCATCAATGCACTACGGTCAATGAGGACTTTTACCACATCATTTGTAACATTACGGTCATGATTATACCGAATAATCCCTGGTCATAATCATACCAAGTCCATCTATGCACTACAGGCCACAAATGACTTTTAACATTTTATAAACATGAGGATGATGACAATGATATAAGAATTCAATAAAACAAGTTCAAGAATTAATTTATCCAAGAATTAACAACGTCCAAATTGTCAACATGATACTGCTTTGTGGAGTAAAATTCAAGAATGCTTAGAATAATATTTTCATGAAAAGATACTGGATGAAACGCAATTATCAATGATATTCCACTAATTTCATGGAGTATAGAAGTTAAAACTTAACCAACTGAGTATAATAAAGAATAGAATAACAAAAGAAATCACCAGGCATGCGATAGACCGCACGGACAAGTTATTCTAACAGAATAATAAATAATGGAACCAGGTCCGGCGTAAACGCACAGACAGGATATTCCGGCAGAATAATAAATAATGGAACCAGGTCCGGCGTAAACGCACAGACAGGATATTCCGACAGAATAATAAATAATGGAACCATGTCCGGTGTAAAACACACAGACAGGATGTTTCAACAGAATAATAACAAGACGGAACCAGGTCCGGTGTAAAACACACAGACATGATGTTCCAACAGAATAATAATAAAAACAGAATCAGGTCCGGTGTAAAACACACAGACAGGATATTCCAACCGAATAATAGAAGAATGTCACCAAGTATAGGGTAGACCGCATATACAGGTTATTCCAACAGAATAATAAGAAATTGAATAACAAAAATTCTCTTCATGAATAAGAAAGAATAACACCCCTTACCGTTTTAAAGAAGAACTGAAATAAGGAAGTAGTTAAGTAGCATAATACTTTTCTTCTCTCTCTATATAGTTTCTCTCTATAGTTTCTCTCTCTAGAGTTCAGTGAATTCGTAAGAAATAATGAAGGAATGAGCTGCTATTTATAGAAGAATGGACTGCATAGTAACTAATCCATGAACGGTCCAGATTGATTTACTTTAATCTGATGGTCCATATTTAAAGAAAAATCTTTTAAATAAAATATAATATATTCTATTTATAGAATAACTTTAATAAAGTATTCTGTTTTATATAAAAAGATGTTTCTGTTTTATTACGTTAATAATACGAATAAAACAAAACTTCATTATCGCTAAATAGTTCATATTATTAACTGACAATAATTGAATCAAACTGAGTAACTTTTCACATAAGCATTAATAATCAATACCGTGTGCTACTATGCAACCACACGTATTACTGTACTTTTACTACCAAGTAGTTCAACAGTATCAATGGTAAAACTTCCGCCGTTATTTTCAATAAAATATTTTTGTTATTTTCTCAATCCGATAATAATTCCGTTGTGGGGTCCACCAATGATTGTGCCGTTGTACGAATATTCCCTGTTAAAACGAATATTCTCCGACCAATCGAATATTATATAACAACTTGCGTACTTTACAAAATTTATAAATATTACCCACAACTATAACATTATATCAAATTAACTCCATAATATTTAAAAATAATAATTATAGAAAATTCATCTTTATTTATAAAAGTTGGGGTCTTACAGATTTTTTTACTTTCTTTCATGCTTTTGCTTCATTTTGCAGTTGATTGCCAAATATTCATATCAAGGTAACCAATTTTGTGTTATTAGGTTACCAATTTATTTTGAATGTGATGCAGTTGGTAGCCAAACAGTGGGTAGCCAAACCTTCATACCAAGGTAACCAATTCAGTTTTATTAAGTTATCAATTTATTTTGAATATGATGCAGTTGGTAGCCAAACCTTCACACAGTTGGTTGCCAAACTTTCAGACCAAGGTAACTAATTCATACCGCAGATGTGGAGGTAGATTGGTTACCATGGTATAAAGGTTTGGCTATCTTGATATAAAAGTTTGGTTACCTTGGTATGAAGGGTTGGTTATCAATATTGCATTCACTTTCTTATCTTTCTCTTTTCTATGCAGTGTTCTTATATTTCTTTGGATATAAAGTTGGAATTAAAATTTCTAGACATGAAAAAATTGTAAAAAAATCAAATATCCATGATTAAGGTTTTAATTTCCAGTTCGGTTGCTGTGCGGAAGAGAGGGAAAAGGGCAGTGAAAGAGGTGGGAAAGAATGATAAGGAATTTTGGCTTGTTGCAGATTTAAATGATAAAGTTGCTGTTCGGGAGGGTTTTACCGACCCTCTTGTGGGCTGAAGGCCTGGGCCGGAACCGAAGAGCTCGGGACCATATGATCAAAGGTATATAGGAGGTCGGGGTCGGTTACCCGAGCCCTTTAGGCCGGGGTCTGGTGGAGATTGGGGAGATCGGGGTCGGGTCCTCGCGTCCTTTGGGCCGAGGCCCAGACCGGGATTTTATGATGTCTGTGGGGTTGGGCCTGTGCAGCCGGACGGCCCACATGCAGAGTTGGGAGTAATAAGGGGATTGCGTGGTTAATGGTCCTAACCTTAATCATATGTCAACAAGGCAACTCCAAAGGAAGTATTGGAAAGGGATTCTACTTGCACCTTTCAAGGAGATTGTGTTGGACCCAAGTATAGGTAATTACCATATTTAGGAGTCTTATTCCAACTCGGAGAAGGATACTAAGGTGGTGGGAGCTCTACAAATACAAGGCCAAGGTTACAATTAACAGGTAATATCTAATTTGAGCACTAAACACATAAGCCTCCATTGTTAAATCTTGTGAATGGCCTGTACTTATTCTCACACCGGAGCTATCCCCCGGCGGCACGGTCGTCAAGCTTCTGTGTGATCTGTTATTGTGCAGGTTCCAGCGCGTGGATTCTGTGATTGGACGCGCAGACGAAACTTGGCGTTAACATTGGCGCTAGAAGGAGGGCTTTAGTGCTTTCTTACAATCACCACCAACTTTTCCGACAGTAGGATATGGCGAGCAAGGAAAACAATGCCTCTGCCCAGGGAAAGGCGAAGACCCAGTAGTCGCACCAGACCACGCAGGTGAAGGGGTCGGTGAAGGATCGACTGGGGTCTAAAATTTCGGAGGTTGAAGAGATACCGGCCCCTTCCCTCCGACGTAAGCTCTTCCATGACAGTCAACACACACCCCTTCAAGCGAGTCAGACCGATGAGAATCACTCTCGGGCCCTCGCAAGACAAGAAAGAGGAGACGGCAGCCGAGACCAACGGGAGGTCATCCTGAAAAGGAAGATGGAGCAGAACAAGGATGCCATGTTGGCACTGTGGCTGCAACAGGAGGAACTCGAAGCTCAAATGGCTAGAATGACCGGAAAGCAGGAGGCCTGCTCGAAGAGGCGCAGACGCCCTAGCCGATCCCGATCACCTCGACGGGATGAGGCTAGAAAAGAAAGGAGCCGACCACGGAGTCGTTCTCGAGAAGGACGGAGTCGAAGGAGGAGTCGATCAGATGATAGAAGATCCGGACATCTGAGAAGGTCAGATCAAAAGAGGAGGATCGCGTCCCCCGAATACGAAAGGGACAGACATCATTCGTTCCCTCGTAAAGGGGAGGCCGATCCCCTCGTCCGAAGAGTCGCGAAACTAGAGAAACTGCTAGCAGCTAAAAATCCAACGGGGACCTCTTCAGGATGTCCGGGATCGCCCTTCTCACCAGAGATCAATCAAGTCACAGCCGATCCAAAGAAAAAGATGCCCCATATAGACACGTACGACGGGTTAAGGGATCTGTATGATCACTCGGATGGGTATGACCGTCTGATGTCTTACTACGGACACTCAGATGCGGCCAAGTGTCATATGTTTGCCACGACGCTAAAGAAAAGAGCCCGGGAATGGATGGGGACTTTGGCAGCAAGATCGATCGGGTCGTGGAACAATCTCAGAGATAAGTTCCATGCTCGGTTCAGAAGCAACAGGAGACGAGGAAAGATCACAGCGTCCCTCATGCAGGTCCGACAGAAGTCGGATGAAACGTTAAGTTAGTACGTAAAGAGATTTCGAGAGGTTGTGGGATCGGTAGCAGAGTTGAATTCCCCGCAAGCCTTGGGATTTTTCACGACAGGGTTGGATATCGGGAGGTCCAAGAAATTGGTCAAAGATTTGGTAATCAGCCCCCCCGCAGATCTAACCGAAGACTTTCATCGAGCTGAAGGGTTCATAGCAATAGAAGAAGTGATGGGAAATTTCAAACCGCACTCCCAGTCCTACGAGAAGTCGAAGGATCGGGACAAACAGAGTTATCAATGGTCGGACAACAATCAGAGGAGATCGGACAATCTGGGCAGGAAGAGTTATAACGGTGGAGGATCAAGAAGCAGTAGACCTCCACTGCCTAATCATAACGTCGACAAGGTCTATACCCCCCTCACAGTGGATCGGTCGAAGATTTTGGAGGAGATGAAGAACCAACCATTCTATGAGTCGTGCCCAAGATGAACCAAACCCGGTAGGAGGGGTCGGGACAAGTATTGCAAATACCATCAGAGTACCGGGCACTCGACCGAAGCATGCACCCACCTGATGGACTTGATAGAGAAAAATGTTCAGAACGGACAATTGATACAGTATGTGGCCAGTCGGGATAATGCAGCGGCGCCTAGAGAAGAAAACAGAAATCAAGATTAGGACACCCAGCCTCCATAGAACCCCCAGCCCGAGGCGTGATTGATGTTATCTCGGGAGGTTCTGTCGGATGGATGACGGGAAGGGAGAGAAGCGGACATCTCGAGGCAGTGTTATCGGTTATGGGGTCAACTACTAGGAAGGATCGGGCATATCCTGGAACATCTATCTCCTTCTCGGACGAGGATTACCCGACAGACCTCATCGAGCCGCATGACGGAGCATCGGTGATAACTGCCCAAGTCGGGATCGTGGACATGAAACGGATGATGATAGACAACGAATCCTCAGTCGATGTACTGTACACTCACGCCTACCAGAGGATGGATCTACAAGGGAAGAAGATGGATCTGGGAGGTGAATGACCTTTGTACGGGTTCAGTGGAGATCCAGTGTATGTGTCTGGTACCATCAAACTGCCAGTCAAGTTTGGCACGACACCCAATCAGGTCGAAATAATGGTCAGATTCTTCGTCGTCCAGGTGGATTCGGCGTACAACACGATCCTCGGGAGACCAACCTTGGCAGCACTGCAAGTAGTAACGTCCATACCCCACACTACAAAAAAATGGGGCTTTAGCAACGATTTTTCGGGCAACGACTTTATAAGTCGTTGCTAAAAGTATATATTTAGCAACGAAAGTTGTCCTTCGTTGCAGATTGTGTCAGGCTTTCACTTTTTGCAACGAAATTCATAAGTCGTTGCAAAATTTCGTTGCTAATTCATTGTCAAGAAAAAAGTTCGTTAGAAATTCGTTGCAAAATTTTCGGCCACTTGATTTCTCGTCATCGTGGGCAACGAAAGTTTTTTGTTGCTAAAAATGGGGCTTTAGCGACGATTTTTCAAGTAACGACTTTATAAGTCGTTGCTAAAAGTGTATGTTTAGCAACGAAACTTGTCCTTCATTGCTTATTGTGTCAGACTTTCACTTTTTGTAACGAAATTCATAAGTCGTTGCAAAATTTGGGAACAAAATTTGTTAGAAATTCGTTGCAAACTTTCTAACCACTTGATTTCTCCTCATCGTAGGCAACGAAAGTTTTTTTGTTGCTATATTTCGTTGCCTAATATGGACCACATTCATTGGCAACAATTTTTATTTTCGTTGCATATTTTATACAACTTTTTGCAGCGACTATTAAAATGTTGCCTTAAATTAAGATAATCTCAATAAGCATGTTTTTGTAAGTCCATATTCGGTATTTGGAGAATTGTCAAAAAATATTCGTATTTAGTATTTATAAATTATGTCCAAATACGGAACATATTCGAACATGTGATCTATCATTTGGAACTTTGGTCATTTGACCGCTGGAGCAACACAAGTTATCTGTTAATATCTTGCAAGGATTAATATTTATATCAAAACATGAGATTTCCTCCATATATTCTTTTTTTCTCCTTCACTACATACCATTAATATAATCTCAGGAAGTTATATACTACTACAATAATAATAATAATAATAATAATAATAATAATAATAATAATAATAATAATAATAATAATAGTACTAATAACAATAATAATAAAATAATAATAATAACAATAACAATAATAATAATAATAATAATAATAATAATAAAAAATAAATAAATAAATAAATAAAAATAATAACACTATAATTTCTGCTTATATATGACAAATACTTACAAAATTATGATATTTATCCTACCTGTTTTTTAATTTATTTATTTTGTCTTGGAATATAGTATAAGTTATTCTTTTCAATTATCTTCTTCTTTTGCAGCAAAAAATTAATGGGCGATCGAACACTTTTTTTATGGAAATTGGTAATGAAATAATTAAATGACATATCGATGATCATACATGATCAATATATAGAAGATTATAACGTAAATTAATAGCCAAGTTAATTAATTAGTTTTTTAATATTGGACATTTTAAAATAAGGAATAATTAATGCTATTATTTCCTGAAAATCTACTGCTTTTTAATTTTTGTAAAACAAAAAAGAATTGATATAATAATTAGCGCTTGTGGAAAAAAGGGAAAAAAGAAGAAGTTAAACAGGTCTTTTCATACTAACGATCTTATATATCACAGAATAAAACGACAAATTAGTGTGTTATTATTATAAGAAAATATATTTATATTTCATGCATAAATTGTTGTACACATTATAAAACGTATAACCATATATATATGGATCATATGTTATGTATGCATGAAGTAACTTTTATGTATACATTGAAAACTAATGAACTCTTATTTTTATAGTAACATTGTAAATAGCCACGGTCCTATTTTATTTTTATTATTATTATTATTATTATTATTATTATTGTTATTATTATTATTTTTATTATTATTGTTATTATTATTATTATTATTATTATTATTATTATTATTATTATTATTATTATATATCTTCCTGAGATTATATTAATGGTATGTACTGAAGGAGAAGAAATGAATATATGGGGGAAATCTCATGTTTTGATATAAATATTAATCCTTGCAAGATATTAATAGATAACGTATGTTGCTCCAGTGGTTAAATGACTAAAGTTCCAAATGATAGGTCACAGGTTTGAATCTATGTAGAAGCAGTTTTAGAAAAAATTCAAAAGACCTGCAACGTCAGCAGCAGACACGTGTCAATTTATAATATTAAATACCACGTCAGACCTGCCACGTGTTCCACGTCAGTAGATCAATGTACATGTGGCGCCTGGAGGTTTAAAGTCTAAATTTTTGAATAAAAAGGGGCTCAGTTTGCGTAGACTAGAAGAAAGGGGCTCAATACCCAAATATCAGAAAAGTTCAGTGGTCGACTTTGCATTTAACCCCATAATATAACAAGAAACCAGCTGGTGAAACCAAAACATCATAACTTACAGACTAAACCCAATAATAGTGCCCAAAAAGCAGTACCACAACTTCATAAACTTACAATAACTTCTCAAATTCGCAAATCAAATGCATATATAGTGTCCCTTTTTTTTCATATTCTTATTCTAATTAAAGTGATATATTATAATGATATCACTTAAAATTAATCAAATTATTATTATAAATATTGTCATTAAAATATGTCATATTTAAAATGTATCTAATAAATTATTTATAAATTTAGTTGTATTTTGCACCAGTTATTAAACTTATTTATTAAAAGATAAATTTATATGAATATTTAGAGATAAATTTATAAATATTTATATGAATATTTGTTTATATATATATATATATATATATATATATATATATATATATATATGGTAATTGAATTTATCTAATACACAAAAAATATAACATCAGAAGCAAAAATATCACAGCTAGGTTTCGAACCTAAGACCTATGAGTTATTGGGTCATTAAGCTACGATTGAGCTATTCTAATTTATTTATTAACTAAACTATTGCCATAACTTGTAACGGTAGGCAGTGTAGCACATGAGCAAATAAGTAATTTCTCATGTCGCTACGGCCTGTAGCGGTAGGGAAAAATTCATTTCAAGGATATAGATTTTAGTTGTTGAAATAGTACATGTGACAACCGATTGCCAAGAATGGGGGCCCATATATATATAGCCGTGTATATTTTATTTGTGCGCAGTCTTTCAAAACTGTATCGTTTTGACATATTTATTTTTGATTTCTGATTTGGGAGGAGAGAAGCTATTTTTTTAATAAATAAAAAAAAATCTGCCAAAACGACATAGTACCATATATATATATATATATATATATATATATATATATATATATAAAAGCAAATATTCATATAAATATTTATAAAAAATATTCATATCTAAATTTTAGATGAAATATTTATAAATTTATAAATAAATATTTGGTTATAAATTTTAAATTAAGATAAATTTATATGAATATTTGTTTATAAATATTTATATGAATATTTAAAGATAAATTTATAAATATATATATATATATATATATATATATATATATATATATATATATATATATATATATATAGATGGGCATATAATTTATCTAATACACAAAAAATATAACATAAGAACATATTTTTAAGTCCAAAAATATTATAAAATTAAATTATAATACTATCAGTTTTATGAGAAAACATAAAAGATGAAGAAAAATTTATTATGTTTTATAAATTAAAACGTAATAAAGTTATTTAATTTTATAAAGAGAAAGTACCAAGTAGTACTAATTTATTATCAAAAACCAAAAAAAAAAAATTAAACAATATTATCAACCCACTCATAGATCGGCATAGAGTCCATCTGTTCCAAAACTCACCGCCCTTCTCTCTCAATTACGAATAGGAGTGAGCAAAAAATGGATAAAATCGAATTATCGAACCGAACAAAAAATTTTTAACTGAATTATTTTGGTTTTTCGGTTTTTTTTTCTAATTTCGGTTATATCCGATTTAATGGCCAGTATTCGGTTTCGATTTTGGTTTTAAAAAATAGATAATTCGGATACGCGAATAACCGAACTTTAATACTTAAAAAAAAATAATTTTATAATATTATCTAATATCTATGAGTTTTCAGTATGTTACATCATTTTGCCCTAGCCCACTACCAGATCTCAATTCCTTAGCCTCTTGCCTCTCGAGTCTCGACTGTCGACTGTCTATCTCACATCCTCTCCGGCTTCCGCCTCTCGGCTCTCACTGTCTGTCTCACCGTTTCACCTTTCGCAGCTCCGCGCCTCGGCCAACGGCCTCTCTCCGTAGTCCCTGCGACTCGGCGACTCTGTTTTTCAATTTTGACTGCTCGAGCTCTCTTCTGAGTTCCGACTCCAGGTAAATTTTCATTCACTATCAAGATTAGAGTGCATGACTGCATGTTGTTTTGATTAGTAGTTTAGACTATGTTCTTCTTTGTACTCTTTTTTCTCTCTCGTAAAAACTGACTCATAACTCATAAGTCATAGGGATAGTGTAAGGAGAGAGGGAGATCAGAGGGAGAGGGAGAGAGAATTAGAAATTTGGTATTGAAGTTTCACAGCTTTCAGGTGTGTTTAAGTTTAATTTTCTATATATATCTTCCAATTTTCTTAACAACCAAATGGGTTTCTTTTTTCTAACTCTCTGTTTCAGTGTTTTGGGGATTAAGTTTGTGGCATTGGTTTATGTTTGGTTGAGGAGATAGTGTTGAAGAAAAGAATTTAAAATTATTGGGCTTGATGGTTGCAGATTTAACAATACATTGCATTTGATTTTACTGATAGAATTTATATTAAAAATTGTGGGGAACTTTTGGATTTGTATTCTTTAACTATCATCATAATTATCAAGTGTAGTTTTATAACTAATGAAATATATAATTTCAATTATAATGTTAATATTAAGTTTCTAGAATGTTAACAAAATTGTATCTTTCTACTTCATAATTTCCCGTAGCTTTAGTTTATTTGTTGATTAAGAACTTGGAAATTTGTAATTTTTGATTCAACATGACTACACAATTTAGTCGAGTTTATTTGATTTCCAGTAGTTCAGTTTATTCAATTTACTGTTGGAATTTTGTGCTTTATTTATTTATTTATTTATATATATAGTTTCCTTCTCTCCATGTTGTATGCACTCTGCACCTTTCAATATGTTAACAAACTAGCATGTTAGCTGATGCAAGCCTAAGTATATTTTGTTAATGTGACGTTGTTCTTCCATGGTGAATTTTAAACAGTTTGAGCTGCATATTTTTTAAAGGTGTGATCTGGTATATTAGGACTGACTGTTTATTTGATATTGTTATTGTGTTGGGATGTGATTTGCTCTCCCTTTCCTTTCCTTTCTTTTTCCTTTTGGCTTTAAATTACTTGAATTTTGAAATTTTTGGTGAAGTAAAATATTCAATTCTTATGGAACAAAAATTTGCTTGGTCAAAATGAGAAATGGATTCTAGCAGAATGAACGCTATGGAAAAGCTAACTTGGCTAATATAATAATTTAATCAGGAAGGTTCCTTCGTTGTCTACATGACCAGCAGAATTAAAAAATAGGTCTAAAATATGACTTGATTTTCTAACTGTTGATCAGAGCCAGGACTTTCACTACTGCCAGGAGGCCAATGGTTGCAAGAAACTCTCACAATTACCCCTATGTATCTAATAATATTTATCATTAGGCTCAGTAACCCAATGCTAATGATGACCTCTTGCTTGTCTTGTAATGGAGATGATATATTCCATCCCAGAGTAATATTTGAATTAGTGATGATCTGTTTTGCAAAATCTATTGAAGAAAAGAAATGTTGAGTTTTTGTCTTGCTATCCTAATCTTACATATAATCTCCTTTTTGTGTCCAACTCAAATTTGTGGTTTAAAAGAAACAGATAATGGGTGACAGTTTACTGCTGTATGGACCAAGTTTATGATTAGTACACCATTAGTCACTGTTGGAGAAAAGTTCAGTTCCACATCTTAAATTGGTATGAGTTATTATGACAAGAGATGTCTGCCTTTCTTGTCCTTTAAATGAAAGTGGGTAGAGATGAAAAGAAATTCACTATCATGATCATGTAACATAGAGAGTAATACAGCTTTTTGAAAAAAGAAAAAAAAGTTACACTGTATATATATGCTCAATAATCACATCCTGTGACCATTATATTTAGTGAAGCGTTGGTGCAGCTCTGCCATCTTTATTTCTTGCTAGATTTTATCACATCACGAGAAAACTCATTTATGCTATTGTTGATTCTCATTTTTGTTCCTATTAAATTTTCTCTGATAAGACCAGTTATTCAAAACTGTTCCTATTGACTATGGTGTGTACAGCGTGTGCGTTGTCATTATCTATCTGTTACAATATTTGATTATGATCTTAAAAAATCATGTGTATCAGTGTCTTTAAGCAGTATTCACATAGAAGATCTAGTAAATCATTCTATTACTTGTTTTTGTTGTTGTCTTACCATTTAGAAGTAAGCCTCAGTTGTGCATAACTTTTCTCTCATATAGCTTGGCTGAATTTTGAAATTATATATTGCATTTATTCATCTACAACAAGGAATTACAAACAATCACCAGATCACACTCAACAGTATCAACTTGTGCTAGTCAAATCAGTAAAGTAAGCAATTTACGGATACATGTTGCTGTTGACTCAATGGATAAATGCTTGTTCATGTTGTTGTTGGCTGTTGCACAACTGCTGGGTGCTAGCTGCTACCTTCTAGTAGAATAAGTTCATGTAGGGTGCTAGTTGCTTTGTTAAGTCATAAACTTTGTTAAGGTCTTAAGGACAATAAATTTGTTGGCTTGTTGCTGCTGTATTTTTAAACTTTATGTTGGATGTTGGATGTTGCTGTTAAGTTACTTTACTGCTGGACTGTTAATTTGTTGAACATTTAACAATTAATTTGTTGTTGTATTTGTTGGCTTGTTGTTGTTGTGTCATAAATTGGATGTTGCTAGTTGTTTGTTGCATGTCGGATGTTGGATGTTACTATTCAGTTACTTTGTAATTTGTTGCTGTATTCTTAATTTTAAAAAGAGCACAGGTTCGGTTATTACCCGAATATCCGAATGTACAACTCGGTTATTCGGTTAGTTTTAAATTTCGGTTAGTGTTTCGGATAGTAGAATTATCGATAATTTGGTATTTGGTTATAACCGAATAGCCTATTCAGTTTGGTTATAATCGAATGATCACTCCTAATTACGAATGTCGTCGCTCCAGTCACTCATATTTCCACTCTCTTCATCACTCCAAACCCTAACCCTATAAAATTTTACCCACCAGATTCTCTCTTTACATCCGAAACGACTGATCGAACAATGCAGCAATGGCCCAATACAGGCAATCAGGATTCGACAGGGTTTTGGGTTGAAACGGCGGCTCCGATCACGTTTCCATCGGGATTTGCGCATCAAATCCGCCGCACAAGCAATCGCGAACTGTACATAGTGCTTTCGCATAAAAAACACATACAACAGGTCGTTGCCCAGAACCAGGCCTGAACTAGATTGAAATTCCAGTCCTAAAATCATCAGTCCCCAAACTCCAAAATATACCAGCTTACCCAAACAAACCCTAGCCAAACATAGACTTAGCCGCTTCAACTGAACAGCCCCAAACCCAACTTTAATCTAGCCGCCACTTCTTGTCGCCGTCACTGCTGTCAGCCCGGAATTACACCCCAAACAATCAGCCCAAGGCCAAAATCCTAACAGTAATATACTTAAGCCCTTGAAAATAAAATAAAATTTTAGAAGTATTTTATTAATTTGCTTGACTTACAGTATTGTTAGATATCTTATTAGTTGTTAGAATTCAATTTGGGTTAGGAAAGCTGTTTAAGAGTGTTATAAATAAGGATGTACTCTATTATTTTACATACAATGAATATTATAGTTTACTAAAATTTGCGAGAACAATTATGTGAGAGAATTACCTTTTGTCCCAAAACCCTCGTCCCCCATTACTTTTGGCTTCATTTCTTGTTTTGGTACTTCCAAAAAAGAAACATTAAAGTAACCAAGTACTTGGATAAAGTATTATCAGTCTGTACCTTAATACTTTGCCACTTTCATATCTTGAAGTAGACTGTTAATGTTGTTAGGAAAACCCAAAATAAAGAGAAAACCATTGTATGGTGATAGTTTAACTATCAAGTGGAGTTTAGGCTTTTAACAATTAATTTCTGTGAATTGAATATATTGATTTAAGCTTTGTGATTTTGAGGTTGTCGTCTTATTGTTTCTTTTGCCAATTAAAAATAAAAATAAAAATAGTTGTCGTATTATTGTTCTTCCATTTATTCCCTCTTTTCATTCCTTCCTCTTTGTCATGCATATGTTATTTACTTAAATATGTGTTTTTATTTCTTGTTCTTCAATTTGAGACTAAGTTAGTACTCCAGAATCATCACAATCATCATTATTGAACTATAAGGATTGGACTAACTATTTACGTGTTGTTTGTAGACTATTTTACATGTGGATCTTCTAGTTATGTTATTTTTGGTGACCTGAATTTGTTAGAGAAATTGGTCATGAAGACAGATGCTCGATATATTTTCGTGGTGGAGTAGGTATGCTTGTTCATTTTTGTTTGTGATGGCTTTGCTACTGATGCTTCAATATAAATTTGGACAACTGTCTCTTGTAGCATGCAATATTCCAGTGCCTGACTGAAGATCACGTATTTATCACAGCAAAAGGATACCCTGATATTGTCACAAGGTAGCGTAAAAGTTTAAACAGTTTAGGTGAACAATAAAGCCGGTATTGGTTTATTTCTAGATCTTGTCCTAAAAGTCTATTATTTATTGATTTCTAATTAAGTTAATAGACCTGTTCATGGATTATAAATAATATAATAGCAATCAATACAAATTTATGTGTAATTGCAGGAAGATTTGATAGTGAGCATGTTGGAGAAGTGCAAGCATTCTCTCCCTGTAGTTCAGAGAATTGCAGAGAGCACGAATGATGATGATGTTAATTAAAATATTTGAAGCAGTTTGAGAGCATAGTTTTATTGTTGATTTACTTTTGTGGGAAAAAGCTGGAAACAAAACATGAAAATTTTATTCTTTTGATTTCCTCTTTATGCAAGCTAGTTGTTAAAATACTATAAGATTGGTTAATAGAAACAAATTTCCAGACTAATTTTTGGCATCGAAATAGATGTCTCATCTTTTTGAAGTCAGTTTCATTTCCATTTTACAATAATTAAAGTTCCTCATATATCTGCTAATATTTTGCTTAAAATATCACAGCTGGATGTTGCAAGTAATATATTATAATTTTGGTGGTTTTTAATTTTTCTGTGATTTAACATATGAAGTATATGCAAGATAGCATATAATCTATTTATGTGTTTCATCTATTTTTCAATATAGTTGAGGTGAAGAGCAGTTCTGATGGTTTCATGATCAAAATGAGAGATGGTCGACATTTAAGATGTGACCATACCAACCTTCATACCAACCTTCAGGGACTATTCTTCCACGGGGACTACTCTTGTAGGACCCAATTATGAAGGGGAGGAACTTATCTCGCTGACCTGGGTATGTACTGCCCTTATCACTTAAAAATTCTCAAGTTATCAATAAATGTATCTTTCTAATGTCAGCTGTAACATGTTGAATTCTTGGTAAATAAATCTATGATGTCTGTGATTATAGCTAGCATCTTTAGGGCATATACTGTATGGAAATTTGTCAGTCTCAAGAAAAGTTTTTCTACATTGACTAATAGCCTCAACTTTTCCATAATTGTTATCCTTTCTATATAGAAATCTAAACATTGTTATTTAAGATTGTGTGATGGTATTTAAGATTGTGTGATGCTTGTGGTTGTTGAATGTGACTGTATTCTGACTTGAGGTCAACATATAATAATAATCTACAAGTATTGTAACAGAAAATATGTTTACAGCTATGCTTACTAAAATTAATTCATAAAATGGCCGATTAAGATTCTAATTTTTTCTTGTAAACATATTTATCATATAGTCGCACTAAAGATTCTTTTTTTATTTGAATTTGTAGCAAATAATATTTTGATTGCCCATTTGTCTTTTTTTGCTTATTAGCAATACGGTGTACATTAGTACCACGTAGCAACTCTATTGTCTTTGTGTATTGATTTTGGCACTAAGTGCCTCTGGTGACCTATTTGCTTCATTTTCTTAACTTGCTATTATTTTTAAATGTGCAGGAAGACTGCTTCTACGACATGCCTTACAATACTGGGTATCAAATTTTCGTGCTACCTTTACGGAAGACAATGGATGAAATTATAAAGTGTACTCTCTTTATATGTAGATATATACTTTGATTGAAGAACTGTGATAGCTTTAGATGATTAATTATAAAGATAATGAATGATTATGCAGTGGATGATTTTATTCAGTTAATAATATTTTCGTTTTTTGTAATTTTGTCATTATTTACTGTGGGGACATTGAGCCAGCCAGGTACACAAAAAGAATGTCAAATTTTGATTCGGCAACAATATAATTCGTTACCAAAGCATTGAACAAGTTTTAATATACAACAAATTTTTATACATTTAGCAACAAATTTTCGTTGCTAATGGCTTTAAAAATATAATATTTGGCAACGAAAAATTAACCTAATAACAACGGAGAGGATATTGTTGCTAATACTAAAATAAAAGGCAATATTTTTTATCGTTGCAAATCATATCAACTTTCGTTGCACATATAAAGAAATGGCAACATATAATGTCGTTGCTAATCGACGACTTTCGTTGCTACTGAAAAATAACCAGCAACAAACATTTTCGTTGCTGATTCAGCATAATGTCATTGCCAAATAATATAATCAACAACGAAAATCGTTGCTAAAAAGTTTACATTCTGCAACGAAAGCAAGCTTAGGCAATAATTTTCATAATTTACTGCAACGAAAAATGTTGTTGCAAAATGGCATCAATTGCAATGAAAATGCATGGTCGTTACAAAAAAAAAAGAGTTCATTTCGTTGCCAATTAGCAGACTTTTGCAACGAAATGGGGTTTTTAGCAACGACATTTTAATTATTCTGCAACAATACATTTTGTTGCTAAAGGATCGATGTCTCTGTACGAAAGCAAAATTTCGTTGCAAAATGTATTACTTTTGGCAACGAAAAAAATACGTTCGTTGCGAAACAATTAGCAACGCTCATTGCGCAACGAAAGACGCAACGACAGTAAAGTCGTTGCCAAAACCCTTTAGCAACGAAATTTGGCACCTTTAGCAACGAAAGTCGGTTGTTGCTAAAGCCCCATTTTTTTGTAGTGCCACTTCAAAATCAAGTTTTCAACACCAAACGGGATCGGGGAGGTAAAAGGAGATTTAGATATCGCCCGAAGGTGCTATCGGAACAGCTTGATCTCTTCAGGGGTCGGGGTCAGTAAGCAGAAACAGACAATGGCCATTGAAATTGAGCCATTCACTAAGGGTAGTACAGAACCGCTCGCTCTTTCGGCTGAAGAAACCGAGGATATAGAACTGGTGCCAGGGAAGAAAGAAAAATTGATCAAGATCGGGTCAGGGTTGGCAGAACCTTTCAAGATCGGATTGATAGAATTACTCCAAGTCTACGCCGACATCTTCGCATGGGAGCCAAGTGATATGCCTGGGGTAAGCGAATCGGTGGCCCTTCACAAACTACACGTAGACCCGAGCAAGAAACCAGTTATACAGAAGCGAAGAATTTTCGCACCAGAAAGACAAAAAATCATCGATGAAGAGATCGCCAAACTCTTGGAGGCTGAGTTCATCTTCGAGATCGATTACCCGGAGTGGTTGGCCAACGTAGTCTTGGTCTAGAAGCAGAACGGGAAGTTGAGGCTATGCATCGATTACACGGATCTGAACAGGGCGTGTCCGAAAGACTTCTACCCGTTGCCCAACATAGATCAGTTGATAGACGCCACTTCAGGATACGGTATACTGAGCTTCATGGACGCATTCTCAGGATACCACTAGATTTCAATGAGCAAAGAAGACATCCCGAAGACCAGTTTCATCACGCATCGGGCGATATACGCATACAGGAAAATGAACTTCGGGCTACTAAATGCCAGGGCGACCTATCAGCGAATGATGAACTTCGTGTTCACGAAGCAACTAGGGAGAAGTATGGAGGTCTACGTAGACGACATGATTGTTAAAAGTATGCCAGTCCGTGACCATCTTCAAGACCTAGAGGACTGCTTTAAAATAGTCAGAAGACGCAAGCTGAGGTTAAACCCGACCAAGTGCACGTTTTGTAAGACCCCAACTTTTATAAATAAAGATGAATTTTCAATAAATATCATTTTTGAATATTATGGAGTTAATTTGATATAATGTTATAGTTGTGGATAATATTTATAAATTTTGCAAAGTACGCAAGTTGTTATATAACATTCGATTGGTCGGGAAATATTCGTTTTAACAGGGAATATTCGTACAACGGCACAATCATTGGTGGACCCCACAATGAAATTATTGTCGGATTGAGAAAACGAAAAAAATATTTTATTAAAAATAACGGCGGAAGTTTTACCATTGATACTGTTGAACTACTCGGTAGTAAAAGTACAGTAATACGTGTGGTTGCATAGTAGCACACGGTATTGATTATTAAGGCTTATGTGAGAAGTCACTCAGTTTGATTCAATTATTGTTAGTTAATAATATGAATTATTTAGCGATAATGACGTTTTATTTTATTTGTGACGCCCCCAAAATAGGTATACAACACCCATTCTGAGTCGCCAAATACATGGTACAGAAAGCAAACTACAACTTCAATAATACAATTGTCGTGCAAAATACGACAACACATACTGTGAGTTTAAATACAAATATTGTCTTCTGGATAATATCCACACTCAAATAAATCCTCATTACAATTATTCAAACACTATTTTACAGAAATAGTGAGGATTGCTAAAACATCTTTCTAGAACCATCACTCCATACCCCGACTAGATCCTGCTATGTTCTCACCTCCTGAGAAGAAAAATAGAACAAAAAGGAAAAGGGTGAGCTCAACTAGCCCAGTAAAGAATATTATGACTAAGATAATATACAACAAATTATCGTTAGTCTTCAACAGAAAAAAATCTGATAGAATATAATCGACAACAAGTTTTAGATCAATAACTGCAGCGGAAACAGCAAACCATTAGAAGAGTCAAGTAGAGAATGAATTCTACTATCTTCTAAGATTTAAAAGTTCATCATCAATATTTTATCCCTGCAACATCAATTAATAATCATCTTTATCCAAATATTCATCTTTGCACTACAGGCCAAAGATATTCATTTGTATCACCTGTCTGTCATGTTCATCTCAACACCTGTTCATCTTTGCACTACAGGCTAAAGATATTTATCAAGTAATCATACATCTTTGCACTACAGGTCAAAGATATTCAGTAATATCATCATTTAGGACTGAGGATGATGAAAAATATCTTAAAGAGAACGAATCCAGTGAGACAGAAGGACAAATAGTAGGGATTCGTATAACAGTTTATCCAAGATCAATAATACTTCATAATAATCAATTGTGAAGCAGAATTCCAAAATAAAGATCAAAACATGGATACAATCAAAGATAGTAACCATAATAGACATCTTGGACAAAAAGAGAAAATTTTATTTTTCGGTGAATAGTGTCGTATTCGTGAATAGTGCCGTATACGTGAATAGTAATTCCAACACAAAAAGTTCCAAATTTGATAAAAACTCATATTAATATTTCAGCATAATGATATTGAAGAAAATAATATCATTTAAGAAGAAAATAATATTCCTTACCTCAAGATATCAGTACTTCTGGTCGGAATACCGGTATAAGGTTGAAAGAAACTTGCTCTGATGAATAGAAACTCTCAAAGTATCTAAATACTCACAAAATACACTCAATAATCTAGAGAGAGAAAGAGAGAAAACTTGTTTCTGGTGTGATTTTCAATTCTAACTTAGCCCTCTATTTATAGGAAAATGTTAGCACGCCGAAGCAAACTTAACCTGCAACCTGATGGCTTTACCTGCTACTATTCCCACCCACCACATTTGAATAAAAATCTCAATATATTTTTTCACCAACCAAGAGTGGGGCCCACCAATTCTAGAATTTTCCATCAAAATGATAAACTCCAAAAATTCAACAATTTTTGAACCAGCCATCTCGTAAAATTCATAATAAATCATACGTTCATTTTTAACGGTTCAAAATTTGTGGACATATACTCAACTTATATATGTATAACATATCCAAAAATTACCACGATCCAACGGTCGGATTAAAAATTATAACCCCGCAAAATATCTCAAAAATTCTAATTTTTAATACCTCTATTCTGACAAAAATACTGATAAAAACCTCAACATTAACTCCTTCATTTTTTAACCACAAAAATATATCCCTCATTTATATCCACATAAAATAAATATTTCCTTATCATATGAATCAATAATTAATTATTCACAAATAATATTACAGAATCATATTTATGACAACCAGGCCGTTCCCAAGAAAGAGGGGGCTTTCCAATAAGGATTTTTCCTTACTGACGCGCAATTAGATGACCAAACCTCTCCTTAGACAGAACTTTCTAGACATTGCCAATAATTTTATCTAATAATATTATTCAAATAATATGAATTATTGATCTGATAATGGAAAATACTGTGCAGCAACAATTATTGAAACAACAATAATATAAAATATCAACGCAGCAATTATTGAATCAATAAAATAAAATATTGAACAATAACTACTGTAACAATTATTGAGTAGTGCCTTCTTACGTAAGAATCAATAATTGGTGCAATGTCGTGTGCTACTGTATTTTAACCACCGGGTATTCCAACATTATTAACGGTAACAACTACGCCGTTATTTATAAACAACTTATACTTGTCGTTTTCTTCATCCAATCGCTTTCCGTTATGGGGCCCACACAAGGCTGCGCCGTCGTACGAACATTCCCCGACAGCAAGAATATTCCACGACCAAACGAATATTCCCCGTCAAAATGAATATTTTATAACCACTTGCTTATTTTGCAAAATTTATACATTTCACCGATAACCAAAGTATTATATCAAATTAACCCCTTATTATTTACAATAATATTTAGAGAAAATTTAATTTTATTCATTAATAAGTTGGGGTCTTACAACCTCCCCTCCTTATAAAATTTCGTCCTCGAAATTGACGTACGTACCTGATATTTCAAAAAGGTAAGGATACCTCGCTTTCATTTCTGATTCTAACTCCCAGGTCATTTCTTCAATAGCATGGTTTCTCCACAAAACCTTAACTTGTGGTATAACCTTCGTGCGTAGGACATGCTCTTTACTATCCAAGATCTTAACAGGTACCTCCTCGTACGTTAAATCTTCAGCTATCTCGTCTGGTTCTAACTCAATAATGTGGTTCGGGTCTTTAACATATTTACGAAGCATAGATATGTGAAAAATATTATGAACACGAGACATGCTTGGAGGTAATGAGAGTCTATATGCCACATTTCCTATTCACTCAAGAATCTCAAACGGACCAACAAATCTTGGATTGAGCTTTCCTCTCTTCCCAAATCTTGTAACTCCCTTCCATGGTGCAACACGTAACAATACATGATCCCCAATATTAAATTCCACGTCCTTCCGATGAAGATCCGCATAACTCTTTTGTCGATCCTGTGCCGTTTGTATACGTTGTCGAATCGTTTGGATCTTCTCTGTAGTAATGCGTACCAACTCTGGTCCCAACAATGTTGCTTCACCCACCTCGTCCCAGCATACTGGAGAACGACATTTTCTTCCATACAACGCCTCGAATGGAGCCACACCTATGCTCGCCTGATAACTGTTGCTATAGGAGAATTCCACCAATGGTAGGTACTTATCCCAACTCCCTTTGAGATCTAGGACACAGAGTCTTAATAGATCTTCAAGAGTTTGAATAGTCCTCTCTGATTGTCCGTCCGTTTGAGGATGGTATGCCGAACTAAATCGTAAATCTGTGCCCATAGCTTTTTGCAAGCTAACCTAAAATCTTAAAGTGAATCTTGGGTCACGATCCGAAACAATGGATACTGGCATGCCATGCAATCTCACAATCTCGTTCACGTACATACTAGCAAGACGTTTAAGGGAATAAGTCTCACGTATCGGCAAGAAATGAGCGGACTTGGTTAATCTATCAACAATAACCCAAATCGCATCTATGCCTTGAGAAACCTTGGGAAGACCCGTAACAAAATCCATAGTAATGTGTTCCCACTTCCATTTCGGAATCTCAAGTGGTTGCAATGGACCCTTTGGTACTTGATGCTCCGCTTTTACACGTTGACAAGTTAAACATCTCGAGATAAACTCCGTGATCTCTCTTTTCATATTGCTCCACCAAAATGTATGTCGAAGATCGTGATACATTTTGGTACTCCCAGGATGGATTGCAAACGGTGTGTTATGTGCCTCCATCATTATTCTATGCTTCAAGTCAAAATCGTTAGTAACACAAAGTCTGGAGTTGACTCGAAGTATTCCTTCTTCATCGATTCTTGCTTCTGGAATAGCATCTTCTTGCACTTTCTTCTTCATACGCATCAGCTCTATGTCTGTAGCTTGAGCAGCTTTAACTTTATCGATTAAAGTTGGTTCTACTCGTATATTTGATATCATCATGTAAGTTCTTGGAGCCTTCATCTCTATCTCCATCCTTTGCAAGTCATACAAAATGGGCCTTTGTGTTAACAACATTGCACTCGTACCCGCATATAATCTTCTACTCAATGCGTCAGCTACTACGTTCGCTTTTCCAGGATGGTATTGGATGGTATGATCGTAATCTTTCAACAGCTCAAGCCAACGTCGTTGCCGCATGTTGAGTTCCTTTTGGGTGAGGAAATATTTGAGGCTTTTATGATCTGTATAGATCTCTACTTTCTCCCCATATAGGTAGTGTCTCCAGATCTTCAACGTAAAAACGACTGCTGCCAACTCCAAATCATGAGTAGGATAATTCCTCTCATATTCTTTGAGTTGTCGTGAGGCATAGGCTATGACTTTCTCATGTTGCATGAGAACACATCCTAACCCTTTGCTTGAAGCATCGCTGTAGATAACAAATCCATCCGAACCAGATGGTATTGTCAGAACAGGTGCCGAAATGAGTCTCCTCTTGAGTTCTTGGAAACTCTTCTCGCATTCCTCACTCCATATGAATTTTGTATCTTTCCGAGTCAGCTGAGTTAACGGAGTAGCGATTCGAGAAAATCCTTCCACAAATCTCCGATAATAACCAGCTAAGCCCAGAAAGCTACGTACTTCGGTTACCGACTTCGGTTGCTCTGTGACGCCCCCAGAATAGGTATACAACACCCATTCTGAGTCGCCAAATACATGGTACAGAAAGCAAACTACAACTTCAATAATACAATTGTCGTGCAAAATACGACAACACATACTGTGAGTTTAAATACAAATATTGTCTTCTAGACAATATCCACACTCAAATAAATCCTCATTACAATTATTCAAACACTATTTTACAGAAATAGTGAGGACTGCTAATACATCTTTCTAGAACCATCACTCCATACCCCGACTAGATCCTGCTATGTTCTCACCTCCTGAGAAGAAAAATGGAACAAAAAGGAAAAGGGTGAGCTCAACTAGCCCAGTAAAGAATATTATGACTAAGATAATATACGACATATTATCGTTAGTCTTCAACAGGGAAAAATCTGATAAAATATAATCGACAACAAGTTTTAGATCAACAACTGCAGCGGAAACAACAAACCATTAGAAGAGTCAAGTAGAGAAAGAATTCTACTATCTTCTAAGATTTAAAAGTCCATCATCAATATTTTATCCCTGTAACATCAATTAATAATCATCTTTAACCAAATATTCATCTTTGCACTACAGGCCAAAGATATTCATTTGTATCATCAGTCGGTCATGTTCATCTCAACACCTGTTCATCTTTGCACTACAGGCCAAAGATATTCATCAAGTAATTATACATCTTTGCACTACAGGCCAAAGATATTCAGTAATATCATCATTTAGGACTGAGGATGATGAAAAATATCTTAAAGAGAACGAATCCAATGAGACAGAAGGACAAATAGTAGGGATTCGTATAACAGTTTATCCAAGATCAATAATACTTCATAATAATCAATTGTGAAGCATAATTCAAAAATAAAGATCAAAACATGGATACAATCAAAGATAGTAACCATATTAGACATCTTGGACAAAAAGGGAAAATTTTATTTTTCGGTGAATAGTGCCGTATTCGTGAATAGTGCCGTATACGTGAATAGTGCCGTATACGTGAATAGTAACCCCCGACACAAAAAGTTCCAAATTTGATAAAAACTCATATCAATATTTTAGCATAATAATATTGAAGAAAATAATATCATTAAGAAGAAAATAATATCCCTTACCTCAAAATATCAGTACTTCTGGTCGGAATACCGGTATAAGGCTGAAAGAAACTTGCTCTGATGAATAGAAACTCTCAAAGTATCTAAATACTCACAAAATACACTCAATAATCTAGAGAGAGAAAGAGAGAAAACTTGTTTCTGGTGTGATTTTCAATTCTAACTTAGCCCTCTATTTATAGGAAAATTTTGGTAGGTTTGACCTGCAACCTGATGGCTTTACCTGCTACTATTCCCACCCACCACATTTGAAATATAATTCAGCACATTTCTTCACCAACCACAAGTGGGGCCCACCAATTCTAGAATTTTCCACCAAATTGATAAACTCCGAAAATTCAACAATTTCTGAACCAGTCATCTTGTAAAATTCGTAATAAATCATACGTTCATTTTTAACGGTTCAAAATTTGTGGACATATACTCAACTTATATATGTATAACATATCCAAAAATTACCACGATCCAACGGTCGGATTAAAAATTATAACCCCCGCAAACTATCTCAAAAACTCTGATTTTTAATACCTCCATTCCGACAAAAATACTGACAAAAACCTCAACATTAACTCCTTCATTTTTAACCACAAAAATATATCCCTCATTTATATCCACATAAAATAAATATTTCCTTATCATATGAATCAATAATTAATTATTCACAAATAATATTACAGAATCACATTTATGACAACCAGGCCGTTCCCAGGAAAGAGGGGGCTTTCCAATAAGGATTTCTCCTTACTGGCGCGCAATTAGATGACCAAACCTCTCCTTAGATAGAACTTTCTAGACATTGCCAATAATGTTATCTAATAATATTATTCAAATAATATGAATTATTGATCTGATAAATGAAAATACTGTGCAACAACAATTATTGAAACAACAATAATATAAAATATCAACGCAGCAATTATTGAATCAATAAAATAAAATATTGAATAATAACTACTGTAACAATTATTGAGTAGTGCCTTCTTACGTAAGAATCAATAATTGGTGCAATACCGTGTGCTACTGTATTTTAACCACCGGGTATTCCAACAGTATTAACGGTAACAACTACGCCGTTATTTATAAACAACTTATACTTGTCGTTTTCTTCATCCAATCGTTTTCCGTTATGGGGCCCACACAAGGCTGCGTCTGTAAGACCCCAACTTATTAATGAATAAAATCAAATTTTCTCTAAATATTATTGTGAATAATAAGGGGTTAATTTGATATAATACTTTGGTTATGGGTGAAATGTGCAAATTTTACAAAATAAGCAAGTGGTTATAAAATATTCATTTTGTCGGGGAATATTCGTTTGGTCGTGGAATATTCTTGCTGTCGGGGAATATTCGTACGACGGCGCAGCCTTGTGTGGGCCCCATAACGGAAAGCGATTGGATGAAGAAAACGACAAGTATAAGTTGTTTATTAATAACGGCGTAGTTGTTACCGTTAACACTGTTGAAATACCCGGTGGTTAAAAATACAGTAATAACGCGTGGTTGCACAGTAGCACACGGATTGCACAGTATAGTTGAATTATTGATTCGTACGTAAGAAGGCACTACTCAATAATTGTTACAGTGATTACTGTTCAATATTTTATTTTATTGGTTCAATAATTGCTGCATTGATATTTCATATTATTGTTGTTTCAATAATTGTTACTGCACAGTATTTCCCATTATCAGATCAATAATTCATATTATTTGAATAATATTATTAGATAACATTATTGACAATGTCTAGAAAGTTCTGTCTAAGGAGAGGTTTGGTCATTTAATTGCGCGCCAGTAAGGAGAAATCCTTATTGGAAAGCCCCCTCTTTCCTGGGAACGGCCTGGTTGTCATAAATGTGATTCTGTAATATTATTTGTGAATAATTAATTATTGATTCATATGATAAGGAAATATTTATTGTGGATATAAATGAGGGATATATTTTTTTTTGGTTAAAAATGAAGGAGTTAATGTTGAGATTTTTATCCATATTTTTGTCGGAATGGAGGTATTAAAAATCAGGGTTTTTGAGATATTTTACGGGGGTTATAATTTTTAATCCGACCGTTGGATCGTGGTAATTTTTGGATATGTTATACATATATAAGTTGAGTATATGTCCACAAATTTTGAACCGTTAAAAATGAACGTATGATTTATTACGAATTTTACAAGATGACTGGTTCAGAAATTGTTGAATTTTCGGAGTTTATCATTTTGGTGGAAAATTCTAGAATTTGTGGGCCCCACTTTTGGTTGGTGAAGAAATGTGCTGAATTATATTTCAAATGTGGTGGGTGGGAATAGTAGCAGGTAAAGCCATCAGGTTGCAGGTCAAACCTACCAAAATTTTCCTATAAATAGAGGGCTAAGTTAGAATTGAAAATCACACCAGAAACAAGTTTTCTCTCTTTCTCTCTCTAGATTATTGAGTGTATTTTGTGAGTATTTAGATACTTTGAGAGTTTCTATTCATCAGAGCAAGTTTCTTTCAGCCTTATACCGGTATTCCGACCAGAAGTACTGATATTTTGAGGTAAGGGATATTATTTTCTTCTTAAATGATATTATTTCTTCAATATCATTATGCTGAAATATTGATATGAGTTTTTATCAAATTTGGAACTTTTTGTGTCGGGGGTTACTATTCACGTATACGGCACTATTCACGTATACGACACTATTCACGAATACGGCACTATTCACCGAAAAATAAAATTTTCCCTTTTTGTCCAAGATGTCTATTATGGTTACTATCTTTGATTGTATCCATGTTTTGATCTTTATTTTTGAATTCTGCTTCACAATTGATTATTATGAAGTATTATTGATCTTGGATAAACTGTTATACGAATCCCTACTATTTGTCCTTCTGTCTCATTGGATTCGTTCTCTTTAAGATATTTTTCATCATCCTCAGTCCTAAATGATGATATTACTGAATATCTTTGGCCTGTAGTGCAAAGATGTATAATTACTTGATGAATATCTTTGGCCTGTAGTGCAAAGATGAACAGGTGTTGAGATGAACATGACCGACTGATGATACAAATGAATATCTTTGGCCTGTAGTGCAAAGATGAATATTTGGTTAAAGATGATTATTAATTGATGTTACAGGGATAAAATATTGATGATGGACTTTTAAATCTTAGAAGATAGTAGAATTCTTTCTCTACTTGACTCTTCTAATGGTTTGCTGTTTCCGCTGCAGTTGTTGATCTAAAACTTGTTGTCGATTATATTTTATCAGATTTTTCCCTGTTGAAGACTAACGATAATTTGTTGTATATTATCTTAGTCATAATATTCTTTACTGGGCTAGTTGAGCTCACCCTTTTCCTTTTTGTTCCATTTTTCTTCTCAGGAGGTGAGAACATAGCAGGATCTAGTCGGGGTATGGAGTGATGGTTCTAGAAAGATGTATTAGCAGTCCTCACTATTTCTGTAAAATAGTGTTTGAATAATTGTAATGAGGATTTATTTGAGTGTGGATATTGTCTAGAAGACAATATTTGTATTTAAACTCACAGTATGTGTTGTCGTATTTTGCACGACAATTGTATTATTGAAGTTGTAGTTTGCTTTCTGTACCATGTATTTGGCGACTCAGAATGGGTGTTGTATACCTATTCTGGGGGCGTCACAGTTGGTATCAGAGCTTAGGGATATGATCCCTGGCTGAGATGTGAGACAAGAACTAGGAGGGGAGAGACGGGGAATTCCTTCGCTAGTATGACCTGACTAAGTTTATTTGGTGTTTATTTGGTCGGTCAGAGTATAGGGATAATATATGACATGACTATTAACCCTTGTTTTATGGCAGTATTTAAGAATGGCAGCTGAGAACGTTAATAATGGAGTAAATCAGACCGTGGAGACACCTTTGATCACTACCCAGGGGAACGTGCAACAGGAAGGCAATATTCCTCCTGTAAACAACGTTACCGAGCAAACGATGAATGATGGAATGTTTAGGAGCTTTTTGCAGTTCATGCAAAATCAGACGAGGGAGACTCGTGTGCAGAATACGGGTGGAAATGATAACAACGCGCGGTTTGTCACAGCTAAGCAGTTCAAAGAATTGGGACCACCAGAATTTAAGGGAAAGCCGGATCCGATCATGGCGGAAACGTGGGTCAAGCAAATTACCAAGATATTTGATGTCTTGGGATGCACGGAGGAACAGAAGGTTCCATTCGCCACATTTATGTTCCGCGGTGAGGCAGACTACTGGTGGGAGTCTGTGAAGCGTACCCAGCCTGACGCACTCAACATGTCCTGGGAAACATTTCAAAAACTGTTCAATGACAAGTACTTTCCTGAAAGTATTCGTCATATGAAGGAGGTTGAGTTTATTAGACTGGAACAAAACAACATGACGGTGTCCCAGTACGAGGCGAAGTTTGCAGAGTTATCCAGGTTTGCACCTCATTTGGTCGAAAATGAGGAACGAATGACGCGGATGTTTCTGAGAGGTTTAAAACCTGAGATTCGTCAATACCTTATCTCTCATAAATTTTCTCTGTATTCAGACGTTGTCAACAGGGCCCAATTATTAGAGAGAGATAATGAGTATACTCAACCGAGGGACCACAACCAGGGTCATACCGGTGACAGCAATCATCAGAGCGATGATAACCAACGAGGAGGGAAAAATACGAACAAAGGCGGTAACCACTCGGTGGTCATCGTGGCCATGATAATAGGAGAGGTGAGTCAAGTGGAAATTTCAGAAAGAGGAGATTCAACAATGACGGGAAGACATCAGCAGCAGCACCAGCACCAACAACAAATTTTAGGGGAGGAGAACGACCACAGTTAGATGTTACAAATGCGGGAAAGAGGGACATATCAGCCCAAACTATCCACAACAATCCAAGGTGTGTTACAACTGTGGGAAGGAAGGCCACATCGCTCGAGATTGTACTATAGCGAAACCAAGTTCAGCGGGAGTGGTGATTCCAAGGGCTGTCCCGGATAAGGCGAAATCAGCGGTTCCTGGAAGAGCGTTTGTCGTAACTGGCCAAAACGTGAGAAACCCGAACGAGGTGATCACGGGTAAGCTAATCTTGAATTCTTGCGAAGTTTATACTTTACTAGATACCGGTTCTACCCATTCTTTTATCTCTCCTGCTTGTGCTCAACGTTTAAACTTGACTCCGGAGAAATTGGACTTTAACTTATCTGTTGAAACTCCGTTGGGTGAAACCTTCGTTACATCTACAGTTTATAAATCTTGCATGATCCAAGTTGGCACTATCACATTACCTGTTGATCTTATCTCTTTAAAGATACTTGCTTTTGATGTGATTTTAGGAATTGATTGGTTAACCACTCATCATGCTAAAATTGATTGTTTTCGTAAGGTTGTTAGTTTTCATATTCCTAACCAACCTGTCATACGAATTCAAACTACTAAACCACTAAAATCAGTCACTGTCATATCAAGCCACAAAGCTATTCGTTTATTGAAAAACGGATGTCAAGCTTTCTTAGCCCATGTTATGGATTTGAACAAAGACAAGTCAGATTTGAATAATATTTCTATTGTTAGAGAATTTTCCGATGTATTTCCTGAAGAACTTCCCGGTCTACCCCCGGAACGAGAAATTGAATTCTTTATTGACCTTGAACCCGGTACAAAGCCCATTTCTAAAACCCCATATCGAATGGCTCCTATTGAACTTCAGGAGTTAAAAGTCCAACTACAGGAGTTGTTGGACATCGGTTTTATTCGTCCTAGTACGTCTCCTTGGGGTGCTCCTGTTTTATTCGTAAAGAAGAAAGACGGGAGTATGCGACTTTGTATTGACTATCGAGAATTGAACCATGTCACCATCAAGAATAGGTATCCGCTACCTCGCATTGATGACCTGTTTGACCAGTTGCAAGGAGCACAATTCTTTTCAAAGATCGATCTTCGTTCTGGATATCATCAGCTGAAGATTAAAACTGAGGATATTCCAAAGACTGCCTTCAGAACTCGGTACGGGCATTATGAATTCTTAGTAATGTCTTTTGGATTGACTAATGCTCCTGCTGCCTTCATGGATATGATGAACCGTGTATTCAAAGAATATTTGGATCAGTTCGTTGTTGTCTTTATTGATGACATCCTCATCTATTCCAAAAGCCGTGAAGATCATGAGCGCCATTTGAAGCTGGTACTGCAAAGGCTTCGTGAAAACAAGCTATATGCCAAACTGAAGAAATGCGAGTTCTGGCTTGAGGAAGTAGCATTCCTTGGGCACGTGGTGTCAAAACATGGAGTATCTGTCGACCCGGCGAAGATTGAAGCCATACAAAGTTGGGAGCAACCGAAGTCGGTAACCGAAGTACGTAGCTTTCTGGGCTTAGCTGGTTATTATCGGAGATTTGTGGAAGGATTTTCTCGAATCGCTACTCCGTTAACTCAGCTGACTCGGAAAGATACAAAATTCGTATGGAGTGAGGAATGCGAGAAGAGTTTCCAAGAACTCAAGAGGAGACTCATTTCGGCACCTGTTTGACAATACCATCTGGTTCGGATGGATTTGTTATCTACAGCGATGCTTCAGGCAAAGGGTTAGGATGTGTTCTCATGCAACATGGGAAAGTCATAGCCTATGCCTCACGACAACTCAAAGAATATGAGAGGAATTATCCTACTCATGATTTGGAGTTGGCAGCAGTCGTTTTTGCGTTGAAGATCTGGAGACACTACCTGTATGGGGAGAAAGTGGAGATCTATACAGATCATAAAAGCCTCAAATATTTCTTCACCCAAAAGGAACTCAACATGCGGCAACGACGTTGGCTTGAGCTGTTGAAAGATTACGATCATACCATCCAATACCATCCTGGAAAAGCAAACGTAGTAGCTGACGCATTGAGTAGAAGATCATATGCGGGTACGAGTGCAATGTTTTTAACACAAAGGCCCATTTTGTATGACTTGCAAAGGATGGAGATAGAGATGAAGGCTCCAAGTACCCACATGATGATATCAAATATACGAGTAGAACCGACTTTAATCGATAAAGTTAAAGCTGCTCAAGCTACGGATATAGAGCTGATGCGTATGAAGAAGAAAGTGCAAGAAGGTGCTATTCCAGAAGCAAGAATCGATGAAGAAGGAATACTTCGAGTCAACTCCAGACTTTGTGTTCCTAACGATTTTGACTTGAAGCATAGAATAATGATGGAGGCACACAACACACCGTTTGCAATCCATCCTGGGAGTACCAAAATGTATCACGATCTTCGACATACATTTTGGTGGAGCAATATGAAAAGAGAGATCGCGGAGTTTATCTCGAGTGTTTAACTTGTCAACGTGTAAAAGCGGAGCATCAAGTACCAAAGGGTCCATTGCAACCACTTGAGATTCCGAAATGGAAGTGGGAACACATTACTATGGATTTTGTTACAGGTCTTCCCAAGGTTTCTCAAGGCATAGATGCGATTTGGGTTATTGTTGATAGATTAACCAATTCCGCTCATTTCTTGCCGATACGTGAGACTTATTCCCTTGAACGTCTTGCTAGTATGTACGTGAACGAGATTGTGAGATTGCATGGCATGCCAGTATCCATAGTTTCGGATCGTGACCCAAGATTCACTTCACGATTTTGGGTTAGCTTGCAGAAAGCTATGGGCACGGATTTACGATTCAGTTCAGCATACCATCCTCAAACGGACGGACAATCAGAGAGGACTATTCAAACTCTTGAAGATCTATTAAGACTTTGTGTCTTAGATCTCAAAGGGAGTTGGGATAAGTACCTACCATTGGTGGAATTCTCCTACAACAACAGTTATCAGGCGAGCATAGGTATGGCTCCATTTGAGGCGTTGTATGGAAGAAAATGTCGTTCTCCAGTATGCTGGGACGAGGTGGGTGAAGCAACATTGTTGGGACCAGAATTGGTACGCATTACTACAGAGAAGATCCAAACGATTCGACAACGTATACAAACGGCACAGGATCGACAAAAGAGTTATGCGGATCTTCATCGGAAGGACGTGGAATTTAATATTGGGGATCATGTATTGTTACGTGTTGCACCATGGAAGGGAGTTACAAGATTTGGGAAGAGAGGAAAGCTCAATCCAAGATTTGTTGGTCCATTTGAGATTCTTGAGCGAATAGGAAATGTGGCATATAGACTCGCATTACCTCCAAGCATGTCTCGTGTTCATAATGTTTTTCACATATCTATGCTTCGTAAATATGTTAAAGACCCGAACCACATTATTGAGTTAGAACCAGACGAGATAGCTGAAGATTTAACGTACGAGGAGGTACCTGTTAAGATCTTGGATAGGAAAGAGCATGTCCTACGCACGAAGGTTATACCACAAGTTAAGGTTTTGTGGAGAAACCATGCTATTGAAGAAATGACCTGGGAGTTGGAATCAGAAATGAAAGCGAGGTATCCTCACCTTTTTGAAACATCAGGTACGTACGTCAATTTCGAGGACGAAATTTCATAAGGAGGGGAGGTTGTAAGACCCCAACTTATTAATGAATAAAATCAAATTTTCTCTAAATATTATTGTGAATAATAAGGGGTTAATTTGATATAATACTTTGGTTATGGGTGAAATGTGCAAATTTTGCAAAATAAGCAAGTGGTTATAAAATATTCATTTTTGGTCGGGGAATATTCGTTTGGTCGTGGAATATTCTTGCTGTCGGGGAATATTCGTACGACGACGCAGCCTTGTGTGGGCCCCATAACGGAAAGCGATTGGATGAAGAAAACGACAAGTATAAGTTGTTGTTACCGTTAATACTGTTGGAATACCCGGTGGTTAAAATACAGTAGCACACGGTATTGCACCAATTATTGATTCTTACGTAAGAAGGCACTACTCAATAATTGTTACAGTAGTTATTGTTCAATATTTTATTTTATTGATTCAATAATTGCTGCGTTGATATTTTATATTATTGTTGTTTCAATAATTGTTGCTGCACAGTATTTTCCATTATCAGATCAATAATTCATATTATTTGAATAATATTATTAGATAACATTATTGGCAATGTCTAGAAAGTTCTGTCTAAGGAGAGGTTTGGTCATCTAATTGCGCGCCAGTAAGGAGAAATCCTTATTGGAAAGCCCCCTCTTTCCTGGGAACGGCCTGGTTGTCATAAATGTGATTCTGTAATATTATTTGTGAATAATTAATTATTGATTCATATGATAAGGAAATATTTATTTTATGTGGATATAAATGAGGGATATATTTTTGTGGTTAAAAATGAAGGAGTTAATGTTGAGGTTTTTATCAGTATTTTTGTCGGAATGGAGGTATTAAAAAAATCAGGGTTTTTGAGAAATTTTGCGGGGGTTATAATTTTTAATCCGACCGTTGGATCGTGGTAATTTTTGGATATGTTATACATATATAAGTTGAGTATATGTCCACAAATTTTGAACCGTTAAAAATGAACGTATGATTTATTATGAATTTTACAAGATGACTGGTTCAGAAATTGTTGAATTTTCGGAGTTTATCATTTTGATGGAAAATTCTAGAATTGGTGGGCCCCACTTGTGGTTGGTGAAGAAATGTGCTGAATTATATTTCAAATGTGGTGGGTGGGAATAGTAGCAGGTAAAGCCATCAGGTTGCAGGTCAAACCTACCAAAATTTTCCTATAAATAGAGGGCTAAGTTAGAATTGAAAATCACACCAGAAACAAGTTTTCTCTCTTTCTCTCTCTAGATTATTGAGTGTATTTTGTGAGTATTTAGATACTTTGAGAGTTTCTATTCATCAGAGCAAGTTTCTTTCAGCCTTATACCGGTATTCCGACCAGAAGTACTGATATTTTGAGGTAAGGGATATTATTTTCTTCTTAAATGATATTATTTTCTTCAATATCATTATGCTGAAATATTGATATGAGTTTTTATCAAATTTGGAACTTTTTGTGTCGGGGTTACTATTCACGTATACGGCACTATTCACGTATACGGCACTATTCACGAATACGGCACTATTCACCGAAAAATAAAATTTTTCCTTTTTGTCCAAGATGTCTATTATGGTTACTATCTTTGATTGTATCCATGTTTTGATCTTTATTTTTGAATTCTGCTTCACAATTGATTATTATGAAGTATTATTGATCTTGGATAAACTGTTATACGAATCCCTACTATTTGTCCTTCTGTCTCATTGGATTCGTTCTCTTTAAGATATTTTTCATCATCCTCAGTCCTAAATGATGATATTACTGAATATCTTTGGCCTGTAGTGCAAAGATGTATGATTACTTGATGAATATCTTTGGCCTGTAGTGCAAAGATGAACAGGTGTTGAGATGAACATGACCGACTGATGATACAAATGAATATCTTTGGCCTGTAGTGCAAAGATGAATATTTGGTTAAAGATGATTATTAATTGATGTTACAGGGATAAAATATTGATGATGGACTTTTAAATCTTAGAAGATAGTAGAATTCTTTCTCTACTTGACTCTTCTAATGGTTTGCTGTTTCCGCTGCAGTTGTTGATCTAAAACTTGTTGTCGATTATATTCTATCAGATTTTTCCCTGTTGAAGACTAACGATAATTTGTTGTATATTATCTTAGTCATAATATTCTTTACTAGGCTAGTTGAGCTCACCCTTTTCCTTTTTGTTCCATTTTTCTTCTCAGGAGGTGAGAACATAGCAGGATCTAGTCGGGGTATGGAGTGATGGTTCTAGAAAGATGTTTTAGCAGTCCTCACTATTTCTGTAAAATAGTGTTTGAATAATTGTAATGAGGATTTATTTGAGTGTGGATATTGTCTAGAAGACAATATTTGTATTTAAACTCACAGTATGTGTTGTCGTATTTTGCACGACAATTGTATTATTGAAGTTGTAGTTTGCTTTCTGTACCATGTATTTGGCGACTCAGAATGGGTGTTGTTACCTATTTTTGGGGGCGTCACAGTTAGTAGTTTGAATTCGACATATGACAGGTTGGTTAGGAATATGAAAAACTAACATCCTTTCGAAAATAATCAATTTTAGCATGATGAGTGGTAA